>OU342739.1:11038529-11638529 GCA_910589765.1 Avena atlantica
CACTAATCTATGGCGCTAGAGCAGGTGAACCTGTCCCAAATTAAACTCCCAAACCCCGGTTATCTGGTGGAGTGAAGAGGTGATGCATGTTCCGCAGTTGATTTTGGTGGCGAGTTAGCTAGCGACTTCGTACATAAACGACAGACATGGTGTCTTTGCATAACTTGCAAAATTGCAATAATGGCTCTGTCGTCCTCATGCTCACTGAGATGTGCTACTGCTCATCAGCGTGGCCACCTCCTACGCGTCGTCTTCCTCTCGCTCCTTCTTCTTCTTCTGTACCATTCCGAGTCCCTCACCTTCCAGTATGACTCGATCAACACAACAAACAAGGCCGACTTCGGCGCCCTCGGGGACGACTGCAACATCAGCGACCGCAGGGCCGACCTCACCTCCGAAAGCACCAACAACTACGCCAACAACCGCGGCCGGCTGGTGTTCCCCAGTCCGGTGCAGCTCTGGGACGCTGCCACCGGCGAGATCGCCAGCTTTACGACCAACTTCTCCTTCGGCATCGACGCCGTGGCGGAGCAGGAGGTCGGCCATGGCATGGCCTTCTTCCTCACCTCCAAAGTCGACGGCCCGTCTAACATACCCCCGGACTCCTACGGGGGCTACCTCGGCCTCTTCAGTCCGGCCGCCGGCTCCAGTACCACCGGCGGTGAGAGGGCTGTCGCCGTCGAGTTCGACACGTTCCGGGACACGTGGGACCCCAGCGACCGCCACATCGGAGTCGACATTAACAACATCAGCTCGTCGGGCAACTACGTGTCCTTGCCGAACGACAGCTTCGTCGGCCGGGTCATGTCCGTGCAGATCGACTACGACGGAGGCGCGGGCCTGCTCCGCCTCCTTCTGCACAACGCAAGCAGCGACGGCGTCGCGTACAATCTCAGCGCAAACGTCGACCTGAGAGTCTTGCTGCCGGAGAAGGTAAACGTCGGCTTCGCAGCAGCGACGGACTCGAAGCGGGCCGCGATGCACTACGTGCTATCCTGGTCCTTCAGCTCGACGCCAGTTGGAGTTGAAGGATCACAGCGGCGGCGCCCTGGCGTGGCGCTCCTGGCCGGCGTGACTGTGGCAACAGTGCTGGCTATCCTGCTAATAAGCACGGTGGTCGGGGTGCTGCTGTGGCGCTCGAGACGGAAGCAGGAACACTCTACCGACGACGACGACGTGTGGGCGATCGACGAGGAGCACCTCGAGACAGGGTCGGGACCGCGGCCGTTCCAGCTGAGCAAGCTGAAGGCGGCAACGAGGAACTTCTCCGAGAGGGAGAAGCTCGGGCAGGGCGCGTCCGGGTCGGTGTACGGCGGACGAGTCGACGAGCTCGACGTCGCCATCAAGGTGTTCTCCAGGGGTGGCTCGTCGCAGGGGAAGCGGGAGTACACGGCGGAGGTCACCGTCATCAGCCGTCTCCGGCACCGCAACCTGGTGCATCTCATAGGCTGGTGCGACGGCCGAAAGAAGCTCCTCCTCGTCTACGAGCTCGTGCCCAACGGGAGCCTCGACCGGCACCTCCACAGCGTGACAGCAGCGGTGCTTCCATGGCCGGGGAGGCACAGGATCATCCTTGGGCTTGGCGCTGCCGTGCTGTACCTGCACGAGGAGTGGGAGCAGTGCGTCGTCCATGGCGACATAAAGCCAAGCAACATCATGCTCGACGAGTCGTTCGACGCGAAGCTCGGCGACTTTGGCCTCGCGCGGCTCATCGACCACGGCGCCGGCCTGCAGACCATGACGGCCGTCGCCGGCACGCCCGGATACCTCGATCCGGAGTGCATTGCCTCGGGGAAGGCCAGCACGGAGTCTGACGTGTACAGCTTCGGTATCGTGCTCCTGGAGGTCGCGACTGGCCGGCGGCCCATGGCGCCGCCACCGCCGGGCGACGAGAGGATCTTCCGGCTGGTGGAGTGGGTATGGGGACTGTACGGCCGTGCCATGGTGCTACACGCGGCCGACGAGGCGCTAGGTGGAGAGTACGACGCCCGGGAGATGGCGCTCGTGTTAGTGACCGGGTTGTGGTGCGCACACCCCGACGCGACGGCGCGGCCGAGCATCAGGGCGGCAGTCGAGGTCCTGCGCTCCGGCGAGGCCGCCAGGCTGCCGGCGCTTCCCCCTCGAATGCCCGTGGCAACGTATGTGCAGCCTTACGATCCGATTGAGAAGCAGCATGCCGTCGACGACGCGTTGAAGAAAGCGACCACGTCCGTGACGGCGGCGAACCTCGAGATGAGGATTATGAGCTCTCACGATTATGGCGACCAACCTCCTCCGTCCACGGATGAATACCAGACGATGTTTACCAGCTCCAGCATTCCTCCCGCTGGGTCAAAACAATCGGTTCGTCTGCTCAGAGGAAGGTAGCTGGTCTTAGAAATTCATTTATATATGGGCACACCTATGCCTCACGCGACTGAGGCCTGGTATTTCTAACACTGCCGATCAAGAGTTAAATATTCCCTGTACTTAGTTTGGCTCGATTTAGTTCTCGAGGTACTTGGAATTTGCTAAGCTTTGCCTGTATACTTGTGAATTAGGTTCGATTTAGTCCAATTTAATGTTTTTCGTTGAATTTTAGCTGACGCAGACGACAAGTGGATTGGAATCTTGTAAGAATACCTTCCCACATCTGAAAAATTGCAAAAATTACCACAATTGAGGTATATAATTGCAGTCCCTATACTCGTCTGGTTGGCTCGATTTAGTTCCGATACTCGTAATTTGCATAATTTTATCCGTGTACTCATAAGAAAATGACGCAGAACTACCATATTTGGGTACGCGGTGTTACGAAACTACCTGTTTTGAGCGAGTTGACACATAAAGACGTCTTTTGGGGCAGGGTCGTGACAGGGAGCACTGATTGTGCGTTTGCCCACATCTAACCTGTTTTATGACATGTCTGGCCCACATGTCAGTTCCACGTGGCAACGCAGACGATAGAGGGAGCTGACGGTCGTTAGGTATGCGTTCGTTGACTCAAATAGTCACTTTCCGGCCATCTCGGTCGCTCCCTGTTTTTCTCGCTAGCTCGTCTCCCTGCTATAGCCAGCCGTCGCCCGCCGCTGCTGAGCCATGGTATCCTGGAGCGATGGAGAGGACAACTCCATTGATCTGAGCGGTGACTCGGAGGTACATATTCCTACCCTCCCACCCCCCGAAAGCTAGGGTTAGGGTTCATAGAGATTGAGATTTTTGATTTGTGCATGGATTTATTTTAGTGACTGTGGCCAATTGAACTGTTATGGTCCACAACAATGTATGACTCAGATTACTGCGGATTAGCCAATGAGGGACCAAAAACTATCTGTTGCCGATGCAATGTTGTGGCCGTAAAAAATGTGGCCTTTGAGGGATGTTGAACCGGCAGGAGATTCTTGTCCTATCCAGGAGAGGTGTGTGCAATATGTCACCTATTTTTATATATAATTATGTAATTGTTAATGTACACTGTGCTAAGAGATTTTGATCTGTCAAAAAATGCAGGATGGTTAATCTTGTGGCTTTGTGCATTGGGTTGATGATGCTTGGCCTGAATCACTATGTAAATCACTATTAAAGCTATGCGAAATGTATTCAGTAGCTAAAGAAGGAAGAGTTAATGATGCATTTAGACATGTTGAAGCAAAGTTTGAATATCAGGATGAGATCAAGAAGCTGTACACTGACCTGAGGAATGCCCAAGATGAGCTCAAGGTTGTGGTTGAGGAAAAGCAGGTGATACTAGCCCTTAAGGCCAAAGCAGAGCAAGCTATGATAGAAGCTAAGGCTGAATTAGAAGAAGCTAGATGCTGTAACTAATAGCATGCACAAGTGCTTGAGGGTGAAGGCAGAGAAGGACAGGGAGAAGCTTATGGATGAGAAGATAAAACTAGAGCAGTTGGTTGTAGATCTGCTGAGCCAGAAGGAAAAAAGCCAAGGCCAAGATCAGGAGGATCCAGGATTTCTGTGGTGAAATATATCTCTGAATGATTTGTTTCATCTAGTCTTGATTTATGTAATGAAGTATTGTTGTACTATTAGTTATTTGTTAGCCAGAACTAGTACTTAATTGTAATGTTTGGATCTATTGTTGAATTATGATGTCTATTTGTGAGATGTAATGAACAATTGGTTGTGTTGAATTATGGTTGTGTTCTACTTTCAATTGTTGTTATATTGGAACAATTCCTTATTTGTGAGATGTACTGGACTGGACACCTTATTTGTTAAACCTTATTTGGTTGAAACAATGGCAGCAAACATGACAGCCTTTTTGTTATATTGAAACAATTTGTACACCCTTTTTGTTATATACTAGGCCAAACAGCTTAAATGACAGTTAAAATAACGGCAAAATATTGTAGATTAAGAAGATCCACCATCCACAGGACTACCATCAGCTCTCTAGCAAACAAAGTAGCCATAGTTCAGGACCAACATCCACCATACTTGAGTTCTACACCACAAAATGATAAAATTTATGTTCTATAGGACCAACATGAGGTCTGTAACATCCACAAGAGAGAACAATTCATACACCTCATCCACAGGATCAACATTATGTCTCTCTATCATCTAGAAGACCAACGTTTCGATCTCTTTCGGCACCTGCATGATTGCAAGGCAAACTTGACAGTTGCCATTTTCTGCAAGAACAACTCCTAGTGTTAATATTCACACTATGAGTAGTTGGTCCACTTTTGACTTGCCAGAGGCCCAAACTGATCTCTTTGGAATGCAGTCCCTTGAATATATCTTCATCATCTCCAATTTCTCTGCATAGTGTGGAGTTATTTCCCATCTGGCTTTTCTTGCACCTTCCCTCTTATTGTCTTGTCTCACCATGCTTTTGTCATATATGCCAACCAACATAGTTGAAATAGGTTTATTCCTAACATCCAAAATGTACTTGTTGAAGCATTCACTCAAGTTATCGTTAACCAAGTCTGTTTTGCAGTTGGTATCAAAAGCCCACCTAGCCCAAGTGTGTGGTGGAATCTTTGATAACCAAGCCCAGGCCATCTCACATTGCTTCTTCATCTCATCCATTCCTCTGTCAAATCCATCTTTTGTGTAGGAATAAGCAGCAGTATCCATACACTTCTTCAAATCCTCTCCCCTAAATCCCGCAGTTTGGAAATTGGCATAGATGTGCCTTAGACAGAATCTCTATGGACTATTTGGGAAAATAGTGCTCACAGCTTTGATTAAACCTTTCTGTCTGTCTGACATTATTGTGTAATAGCCAAATTTCCCTTGCTCTCCACCAAGTGCTTCTTTAGCCACCACTGCCCATGCTAGAGGATAGATGTTATTGTTCCCATCTCTAGCTGTATCTGCAAGTATTTGAGCTCATGTTGTCAGTTTGATGAAGAAGCCATCCAAGCCAATGAATGTCCTACAACCTTCTAAAAATCCTTCCCTTGCAGCATTCACACAGAAAAAAGGCCATGGAATCTTGGGGTCCAACTGATTTCTACAACCTGTCCTTTCTTCATTGCCTCGTTCTGTTCATCAGTTGGTCCAGTGATAGTTGTGACAATGCACCTGCATCCTGGATTTATGTCTATGACAGTTTGCAGGTAATCCCTAAGCCTGTAATACTTCTTCTTGTGATCTCCCAGTACTATGTTTCTAGCTTTTGTCCTAGCCCTGTAGACCATCCTCTTGGAAACATCAACTCCCAAATCTTTCTTGGCTCTGTCTTGCAATGTTGTGATGCAAGTATTAATGTCTGATCTAAAATTATCCACATATGCATTTCTCAGCCACTTGGAGTTAACCCTGCTGTTTGATGGCTCAGTTGGACATGTGTGTTCCAACACCATTTTATTGATGCAAAAGGTTTTCTCATTACCAATATGTGATGTAGTCATGTAAAACTCACATCCAAACTTTTCCTTCTCCTTGAACCAAACTATAATCCTCTTTGGAGTGTTCCTGTGAAAATGGTAGTTCCTAACCTGCACTATGTGCATCCTAGCAAGTGCTTCTCTAAACTGATACACATCTCTAAAACAAAGCCTTAGCATGAACTGTTGCTCTAGATTCTCCCTAGTCTCATCATACCAAACTCTCTCCTTTGCTTTCTTAGATCTGCTCTTCCTTCCTTTAGGTTGCGTGAATGGAGCTGGCTCATAGCCATCATCATCATCCGAGTTCATAAAACCTTGCTCTCCCTCATCATCAGAAGGAACCCAATGTGGTATTGTTTCCTTATGTACCTGTGAGTGTGATCTGAGTGTTGGTCCTGGCCTTTTCACTTTTTCTTCAAAGGAATTTCTAGTGCCACCTCTACTGGATCCTCTTCAATGTCAAATATATCTTCTACATCTGTCTCACCCTCAAAGTGGGACAATGGATCATTCTTCCTCCTCCTCATCTCATATATTTCCTTCCTCAGCTCCTCATCTTCTTGCCTTCTTATTTCTCCTGCTTCTTCAGTGTTATACTTGCATGTATAAGCCCAGTCATCATTAGGTGATGCCTCCTCTTTTGCCCTATTAAATTATTTCTGTTGGTTGTCACATTGCACACTATCTTGAGTCAGAAAGTGGACTGGATTGTGCTCATCATCCTGAGTGTGTACATTATGACAGTACACATTATTTTGAGTATAAGGCATAGCCTCCTCCTCTGGATCAAGAACAATGTGAACTCCACTTTTCCTCTTTAATGGGGACAACACAATTGCATGTGCTCTCTTGTCCTTCATTACTTTCCTTGCTAAATCGTACTTCCTAACCATTTCTTCAATCTTAAGATTGCTATCAATAGGTTCTAGCCCATTCAACCCTTCCCCTTCATGCTTAAAATAGTACAGAGAACCACTCAATCCATACCCCTCTGACTCCATAACAGCTAGCAAATTCAGATATCTTATGTCTGCTCTGCACATTCTTATGTACAAAAATTTAGCTCCATCAAACTGAAAATAAAGGTCCTAGGTCTCTGTCTCTTCCCTAAATTCGAAAGAACAAAAATTTCAACTTTGTTTCTAAATCTATAGAGTGAAAAGGTTGCTCACAATAGAATCCCTAGTCTAATCTGCCCCAATTTGATTTAACTAACAGAGAAACAAAAACATACCCGCATGTCGATAGGTAATGGCTCACCGGGTTGGCGCAGGAGGAGTTTCCAGACGACGTCCAGCCTTTCTCCGACGACACGCGCACCGCCCGCTGGCCTGCCAGATCCCCGCGCCCTTCATCATTAGCCTCGCTCCCGTCGACGCCAAGACGACGGTGCGTGCGTCCGCCACCATGTCCCGTCGCCATTTCTATCTCAGCTCGTGGAGAAGGGGAAGAACGGGAGTGAAGTGTGGACTGGGGGCTCTTTGAGTCAACGAATGTATACCTAACGTCCGTGAACTCCCTCAGTCGTATGCGTTGCCACGTGGAACTGACGTGTGGGCCAGACATGTCATAAAACGGGTTAGACGCGGGCAAACGCACAATCAATGCTCCATGTCGCGACCCTGCCCCAAAAGACGTCTTTATGTGTCAACTCGCTCAAAACAGGTGGTTTTGTGACACCGCGTCCCCAAATGTGGTAGTTCTACGCCATTTTCTCTGTACTGGTGAATTAAACTCGATTTAGTCCAAAATCATATTTGTCGTCGAATTTGAGATGACGTGGACGGCACATAGATGCGGGTCCCACTTGCCGGAGAGGGGCTGGCATGAAAACTTGTAGGACTCCCCTCCCGCATCTAGAACATAATTTTCCGTGACTATAGGTGTCGCTTCGACACCATCTCCCCTCTATGGAAAAACGTTACACGTTTCGTTCTAGTGATCATCGTCACCGTCACCTCCCTCTCCATCGACTCCCTCATTTTTCCTCCCTCTCAAATAGAATAGTCTTGAATTGAAGGGTACTATAACGGCGTGGAGTGCTGGCTTATTAATTAGATGGGGAGTGGGTACATGCAAATATTGTTGGAGATATGCCCTAGAGGCAATAATAAATGTAGTTATTATTATATCTTTGTGTTTATGATAAATGTTTACATTCATGCTATAATAGTATTAACAAGGAAACATTAATACTTGTGTGATTTGTAAACTTAATTTGAAGTCCCTAGTATAGCCTCTATACTTCACTAGCTTGTTGGTTGATTAATGATTGTGGTTTCCCTATCATGAACATTGTGATGTTATCAACAACAAGATCATATCGTTAGGAGAATGATATGGTGGACATACTCCTATAGATAAGCATAGCATAAAGATCAAGTCATTTCAATAGTTCAATTGCTATATGCTTTCTGATACATAGTAACCTAATTCCTTCGACCATGAGATCATGCATATCACCTTTACCGGATGGATGCTTTGATGACATCAAACACCACACCGTAACTGGGTGGCTATAAAGGTGGCATTGAGTGTTCGGAAAGTATTGGTTGAAACACATGGATCAAGAGTGGGATTTGTCCATCCATATGACGGATAGATATACTCTGGGCCCTCTCGGTGGAATGTCATCCAATTAGCTTGCAAGCATGTGACTGGGTCACAAGGGATCACATATCACGGGAACGAGAAAATAGTACTTATCAGTAACGAGGTTGAACTAGGTATGCAGAGATACCGACGATCATAACCTCGGATAAGTAAACTATCGTGAGACAAAGGGAAATTGGTATCGTATGTAAGTGGTTCATTCAATCGCAAAGTAATCGTAGAAATATGTGGGAGCCATATGAATTTCCAGATTCCTCTATTGGTTATTGTTCGGAGAAGTGTCTCGATCATGTCCGCATAATTCACGAACCGTAGGGAGACACACTTAAGGATTCGACGTTGTTTTGAGTAGTTATGGTATTATGAGAAAGAGATCGAATGTTGTTCGGAGTCTCGGATGGGATCCGGGATATCACGAGGTGATCCGGAATGGTCCGGAGAATAAGATTCATATAAGGAAAGTCCCGTTTCGGAGTTCGGAAATGATTCCGGTGTTTTCATCGGGAATGTTCTAGAAGGTTCCGGAATGTCCGGCACTCCGGGGGGGAAGGGGTACATGAATGTGTCATTACATATTGGAATGATTGCATCATGTACTAAGTGTTCTTGCTGTTCCAAATAAAGGATTAAATTGAATCCTAAAACAGAAAAGTCAAATGGCCAGTTTGAAAGTCAAACGGCTAAAACAGGAAACTGTGGGAAACAAGCAAGAGGAGGCAAAACCGACTTGGGGGAGGAGTCCCTCCTCTCCAAGCCGGTGGCCCACCTAGGCCGAGTTGGGGAGGGACTCCCCTCCCTCCCCTGGCGCGCCGGCCCCTCCACCTATAAAAGGAGGGGCGGGGCCTCCTCCTCTAGACACACAAGTTCCTATCCTCTAATCTCCGGTTTAGAGCCGTTTTGGTTTAGAGATTCTAATTGCACTAGCCTTCGGTTTAGAGCCTTCTAATTGGTGTGTCTAAACCCTAGACCACTAATATCTCTCTCTCATACTCCACCATACTCGCTCCGGCTTAAGGCGAAGCCCTGCGGGATCTCCCCTCTACTTCCGGTACCATGCCGTTGTGCTGCCGGAATCGCGAGGAGAGTGCTACAACCTCCGCTGCCTGCTGGAACAAGGGAGAGGAAGGTCTTCGTCGAGTACCGAACGTGTGACCGACCGCGGAAGCGCTGCCGGAACGCAGCGCCGGAAGGATCGTCTACACGATCTTGAGATCGGGAAGAGTACGACTACATCACCCACGAGAATCCGCTCTCGTTAAACACTTTGGAATCTTCGAGGGTAAGTTATTCCATCGACTCGTTGCTACAATCTAGTAGATAGATCTTGGCTTGTTTGTTTGTATGCGATAGAAATTTTTTGTTTTCCATGCTACGAAACCCTACAGTGGTATCAGAGCCGTGTCTATATGTAGATCTGTTGCACGAGTAGAACACAATGGTCATTGTGGGCGTTGATGCTTTTATTGTCGATTGCTTCTTGTGTACTTTGCATCTTGCGGTATGTTGGGATGAAGCGGCCCGGGCTAACCTTACATGACATCGTTCATGAGACTTGCTCCACGCTTGACATGCAACTTGTATTGCATAAGTGGCTTTGCGGGTGCCTGTTTCTCCTAGCATAGTTAAGATCCAATTTACAACGGGTGATCAACAATCCTAGTATCAATGTTGTGGTTCTTGTTCGTAAGTTAGAACGACACTTATTGAAAGCCCCAAATCACGTAAAATATGCAAAGAAAGTAGAGGCGTCTAACTTTTTTTTGCAGGGGTGTGCAGTGATGTGATATGGCCATGATTGTGATTATATTTGATGTATGCAATGTTCCTTATTGTAAGTTGACAACTGGCTGGAGCCATATGGTTGTCTTTAATTTATGTTAAGACCCGCGTGTCTATTCAAAGTAGTTGTAATAGTTGAAGCCGGTGGACGACAACCATGGATAAGCGTCATTGACCTTGATGCAATGCCGGTGATGATGGAGATCATGTTCGTGCTTGAAGATGGAGATCGGAAGCACAAAGAAGAAAGGCCATATCATATCACATATTATTGAATTGCATGTGATGTTAATCCTTTATGCATCTTGTATTGCTTAGTAGACGACGGTAGCATTATAAGATGATCCCTCATGCACATGAATTTCAAGTCATAATGTGTTCACCCTTAGTTAGAACCGTTGCTAAAGCTTGTTGTTTCGAAGCACCACGTGATGATCGGGTGTGTTAGATTCTGCAAGTGTATACAACGTGAGCAAGCCAGATTTGCTCATGCGGAAACTAAGGTTTGATCTTGACGAGCCTAGCATGTACAGACATGGTCCCGGAACACGGATCACCGAAAGGTAAAGCATGAATCATATAGTACATATGATGAACATGACGATTGTTCGCCATTGAAACTATATCAACTCTCGTGATGATCGGTGTTGATGTAGTGGATTTGGTTCGTGTGATCACTAAAACAATGTGAGGGATATTGTTTTGAGTGGGAGTTCACCTAGTTTAATTTCATTAATTAATTTGAACTCAATTTGTCATAAACTTAGTCTAAACTATTGCAAATATGTTGTAGATCAATGGCAGCCCCTACCATCAATTTTAATGCGTTCCTAGAGAAAGAAAAGTTGAAAAACAATGGAAGCAACTTCGCGGATTGGTTCCGCAATTTGAGGATTGTCCTCACAGCTGGTAATTTGACCTATGTGCTGGATGCACCGCTGGGTGACCCACCTGCTGCTGATGTTGCCGATGAAGTAAAGAATGTTTACCTCGCTCGGAAGAATCAGTACTCCATAGTTCAGTGTGCTATGTTGTATGGTTTGGAATCGGAGCTTCAAAAAAGGTTTGAAGAGTCAGACCCATATGATATTGTCGAGGATCTCAAATTGATTTTTGAGACTCATGCGGCAATTGAAAGCTATGAGGCTTCTGAAAAGTTCTTTAACTGCAAGATGGAAGAAGACAGCTCCGTAAGTGAGCATGTGCTTAAGATGTCTGGGCACGCAAACAAACTTCAAAGCTTGGGTATAGTGATTCCTAATGCTTTGGGGATTTACCGTGTCCTTCAATCACTACCACCAAGTTACAAGAACTTTGTGATGAACTACAACATGCAGAACATGAACAAGACGTTGCCAGAACTCTTTGCCATGTTGAAATCTGCAGAAGTGGAGATAAAGAAAGAGCACCAAGTGTTGTTGGTCAATAAGACCACCAAATTCAAGAAAGGCAAGTCTAAGCAGAAGGGACACTTCAAGAAGGGTGGTAAGAAAGTTACCACGCCGGCGAAGAAGACCAAGGCTGGACCCAAGCCTGATACTGAGTGCTTTTACTGCAAGGGAGAAGGTCACTGGAAGCGGAATTTCCCAAAGTACTTGGCGGATCTGAAGAACGGCAACATCAAGAAGAAAGGTATATCTGATATACATGTTATTGATGTGTATCTCACTAGTACTCGTAGTAGTGCCTGGGTATTTGATACTGGTTCGGTTGCTCATATTTGTAACTCGAAACAGGTGCTGCAGAATAAACGGAAGCTAGCGAAGAACGAGGTGACGATGCGCGTGGGAAACGGATCAAAGGTTGATGTGATCGCGGTCGGCACTCTACCCCTTCATCTACCATCGGGATTAGTTTTATACTTAAATAATTGTTATTTAGTGCCTGTATTGAGCATGAACATTATATCGGGATCTTGTTTATTGCGAGACGGTTACTTGTTTAAGTCATAGAATAATGGTTGTTCGATTTATATGAGTAACATGTTTTATGCACACGCACCTTTGATAGATGGTCTATTCTTATTGAATCTCGATAGTGGAAATACACATATCAACAACATTGAGGCTAAACGTTTGAAATCAAGCGATAATTCGACCTATATGTGGCACCGTCGTCTTGGTCACATTGGAGTGAAACGTATGAAGAAACTCCATTCCGATGGACTTCTTGAATCACTTGATTTTGAATCACTTGAAAGATGCGAAGCATGTCTGATGGGAAAAATGACTAAGACTCCATTTTCTGGGATGATGGAGCTAGCTACGGACTTATTGGAAATCATACATACCGATGTGTGTGGTCCAATGAGTGTAGCATCACGCGGTGGTTATCGTTATGTTCTTACCTTCACGGATGATTTGAGTAGATATGGGTATATCTATTTCATGAAACATAAATCCGAAACTTTCGAGAAGTTTAAGGAGTTTCAAAGTGAGGTAGAGAATCAACGTAACAAGAAGATTAAATTTCTACGTTCTGATCGTGGAGGTGAATATCTAAGTTACGAGTTTGGCGAGCATTTGAAGAAATGCGGAATACTTTCACAGTTGACACCGCCGGGAACACCACAGCGTAATGGTGTGTCCGAACGTCGTAATCGAACTCTCTTAGATATGGTTCGTTCTATGATGTCACTTACAGATTTACCGCTATCATTTTGGGGTTATGCATTAGAAACAGCCGCATTCACTTTAAATAGGGCACCGTCTAAATCCGTTGAAACGACATCGTATGAATTATGGTTTGGGAAGAAACCTAGATTGTCGTTCCTTAAAGTTTGGGGATGCGAAGCCTATGTAAAGATGTTACAGCCGGACAAGCTTGAACCCAAAGTGGAAAAATGCGTCTTCATAGGATACCCGAAGGAAACTATTGGGTATACCTTCTATCATAGATCCGAAGGCAAAATCTTCGTTGCCAAGAATGGATCCTTTCTAGAGAAGGAATTTCTCTCGAAAGAAGTGACTGGAAGGAAAGTAGAACTCGACGAGGTTGTCGAACCTTCTCTCGAAATTGCGAGTAGCGCAGCACCGGAAGAAGTTCCTGTGGTTCCTGCACCAATAAGAGAGGAAGCTAATGATGGTGATCATGAAACTTCGGTTGAAGTTACTACAGAGCCTCGGAGGTCAACGAGAACTCGTACCACTCCATATTGGTACGATCCCGTTATGAGTGTCATGTTGGTGGACAACACCGATGACCCCGAGACATATGAGGAAGCGATGATGAGCCCAGATTCCAATAAATGGCAGGAAGCCATGAAATCCGAGATTGGATCCATGTACGAAAACCAAGTATGGACTTTGGTGGACTTACCGGATGGCCGAAAGGCTGTCGAGAACAAATGGATTTTCAAGAAGAAAACATATGCTGATGGTAATGTTACTGTCGATAAAGCTCGACTTGTCGCAAAAGGGTTTCGACAAATTCAAGGAGTTGACTACGATGAGACTTTATCACCAGTAGCGAAGCTAAAGTCTGTGAGGATTATGTTAGTAATCGCTGCATATTATGATTATGAGATATGGCAGATGGATGTCAAAACAGCATTCCTCAATGGAGATATTGATGAAGAGTTGTATATGATGCAACCCAAAGATTTTGTCGATCCTAAAGATGCTAACAAGGTATGCAAACTTCAACGGTCCATCTATGGATTGAAGCAAGCATCCCGAAGTTGGAATCAACGTTTTGATAAGGTGATCAAAAGTTTTGGTTTTATACAAACTTATGGAGAAGCTTGTATTTACAAGAAAGTGAGTGGGAGCTCTGTAGCATTCTTAATACTATATGTGGATGACATATTGTTGATTGGGAATGATGTAGACCTTCTTAATAGTGTCAAGGAATATTTGAATAATAGTTTTTCAATGAAGGATCTTGGCGAAGCAGCTTACATATTAGGCATAAAGATTTATAGAGATAGATCGAAACGCCAAATATCATTGTCACGGAGTACATATTTGGACAAAGTTCTAAAGAGGTTTGGAATGGAAGAAAGCCAGAAAGGGTTCTTGCCCATGTTGCCCAATACGACCTTGAGTAAAACTCAAAGTCCGACATCGGCAGAAGATAGAGAAAGGATGAGTAAGACTCCCTATGCCTCAGCCATAGGATCTCTAATGTATGCCATGCTATGTATTAGACCCGACATTGCATATGTTGTTAGTTTAACTAGCAGATATCAAAGTGATCCAGGAGTGGATCATTGGACAGCGGTCAAAAACATCCTTAAGTACTTGAGAAGAACTAAGGATATGGTTCTTTCTTATGGAGGTGATGAACAGCTCGTTGTTAACGGTTACACCGATGCTAGTTGGAACACCGATCCGGATGATTCTAAATCACAATCTGGATACGTATTTATTTTGAATGGTGCAGCAGTTAGCTAGAGGAGTGCAAAGCAAAGCGTTGTGGCGAGATCTTCAACTGAATCGGAATACATGGCTGCTTCAGAGGCTTCACAAGAAGCGATATGGATGAAAGAGTTCATTACAGAGCTGGGTGTGGTTCCTAGTGCGCTGGACCCAATGTCTATCTACTGTGATAACATGGGCGCCATAGCCAATGCGCAAGAACCAAGGTCACACAAGAAGCTGAAGCATATCAAGCTGCGTTTTCACGCTATTCGAGAACATATCCAGGATGGGGATATAAAGATTTGCAAAGTACACACAGATCTGAATGTGGCGGATCCGTTGACTAAACCTCTCCCGAGGGCAAAACATGACCAACACCAAACTGCCATGGGTGTTCGGTATATTACCATGTAATCTAGATTAGATGACTCTAGTGCAAGTGGGAGACTATTGGAGATATGCCCTAGAGGCAATAATAAATGTAGTTATTATTATATCTTTGTGTTTATGATAAATGTTTACATTCATGCTATAATAGTATTAACAAGGAAACATTAATACTTGTGTGATTTGTAAACATAATTTGAAGTCCCTAGTATAGCCTCTATACTTCACTAGCTTCTTGGTTGATTAATGATTGTGGTTTCCCTATCATGAACATTGAGATGTTATCAACAACAAGATCATATCGTTAGGAGAATGATATGGTGGACATACTCCTATAGATAAGCATAGCATAAAGATCAAGTCATTTCAATAGTTCAATTGCTATATGCTTTCTGATACATAGTAACCTAATTCCTTCGACCATGAGATCATGCATATCACCTTTACCGGATGGATGCTTTGATGACATCAAACACCACACCGTAACTGGGTGGCTATAAAGGTGGCATTGAGTGTTCGGAAAGTATTGGTTGAAACACATGGATCAAGAGTGGGATTTGTCCATCCATATGACGGATAGATATACTCTGGGCCCTCTCGGTGGAATGTCATCCAATTAGCTTGCAAGCATGTGACTGGGTCACAAGGGATCACATATCACGGGAACGAGAAAAGAGTACTTATCAGTAACGAGGTTGAACTAGGTATGCAGAGATACCGACGATCATAACCTCGGATAAGTAAACTATCGTGAGACAAACGGAAATTGGTATCGTATGTAAGTGGTTCATTCGATCGCAAAGTAATCGTAGAAATATGTGGGATCCATATGAATTTCCAGATTCCTCTATTGGTTATTGTTCGGAGAAGTGTCTCGATCATGTCCGCATAATTCACGAACCGTAGGGAGACACACTTAAGGATTCGACGTTGTTTTGAGTAGTTATGGTATTATGAGAAAGAGACCGAATGTTGTTCGGAGTCTCGGATGGGATCCGGGATATCACGAGGTGATCCGGAATGGTCCGGAGAATAAGATTCATATAAGGAAAGTCCCGTTTCGGAGTTCGGAAATGATTCCGGTGTTTTCATCGGAAATGTTCTAGAAGGTTCCGGAATGTCCGGCACTCCGGGGGGGAAGGGGTACATGAATGTGTCATTACATATTGGAATGGTTGCATCATGTACTAAGTGTTCTTGCTGTTCCAAATAAAGGATTAAATTGAATCCTAAAACAGAAAAGTCAAATGGCCAGTTTGAAAGTCAAACGGCTAAAACAGGAAACTGTGGAAAACAAGCAAGAGGAGGCAAAACCGACTTGGGGGAGGAGTCCCTCCTCTCCAAGCCGGCGGCCCTCCTAGGCCGAGTTGGGGAGGGACTCCCCTCCCTCCACTGGCGCGCCGGCCCCTCCACCTATAAAAGGAGGGGCCGGGCCTCCTCCTCTAGACACACAAGTTCCTATCCTCTAATCTCCGGTTTAGAGCTGTTTTGGTTTAGAGTTTCTAATTGCACTAGCCTTCGGTTTAGAGCCTTCTAATTGGTGTGTCTAAACCCTAGACCACTAATAGCTCTCTCTCATACTCCACCATACTCGCTCCGGCTTAAGGCGAAGCCCTGCGGGTTCTCCTCTCTACTTCCGGTACCACGCCGTTGTGCTGCCGGAATCGCGAGGAGAGTGCTACAACCTCCGCTGCCTGCTGGAACAAGGGAGAGGAAGGTCTTCGTCGAGTACCGAACGTGTGACTGACCTCGGAAGCGCTGCCGGAACGCAGCGCCGGAAGGATCGTCTACACGATCTTGAGATCGGGAAGAGTACGACTACATCACCCACGAGAATCCGCTCTCGTTAAACACTTTGAAATCTTCGAGGGTAAGTTATTCCATCGACTCGTTGCTACAATCTAGTAGATAGATCTTGGCTTGTTTGTTTGTATGCGATAGAAATTTTTTGTTTTCCATGCTACGAAACCCTACAAATATCTAGGAGTGAAAATATACATTCTGGATGTGTGAGGGAGTCTCTGCAAATTTTCAGGCCAGCTAGTCTCCTATAAGTGGGACCCGTGGCCACGTGTCGTACGCATTAGCTCAAATTTGACAGCAAACATGGCTAAATCGAGTCCAATTGACAAGTATACAGATTAAATTGTGCAAATTCCAAATACCAGCATTAAATCGAGATACCCGAACAAGTACAACTAATGTTGTATTTTGCAACATTTGTGTTTGTTTTTTGCAATTTTTTTAGATGCGGAAGGATGTTTTTGTAAGATTTCAGTCCACGTGTTATCCACGTGAGCTCAAATTCAACGGCAAACATCGAATTGGACTAAATCAAACACAATTCATAAATACACGGACAAAATTCAGCAAATTCTGAGTACAAGGACTAAATCGAGCTAGCCTAACAAATCGAGAGATTGTTACTATATTTAACTCGGCGATCAATTAGCTAAGGTAACAACGTACGAATGTCCTATATATGTCACGTTATTTCATACAATGTGTTATTTTTTTAGTCTTTTAGTGATAGATATCTCTAAATATGTGATAAGACATATGGTGCTAAGAGATGATCTCTTAGCCAAAATAAGACAAAGGTCTTTTCTGGTTCTCTCTCCTCGAACTCAACAATCCTTCTATATGGAATTATTAAGATAAGAATAATGCTCTAATAATCAAACAAGCTGTCCTTGGGCCACGACCATTCATCATTTGATGATTAATCGTTCTCTCTATAGCCCACAACCAACACGTGCTAGTTCAGCTTCAGCTCAATCAATGTACACCAATTATTATACTTTTGTATGTGTATCTCTTTGTAGAACCAATTGTTTTAGGAAATAATCTCATGTCTGGAAAACATTTTGTTTGAGCTACCGAGTTCATAGCCGAGACGTCCACAAGAAAAAACATATTCTTATAGGAAAATTAATAAAAGACTTCAAAAATATGGGAAAAATTCTAGTTGCAACTCATAGCAAACTAGAATCATGGTGCAAATCCAGTGATCTAGAACATAGGTTCTTAGTTGCAATCTATTTGCAACTGAAAAACTCAGTTGCAACTCCCTGATGACACTAATTGCGACAAAAATCAATAACTACAAACATTTTTTCCAGTTACAACCTACTTGCAATCGAGAAAAAGAAACTTAGCTGCAACCTAGTTGTAACTGAAAAACTCAACTGCAACCTACCTGTAATTCCCTCTAGCATGTATCACAACACAAAAATCCAACTATCGGAATATTTTATCTCACTTGCAACCTACTTGCTACTAAAAAAAACTTAGGTGCCAACTAAATAACCATAGTTGCAACCAACTTGCAACTCTCATTTAGCATGAATCGTGATGCAAATCCAATGACCAGGAATATTTTTTCTACGTTACAACCTACTTACATCAGGAAGAGGTCAATTCTAACCAGCTCGCAATAGAAAAATCCTAGCTGTGACCCACTTGCAACTCCGATCTAGCATGAACCACGATGAAAATCCAATGGTCAAGTTTTTTTTTTGTTCTAACCTACTCGCAACTAGAAAACTCAATTTAACCCATCTACGACTGCAAAATCTAAATCGCAACCCTCACACTAGTATGAATCATGACGTAAAATCAATGGCGAGGAACATTTTTTATCAGTTGTAACATACTGTACTACTTACAACCGAAAGCTCTATTCCAACAAGATTGTAGGCTCTTTTTCTATCTCGATGGAGACTGTAGGCTCTTTTTCTATCACATCTATCTGCGTCTTTACATTCTACCCCTTTTCGAATCTACACACTAAAAAAATCTAGATACACATATTTTAGAAAAATATTAAAACATCTTATATTTTAAAACAAGGGAGTACATGTTCAGGTCCTTTGGTATATTTGGTACATGTGCAGTTTGTCCAAAATGAGAAGAAACTATGCCTTGCCGTGCCGATCTCCAGAATAATTTTAGAGCATGTAAAATTGTACAATTATTCGACATATTAATCATTATAGCATCTAAAATTGACAATATATTGTTATAAGAATACAAGGAAATGTCATGAAAGTTATGGGGTAATGGTTATAAATATGATGGTCATCACACTGGGTTCCAAGAAAAATGTTCACGGGTAAGAAACAATGCTCCGAGATTTTCTAAAAATGTTCATATGTGTTCGACAAGTTGTTCACTAGGTCAGAACGGGACCTGAAATATTCGCCCTTTCAAAAATTATTAACCGGGTTTTAAGGGACTGACTTCTATAAGGGTATGTACACTGGTATCCAGTCAGCCGTCTGTAACACCCACCTCGTAGGAAATAAGATGACATGGAGGAGAGATAAAAGGAGAAACCGCCTAGCCCGTCTGTTAAGTTCTAGACGGTCTAATACCGTAAAAATCGCTGCTAACCGACGGCATCTTTTGCGTTGTACGGAGAGCGTCTGTTGCTACTACTTACGGTATTTATTTTCTTCTTCATCTCCATGGATTCCATAGCCTCTAGCAATCCTACAGACCTAGCTGGGATGAGGCTGCCTGGAGATCGGTGGCGTTGGCGACTGGCGACTGACTGGCGCGACGGGAAGCGGCCGGTGGCAGCATGCGAATGATGTCCTGGAGCGAGGTACTAGCCGAACTGCTGAGGTGAAGGAGGACCAAAAGGGAGACGCGAGAGAGGATCCTCCTCCTCATCGTGGATCGATTAATCAAGCCAGCTTCAGATGGTAGCATGCAAAGAATTGTAATGGATTTGTTTTCTGCTCTTTGTTCCTTCCCTTTTCCCGCCTTCTGTTCAGACTTACGTGTAGCTTCTTGCGGCTGTCATGACGTGAAGCAAGTCCGGCCGTCGCCTATGCTTGCAACTTGCATACCTGACACTAGCTTGATTGTTTTCCGAGCTTGGTTCTTCTTTGCTTGGCGAACTTGGATCCCAAGCTTTATGCAACCGCTGAATCTTTATAGATGACCAAAGCGACAGCCCATTGTATTCGTTGTCTGCACTGCCATCTGCAGATGACATGGATGCATATTACAGACGGCCACAGTCTAAACCATTGTTCATGCCCTAAGTAAACAGAAATTAGATAAAATTTTCAAGTTTTAAGAAAATAAAATTGTACCCTTTTCGTTGGGCCGCTTCCCTTCAAACGTGCGGCAAATAGGTGCTCCCTTTAAATACATCCAGCCCAACAAAGAAAGGACATGACGCACTAAAAGCCCATGTGCGTGTTGGGCAGGACAGAGAGGGAACACCCCACAGCCTCTTTGACAGGCGATTTCTAGAAGCGGGGGGAAGCGAGCGGAGCCGGCTGCGCCGCCGACCGCCGGAGAAGACGCCGGCCCTGCCCACAACATCGGCGTCTCCGTTCTGTACAAGGCATGACCTCTATTTCTCTCTCTCTCCCCCCTGAGCATATAGACCATCTGTTTCATTGGTTCGTCTCGCAGATATAGACCTCTGCAATTTTTTGCGGGTATAGACCTCTGTTTTCAGTATAAATCCGTGGTGCAAGTGCGACCATTCCTGTGCGAATAGTACCACGTTGCTGTTTTGCCAAAGCCAGATTTCCTTCCCCTCAATTTGTTTTTGGCTACGGACCCTAGGCTGGATGGGATTTGGTTAATCTGAGTGCGCTTCGTGGTTTCTTCGTGGTTAGTCTATTTTGCATGCCAGATTATTCCACCTTTGTGTTGCAATGTGTTGACATTCTTTTCTTCATCGGATGATATTGTCGGTCCATCGCGTTGAAGTAATCACTGATGTTTGCAGGATAGGACAGTCAGAGTAGTACAGATCGGACACAATGTTAGTACTCCCTCCATTCCATAATAAGTGTCATGGTTTTCGTTTGAATTTGAAGTAAAACCATGACAATTACTTTGGAACAGAGGAAGTAATATTTACAATATTTGGGTATTGGTGTTAATTGTAAGCAGCACACTAGTCCATATGAATTCAACATGTTGATGTGTTATTGTGTCACCAGTGTTTTTCATGCTTCAATCTTGCACATATATGTTATCTCTGCTAACAAGTTTCAACTAGCATCTCAAGAATCACACATGCGCTAGCCATTTTCCCTTGGCATTCTGTATAACTTCTGTGTATGTTTTAAATATTCAGTTCATTATTATAACATTTGTCTTTTGATTCCTATTTTTTTCAGAGAGATCCCCGTAGCACGAAGCCTGCTGTGTTTGTGTGTCTATCATCTCAGGCAGCTATGTCCGGGCTTGAAGGCTGGGTAGACCTCCCGGAAGGCCTACTTCACTCCATTGTTGCTCGGCTGGGATCCTTCTATGACCTTCTTACCTTTGCTGCCACCTGCCCCTCTTGGCGTGTTTCCTTCTCCTCTTATCCATCCAAATCGACGCTTTTGCCACCTCTCCTCCTCCAATCTGATGTCCTTGTGTGTTCTCCTTGTTCTCGCCCATTTAGCAACAACCTCATACCTAAACGTTCATGCTATGTTACTGATCTGGCTAACCAGGGCACCTACATGTGCTGTCAAGTTCCCCAGTTTGCTGGTTTTTGTGACAGAAAATCCCCACCCAGTTATCTGGATGGTTATTCTTTCGGGGCTGTTTCCTATGGCCAACTCATCTTGTACGACCAACAAAGATCATGTCTTGTTGTTGATGTCTTCACTGGTGCTACCGTCTCAGCTCCGCAACTACCGGTTGACGGATACGTTCACCTCTACTATGCTGCTCTCACGGCTCCTCTTTCCTCACCCAACTCACATCTCCTGGTCAATGCTGGATGTCACAATTTCTTTTGGCGTGTTGGTAGTCATTCTTGGTTGAGACGTTCTCCTCGCAATGGAACGATTAAGCAGATCGTGGTCTTCAAAGGCCAGGTGTTTGGCATGGATCATGACCGTAGGCTCTATGTTGTGCACTTGGTACCTCAGATTCGCATACAGAAAATAGTTGTTGATCTAGATAGAAGCATGACCAGCAAATGGCATCTTTCTCACCCGTGGCTTGTCACGTGTGGCGACATGCTCCTCATGGTTGGTAGTCAGCGGTCTTCTCCATCAACAGGGGACACTTTTGAAGCCTTCCGACTCGACTTATCGACTGAACCTGCAAAGTGGGTGAAGGTGGAGAAGCTAGAGAACTGGGCAATCTTTATCAGCATTGACCAGAGAAGCCAGGCATTGTGTTGCATGAACCCAGAGAGATGGGGAGGAAGGAGCAACTGCATATACTGCTATGATTCTAAAAAGTGGATCGAATTTGAGTTGAACCAGCCGCTGCAAGGAGATGCCTCTATCTTCATAACCTATGGCAGTATGATGCAACCTATGTGGGTCGTGCCCAGTATGTTCTATTCGTGTCCGTGATAGTCTTGATTCCTGGTTACCATTGCTCGGCATGGTAGCTTATGCTGTAAGAATTTGTAAGATATCTCGACTTTATGTATGTGTGGTCCAACAACAAGGATTTGAACCTCTGATGTGTGGGAACTTGTTGTCACTACTCAGATTTGTTTGGAGTATATGAGGATGTCTTGTTGGACTTCAGACTTCTTAGTTCAGTATGCATGAACATGCTGTTTCACTTCAAGCCAGCCGTATGAGCTTTTGTTCCGAAAGATTGCTCTTCCAACAGAGAACATTCTCTCTTTTGCAGTTTGTGCAGGGATGTTCACCGTGGCGGGAGGAGTACAGAAGCCTCCACAGTTAGTTCCATCCTTGGGACCTTAGTAAGAAATGTGTTCCTTTTATCACTTTCTTGTTAGCATTCTATAGTAGTCTGCACATTGTCACGTTCTTTGATCTCAGATCGTGGGTTAGGGAAGAAATGCAGTTATGTCACACATTGATGATCATTGTTCGGACCAAACCGTTCAAATTTTTAGGTAGTTATTAAATTAAGCATAGTAGTTTTTTAATGTATTTAAAATATAAGATGTAATTACCTTTTTTCTGTATATAAGCGGATATTCATATGAATTTTAAGACAACTTAAACACCATGGCAAGCATGGATATTTAACTAGTCTGTCTAAATTCGGATGTATTTAGTACTAAATGGCGTGTCTAAAATGATACATCCAAATTTAGAAAAATTTCTGACAGGAGCGAGTATTTGAGTGAGAACCGGTGTATTTACTATTTGCCGCTAGCAAGGTTGACTTGAGAGTTTGCTCAAGGGAGAGTAGCTCCATGCCTCCACAGCATAGATATATATATAGTTGGACAATGCTGTTTTTAAGTAGACCTGAAAACTATTCCTGAATCAGCATCACAAATAAAAGCAAATTAGTATAGTTTACACCACCAAATTCCCCGGCCCTATGTCAGCATCGTTCTGGAAAACATCAACTTGGCGAATGGACGACATGGAATAGTCCGGAAGGATATGCAGCCGTGGCTTCACCATGAGCAGCTTTCCACGCGACTCGACTAGGTGCCATGTAATCATTTCGTCATCAAGATATGTATACTTATGTGAGCAATTCAGATCGATAGTTGAGGTTGTTCCAATCATCCTCGTCGCTTGCCACTGGTTGCCTGTCCTCCTCATAGTCACCCACCCCAACATCCACTTCCACTGCAATTGCCACGTCTGCAGCCTCCACTTCTTCCTCTTCTTCATCAGCCGCAATTGCCACGTCTGCAGCCTCTGCTTTTTCCCCAACATCAAAAACCTCTTCCTGCTCCTCCACACCGTCATCATCATCATCATCATCAAGATCGATGTTATCATCATCAGACGCAGGCCACCACTCATAACCTTCATAGTCAAGGGGTTGCCGGATGAGACGCCTTCCAATGGTAACCACGGGACTCCCATCCTCTGTTAGCAATAATTTTGATTAGGATATTTTTTTGGAGTTTTTGGTACATGTCATACCCGAGTCCTAGTCGAGTTGTTTTTCTTAGCAAACTCGGAGTAGTACTTTGTCCGTTTATAGTGCTAATAGGGTCAGCTAGGTAGGTGTACGATTTGAGTACTATTCGGTTTAGAATCAGAGTTGGGTGTAGTAATAGTCCGGCTTACTTGCGTGTATAAAAGTAAGGGCAGGGTCACCAGAAGTTGTACCGTGTGAGTTTGGAAAAAGAAGAAAATAAAGAAAATTCGAGGATACGATACGTGCCTGGCCACAAGTTTTTTTGTACGTGTGTCCGTCTAATTTAATGTGATTGATCCCGTGGGCAAATTCCAACATCCTCATCCATTCCAAGATCTAAGGGGATGAGATCCTCTGCCTTGGTGATGGCATAGAGTTTATCTCCAAGAAACGCAATGTCAACGATATAGGCATGCATATTGAGCTACTGCTGGTGGTTCTGGCAGCCACACGCCCTTTCCGGGTAGAATTACAATGAGAGGAGTATCCTTGTTTGTTTGTCGTGATGACGGCAATGAAGTCATGGACGGTAGAGCGCATTGTTATATGTTGATCCAAATTCTACAAAGTATAGGCCAACTTCTGACGAGTGGAGCGAGGCCCGTCGCCGGGAGGCTTGGGCCGAGTATACGGATCGTCGAAGACCTAGGTTTCCACCGATATATAAACCCCTTGTAAGCCGCCGGTTGGGAGAGTTGCATCTGTGAAATCCCCGGCGTTTGTAAACACTCCTCGATATAGTGAAGTTTCGCTGGCTGGCGCCCGTGGTTTTTTCCTCTCTTTGTTGGAGAGGTTTTCCACGTTAAATCTGTGTCTCCTTGCTGTGTTTTTCGTTTTCGTTCTTCGTTATCTTCTTGTCACGATTGTAACACGCATCAAGAACTTGCGGATATTGTAAACCACAGGGGAGGGCTGCGTCCAGCTCGAGCAGCGGGACGTGCTCGAGAGTGAAAACATTGTGCAAAACATAGCGGTAATCAGGTTGTCGTCCTGCTTCCTCCGGGATATGTTTGCTGATGCCGAGGCGAGTAGCCGGTCGTTGGTCGAGCCCTCGCAGCATGCGTTGTCGGGGATTGAAGCGGGGTATTCCAAACAGTCATTATTAGGCGGAGCGATGACTCCGCCGTCCCAGAGAAGGATCCATGGCGCTTGGGGTCCACGGCGGCGGACGGCCGCGTGCCATGCATGGCAGACGGCGCGGTCAGCTGGGTCGGGGAGACCGGCGACAACGAGAGGTCTAGGAGATCTCGTGGGACGCCATGCATAAGAATCAATTGTAAGATGATCGATCGATGTTTAGCTTCAACTAGGGCACAACCTACATACTTATTGTCGCCAAGGCATGCGCCGTGCGGAAACAGAGGTGTGCACGTGGACGATAATCATTGATGAGAGTTTGGAAACGAGACGATCTGTCTCCACCTAGATTTTTTTTTTTTTTGCAGTGCTAGCCGTGCATGGGATGGAAACTTTTCATCCCAGGTTCCAGCCGTCCAATCGGCCAGATTAACGACCAGATCTTTTTTTTCGTCTTTTCATCTTGTTGTTGCTACATATAGAAACAGTTTGATCCAGAGAAAAACAAGACCTTGCCGGAGATTTTGTCAAAAAAAAAACCAATATAGCAAAACTGATGTCGCCGGAAATATTGCCGGAGACTTCCGGAAAGAAACCTCGCCGAATATCTCGTAGCAAAAAATTTATGCTATTATAGCAAAACCATAAAACGGTGATAGCAAACAAAATATGTTAATGTAGCAAAACATAGATTTCACCGAAGATATTGTCGGAGACCTTGTAGCAAAAAATATGCTACCTCGCAAAATGACTTCCACGGAAACTATCGTCAGTCATCTTGTAGCAAAAGTTTTGCAATATTATAGCAAAAGCACAAAACAGTTGCAGCAAAAAATATATATGTATGTAGCAAATCCCGCGGCCGTATCAAAAAAATCCCCAACACGAAAATCCATCGACCGTCAGTAGCAACGACGATGGACGTCAGTAGCTAACACGTCGACTGTCTGTAGAAAAATCTCCCGGTGTAGGTAGCATGCACGGGGCACCACATCGAACTGGTGTTCCTCGTCGGAGGTCGAAGCAGCGGGGCGACGTTCGGCGATGCCCCTGCTAGAGGCGAGCCCGTGCAAGGGAGCAGTGCCGTCGTTCCCCTTCTAGGACCGGTGCTCACCATCTTGCCGTGTCGGTGTTCCACTTGTAGGACGGCGAGCTCTGGCTAGAAAGAAGGAAAGACGGCGAGCTCTGGTGGCACGTTGGTGCATGGCAAGGAGCGGGCGTGGCGAGCCCTGGTGGCACGCGGAGATGCAGGAAGGCGCAACTAGCTGCGGGCGGCGTGCGGCAAGCTCCGGCGGTGGAGGGCGGGGAGATATCTGGCGGCAGAGGGCGGGACGAGCTCCGGCGATGAAGCGCGTGTGCTAGGACACGCGAGAGAGAGGACGAGAAGTCGCTGGGGCGTGTGATGAATCATGTATGGCCCCACCATGAGCGGTTGACGCGACCCGGGGGATAGAAAGTCACCGATCTCCCGGGTTAAGGGGGATAGAAAGTCACTGATCTCCCATGTTTCGGCGCCGTTTCAGGATGAGCCGAAATCTCTTCCTCAAGATCGTGCATGCCCTCCGTGAATTTGACCCCTATTTTGTGTGCAAGAAAGACTGCACCAGCATGGTTGGGTTTTCCTCACTGCAGAAGTGCACAATGGAAATGAGGTTGCTTGCATATGGAGCATCAGGTGATAGTGCCGATGACTATCTCCGCATGGCCGAGTCCATCGCCATTGATTGCTTGTACAAGTTCTGGAGGGTAGTGATTGCAGTGTTTGAAAAATAGTACTTGAGAACACCCATTGCTGAAGACACTGCTCGAATCATGGCAGTCAATGAAAGTAGAGGATTTCCTGGGATGCTTGGAAGCATAGAGTGCATGCATTAGAAGTGGAAGAACTGTCCATTTGCATGACAGAGAATGTACAAAGGACACAAAGGAGATTGCACTGTGATACTCGAGGCAGTTGCTACACATGATCTTTGGATCTAGCACTTCTTGTTTGGCATGGCAGGATCAAACAACGACATCAACGTCCTGAACGCCTCAAATGTCTTTGCCAAGCTTGTTGAGGGTCATGCTCCCCTGTGGACTTTGAGATCAACGAGCTCCACTACAACAAGGGATACTATCTTGCAGATGGCATCGATCCAAGATGGCCAGTATTTGTGAAGACTATCTCAAACCCGATGCTCCCTAAGCATGCTCAGTTTGCCAAGGAACCACTACAAGAAATGTGTCAATCTATGAACTTTTGATAGTGACCGTGGACAAAATCGTCATAGAGTTATGATGGTTTCATACCAGATGGTTGTAAGCCGTTTGGGAGAGCCAAAAACCTAAATAATTAAGACGATTTAGGTCAAAATCATCATAGTTCCTTAGGTGAAATCGTCATAACCTAGTTCTAGGTGACTAGACATAAGGGAGGGCAATTCTAGCCATTGGATGTGAACGTGATGGATGGATGAGATACTTCTATGTGGAAACTTGCCGCGGATCGATGACCTGGCATCCCACTCGTCGCACGACCCAGGGAATATTTCCCTTTGGCGCCCCACCTCGCGCGCAGACCTAATGAATTTCATTTTTGGCTGACCAAAAATTGGGTCCAACAGGCGCCACCGCGTGAGACGACCCCAAACTAGTGACCAACTCCCAGCGAGCCAAATCCGACTAGACCCCATCCCCAGTCGACACCGGAGCAATTCCCATCCGCGTTGCCGCTCAGCCCTCTCACCCCTGCTCTCGCCGCCGCTGCTGTTGGCCTCCGGCCGTGTTGGCGGCAGGCCCCGCTGCCTAAGGTAGCGGGGGTGCCTTCTCTCTGTCGTGGAGGCCGTTGGAGGCCGGCAATCATGGTTGGGGGGCGGCGACCGGATCTCGGAGCGAGTGGAGGCCGTGGCAGCGGCCCCGGAGCATGGTGGCGGCGACGCCTTTCTAAGTGGTGTCGTGGTGCTGCAGCGTGGTCTGGTTCATGGCAGATCGAGGGATCCAGCGCCAGATCTACGATCGGCGGCGTGTGGGATGGGGCTCCGGCTCTGGCGGAGGACCTGCTGGGCGTTTGGAGCGGCACAAGGCACGTCATGGTCTGGCCATGGTGGCCAAGGGAGTTGTGCTGGTCGCGGCCCAGGTCGGTGACGATGGCAGAACTACAAGGGTCCGACCCAGGTCGGTGACTGTAGCATCCCAGTTGTCTAACACCTGTAATGCTACTTGTTCTAGTAATAAAAGGACCACTTCCAACATATAATTGTTGCATCATCACCATGTCATGCTCATGTCATCATGCCACCTTGCATTTGAGCATCATACAAAACCCCTTTCTTGTTTGGTTCTTATCTCATGTGCATTATTAATTGTATTTGCCTCTTGATATTGTATTTGGCTCTTGATATATTGTTAAATGCCCAAGTTGAGTTGGGGGCATATCTCTTTTGAACTCCACCACCTTTCTTCCACCACCTTTTAAATTCCACCATCCAATTAATATGAGCTTGGCATTTTTAATTGAGTTTATCTCTAGCTCATGTTGGTTGGTTGGATTCCACCCATAATCTTTTGCTTGGCCTTATTCCAATTTTGGAGATGCAAAATACTAAGACCCTGATATTCTCTTTGACTTCACAAGATTTTAATCAGGGCATTTAATGTATTGCATGGGCCATGCAAAGCACCACCATTCCTTCTCCTCTGGTTTCTCTTTTGGTGTAGAGTGGAGCCTTTTCTTGTGTGGGCTTTCTTTTCTCTCTCTTTCAAAACCCCATCATTTTTGATCTTGTGTTTGTATCTTGCTAACACCCTCACCACCTTTTGCTTTCTCTCTCTACTTCTTTGCTTGAGCTTGTGTAACCTTGCTATAAACCCTACCACCACATAATCATCTCCCCCTCTTAGCTAAACCCTAAAACCTACCCCATGCCCCTCCCCATCCTAGCTAAACAAAACCCTAAACTACACCTCCCCTAAACCAACCCTAAGTACCCCTCCTCTTCTCTCTACTTCCTAGCACACCACACCATACCTTGCCCCAGCTCACCCCCCCTCTCTCTACCTGCTGGACCCACCTGGCCGCCCTACCCCACCTAGCTACCACCAACCAGCCCTAAGGCAAACCCTAGCTCCCACCCTAGCCGAGGCTACCACCACCCCCCAACCCGAGCCCCTTCCTCCCCTCTTTTTCTCCCTGCCTGGAAGCCACACCGAGCCTGCCCTGCCTCCTTGGCCTCGCCCCTGGACCCACCTGGAAGCCACCCTGCCTGCCTGGCCGTACCAAGCACGTGAGGAAGGTGGAGAAAAAGGTGGCCGAGGCCACCCTTCTCGCCAGCTACCCCACACGGCAACCACGGCGCCCTCACCCCCTCTGGCCTTATCTACCCCCCTCTCTCAGCCCTCTGCCTCGCCAGATCTCTCCCAGGCCGTCCCCTCCCTCTCTGGCTACCCCTACCACCGTCGTCCCCGTCTCAGGCCACCGTCGGGGTCCACATCCAGGAGGCGAGCTTGATGTCGCGGGTGTCGAGGAAGCCTGCTGCGTCGCTCCGCTGCGCCCTGCACGCTCCAGCGAGGAGGAGGAGGCCCAGGTCCCCTGCACCCCGACGCGTCCCGACGCTAACCCTAGCTCCGCCCGGCCTCTGCCTCGCCGCCGGTCCGCTGCCCCTCGGCCAGATCAGACCGCACCGACAGCCTTCCGGTGAGTCCCCGAACCTCCCTGACACCTCCGTCCTCGCCGTAGATCGCCGTGTCCGCCGGAACTTTCGTCGAGCACCCTCGGTGCACCGACGAGCGTGGCGCCTGTTCGCTCCAGCGTCGCGCAGACACCCCATCTAGGCCCCAACCCCCTCGCTGTCACCAAGCCCAAGCCACCGCAGTGGTAGCCGCGTCTGCGCGCGCGTCCCAGATCCCGCGTTCGAGCCCCACCGCGCCGCGCGCGTCGCGTGAGCGCCTGTCGCGTGCGCTGTCAGATTCAGGGGAAGAAAAACAGTACACGTTCGTCACTTTGCGAATAACCCCCTCCCAAACCTTTTTGTCAACCCGCGGTCCCCGAAGCCCCACTGTCAGTGTCTTGGCATTTTTATAAAAAGGCTCACGGGGTTTCTGTGAATCAACCCGCGGTCCCTAGCCAACCCGCCTGGCAGCCGCTGCCGTGTCCCGCTGGCATGTGGGCCCGTGGACCCCTGGCCCCACTGTCAGCTTCAGTGGCTGGCAGCAGCCGCGGTGTCCACCGTTTTCCTGCGCGCGTGGGCCTGGGTCAGCTCAGGTCCCACCTGTAAGCAGCTGGGGTTTTCTTTGGCTGAGTGCAAAAAGTATGTCTGAGTCTGTTTTCAATCCAAATCTTTTTCTGAATATTTCAAATTCAAATATATTTCAGATTTAAACAACTTTTCAAATATTAATCCAAATAATATAAACAATATATGTTTCTGAACCAGAAAAATGCCAGGATTTCAAATATGACATTCATTTTGCCTTTTGCACATTTAAAATCCCAAGTTTATTTAAATTACACCAATTGCCACTAGAACTTAAATAATTAATAACTTTTGTTTTATAATTCCAAATTTAGCAAATGATATGTCAAAAAATGATCAGCTCGACGAGACCTTTCTGTTTATGCTATCCATGACTTCAATTGCAGCATGCATCATATAAAAATATAGGGTACATCAATGTTATGACAACAAAATGGGAACCAAAACTCCATTAAAATGTTGTTACTTGTCTTCCACACCTCACCATGCCATGCTACCTTATTTGCCATGTAAATTGTGCATCATTCATCATGGCATGATTGTTTGCTTGACGCATCTTATTCATATGCTTGTGCTCTATATTCATGTTGGCCTTGTTTGTTTGGTTTTTCTCGGATAGACATTGAGCAGGGGTTATATCAAGAGAACCAGGAGCACTACCCAGATCCGTCCCTCGCTTCAACTGAGTTAACAGGCAAGCACTTCCACATGCTTGCATACATACAGTACCTATTTCCTCTATCTTATTCTTGCATCATTGAGTCGCGATTGCATTAAAATTGAATCCCAAGTATGCATAGCCTTTACTTTTAAACCCCACCAAGCTTGATCCTCCATCCCATGAGCCATTACTACAGGAGTTGTTTGAGCCATGCGAGTCGTAGAACAGCATGTGTAGGGTATGTGAGAGTCTGATGGATAACGAGGTACCTAAACAACTTAAACCTGAGTAGTAATGGGATAACTAATGAAAGTGGCACCGGTGAGCAACATCTGCTATTTGGTTTTTCCTGCTCACTTGTGTCCCGTAAGACCCCGAGTACTTGATTCCTGTTCCTTGATTTATCGCGCTATCCACATCCGGGAGGTATATGGGACCCCCCTGGGCCAGATCTTGATTCAGTCTTATTTCTTGGGGCCACAAACTAGTTTGAGGTTTTGTTTACTATCCTGTACTTATGCCATGCTACTGCTTTATTTAAATTGTGCGAGGAGCACACTGTACTGTTTAGGAATTGTGACCCGTTTACGTGGTATCGACAGTCCCCGTTTGGGGATCTGCTGTTGTTTATCGCCGGCCCCACAAACCTCGGGTCCGTCTCGAAGTCAGCTAACTTCGTTGCGGGTGTACTCCAAGGGGTGGCCCCCTGAAATATTTCTGAATCCTGTGATTGTTCAGTCGTGAAAGCCTCGTTGGGTTTTGATTTGGTTTTTCCGAGGTTGATCGAGCGTGTGTTGCTATTGGTGCACCCCGGCCGGGTAAAACTTTCTGAAAGCCGTGTCCGCGGATATGGACGACTTGGAGCACAGTTTCTCGATCATAGACAAGCATAACTAAAGTACCGCTTTAATCTGACTAAGTAACTTGACTAGTAAATAGTGCAACACTCATGGAATGGTTAATAAAATTGCCAACGGATGGGGGGTTGTTCGTCCGCTTCCTTGTTGGTAAGCAGGGAGGAGGATGGATCTGATGAGATTACCTTTATAACTGCTGTTCTTAATTCACGGACATCCGTCTATCATTGGTTAGGCGGATGGTTAGCGTTTATCTGTAGAACTGCTAGGGTTTATCTTTCGCTGCAATTGCGTCACCCAAGGTTGTGTCCCCTTTAGAGGCATTAGGACTTGCTGAGTACCCTTAGGGTTGCACACGATAAATTATTGGTTCAGATGGACAGGTACCTTCACAGGACGGATACTGGGTGGAAGAAGCCGAAGATGTGGGCAACGATCGTTCGGTGTAGAGATTCCGGGAACGGGGATCCGTGAGACCTGTAGTTGGGATGTGCTTATTTCTATGGCATCTTATGCCGATTTGCTTCTTATCCGTACTCGGATTTTGTTGCCGCTTCCGCATGATACTCTGATGTGTGTTGTATGAGGAAGTATCCTAAAATATAGATCTATCTAGGTCATTTGAATCTTGCCGTATGGCGTTGCTATATTTTCCTTTCTTTCTAGATGGTATGGTTCTGATGTACTCTTGTATGGTGGCTTGCGTACATACCCACTTGTGTACGTAGTTGATCCCTTCGCCTGCCGATTACGCCGCCCGTACAGGTCCCGTTGAGAGGGTAGTGGTTGGGACGTCCGAAAGGACTACCAGTGAGTGGCTTTTGGGGCCCCACCGTACTATTTCAACCACTACCACTCATCCAGGCTTGTATCTAGGAGCGTAATTCACCGAGGTAGTTACAATTGGTATCAGAGCCATCCCGACCTTCAGGGTTTCAGCCAAACGGTCGTTGTCAGTCTAGCAAATATTTTGGTAGTTATGTATATTAGGGAAAAACAAAACGCGAGAGTAGGACTGCTTCCACTTTTCTTCTTACCCTCCCGCCCACCCTTTTCTGGTAAGGAAGTGCAACGTTTTCAATCCTCTTCTCAAAGTTCAAACTAGGATTCACGTGTTCTGGGTTTCCGTAGTACCATAGGTTGTGTGTGTGTGTGTGTGTGTGTGTGTGTGTGTAATCCCTTGTCTATCTGTTGCATCCAAGTTGTTATCCTATCTGCCTTTGGTTATCAACTGTTGGTACAATCCATACCGACAGGCTTTTATAAACCGACGCAATCTATCTTCCTCTTTGTATCCGACGCTATCTTGTTTGGGGTGTTCGTTTCCGTAGTTACCAATCTTTAGGTTCAACATGAGAAGAAGGGGTTAGGATATGTGTTCCACTTGTTCATGTGCGGAGTAATGATTTGAGTGCGGGATGGAGTCGCGACCATACCACTACTTTTATCATTCGCTTTTGTATATTGAATCGGTAGAGTCACTAATCTTGATTCGTTAAGTAATTTTGCGCATCTATTGGTATTCTAATGCCGAAATTTGTGGAAAATTTTTCTTTGATATATTTGTGTACCACACTCCTTTTCAGTCGTGTGCGATATGCTTAATATCTTTTAGGTGCTATGAACTTTGTTGATATTTTAATATCATCTCAGTAAATTGTATCCTTTAATCTTGGTTAATTCCATCTTGGTACTATTTTGGATTATTATCATTCTCCATTATAGTACTGACTTGAGTTTTATATCAATGACAGGATGGCTCCACCACGCCGGACTGATGAGGACATACCTCCGGAACTGGGCTCCGCACTGTCAAACATCGCTAATGCTTTGGCAGCAATGCAAGAGAACCAGCAGCGCTTTGAGGAGAGTGTCAGAAGAAACGAGTTTGCTCCACTTCCTCCACCTCCCAAGCGTGGAGACATCAAGAGCTTCCTCAAGTTCAACCCTCGTCAGTTTGATGTTTCTGACCGACCTCTGGACGCGGATGATTGGCTGCGTGAGATCTCAAGGTTGCTCGAGACTGCTGATGTTCCGGAACAGGAGTGGGTCAAGTGTGCTACTCACCTTCTCAAGGGAGATGCAGCTCTTTGGTGGGAGAACTACTTGAAGGCAAGCTGCACTGGGTTCCAGCCAACTTGGGAGAGGTTCACATGAGCGTTCAAAGAGCAGTTTTTGTCAGAGATTGTAATGGAAAGGATGAAGGAGGATTTTCTCAACCTGAAGCAAGGAAATGATAACGTCAACACCTACATCAGGAACTTCATGAATCTCTCTCGTTATGGTGGTGATGAGGTATCTGATGACAAGAAGAAGCAGAAGAGGTTCAGGCAAGGGCTCAATGCATCGATCAAGTATGCGATTACTCATGCAAGGCCAGCATCTTTCCTGGAACTACAACACACAGCTTTGCAAGAGGAGGCAAGTCGACAAGTGTTTGAGGAGTCCAAGAAACATAACAGGGATGCATCAAGCTCTTCGGTTATGGCAGCTCCTTCTAAGCGGCGTGTCTGGGTTCCTAACACCCCACCGTTTCTCCCGGCTTCACCAAGACCTGCAAGTTACGCGTCAAGGCCACTAAACTCCATCACTGCGGCTCCCAGGGGCTACAACAACAACTACCCTGGAGCGCCTGGCGGAGTCCCTGGCTACGCTGCTCCACGTCCACCTGGTGTCTGCTTCACGTGTGGAGATCCTGGACATCAAAACTGGAACTGTCCGTTGAAGAACAAATCTCTCCCTCAACCCCCGCCAAGATCTGCAGCAAGCTCTCCTATGGTTCGTGCACCACCACCTCGGGCTCTCAACATCAACACCAAGCCCGGGTCTATGGTTGCTCGTGCCAATTGTGTCAACGCCGCTCAAGCTGAGCATACACCTGGAGTGGTGATGGGTATGCTATCCGTTAACTCAGTTCATGCACGAGTTTTGTTCGATTCTGGTGCATCGCATTCTTTTGTCTCGCATAAGTTTGCACAAGAGCATAACCTGGATAGGGTTCCTTTATCACGTCGTCTGGTGGTGCTATCTCCTGGTTCAAACATGAGGGCTGCTCATATCAGTCATGGCAATCAGATTGAGATTGGTGGTTCTTCATTCTTGGCTTCTTTAATTCTTCTGGGCAACTCTGACATTGATGTCATCTTGGGCATGGATTGGTTGACAGCAAATGCAGTTGTGATTGATTGTGCTGAACGTTCGGTTTCTCTGAAGATTCCTGAAGGTCATATAGTCTTTTCTCCAAGTCTGACTCCTGATGTCCAGCTTTTCTCTTTGGCGGCTCTGAATGATGATGCTATGGAAGCTATTCAGAGTGTACCGGTGGTCTGTGAGTTCCCAGATGTCTTTCCTGAAGAGTTGCCGGGTATGCCTCCGGATCGTGAGGTTGAGTTTGTGATTGAACTTGAACCTGGAACGGCTCCTATCTCCAAGCGGCCTTATAAAATGGGACCTTCTGAGTTGGCTGAACTCAAACGTCAGCTTGATGAACAAGAGAAGTTGGGTTTCATTCAACACAGTACTTCTTCTTGGGGTAGTCCAACAATCTTTGTGAAGAAGCGTGACAGGACTGATAGACTTTGTGTTGACTATCGGGCTCTCAATGCTAAAACCATCAAGAACAAATATTCTCTTCCGCGGATTAATGATCTCTTCGATCAGCTAGCTGGAGCTGTGGTATTCTCTAAGCTGGACTTGAGAAGTGGTTATCACCAAATCAAGATTTGGCATCCCGCAAAACCACTACTAGAAAATCGCGTTGAATTTGTGCATTGCATCGTCATCATCATGCATTGTTTGCATAAAACTATGTTTGCAAAGCCCGTGTTGTTTTCTAAAACGCCCCCTCTTTATTCAAACATCAAAACCGGGTCCCCGGAATATTTTGTTTTGGCCGCTATCGGTTTGCAAACGGCCCGTTTAAAACAAATAAAAATTATATTATTTTTTAGTGGGGGCAGTCGAACGGGCCAGATCGACCCGAACGACCACCCCCAGGATTTTTTTTAAATCGGTCCAACCAGTCCCACCCCCTTATTCCTAAACCTACCAACTAAGCTACCCCAACCCAGCCTCCACATCACTCCCTCCAATAACCAACTGCCACCTCACCTCTCTCTCCCCTCCACCCACTCCTAGCCCTCCACCTAGACCCTCTCTCTCCACCCTCTCAACCTGCTCACACGCTCCACACACCCCACTGGACCCGCGCGCCCCAGCTCCCCACCTGGCCCCACGCCCTGGGACCCACCACGTCCCGCCCTAGAACCGCCCTCCCCCGGACCCCCCCTCGCGGCACGCCCCTTCCTAGTTCACCTGCCGCCCGAGCTCGCCCCTCCCCGCTCCGGCCGCCGCCTCCCTCGCCGGCGCCGCCTCCTGCAGCACCCCCGCCCTTCCTCCGGCGCTCAGCCGCCGCTCCTCCTCCTTTTCCTCCCTGCTCCGCCCGCATCCGCCCATCCCCCGCCGCCTCTGGCCGGTCCCGTCGCGAGCCGTCCTCCCCTTCGTCCCCGCCGCCGCGCCGGGCACGACCGCGGCCGCCCTGCCTCGCTCCTTCCCCCCCCCCCCCGCACGTCCCCGGCAACCTCCGCCCCGCCTCCTATCTCGAGCACCGCCGAGCCCGCCTCCACCAGCTCCTCCCGTGCGCCACGCCCAACCTCCTCCTCTCGCGGCCGCCTCTGTCCCGCCCGCGCCGCCAGCGACTCCCCTTCGCCGCCAGTGCCGCCTCGCCTCCCTCCGGCTCCTCCGCCCCGCCGCCTCCTCCGCTTCGACCTCTCCCTCCGGCGACCTCAACCTCCCTGGCCGCGTCCGTGGCTCCGGCCGCCTTCCTCCTCCGGCTCGCGGTCTTCCTCCTCGTCGGCGTTCGGGCGCGCCAGGCGAGCGCCGGCCTCCGCGACCGTCTCGGGCCCCTTCCTCCGTGCGCCTGCCCCACCCTCGCAGGCCGCAGCAGCCTCACCCGCCTCCGCCTGCGGCCTCTGCTGCGACGCCTCGACGCCGGCGCAGCCGCCGACCCCGCGCCTCCGCCTGCCGCCTCGAGGCTAGCTCCTCCGGTCGCCGTCTCCGGCCTCTCCCTCGAGCGCGGTCCCACGAGCCCACCACAGCAAGCGTTCCCTGCCTCCATGTGCCGCTGCCGTGGGCGTCTGTGTGCTAGCCATCAAGACGAAGGCCGAGGGGCCGAACCTCTGCCAAGAGCAACCGGACGTGGAGAACACCGACAAAGCGGCAAGGCCTACATCGACGACAAGACCATCCGCACAACCTCGACCTGCCACCGAAGAGCGAACCTCAAGACTTTACCTAACCTTCGGTGCCACAAGATCGTCGAGAGAGAACCGGCGGCCCCGGTCCCGCGGACTCGAGTACCCCGACGCCCCGAGACCTGAAGGACCCCACAAGACCACGGGCGCGAGACGCCAAGACCGTACCAAGCCGAAGGTGTCCGAAGAATCTCCGACAAGAACTCCATCACGGAACATCTAGCACTCCGACAGGGAACCCTGGAGACCCCGGCGTCGAGCCCCAAGTTCGCCCCCGATAATCAAGGTGGAACCCCAAGACCCCGATGTCCCGATCCGAAGACCGATCCGAAGCGCCAAGGCCTTCTACAGGGAACCGACCAGTTCGCCGAGAACCGCACCCGGACCTGAAGTACGCCAAGGTCGCCGACACAGAACAACAAGATCTACTACGCGGGCTCCGTGCGACAAGAACTACCCCGATAACCGCGAACGATCCCGCCGAGACCGAACCCTGAGACCAACCCCGAACCCCGGATCCCCAAGAGCGTCGAACCCTAATGTGTGAACCCCTTCCCGAAACCCTATTTTATAAATATAATAACAACTTGTCGCATATTGAATTGTCATACTCACATGCATATTGTGTGGTTTGCGGCCTTATGCCGATTCACCTCATAATTCAATATGGGGCCCATATGCGGGCAAATCTAGCCTTATATTGGCCTCATTTAAATCTGTGCATCGAACCGGTGTTCACTGTTGCCATGTTAATACAACATTTAAATTGCGGGGTAGTTAAATAACTTGAACCATATATTAAATGTCGGGACCCCGGTTCCACTTAATATGACCTAATTGCATTGCACCTTTGCCATGCCATACATCATACATGCATCATGCCCGATCTTCTGCCATTGTCTTAAATATTGCATCCGGTGTTTCTTCTAGTGTTTTGGTTCTTCGCGGATAAGGCCGTTAAGTTGATGTGAGCTTCGCCCCGATCTTCGGTTGAATCTTCGACCATGTTTTCAGGCGAGCATCTCCCCCTTTCTACCTATCTTACTTTTATAGTATTTATTCCCTCTTGTTGATCTATTGCTATCTGTGTTGCGATGCTCTAGTGTTTCGTACCCGTGATATCCCTTGCAGCCTTATATTGCCTTGGACACATCCTATTACCTGTTGTTTGGTAGATAGTTGGACTTGCGCGTCGTAGTCGCTGGCTCAAGTGCTGTTGCGTGCCGTCAAATGCCACAGTTGTTGATGTATTGCCGCATGTTGATGATGGAGATGATCATAGTTTTACTTATCGTTCCCTTTAATTTTTGTTTAACAACTAAAACTGAAATAAGCAGAGGCATCGGTGGGTGATAGAAACTATTTGGTTTCCGAACGCCCACTTGTGTCCCGTAAGACCCCGAGTACTTGATACCTGTTCCTTGATTTCTCGCGCTATCCACATCCGGGAGGTATATGGGACCCCCCTGAGCCAGAGCTTGATCCAGTCTTATTTCTTGGGGCCACAAACTAGTTTGAGGTTTTATTTACGATCCTGTACTTATGCCATGCTACTTATGTATTTCCGATTGTGCGAGGAGCACACTGTACTGTTTAGGAATTGTGACCCGTTTACGTGGTATCGACAGTCCCCGTTTGGGGATCTGCTGTCGTTTACCGCCGGCCCCACAAACCTTGAGTCCGTCTCGGAGCTTGCTTACTTCGTTGCGGGTGTACTCCAAGGGGTGGCCCCCTGAAATATTTCTGAATCCTGTGATTTTTCAGTCGTGAAAGCCTCGTTGGGTTTTTTTTGGTTTTTCCGAGGTTGATCGAGCGTGTGTTGCTATTGGTGCACCCCGGCCGGGTAAAACTTTCTGAAAGCCGTGTCCGCAGATATGGACGACTTGGAGCACAGTATCTCGATCATAGACAAGCATAACTAAAGTTTACTGCTATAAATTTGATTTTATAATGACTAGTAATCAGCTTCACTATAATGGAATGGCTAATTAATACTGCCCACAAATGCTTGTTTGGAGTGTCGCTTGCGACCATTGTACCTGACTAGTAAGTATTGCAACTACAACGAAATGGCTGAATAAAAGTACCAACAACTGCTGGGTTTTGGGTTTATACCATGCTATCTGTATCTGATTAGTAATTGCTGCAACTACAACGGAATGAATAACTAAAAGGGCCCACTACTTCTTTTATCAGAACAATTATCTATACCTGACTAGTAATTGCTGCAACGATAACTGAATAAATAAAACTGCCAACTGTGTGAGTTCCTCGGTTGACTTCCTCGTTGGTCTCGAGGGGGAAACACCAGGATGGGTTTGTTTGGTGTTAGCTTCAGGTTGGATCTGAATAGGTCTTTCTCACCCCTCTCTGATAACCGCCAGTTGTATCGAGTCTCTATAGGTTGTTTAGTGCTTGCTGCCGCTGCCGCTTCAGTCCACCATACCTTTGTAGGCGAGGACCGCCGAATTCTAGCCTCGCCGTGTACTGGCCTCAGTACTGACGCTCCTCTTTTTCTTTTGGCCCTTTGTCGGCACCCCTTTTGTTTAAGCAGGTTTTGCGATCGACGCCGTTAGCAGGGTTGCCCTTCCGGCTTGGCCTGGGCAGGGTTATGGACGCCATTGGTTATTCTTCAGGGCTCTTAGCCCCATTTGCATCTTGTCCGTAGACGGACGCTCTATCATTTTCAAGGTGATTTGGATCTTTGTATAATATATCTGTATTCTTGACTCTTTGAGTCGCTGTTATATATATCTGTTCTGTGGGTCCCATCGAGGATTGTTGTGTAATGTACCTAAAACAGCTTTCACCACCCGCTATGGCCTGTATGAGTACACGGTCATGTCTTTCGGTCTCACCAACGCACCTGCTACCTTCTCGAGGCTGATGAACTCGGTTTTCATGGAGTACCTTGATAAGTTCGTTGTGGTCTATCTGGATGATATCCTGGTCTATTCTAAGTCCAAGGAAGAGCATGAAGAACACCTGCGGTGTGTCCTAAACAAGCTTCGTGAGAACCGCTTGTATGCAAAGTTCTCAAAGTGTGAGTTTTGGCTGCCTGAAGTAACCTATCTTGGTCATGTTATCTCTGCCAAGGGCATTGCAGTCAACCCGGAAACCGTGAAGACAATAGTTGAATGGCTTCCTCCTGCTAATGTCAAGGAAGTGCGGAGTTTTCTCGGTTTGGCTAGTTATTGTCGTCGCTTCGTTCAGAACTTCTCGAAGATAGCAAAGCCTCTTACCGATCTCCTCAAGAAAGGCAAGAAGTACCTGTGGACTCCTGCATGTCAAGAAAGTTTTGAGACACTCAAAGAGAAGCTCACTTCCACACCAGTCTTGGTTCCTCCAGATACATCTAAGCCTTTCCAGATATTCTGTGACGCCTCTTTGCAAGGATTGGGTGCGGTCCTTATGCAAGAGAAACAGGTGGTTGCTTATGCCTCTCGTCAGTTGAAGACGCATGAGATCAACTATCCCACACATGACCTCGAGCTAGCAGCAGTTGTCTTTGCTTTGAAGCTATGGAGGCACTACTTGCTTGGTAACCGTTGTGAGATCTTCTCGGACCACAAGAGTTTGAAGTATATCTTCACTCAACCTGATCTCAACCTTCGGCAGAGGAGATGGATTGAAGCAATCAATGACTTTGATGTGACCATCAACTACACTCCAGGCAAAGCAAACGTCATGGCAGATGCGCTTAGCCGAAAAGCTTATGTCAACAACCTCATGGTGGAAGAGCAACAGCCTCTCTTGTGCGAGGAATTCCGTCAGCTCAACCTGGAAATTGTGGAACAAGGGCATCTCCTGAACCTTCTGGCTACTCCTCTCTTGGAAGAAAAGATTCGCTCTCGTCAGCTTGGTGATCCGCACACCAGAAAGCTCATCTCTAAACTTGGGCTTCCGAAGTATGAGTCCTTCCACGTTGATGATCAAGGCACGCTCTTCTTTGAACACCGGATGTTTGTTCCAAACTACCCGGGTCTGAGAGACCAAGTTCTTAAGGAGGCGTATGATTCGGTTCTTTCTATCCATCCTGGCAGCACAAAGATGTACATGGACTTGAAAACACAATACTGGTGGCCTGGGTTGAAACGGTATTGTGCCAAGTATGTCTCAGAATGTGATGTCTGCCGCAGAGTGAAGGCTGTCCATCAGAAACCATTCGGTCTTCTACAGCCATTGAAACCTCCGGAATGGAAATGGGAGAAAGTAGAGATGGACTTCATCACTGGGTTTCCTAGATCGCAGAAGGGCAACAATGCAATCTTTGTTGTCATCGACAGGCTTTCTAAAGTGGCTCATTTCTTCCCCGTCAAGGAAACAATTTCTGGAATTCAGTTGGCTGAGATCTATATCAACAGAATTGTCTCTCTGTATGGGGTTCCACTTGAAATCAGTTCAGACCGTGGGAGCATCTTCACCTCAAAGTTCTGGGAGAGTTTCCAAAAAGCTTTGGGAACAAAGTTGAACTTCAGCACTGCTTACCACCCTCAGTCGCAAGGACAAGTGGAAAGAATCAATCAGATTCTGGAGGATATGCTTCGGACTTGCGTCATCTCGTTTGGCATGAAGTGGGAGGAATGCCTTCCTTATGCTGAATTCTCCTACAACAACAGCTTCCAGAAGAGTCTGAAGATGGCACCATTCGAGGCTCTCTATGGTCGCAAGTGCAGAACTCCGATTGGTTGGTCAGGTGCAGGAGAAAGAATCTGGTTTGGCCCTGACATTGTGACTCAGGCAGAAGAGAAGGTGCATATCATTCTGGAGAACCTGAAAATTGCTCAAAGTCGTCAGAAGAGCAACTATGACAGGAAGCACACGGATATGGTATATGCCCCTGGTGATCTCGTCTACCTTCGTGTCACTCCCATGAGAGGAACACACCGCTTCGGTATCAAAGGAAAGTTGGCTCCTAGATACATCGGTCCTTTCAAGATACGTGGTAGAAGAGGAGAAGTTGCTTATGCACTTGAGCTCCCGGAAAAACTCAAAGTCCATGATGTTTTCCACATCTCTCAGCTCAAGAAGTGCTTCAAAGATCCCGGCAGGACCGTGGATCATGAGCTAATCGATCTCCAAGAAGACTTGTCTTATCAAGAACACCCCACCAAAATCCTTGAGACCGCAGAAAGAAGGACTCGCAACAAGTCCATAAAGTTCTGCAAGGTGCAGTGGTCACACCATTCTGTTGATGAAGCCACTTGGGAGCGTGAAGATGAACTCCGTGCCAACCATCCTTCTCTCTTTGCGTCTTCTTCTTCTTCCTAGAATCTCGGGGCGAGATTCCTGTTTAGTGGGGGAGAGTTGTAGCATCCCAGTTGTCTAACACCTGTAATGCTACTTGTTCTAGTAATAAAAGGACCACTTCCAACATATAATTGTTGCATCATCACCATGTCATGCTCATGTCATCATGCCACCTTGCATTTGAGCATCATACAAAACCCCTTTCTTGTTTGGTTCTTATCTCATGTGCATTATTAATTGTATTTGCCTCTTGATATTGTATTTGGCTCTTGATATATTGTTAAATGCCCAAGTTGAGTTGGGGGCATATCTCTTTTGAACTCCACCACCTTTCTTCCACCACCTTTTAAATTCCACCATCCAATTAATATGAGCTTGGCATTTTTAATTGAGTTTATCTCTAGCTCATGTTGGTTGGTTGGATTCCACCCATAATCTTTTGCTTGGCCTTATTCCAATTTTGGAGATGCAAAATACTAACACCCTGATATTCTCTTTGACTTCACAAGATTTTAATCAGGGCATTTAATGAATTGCATGGGCCATGCAAAGCACCACCATTCCTTCTCCTCTGGTTTCTCTTTTGGTGTAGAGTGGAGCCTTTTCTTGTGTGGGCTTTCTTTTCTCTCTCTTTCAAAACCCCATCATTTTTGATCTTGTGTTTGTATCTTGCTAACACCCTCACCACCTTTTGCTTTCTCTCTCTACTTCTTTGCTTGAGCTTGTGTAACCTTGCTATAAACCCTACCACCACATAATCATCTCCCCCTCTTAGCTAAACCCTAAAACCTACCCCATGCCCCTCCCCATCCTAGCTAAACAAAACCCTAAACTACACCTCCCCTAAACCAACCCTAAGTACCCCTCCTCTTCTCTCTACTTCTTAGCACACCACACCATACCTTGCCCCAGCTCACCCCCCTCTCTCTACCTGCTGGACCCACCTGGCCGCCCTACCCCACCTAGCTACCACCAACCAGCCCTAAGGCAAACCCTAGCTCCCACCCTAGCCGAGGCTACCACCACCCCCCAACCCGAGCCCCTTCCTCCCCTCTTTTTCTCCCTGCCTGGAAGCCACACCGAGCCTGCCCTGCCTCCTTGGCCTCGCCCCTGGACCCACCTGGAAGCCACCCTGCCTGCCTGGCCGTACCAAGCACGTGAGGAAGGTGGAGAAAAAGGTGGCCGAGGCCACCCTTCTCGCCAGCTACCCCGCACGGCAACCACGGCGCCCTCACCCCCTCTGGCCTTATCTACCCCCCCTCTCTCAGCCCTCTGCCTCGCCAGATCTCCCCCAGGCCGTCCCCTCCCTCTCTGGCTACCCCTACCACCGTCGTCCCCGTCTCAGGCCACCGTCGGGGTCCACATCCAGGAGGCGAGCTTGTTGCCGCGGGTGTCGAGGAAGCCTGCTGCGTCGCTCCGCCGCGCCCTGCACGCTCCAGCGAGGAGGAGGAGGCCCAGGTCCCCTGCACCCCGACGCGTCCCGACGCTAACCCTAGCTCCGCCCGGCCTCTGCCTCGCCGCCGGTCCGCTGCCCCTCGGCCAGATCAGACCGCACCGACAGCCTTCCGGTGACTCCCCGAACCTCCCTGACACCTCTGTCCTCGCCGTAGATCACCGTGTCCGCCGGACCTTTCGTCGAGCACCCTCGGTGCACCGACGAGCGTGGCGTCTGTTCGCTCCAGCGTCGCGCAGACACCCCATCTAGGCCCCAACCCCCTCGCTGTCACCAAGCCCAAGCCACCGCAGTGGTAGCCGCGTCTGCGCGCGCGTCCCAGATCCCGCGTTCGAGCCCCACCGCGCCGCGCGCGTCGCGCGAGCGCCTGTCGCGTGCGCTGTCAGATTCAGGGGAAGAAAAACAGTACACGTTGGTCACTTTGCGAATAACCCCCTCCCAAACCTTTTTGTCAACCCGCGGTCCCCGAAGCCCCACTGTCAGTGTCTTGGCGTTTTTATAAAAAGGCTCACGGGGTTTCTGTGAATCAACCCGTGGTCCCTAGCCAACCCGCCTAGCAGCCGCTGCCGTGTCCCGCTGGCATGTGGGCCCGTGGACCCCTGGCCCCACTGTCAGCTTTAGTGGCTGGCAGCAGCCGCGGTGTCCACCGTTTTCCTGCGCGCGTGGGCCTGGGTCAGCTCAGGTCCCACCTGTAAGCGGCTGGGGTTTTCTTTGGCTGAGTGCAAAAAGTATGTCTGAGTCTGTTTTCAATCCAAATCTTTTTTTGAATATTTCAAATTCAAATATATTTTAGATTTAAACAACTTTTCAAATATTAATCCAAATAATATAAACAATATATGTTTCTGAACCAGAAAAATGCCAGGATTTCAAATATGACATTCATTTTGCCTTTTGCACATTTAAAATCCCAAGTTTATTTAAATTACACCAATTGCCACTAGAACTTAAATAATTAATAACTTTTGTTTTATAATTCCAAATTTAGCAAATGATATGTCTAAAATGATCAGCTCGACGAGACCTTTCTGTTTATGCTATCCATGACTTCAATTGCAGCATGCATCATATAAAAATATAGGGTACAGCAATGTTATGACAACAAAATGGGAACCAAAACTCCATTAAAATGTTGTTACTTGTCTTCCACACCTCACCATGCCATGCTACCTTATTTGCCATGTAAATTGTGCGTCATTCATCATGGCATGATTGTTTGCTTGATGCATCTTATTCATATGCTTGTGCTCTATATTCATGTTGGCCTTGTTTGTTTGGTTTTTCTCGGATAGACACTGAGCAGGGGTTATATCAAGAGAACCAGGAGCACTACCCAGATCCGTCCCTCGCTTCAACTGAGTTAACAGGCAAGCACTTCCACATGCTTGCATACATACAGTACCTATTGCCTCTATCTTATTCTTGCATCATTGAGTCGCGATTGCATTAAAATTGAATCCCAAGTATGCATAGCCTTTACTTTTAAACCCCACCAAGCTTGATCCTCCATCCCATGAGCCATTACTACAGGAGTTGTTTGAGCCATGCGAGTCGTAGAACAGCATGTGTAGGGTATGTGAGAGTCTGATGGATAACGAGGTACCTAAACAACTTAAACCTGAGTAGTAATGGGATAACTAATGAAAGTGGCACCGGTGAGCAACATCTGCTATTTGGTTTTTCCTGCTCACTTGTGTCCCGTAAGACCCCGAGTACTTGATTCCTGTTCCTTGATTTATCGCGCTATCCACATCCGGGAGGTATATGGGACCCCCCTTGGCCAGAGCTTGATTCAGTCTTATTTCTTGGGGCCACAAACTAGTTTGAGGTTTTGTTTACTATCCTGTACTTATGCCATGCTACTGCTTTATTTAAATTGTGCGAGGAGCACACTGTACTGTTTAGGAATTGTGACCCGTTTACGTGGTATCGACAGTCCCCGTTTGGGGATCTGCTGTCGTTTATCTCCGGCCCCACAAACCTCGGGTCCGTCTCGAAGTCAGCTAACTTCGTTGCGGGTGTACTCCAAGGGGTGGCCCCCTGAAATATTTCTGAATCCTGTGATTGTTCAGTCGTGAAAGCATCGTTGGGTTTTGATTTGGTTTTTCCGAGGTTGATCGAGCGTGTGTTGCTATTGGTGCACCCCGGCCGGGTAAAACTTTCTGAAAGCCGTGTCCGCGGATATGGACGACTTGGAGCACAGTTTCTCGATCATAGACAAGCATAACTAAAGTACCGCTTTAATCTGACTAAGTAACTTGACTAGTAAATAGTGCAACACTCATGGAATGGTTAATAAAATTGCCAACGGATGGGGGGTTGTTCGTCCGCTTCCTTGTTGGTAAGCAGGGAGGAGGATGGATCTGATGAGATTACCATTATAACTGCTGTTCTTAATTCACGGACATCCGTCTATCATTGGTTAGGCGGATGGTTAGCGTTTATCTGTAGAACTGCTAGGGTTTATCTTTCGCTGCAATTGCGTCACCCCAGGTTGTGTCCCCTTTAGAGGCATTAAGACTTGCTGAGTACCCTTAGGGTCTCACACGATAAATTATTGGTTCAGATGGACAGGTACCTTCACAGGACGGATACTGGGTGGAAGAAGCCGAAGATGTGGGCAACGATCGTTCGGTGTAGAGATTCCGGGAACGGGGATCCGTGAGACCTGTAGTTGGGATGTGCTTATTTCTATGGCATCTTATGCCGATTTGCTTCTTATCCGTACTCGGATTTTGTTGCCGCTTCCGCATGATACTCTGATGTGTGTTGTATGAGGAAGTATCCTAAAATATAGATCTATCTAGGTCATTTGAATCTTGCCGTATGGCGTTGCTATATTTTCCTTTCTTTCTAGATGGTATGGCTCTGATGTACTCTTATATGGTGGCTTGCGTACATACCCACTTGTGTACGTAGTTGATCCCTTCGCCTGCCGATTACGCCGCCCGTACAGGTCCCGTTGAGAGGGTAGTGGTTGGGACGTCCGAAAGGACTACCAGTGAGTGGCTTTTGGGGCCCCACCGTACTATTTCAACCACTACCACTCATCCAGGCTTGTATCTAGGAGCGTAATTCACCGAGGTAGTTACAGTGACGGTGGCTGATCTGGCATGTGCTGCTGGCGGCAGAGCATGCTCGGCGGTCCTGGCCGGGGGTCGTCGGTGTGGAGGATGCCGGGTTTCGGTCCCAGGACTAGGCTCGGCGTACGGCGCTCGGCCAGGAGATTGCAGCAGCATCCACACGGTATGCTCCCTACCTCATCTCTCTCCCACCCTATCTTTCCAGCGACGGCAGTGAAGCACTTCTCAAATCACTGTGGCTACTCGATCGGATTTCCACTGTCTCTAATCTTTCAATATTTTCTACACGATGAAATTAGACTGGGGACATAGGTTAGAAAAGATCTACAATATATACGACTGTTCCAATCTTTCTTTGTTCATCTTTCCTGCCAAGAATTTATGTAGCTTAACAAGATTTGTTTACACTGATACCCAGTTTTGCATCAGTGAAGCCAACAGGTACATTCTGGTGTGGTACACTGGTACCTAACATATTATGTCTTGCATCAGGTTGGACTTTTTGGACCTCTTGGACTTTTTGGACCTCTGGTAAGATGGTCTGCCAATTAACTCATGGTATTTTTGTTCTATCGTATAGCTAGGCAAAGTTTTCTTTGTTATACATCAGATTACATGGCACACATTAGAAATATGATGGACTTACTATGAGATGCTCAGTATATATAGACTGCAGTTATGGTTCTATTCTTTATTCAGACACTGTGTCGTTCGAGCTCCCCGTCCACAGACGCTCAACTCCTCTGGATCCTGACTAGCCGCCCCGAGCTGCCTCCTCATATCCTCGAGATCTCATCACCATCAACGTCGTAGAGTCCCTTTCACTGGCATCTTACAAATAGACTGACTTGAAACAACGGACTTGACTTGCAGCAACCAACTATCATATTTAGATCGTATATCAACTGAGATAGTTAATTTACCATTCCCTCTCCTCGCTATTTACAGTACTGTTATAATCTAGCTTACTCAATAGTAACTTCTTTTCCTCACATTCAACTGATGTATATCCTAATATGCCAATTGGTTAAAAAGTGGTAATATTAATTTTTCCATACATGAATTTAATTTTTCCTGTTTGCCATAAATATAAAAATAACCGTCTGATTTTTTTTAAAGCATGGACATACATTGGATGTTGTCTTCCTTAGTTGAGGCAATTTCCATCTGCTATTATTAACCGATTATTGCATCTTATTATCAAAGATCCCTAATTTTCTTTAGTATGGTACTGTTTCCTTCGTGATAGATCCTGATGCAAAAAGTTACATGTTTTTAGTATTTTTCTTCCATCAGGCTTCCTTCTTGAGTTATCGTTCCTGCTGTGATTTCTTGAGTATAGATCAGTTGAAGGCCAAAGGGGACAGCGTGAAATCGTGTGAGTAAGGAGCAATCTAGTTAAGTGTTGCAGCAGTGTGTGCATCGTGGATATATGATGGTAAGCAGATGCTCCTTAAGGTTTCCTTTTGTCTGCATTACAAATGCCATTAGGGGGTTTTCACGTGTTGGCAGGTTCATTGTTGTCCTTAAGCAGATCCTCTATTTTTCTTCTCTACTACTAGCTGGTAGGTTCATTGTTGTTTATAGCTTTGGCCTTCTATCTGAACAATATGTAAAGGGAAATGGTCCATTTCATTATAAGTGTTCTCTAGAATACTTCTATAGTAAATAAAGTGACCAACCAACTATTCTAATGGAGCATTGTATCATAAATACCATCAGTAGTTAATATCTACTTGGTGCTGAATGTGAGTTTGTTTAAGTTGGTTCTATTATCTTTAAACTGAAATGAACACGGCATATGTTCAATTACATTAGAACCAACATATGTTGTATGTGTTTTGATGTAGTGAGAAAACTGTTTGTATTGTTTTCATTCTCACGAGAAAACTTGTCATCCTTTGTATAATGTTGATGGGCTTGTGTATATGAAACTTATCTGTTGTGTTAAATTTTGTTAAGGTTGTGCCTGCATCCCACTTTATTTAGTTTTGACATGATGACCATCACAGTGTATATATCTGGGGTTGTTGAGGAGTTGAGCATCTCATACATGATGACAAAACAGTAGCAGTAGCAGTAAACTAGCAAATGACCTCTATCTTAAGGAGCAATGTAGTTTGTAGTTAGCAATGACCTGTACAAAATGTTAGATGTTCTGCTTGTCTATTTTATTAAGGTTTAAGAGTCATTTGCAGATCTTTACTAAAACATTACCTAGTTATACCTCATGATACCTTTCAGCTCTCTTATCTGAGGAATGAATATGTTTGTGTTATATGCCAAGTGTTAAGGATGGATGGTTACTTCTCTGTTAGAGTACTATGTGTGCAAGGATGGGGACTTCCCTTTTTTTAGCTCTTTCTATGTTAACCATTGTTGCATTAATGGATGATCTGTTCGATCGATATGATCCTCCTCTACAGGTTTTATTTTGCATCTGTTGTATGCAGATATCGGCATCTTCGCCCGCGCCAACCAGTCCCAGAAGCTGGCCAGCTCCTACCTCTACAAGGTGACCAATGGATGCGCCTCACAGGGGTGCTTATCGAGGTCGATGCCCATGTTCTTGATCAATGGGAGCATCCCGGTAAAATTTCCTTTTCCCTCCTTTGGTGGATGCACCTCATAGGCATGCTTTAATATTTCAGTATGTACTTGAGATGGTTAATACATGCTGTTCTGTAACTTGAGATATCTTCTAGAACAATTTGCTTTGGTCCCTCATGAAATTTACCAAAATTAGTTTGTCCTGTGCTATTGAGCTTATGGGCTATTTCTAGCATTTCTGACTTCTTTTCTTGTTCAAGGTTTATGTTTCTTCTAATCTACACTATCACCTGTAGTGGACTATGCGCTTATATCCTTGTGTCTTGCAACTCGAAAGTTTAAATGTATTCATCTTTGTGGCAGGTATGATATCTGGTGTAGCATATCGGGCTATTAATCCCGACAACATTGACAGTCCATCTTCTACTGCACATCAGTAGAAGACAATACATCTTGACAACATTTCCAAGGTTTATGCTTCTTCTACTCCACATAAGTAACAATTTGCTGAAATTTTGCAACTACTCCTAATAACGGTAGTGCACTGTGTTGTTTGAACTAGAACCTATTGAATATTATTAGTAGTGCACTGTTGTTTGAACTAGAACCTGTTCCCATTTTCTGTAGTTTGATTTTTGCTATTGTTTAATTCGAGGAAGATTTTTTCTGTTGTACTAGAAACATTCTTTTAGGTTTCAAAACCATATTGTATACTGAAACATGCACATCAATTATAATTGCACATTTACATATTTTCATGGTTCATAATCATGCTCCATCTTATTTTTAGTGCTGATGTGCCGGAACGGGAGAAGATAGTGTTGATTCGCAGCGGAGCTTGGTCCTGGACATTCTGGATGTGATCGTAGTGTAATATAGTTAGTGTTCTGTTCCTGTGCATGATTTGATGTATTACAATATTGAAAAATTGATGTTCTATTCCTGTATGTTTTACAATATTGTTGTAACTTATTGAAGTTGTGCGTAAATGGATCTGAAAAAGGTGTTGGACTGGAATAAAATTCAAATTTAAATAAAACACAATTAAATGATTGAATTAAAAGGAAGGTCCTGTAATAAGGCCGCAACCCATAGAAAGAAATAGACCTTAAAAAGCTAGGGGCCCAAACGAAAAGCATCGATAAAGGCTAGGAATATTGGGTCTGGACAATCTAGATGAAAATAAAAAAGCCCATCTAAATGAAATGAAGAAGGCCAGAATTGTTGGGCTTGGCCTACATAGACGACATAATGGACTGGGCTAAATTCACACTATGACGATTTAATTTCGTCACAATTTTGCCACGTAGGATCAGCCACATAGGATCTGACTTGGCCATACTAGATGGCTCGTGACGATATTGGATCATCATAGACGTTATGACGATCCAATATCGTCATAGACGGTTATGACGATTTTACCAAAAACATCGTTATAGTTCATTTGCGACGCCCAGCTTTCGACGATCTCAAAATCGTCATAGAATCGTCATAAACGGACTACTATGACGATCCTGTGACGAAAATGGAGAGTCATATATAGCCAGATTCCTTGTAGTGAACATGAAGCTTGCAGGAAGGACGTGGAGCTAGCGTTTATTTGGTGTGCTCCAATAGAGGTTTGTAGTGTCTGGTTTCCTTCTATGACCGGGTCTAAAGATCAGATGTGGGAAGTGATGAACTGCTGTGTGACCTTGCACAGCATGATCATTGAGGATGAGAGGAAAGACCCAGTGAGTTTGGCCGAGCAGAATGAGCCATACTACAGAGAGGGACCTCTTGCCGAGCCTGATCACCAGGTGCCTCCAACCTGTGCTACCTTCATCGCCATGCGTCAGGAGATCCAAGATCCGATAGTGCATCAACAGCTACAGAATGATTTAGTTGAGCATCTATGGATACGCAGGGGAAACACGTAGATGTCGAGCATGAACTGGCCGAACTAAGCCAAAATATGTTGTATTTTCAACGTACGCTGAACTATGTTTAAATTTACGCCGAACTATGGTCAATTTTATGCCGAACTAGGTAAAACAGTGCTCTATATTCATATTATGCCAAACTATGCCGAAAACTGGACGAATTTGAGCCGAATTTGGATGGAAAAAGACGTCCCGAGAACTTGGTCTGGGAACGTGAGTGGGAAACTCGGTGTTTCCAAGCCGAAAATGTGTTTCGTCCGGCCATATTTTGATACCGATTTCGGCCTAGGAACGGCCAACGAGTGGGGATGCTCTTACTTGAATGCGGGGCCAAAATCAGAAAGTGGCTTCAGTGTTGGTATGTTGCCGGTGAGTGGTGTTAGATGTATATATTTGTATTGTAGTTTTCCCATATGTTAGGGGGCTTCCTGCATATTCACACTTGTACCTATATTATATATTGTGGCCTTTGGCCCCCATAGGAATACAAGTTGCATATTCCTGACATGGTATCAGAGCTTGGTTAGCCTCCTCCTACTCGCAACTTCGTCGCTGCAGCCGCCACCGTCTCTGTCGCCGACGGCCTTGCCGTCGTTGCCGCCGCCGGTCTCCGCCTATCCACGCCTAGTTCCTGGTCGTCTGCCGTCGTCTCCCAATCCAGATCGGTTCCTGATTCCCGATCCAGATCCGTTCCTGATTCGCTTCTGCAGATCGATCTACAGACGTTCCACGTGCGGAATCTTTTCTGCCTCGTCGGCTCTGATCCTCCACGCGAGGAGACCCGGTCCGCCTGTTGCTGCTCCACGCGAGGAGACCTGGTCCGCCCGACGCCCCCGACGCCCTGCTCGCTCGCTTATCGATCTCCTCGACCGGGCCACCAGACGCCAGACGACCGCCCGCCCCGCCACCCGATGAACGCCCGCCCGGCCCCGCCACACGCCGACGCGACGCCCGCCCGCCCGGACAGATCTGCCCCGAGCTTCTCTCCCCAGCTACTCTTAGTTCACCGTCTTCCCACCGCCGGTAATCGCTTCCCGGTGGCCCCAATTGGACTCCTAAGCCCTTAGGCATCGCCTCGCGCCCCGACTAGCCGGAATTTGGCTGGCTGGTGAGTATATCTCCCAGATGTTGCGAGGTGTTCTTGGTGAGCAGGGCACCCTTGCTCAGTTCTCCTGTCCTGGCGCACATGCCCAGAATGGCGTTGCTGAGCGTAAGCATCGCCATCTTCTTGAGACCACTCGTGCCATGATGATTGCTTCTTCTCTTCCGCCGCATTTCTTGGCTGAGGCTGTCGCTACGTTGGCTTACCTTATCAATATTCAGCCTTCTGCCGCTCTGCAGGGTGGCATCCCTCTTGAGCGCCTATATGGACAGTCTCCAGACTACTCCATGCTTCGCTTGTTTGGTTGTGTTTGCTATGTTCTCCTTGCTCCTCGCGAACGCACCAAACTGACCGCTCAGTTTGTTGAGTGTGTCTTCCTTGGATACAGTGATGAGCATAAGGGCTATCGCTGTTGGGACCTCGTTGGTCATCGGATGCGTATCTCTCGTGATGTTACTTTTGATGAGACGCGTCCTTTCTATCCTCGTCCCACCGCTGGTACCTACCCGGTGGAAGATATCTCTTTTCTTCTCTTTCCTGACACACCTCCTTCTACTCCTATTGTGTCTTCTTCAGGATCTCCTCCCCCTGATGTCTCTTCTTCTACACCGTCCTCCTCTGCTCCGTCTAGTTCTCCTAGTTCTCCTCGTTCTCCGGAGTCTTCCTCTGCTATTCCTTCTTATTCATCGTCGTATCCTCAGTCGTCTTCCTCTGACGAGCTTCCCTCTACTCATCCTATTCGTCAGCGTCATGCCCCCAACCGTTACTCTCCTAGTCAGTATGGTCTATCTGTTGCCTCCGAGCCGACTTCTTATCGGGATGCTGAGCATCATCCTGAATGGCAGCTGGCCATGGCTGAGGATATTGCTGCGCTTGAGCGCACTGGAACCTGGGATCTTGTTTCTCCCCCTCCCGGTGTTCGTTCTATCACGTGTATGTGGGTCTATAAGATTAAGACCCGCTATGATGGATCTCTTGAGCGCTATAAAGCGCGTCTTGTGGCTCGTGGTTTTCAGCAGGAGCATGGTCGTGACTATGATGAGACCTTTGCTCCTGTGGCTCATATGACCACTGTGCGTACTCTTCTTGTTGTTGCTTCTGTTTGTCACTGGTCTGTGTCCCATCTTGATGTTCAGAACGCCTTTCTCAATGGTGAGTTGAGTGAGGAGGTTTATATGCAGCCTCCTCCTGGGTATTCTATTCCCGAGGGGATGGTTTGTCGTCTTCGATGTTCTCTTTATGGCCTCAAACAGGCCCCTCGTGCCTGGTTTGAGCGCTTTGCTTCTGTAGTGACTGCTGCTGGTTTCTCCCCTAGTGCTCATGATCCAGCGCTATTTGTTCACACTTCTCCTCGTGGCCGCACTCTTCTCCTTCTCTATGTTGATGATATGATCATTACTGGTGATGATTCTGAGTATATCGCCTTTGTTAAGGCTCGTCTTCTTGATCAGTTTCTTATGGCTGATCTTGGTCCTCTTCGATACTTTCTTGGGATTGAGGTTTCCTCCACTTCTGATGGCTTTTACATCTCTCAGGAAAAGTATATTCAGGATCTTTTTGCTCGTGCTGCTCTTGGGGATGAGCGCACTGTTGAGACCCCTATGGAGCTTAATGTTAAGATTCAACCTACTGATGGTGATCCTCTTTCTGATCCGACGCGTTATCGTCATCTTGTTTATCTTGCTGTCACTCGTCCTAACATCTCTTATCCTGTTCATATTCTGAGTCAGTTTGTTTCTGCTCCTACCACTGTTCACTATAGTCATCTTCTCCGCGTTCTTCGTTATCTTCGTGGTACGATCACTCGTCGCCTTTTCTTTCCTCGTTCCAGCTCTAGTGCTATTCGGACGCTACGTGGGCGAGTGATCCTTCGGATCGTCGTTCACTTTCTGCTTATTGTGTGTTTCCTGGTGGTTCGCTCATTGCTTGGAAGACGAAGAAACAGACAGCGGTTTCCCGTTCGAGTGTTGAGGCTGAGTTGCGTGCTATGGCCTTGTTGACTGCTGAGGTGACCTGGTTACGGTGGTTACTTGTGGATTTTGGGGTCTCTATTACCACACCCACTCTGGTTTTGTCTGACAGTACATGTGCTATTAGTGTTGCACGTGATCCGGTCAAGCATGAGCTTACCAAGCATATTGGTGTTGATGCTTTCTATACACGTGCTCAGGTGCAGGCTCAGGTTGTTGCGCTTCAGTATGTGCCTTTAGATTTATAGTTGGCGTATTTCTTCACGAAAAGGCACAGACCAGAGCGCAGCATGATTTCTTACTCTCCAAACTCAGTGTTGTGGATCCACCATGAGTTGGAGGGGGGGGGTGTTATATGTATATATTTGTATTGTAGTTTTCCCATATGTTAGGGGGCTTCCTGCATATTCACACCTGTACTTGTATTATATATTGTGGCCTTTGGTCCCCAGAGGAATACAAGTTGCATATTCCTGACAAGTGGGACCCACTGATTGTCCGCACTCATTATAGAGGTGGTGTGCCAATTTGCTGTCATGCTACTACTACAGATATAATGGTGACGTTGCATCAGCACATGACCCGCTGCCAATAACCACAACCGAGCATCGACACGCGTTTGCAAAAAGAAAATCAAGCATGTGACTCGCTAGCGGCTAAAACGACATTGGGGTGGTTGACTTTATTCAATGACTCATGGATTCATGTACTATTTTTCACACGCTGCAATGACCTACTTTCGACGCCATCGTTAATGCTATGGTGCCGCAACCTCTACTTAATCCCTAGCTCAGGAGAGGAGAGCATCACTTTTCCTCCGCCTCTCCTTTTTAATTGCTTCCTCCTTTTCCTATCCCCGCCGGCAGAATGGCTTGCCGCCTAGCCAATATCACCCACACTTATCCAAATTATCTGCCCGTCGGAAGAGGAGGAGTGGGAGGAAATGGAAGAGGCAGAAGCAAATGAGGAGGGGGAGGAGATGGGTGACGCGGAAGAGCCATCGCTGGTGTATCCTGCGTTGGTCACCCCTATTAAGCAAAGCCCATGCGTGTGGACGATCCACTATATAGTCGTGATACCGGCAATAAGGATTTTCCACACAGGACTAGACTAAGCATAGATAGTTCGATACATCGAAGCATACGTAGTTATGAACATTTAGAACATATATAGTCGACGGGTCAACACATCACTAAAGATCATCGACGATGGAACTCCTCGACATCATCGTTGCTGCTACTGGAGTTGGAGACAATCATCGAGGGACCAGCTTGCTCCTCTCCATCTCGGCCTTCTTCCTCTTGTTATTGGCCCACTCCGCCCTCCTCTCCGCGTCCCTAGCAACGAAGAACTCTAATTCTTCATGGAATTCTTGGGGATGTTCCTCAGCGTACGTCTTCATGGCGCCCTCATCAGCTTCGGCGAAGGAAATCCGCCGCATCGAGCACTTGTGCTTCTTCAGTTCCTTCGCCCATGGTAATGCGTGGCTGGGGAGCAAGCATTTTCGCCTCCTCGCGGGCCTCGATCTCAAGGAAGTTGATGCCATCCCTCGGCCGACCAAACTTCCATGCGGTGTCGTCATAGGCATGTGCGACCTCGTGTGCGGACTCGAAGATGTCGAGCCATAGCCGCTCGCCGCCGGAGTAGATCTCGACTGCGAAGTTGCTGAATGGGTGCAGGCGGACATCGTAGAACCCGACCGAACTATGGTGGGGGCAGCGCGGTAGTGGATGCCGAAATCGGCGGCAGGTGGTGTCATCTCCATCAACTCATACATATCATTTATTTCTTATCATTTCAGACACTTTAGAGAGAGATATTGAAGGTAGAGGTTGTATAAACACTCAAAACGTGTTTGCTAGCTCGCTTTTCTGTTTCTCGCATCCAGCAGGAAGAAATAGGCCCGTTCGCTAGAAACGCCGAAATCGGTCTTTTCCACGGAGACAGGCTCGCATGAACTTTAAAGCGAGCAACTTTTCTCCATGGGTACCGGAGGTTGGCTCTAGGTGTGCACACCTTTTTATTAATTACCATGTCTAATCCTGTCCCTATTCCCTCCTCTTGACAAGCTCGTCCTCCTTGCCAGCCGCTGTCGTTGTTGTCGACGGGGCCCACCACATCTTCCTTAATCAGCGTCATGTGACGAGGAACTCATGTTCGTTGTTGTCGCAGATACAGAGATCTTCGTGTGGATGCGATCGCCGTCATCCGTCCCTTCGCCCTCGCAGCGGCGTGCCCACGCTTGTCGAGCTGAAGTGGAAGGCAGCGAAGGTACCACGATGCAAGCACTACATGGCATTGCAGGCCCTGAGCGGAGGACCTGGGTAGGCGACGGTTCACGACGGAGGGGCTGCGTATAGTTGTAAACGTATCTATAATTTTTGATGCTCCATGCTTGTTTTGCACCAACTATCTTATGTTTTGTCTACACTTTGTGGCATTTTTATGAATTTTCTGGAACTAACATATTAAAAGTGTCGCAAAGCCAGTTCCCTATTTTCTGCTGTTTTTAGTTTCATAAAAACTAGTAAAAAAATATTCTCGAAATTGGACGAAACAAAATCCGAAGTTCCTATTTTTCCCGACACGACATGGAGTCCGAAGGAGAGACGAAGAGGCACCGCAAGGCAGCCACACCAGGGGGCCACGCGGGCCCACCATGGCCCGCGCCTGGCCATGGTGTGGGCCACTCGGGCATCCACCGACCTTGCCCCTTCACCTATATAATCCCCCCCGAGACGAAAACCCTAAGTACCCGATCAGAATTCCACGAAAAAGTCCATAGCCGCCGCCAACATCGTACCTAGATCGAGAGGGATCTGAAGCTCTTCCCGGCACCCTGCCGAAGAGGGGAGATCATCTCGGAGGCCTTCTTCATCACCATGCCTGCCTCCGGAGTGATGTGTGAGTAGTTCATCCTTGGACTACGGGTCCATAGCAGTAGCTAGATGGTTGTTTCTCCTATTTTCTGCCACCATGTTTAGATCTTGTGAGCTGCCTATCATCATCAAGATCATCTCTTATTGTAATACTACATGTTGTGTTTGCGGCGATCCGATGGATATTGAGTATTATGTCAGATTGATTATTGTTCTATCATGTCTATGTTATTTGTGATCTTGCATGCTCTCAGTTGCTAGTAGTTACTTTTGCCAAGTATTTGCTTGTGACTCCAATAGTGAGTATTTATGCTCGATAGTAGGTTCATTCCTCTAGTAATCTGGGAGAGTGACAGAAACTTCTAATATTATAGATGTGTGATACGTCTAGAACGTATCTACTTTTCCGAACACTTTTGCTATTGTTTCTCCTCTAAACTTGTGTGATTTGGATACAACTAACACAGACTGTCGCTGTTTTTAGCAGAATTAACTTCGTGTCTAGTTTTTGTGCAGAAAATCAACTATCAGGAAAAATCCCGAAAAATATGCCAAAAATCCTATTTCACCAGAAGATCCACAGAGCCAGAGTACGAGACGGAGTGGAGGCCTGAGGGCCCCACACCCCCTGCCACGCGGGTCAGGCCTGGCCGTGCCTGGGGGGTGCGGCCGCCTCAGGAACCCCCTCGGGCTCCCTCTTCGCCTATAAGATGCCTCCTGACCTAAAAATTGAGGGGGGTTCGTCGTTTTTCCAGAAAGAGTTCCGCTGCACAGCCACCACCAGAAACCGCGATTCGGAACCAGAAACTCCGTTTTGGCACCATGCCGGGACGGGGAATTTGGGGAGGATTATCGCCATCGTCATTACCAACGCCTCTCCATCAACCATCAATGTTTCCCTCATCCATGAGTGAGTAATCCCTCGATGTAGGCTATGTGGATGGTAGGGATTGGATGAGTTCTATCATGTAATCGAATAAGATTATTAGGGCATGGTGCCTAGTATCTCTATTAGTGCTATTTGACTTTGTTGCAACTTGTTGTGCTTAATGCTTGTCACTAGGGCCCGAGTGCCATGATCTCAGATCTAAACTTATTATTTAATCATTATGATAGTATTGTTTGTGGTCTTATCTGCAAGCTGTGTAAACATATCATTGTCCGGATCCAAAGGCCCCGAAGTGACAGAAATTGGGACAATCGGAGGAGATGGTTGTGATGTGAGGATCACATGTGTTCACAAAGTGTTAATGCTTTGCTCCGGTGCTATATTAAAAGGAGAACCTTGATACGTCGGAAACGTATCTATAATTTTTGATGCTCCATGCTTGTTTTATATCATTTGTCTTATGCTTTGTCTTTACTTTGAGGTATTTTTATACACTTTCTGGTACTAACCTATTAACAAGTTGCCATAGTGCCAGTTGCATGTTTTCTTCTGTTTTTGGTTCCAGAAAGGCAGAAAATGAGTATTCTCGGAATTGGACGGGACAAAAGCCAAAGTCATTAATTTTCCCGGAGCAACACGGAAACACGAAGCAGAGCCGGAGGGGGTCCACAGGGTGGTCGCACCCCCCTAGGCGCGGGCAAGCCCTGGAGGCGCCCACAGGGGGGCCCTCCACCGACCTTGCCTCCTTCGCCTATAAGAAGCCTCCGACCCAAAAACCCTAAATAATCTGGCAGAAATCCATGAAAACCTCCACAGCGTCGCTGCCACCAAAGGGGAGATTCAGGGGATAGAAAGTCTCTGTTCCGGCACCCTACCGGGATGGGGAAGTGCCCCCGGAGCCATCTCCATCGATCTCCACCACCATCTCCATCACCGTTGCTGATTCCCATGATGAGGAGGGAGTAGTTCTTCCTCGAGGCTAAGGGCTCTATCGGTAGCTATGTGTTAATCTCTCTCTCTCTATGCATGATCTTGTTGTGGCCATGAGCTTTCTAATCAAGTATATTGTAGAGGTTCCCAACCTTTAATAAGGTAGAGATCCCTGTGTTTACAATGCTAGTCCCTGGATCAATAGCTAGCATCCATAGTTAAGATGTAATATCAAGAAACAAAGGTCATAATACAACTTTATAACCAGGAATAAAATAATTCATTACATCTTACATAGCTCATTTGTCTATCTCATTACAATGCAGCAGAATAGCTATATAGCATGGAGTCCTTCATCTTCAAAGTGCCACAGGAAATCATGTTGGTTGTAGACTTGTAATCCTATTCAACAAACTTCACTAACATCAAACAAACCTGCAACATAATAAGTTGCAGCCACAAGGGTCAATACATTTGAATTGTATTGGCAAGTTTCACTACTATGTAGAAATAAGTGGATCCTATCATTTACATGCATATTTGGCTAAATAGGGTTTAGGCTCTTTTGCAGAAAGCAATATAGTTTTATCCTATCTTTTCAAAATAGTTTTTGATCTTTTGTCAAATCTTTCTGAACTTCTTGGAAAACTCCAAGTGCTTCAAATCCCTTGTTGTCACCATCAAGTTTTACTTTGAGAAATTGGAATGTCGAGATCTTCCATAGCTTCAGGCCTTAGTTGCTCAGTATTGTCCATAACTGGGGACACGGCTAAGTACTTAGAATTTTTTATCTTCTGCAGAAGTTGTACACTTTACCCACATGACACAATCTCGTCTTGATGCCACCAGTGCCGCTGGATAAGTACTCACCAAAATGGAGTACTGGCAGATCGAGAATGTGACAAAGTCTTTCCATAGAAGTCCTCCCAATACACAATGCTAGCTTGTCAACCAGGCACCAATGTAGGGATAAATTTCCTTACACAATTCTAGTTAACCTGATGATGACAATGCATGGGTCTTCCACTATGTAGTTGACTAAGCCAGAGCCCATTTAGCATGTGGCTGTACACGGAAGCCACTGTACGAGAAACATGTTCAATCTCTAAGTCCCTGGGTGGTTTTCTTCTAGTGCACATACAAAAAGAGATAGCCATATAAACATGGTTCCTTTTGTTGCCACCTTGTCCAATCTTGAGTATCCTTGTCCACCCAGGTGGTTCATTGAGTACTTGTTTTATTATATAAAACTTATATCTTTTCAACTCTTCATATAATCATAACATGTATCCCATCCCAAATATATAGCAGGGCTAAGCATACTACAACTACAATGTTTTCACTAAGGAATATATAAGGGTATCCTATTAGGATTTAGCATAGCATAAAATATAGTAGTCCTTATCATGCATGTTACAAAATCCACTAAGTGTAATGAAAATAGTAGGACTTGGATGATAGTGTCACTTGCCTTAGTAGTTGGTGGTGTTGGTACACTCTTCGCAATAACACACTTGACAATCAACACAATCTATCAAGCAAAACAACCAAGACAAAACATACACAAGATCAACACTAATGTCAACACAAAAATCATGCAAAGTATGCAAACATGCAAGATGGTAATTTTTTATTGTACAAATTTTTATAACAAGGTTCTGAACATTACTAAGTAATTTATGAACATTTTATATTTTCAAGATTACAAATGCAACCATTTGTGCAATTGTAGCAATTAGCAACATTTTCTAACAGTTGGAAAGGCCATTCTTATTAAATAATTGCCACGGTCTTATTTATACTAGAATAAAATTATATTTTGGTTTTACTGTACATAGGGTTCAATTTACAACCATTTGCAAAAGGATTTACTTAAAAATAATTTACACAACAATTTTTATACTCAAAATACTCCACAAATGGTTCTGTATAAAACGTGATTTTAACAGATCAAAAATACCAAATTATGGCTCCACTGTGTTCTACTCGTTTTTGTGAATCCATAGACATATTATTTGCTAAATTTGGATATGCAGAACTAAAGATATAATTTTTATGGTGAAAATGACCAATTAAACCATTTAATTTATAAATCAAATTTTTGTACAGAGAATAAGTAATATTATTGCAGAAATGGATTCTACAAAATCTCAGCTTTTTAGGGATACCTAATTTATAATTTTTGGAGTTCTAAATCTTTTTCTATGAATTATACGAGTTCATACTAAAATCTGGAAAAGTCAAACTCGGGAATTGACTGAAATTGACTTTGACTAATCTGACTAAGTTGACTATTGACTACGCTGATGTCACGATGATGTCAGATTTGACTACAGAAAAAGTTGCTCGGATGGAAAAACTTTCTACACGAAATTTGTAGATAACAACTAGATTTACCTACTGTTTAAAGGAAACTGAATTTGGAGCAACGAGGTGGGTGTAAAATGGATTATACCTTCTAAGATCTGAATCTTTGATTGTGTTTTTATCTCTGCTCGATAAATGAAACGAGGTGAAACCAGCGGGAATGGAACCGTCTTGACGAGGGGAACAACTTCCGTCTTCAAGCCGCCGCGATCCGAGGTCGTCTTGAAGGTCTATTTTGGTGGAGAAGATTGGGAAGAATTTTGGACGAAAATGGAGGTATGATGAGTTGAAAACTTTGAACTTTCCTCTAGTGGGGTTTATATAGGAGGGGGTAGGGGCTGGATTAAAGGAAATTAAAGAGGGAGAGAAATTAGAGGACATTTAGTGCAATTTAGAGGGCAATTAAGAGTCATTTAGGAGCTAGGAAGACCAAGTGCTCACTCGTACTGGTACAGGTAAGTACACCCTCCCGGTGGTGGTGGCCTCTTGGCCGATCGGCCTGGTTGGTTCGGCCCATTTTGGCTGGCCTGGCCGGCCTTTTTATTTATTTTTTTCGTTTTATATTTTTTCCTATTTCTTAATTCTTTTATAACTTTTGATTTAGAGCTTCGAATTTACCGATTCAAATTTCTGCGGATTCGTAAATTCATGGTCAATATTTTAGGACATAAATTTTATATATTTGGAAATATTTATTTTTCTCAAGTATTAATTAGTCAATTATTGTACGATTGTGTGTGTACGATATTGGCCTAGCTGCAGGGCAATATATTTGGAATGACTTGGATTCTTTCCTTATTTGAACTTGATTTGATTTAGTTCCACTTTACATGGATAACCATGAATTAAAGTTTGAAAATATGAGAGGATAATTTTATAAAATCTTAAAATAGCTCACATAAGCTATGGTGCTTATTTTAAAACGAGACTCTTTGATTTTATTTTTTTGGGTTCAAAACAAAACAAAGGTTGTTTGAAAAATGTAAATGAAGTAGTTGAGATGTATAGATGGTTTTTGGTTGAGAACATTTCTCAAGATTAAAAATAGATTTTCAAATACAGGAAGTTTGTGAAAAAGATTTTGAAGGGGAACCTTGCAAATTATAATTTTGAAGTAGAGGAGATATATGGATAATCTTGATGTATTGATCTTATGGTTTTTGTTAAATGCTATTTTTATTTTAAGGAGTACCTTTATTTGGGGGAAAACTTTTGTAATAGTTTAAAAGGTTTTAATGTTTCCAATTAGAAGCAAAAAGTTTCTTTTCCCCATAAATGTCAACAATTGTTTCTTTTGTTTATTTATTTTTCACATTTCAAAATTTGGAAAATTTTGGGATGTGACAGGCTACCACCCTTAAAAGAAATCTCGTCCCGAGATTTGGGAAGGCTAGGGTTACAAGTTGGCTTCAAGGCAACTAGGGTACTACCACCCTTAAAAGATTTTCAACTAGATTACATCATGTGTATCTCTTGGTTGTTGTTACCATCCTTGATGTTGGAGTCTCTTGGAGTAGTCATCTGTTTGGGTTGGATTGGGATTAGAATAGGCAAAAGATTTCTAGGGAAGAAGTCTACTCACACACAACAATTCACACAAGCAATCACAATCAACATTCCACTCAAACAACAAGATTCTAGCATATTTTTAGGCAACAAAATATTTTTGCTACACCACATAAGTTGGTGGGTTTGATCTAAACTAAATATGGTGGTCCAACTATATGGTTTACTTGAGATTATTCCATCCTTCTTTGTTGTTTCTTCTTGAATGAGATCATGGTTTCCTTGGGAAAAATTCCTGTGTCTTGGCTACAAACTCCAAAGATTGTGATGATTCTTCTAAGTTGTGTTTCCTTAGTCTTCAAGTCTTGAGTAATATTTCTTGTCTCACTTGTAGTCCTTAGTGAAATCCAAGTGGAAGTCCTTGGTGCAAATAAAGTTGAAGTCTTTAATGATGTTGAAGTTGAAGTCATTTGAGTTGGTGAAGTCCTTTGCTCATGGTTGAGGTTTTTTCCATCAAGTTTGAAAAGGAAGAGATGTAGAATCAAAACCAAAATGGTTGAGGAAAGAGTTTACAAGATTGTTTATAAATAAGTTTTGGAACAAATACAACTCCTATTTTTTTCTAAGGGGTTTTGTCCAATCCTAGGGTTACAATCCTACAGGCAACACAGTGCTCTGATACCATCTGTAAGAGGTCCCCAACCTTTAATAAGGTAGAGATCCCTGTGTTTACAATGCTAGTCCCTGGATCAATAGCTAGCATCCACAGTTAAGATGTAATATCAAGAAACAAAGGTCATAATACAGCTTTATAACCAGGAATAAAATAATTCATTACATCTTACATAGCTCATTTGTCTATCTCATTACAATGCAGAAGAATATCTATATAGCATGGAGTCCTTCATCTTCAAAGTGCCACAGGCAATCATGTTGGTTGTAGACTTGTAATCCTATTCAACAAACTTCACTAACATCAAACAAACCTGCAACATAATAAGTTGCAGCCACAAGGGTCAATACATTTGAATTGTATTGGCAAGTTTCACTACTATGTAGAAATAAGTGGATCCCATCATTTACATGCATATTTGGCTAAGTAGGGTTTAGGCTCTTTTGCAGAAAGCAATATAGTTTTATCCTATCTTTTCAAAATAGTTTTTGATCTTTTGTCAAATCTTTCTGAAATTCTTGGAAAACTCCAAGTGCTTCAAATCCCTTGTTGTCACCATCAAGTTTTACTTTGAGAAATTGGAATGTCGAGATCTTCCATAGCTTCAGGCCTTAGTTGCTCAGTATTGTCCATAACCGGGGACACGGCTAAGTACTTAGAATTTTTTATCTTCTGCAGAAGTTGTACACTTTACCCACATGACACAATCTCGTCTTGATGCCACCAGTGCCGCTGGATAAGTACTCACCAAAATGGAGTACTGGCAGATCGAGAATGTGACAAAGTCTTTCCATAGAAGTCCTCCCAATACACAATGCTAGCTTGTCAACCAGGCACCAATGTAGGGATAAATTTCCTTACACAATTCTAGTTAACCTGATGATGACAATGCATGGGTCTTCCACTATGTAGTTGACTAAGCCAGAGCCCATTTAGCATGTGGCTGTACACGGAAGCCACTGTACGAGAAACATGTTCAATCTCTAAGTCCCTGGGTGGTTTTCTTCTAGTGCACATACAAAAAGAGATAGCCATATAAACATGGTTCCTTTTGTTGCCACCTTGTCCAATCTTGAGTATCCTTGTCCACCCAGGTGGTTCATTGAGTACTTGTTTTATTATATAAAACTTATATCTTTTCAACTCTTCATATAATCATAACATGTATCCCATCCCAAATATATAGCAGGGCTAAGCATACTACAACTACAATGTTTTCACTAAGGAATATATAAGGGTATCCTATTAGGATTTAGCATAGCATAAAATATAGTAGTCCTTATCATGCATGTTACAAAATCCACTAAGTGTAATGAAAATAGTAGGACTTGGATGATAGTGTCACTTGCCTTAGTAGTTGGTGGTGTTGGTACACTCTTCGCAATAACACACTTGACAATCAACACAATCTATCAAGCAAAACAACCAAGACAAAACATACACAAGATCAACACTAATGTCAACACAAAAATCATGCAAAGTATGCAAACATGCAAGATGGTAATTTTTTTATTGTACAAATTTTTATAACAAGGTTCTGAACATTACTAAGCAATTTATGAACATTTTATATTTTCAAGATTACAAATGCAACCATTTGTGCAATTGTAGCAATTAGCAACATTTTCTAACAGTTGGAAAGGCCATTCTTATTAAATAATTGCCACGGTCTTATTTATACTAGAATAAAATTATATTTTGGTTTTACTGTACATAGGGTTCAATTTACAACCATTTGCAAAAGGATTTACTTAAAAATAATTTACACAACAATTTTTATACTCAAAATACTCCACAAATGGTTCTGTATAAAACGTGATTTTAACAGATCAAAAATACCAAATTATGGCTCCACTGTGTTCTACTCGTTTTTGTGAATCCATAGACATATTATTTGCTAAATTTGGATATGCAGAACTAAAGATATAATTTTTATGGTGAAAATGACCAATTAAACCATTTAATTTATAAATCAAATTTTTGTACAGAGAATAAGTAATATTATTGCAGAAATGGATTCTACAAAATCTCAGCTTTTTAGGGATACCAAATTTATAATTTTTGGACTTCTAAATCTTTTTCTATGAACTATACGAGTTCATACTAAAATCTGGAAAAGTCAAACTCGGGAATTGACTGAAATTGACTTTGACTAATCTGACTAAGTTGACTATTGACTACGCTGATGTCACGATGATGTCAGATTTGACTACAGAAAAAGTTGCTCGGATGGAAAAACTTTCTACACGAAATTTGTAGATAACAACTAGATTTACCTACTGTTTAAAGGAAAAGGAATTTGGAGCAACGAGGTGGGTGTAAAATGGATTATACCTTCTAAGATCTGAATCTTTGACCGTGTTTTTATCTCTGCTCGATAAACGAAACGAGGTGAAACCAGCGGGAATGGAACCGTCTTGACGAGGGGAACAACTTCCGTCTTCAAGCCGCCGCGATCCGAGGTCGTCTTGAAGGTCTATTTTGGTGGAGAAGATTGGGAAGAATTTTGGACGAAAATGGAGGTATGATGAGTTGAAAACTTTGAACTTTCCTGTAGTGGGGTTTATATAGGAGGGGGTAGGGGCTGGATTAAAGGAAATTAAAGAGGGAGAGAAATTAGAGGATATTTAGTGCAATTTAGAGGGCAATTAAGAGTCATTTAGGAGCTAGGAAGACCAAGTGCTCACTCGTACTCGTACAGGTAAGTACGCCCTCCCGGTGGTGGTGGCCTCTTGGCGGATCGGCCTGGTTGGGCCGGCCCATTTTGGCTGGCCTGGCCGGCCTTTTTATTTATTTTTTTCGTTTTATATTTTTTCCTATTTCTTAATTCTTTTATAACTTTTGATTTAGAGCTTCGAATTTACCGATTCAAATTTCTGCGGATTCGTAAATTCATGGTCAATATTTTAGGACATAAATTTTATATATTTGGAAATATTTATTTTTTTCAATTATTAATTAGTCAATTATTGTACGATTGTGTGTGTACGATATTGGCCTAGTTGCAGGGCAATATATTTGGAATGACTTGGATTCTTTCCTTATTTGAACTTGATTTGATTTAGTTCCACTTTACATGGATAACCATGAATTAAAGTTTGAAAATATGAGAGGATAATTTTATAAAATCTTAAAATAGCTCACATAAGCTATGGTGCTTATTTTAAAACGAGACTCTTTGCTTTTATTTTTTTTGGTTCAAAACAAAACAAAGGTTGTTTGAAAAATGTAAATGAAGTAGTTGAGATGTATAGATGGTTTTTGGTTGAGAACATTTCTCAATATTAAAAATAGATTTTCAAATACAGGAAGTTTGTGAAAAAGATTTTGAAGGGGAACCTTGCAAATTATAATTTTGAAGTAGAGGAGATATATGGATAATCTTGATGTATTGATCTTAGGGTTTTTGTTAAATGCTATTTTTATTTTAAGGAGTACCTTTATTTGAGGGAAAACTTTTGTAATAGTTTAAAAGGTTTTAATGTTTCCAATTAGAAGCAAAAAGTTTCTTTTCCCCATAAATGTCAACAATTGTTTCTTTTGTTTATTTATTTTTCACATTTCAAAATTTGGAAAATTTTGGGATGTGACATATATCTACCTTGCTACTCAAGTGCTTCATTATATCTATGCTCTCCCCATGTGTTTGAAAGAGACAGTGTGCACGTCATGGTGGCACTTAGGCTTGAGTCTACATAAATACTCTTTGTGCTTTAATAGATCTATGCTTTTCCCCACGTGTGTGAAAGTGACAGCGGGCATACCGTGTGTGGCACTTTGGCTAGATTGAATATTTGTTATGAGTTATATTTGGAGTTGGATGTCTCTATGAAATTGTGGTGTTTGTTGGAACCATCTAGCGCTCAAGGTGACAGTGTGGGGTTATCTTGATTGGGAAAGGCAGACTTTGAGGAGTGTTGTTATAGCCCTACCATGGATTAGAGTGTCCAACCGGAGAGTAGTTACGAGTAGTATCATGAAGAGAGTATATTTATATGATAGAGTGTTCACTAGTGAAAGTATGATCCCTAGGCCTTGTTTCTAATCATTGAAACATCGTTTTCTACTAGATGTGTCGCATGTTTGCTTGCTTCCATCTTTGTTCCGTTTGCCGGGGAGGTTTTGGGATTTTACCTTTCCTCCACTCCATCAGCTCTTTTCTGGCACCATTACCCCACGTCAACAACAAGTCAGAAGCTATTTTCTGGCACCGTTACCACTTGTATTTCACTATCTCTTCGCCAAACTAGTGCACCTATACACCTGACAAGTGTATTGGGTGTGTTGGGGACACAAGAGACTTCTTGTATCTTGATTGCAGGGTTTCTTGAGAGGGGATACCTTTGACCACTTCCTCCCTGAGTTCGATAAACCTTGGGTAATCCACTTAAGAGAAACTTGCTGCTGTTCTACAAACCTCTACACTTGGAGGCCCAACAACTGTCTACAAGAATAGAAGTGCGTAGACATCAAGCTCTTTTCTGGCGTTGTTGCCTGGGAGGCAAGGTAAAAGGTACTCACATCCTCCGGTGTGAGTGCTCGAAGTTATTTCCTTTAGATTCTGCAATTTTGTCTTTTTGTTTCTTGTTTTCAGTAGTTAGGCTTAATGGAAAACAACAACAAAAGTAGAGAGCTCTATAGCATCTATCTTGAGTTAGGACATGAAGTGTTTGAAGAGAAAATTAAAAAACCTATGGAACTTTATTTGCATGCTAATAGCAATGTTATTAGTATGAATTCTTTGTACACCATTATTGCTAATGCTATGGAAAATTCTAAGCTTGGGGAAGCTGTTTTTGATGAAAATGATCTTTTTAGTCCCCCAAGCATGGAGGAGGAAATTTACTTTGATGATACTTTGGCTCCAATATATGATGATTACAATGATGAATATGATATTTTCAGTCCACCTACTATTGAGGAGAAAATTTATTGTTAATACAATATGCCTCCTATATTTGATAATTATGGTGATGTGAATAACAATGATAGCTATTTTGTTGAATTTGCCCCCACTACAATTAATAAGAATGACTATTGTTATGTGGAGAGTAATAATTATTATATGCATGTGGCTCATGATAAGAATGTTTTATGTAATAATTATATTGTTAATTTTATTCATGATTCTACTGAAAGTTATTATGAGAGAGGGAAACATGGTCTTATGCATATCAATAATATTAAGTTTCCCCTCTTTATGTTGAAAATCTTGAAGTTGCACTTGTTTTGCTTTCCTATGCTTGATGCTTTGTACTTTCATGACTTGTTTCTTTGCAATATTCCTATGCATAGGAAGTGGGTTAGACTTAAATGTGTTTTGAATTTTATTCTTGATGCTCTCTTTTACTTCAACTCAGAGTTCTTATGTGAGTATCTTCTCAAACTATTGTGCCTAACTTAAAGGCGTTAAAGAAAAGTACTTGTTGGGAGATAACCCACGAGTTTCCTTAAGTCTTGGAAGTTATTACTTATGTAATGACCTCTCCTTATCCTTTTTTTTGCTTTTTGTGCCAAGAATGACCTCTAATGAGAGAGAAGTAAGTTTTGGGGAGTTGCTATCCCGAAACAGATTTCTATCCTCCACCATAAAAATTCCTGAGGATTCTCTGTAACGATTGAGCTGAAAATTTACAAATAAACCCCCCAGTATGTTAGCTAACTTTCGTTAGTTCACCACTTTTTTATTTGAGCAACATAAGATTTTCTAAAAAATCGGTTTCTACCTGCTGGTCTATTTTGACAGATTTCTGCCATTATTTGTATTTGCTTCTTATTGATTCCTTTTTGAGTTCCTCTTTTGGGGAATTGAGATTTTTGAAGGATTTGCTACAGTAGCTTGTGTTTTTAGTGAAAAGTTTTGTTGTTCCAAAGATTTGCCTAAGGGTCTAATATCTTTTGAATACACTAATGTTGCTAATGAAGATTGTGTGAAGTTTTGTATGAAGGAAAAATTTTAGGTGTAGAGAGAGAATGATGTAATGAGATGAAGAATGGACAAAAGCTCAAGCTTTGGGATTCCACCCCGGTGTCACCCCAAGAAATATCCAAGAGGTACAAGCGTCAAATCTTGGGGATGCCCAAGGCATCCCCTTCTTCATCAATAAAAATCCCAGGTCTTTCTAGACACTTCGTTTTTATTGTTTCATGCATTGTTGTGTTATTCTTGGAGCGTCTTAGTTTTTGTTTTTTGGTTTTCATTTTCTTAGTTTGCTTGAGTAAGTTGGTTGGTTACACCACACTTCTTTTGGAGAGAGACACACTATGTTTTCATTGCCTAGAACACTCTAGTTTTCATTCTTACTGTTCTATGAGTGTTCACTTTTGCTAGCACTGTGTTCAGCCTTAGTTTTCTTGTGCTTTCAGCTTAGAACCTTTTAGTTCTTCTTCGTGGATGTGTGAGACAAGCTCACTGATCTTTATTGATTATTATCTTTGTAAGTTGTTTCAAATAAGTTGTTTGGTGTTGGAAAAGAGTAGGAAGCTTCATGCTTAAGTGGTACAAAAGGGAGCTTGTTCTGACTGTGGCTTAGACTTTATCATGTCATGCTAGATATTGTTTTGACCTTATGATTAGTGATTATTGCTGTAGCATGACTTGTTCTAAACAATTAGGATTGCTTAATGTGCCTTGAAGGAATCATGCGTTGTTTTAGCATACAAAAGCATAGTATTGTGGTATTCTCCTTTGATGCTTTGTTTGGGTTGACTTGGCACATGCTCACACCATGTTATGACTATGAACAAGTCACCATAGCCTCTATGATCTTGTGGTACCACTCTATGCTTTGATTAGTAATGTTTTGTCGCTCTGCATGATTTTGGCCACTATTGCTCTCTGAGTTGGTTGCTCCCAGTCTTTTGCTAGCCTCCACTTGTATGAGTAAGCTCTACTCATGCTTCCAACTCCCAAGAAACCAAGTTATTCCAAAGTGTCCACTATAAACTCCTATGCATGGTGTGTTACACCATTCCAAGTATATTCTTGTTTTCCTGTCAAAAAAAAAGTATATTCTTGTTTTCATCTATCTTCCAATTAAAAAGTATTTTGTTATGTGAAAACTTAGTGATTAAAGCCCTCACGAACTTGATGGCACACTTTATATTCTTTGCCCCTAATAAACTTGAACCATTGTGTCATCTATGTTGTATATGCTTGCACTTATACGTTGGAATTAGCAGAACCATGCTGTCATGGGGAATGTTTTCAACATTGCACTTGTACTTTGTACTCAGTTGATATCATGCTCTTTTGTCTATGGATGTCACTGGTGTGAAATAAAGAGGGAGCTTGTAAGTCCATGGAGTATGTATTTTGTGTTAGAGAAATGCATGGGCCGCTAGCCTAAGCCATGCCTAATCATGGTGGAAACTTCTAGAATCACCATAGTGAGCTATCTATGAAGCATCCTCAATAAAAAGCTATGCATATAGTAAATAAAAAGATTGCCGAGATGCTCATTATCTGCTTGCCTTGTCATTTTGGTTATGGGATAGCTCATGTACCATGTGCAAGGGGTACCCCGTTGGCGGTTCTCTATGATACGCATGTACTTACAATGACAAGAACTTATAGGTGACTGAAGTTGAGTAGCATGAGGTGTGGCCCTCGTATTCAAGGGACTTGATATTGCCAACTTATACTTTGTCAAGCATATACTCCATAGTTTGTTCACTTTAACCTTAATCACTTCAAGATGCTTATGATAGGGGCAATGAGGGCTAAAAGCTAACAAGTACCATAATTTTTGAAAGCTGTTTTTGAAACTTGAAATCCCTGCTTCCCTTTACAAAGGGTCTTTCTTCCACTATTATTTAGTCTCCACCTTCTACCTTTAGGCACCATTAAGAGAGCATAGTTTCCATTCTTAGTTTTATGTGTAGTGTCCCAAAACTTATTGATTTATGCATATTGTGATATTACTTGTTCTTGTGCTATTTGTTTCTAGTCACCCTTGCGAACTTTGAAGGTGTCCTATGCATCTATTTGCTACTCTATGAGGGACAAGCTGATTGCCACTATGCTATGTTTTCTATATGTGAAACAAACAAACGTTTTTCAATGCATGATATTCATGATCTTTGTTTGTAGCCTTTCATGTTGCATGCATAGTTACTATGTCCTATTGTTAGAACTCCATCTTACATGCTCATGTTTAGAGTTCTTTGATCCTAGCTTTCAATGCTTTCAAATGGTTTCATCTTGGTTTTGATGGTGCATGTCACCTAAAAAATTATTCTTTTTATCACTTACCTACTCGAGGATGATCAAGAGTTAAGCTTGGGGATGCTTGATACGTCGAAAACATATCTATAATTTTTGATGCTCCATGCTTGTTTTATATCATTTGTCTTATGCTTTGTCTTTACTTTGAGGTATTTTTATAAACTTTCTGGTACTAACCTATTAACAAGTTGCCACAGTGCCAGTTGCATGTTTTCTTCTGTTTTTGGTTCCATAAAGGCAGAAAATCAATATTCTCGGAATTGGACGGGACAAAAGCCAAAGTCATTATTTTTCCCGGAGCAACATGGAACCACGAAGCAGATCCAGAGGGGGGCCACAGGGTGGCCGCACCCCTAGGCGCAGGAAAGCCCTGGAGGCGCCCACAGGGGGTGTGGGCCCCCTGGCCCTCCACCGACCTTGCCTCCTTCGCCTATAAGAAGCCTCTGACCCAAAAACCCTAAATAATCTGGCGGAAATCCACGAAAACCTCCACAGCGCTTCCGCCACCAAAGGGGAGATTTGGGGGACAGAAAGTCTCTGTTCCGGCACCTTGCCGGGACGGGGAAGTGCCCCCAGAGCCATCTCCAATGATCTCCACCACCATCTCCATCACCGTTGCTAATTCCCATGATGAGGAGGGAGTAGTTCTTCCTAGAGGCTAAGGGATCTATCGGTAGCTATGTGTTCATCTGTCTCTCTATGCATGATCTTGTTGTGGTCATGAGCTTTGTAATCAAGTAGATCTACCTTGCTACTCAAGTGCTTCATTAGATCTCTGCTCTCCCCATGTGTGTGAAAGTGACAGTGTGCACGCCATGGTGGCACTTAGGCTTGAGTCTACATAAATACTCTTTGTGCTTTAATAGATCTATGCTTTTCCCCACGTGTGTGAAAGTGACAGCGGGCATACCGTGTGTGGCACTTTCGCTAGATTGAATATTTATTATGAGTTATATTTGGAGTTGGATGTCTCTATGAAATTGTGGTGTTTGTTGGAACCATCTAGCGCTCAAGGTGATAGTGTGGGGTTATCTAGATTGGGAAAGGCAGGCTTTAAGGAGTGATGTTATAGCCCTACCATGGATTAGAGTCTCCAACCAGAGAGTAGTTAAGAGTAGTATCATGAAGAGAGTATATTTATATGAGAGAGTGTTCACTAGTGAAAGTATGATACCTAGGCCTTGTTTCTAAGCATTGAAACACCGTTTGCTACTAGATCTGTTGCATGTTTGCTTGCTTCCATCTTTGTTCCGTTTGTCGGGGAGTTTTTGGGCTTTTACCTTTCCTCCACGCCATCAGCTCTTTTCTGGCACTGTTACCCCACGTCAACAACAAGTCAGAAGCTATTTTCTGGTACTGTTACCACTTGTATTTCACTATCTCTTTGCCGAACTAGTGCACCTATACACCTGACAAGTGTACTGGGTGTGTTGGGGACACACGAGACTTCTTGTATCTTGATTGTAGGGTTGCTTGAGAGGGGATACCTTTGACCACTTCCTCCCTGAGTTCGATAAATCTTGGGCAATCCACTTAAGGGAAACTTGCTGCTATTCTACAAACCTCTGCACTTGGAGGCCCAACAACTGTCTACAAGAATAGAAGTGCATAGACATCACACCTTAATTGTTAGTAGTTCTATTGAGGCCCCGCTGCAACGGGCTGGCAGGACAAAAGATGTTGTGCAAGTTCTCATCGCGAGCATGCATGACTATATGTGGAGCACATGCCTATGATTATTTAGTACTTGGATGCTTTATGTTATTTATCTGCAATTTCCCTAGATCTTGAAGTTACATGTTTAGACTTGTCCATGCAACGCCCGTCCATCTATCCCTATGCCTACCGCGCTCATATCCTACGGTTTGCTACTACTGTTACTATTTATCCCGTTTCACTGCTACTATTGCTTTGCTGTTGCTTCTACAAACTGTTGCTACTAAGAAACTTCTATGAGCAAGAACTATTTCCAGGTGCAGCTGAATTGACAACTCAGTTGTTAAGGCTTGCAAGTATTCTTTGGCTCCCCTTGTGTCGAATCAATAAATTGGGTAATACTACCCTCGAAGACTGTTGCGATCCCCTATACTTGTGGGTCATCAAGACTATGTTCTGGCGTCGTTTCCGGGGAGCATAGCTTTATTTGTAAGCTCACTTGGATCTACTATTGTTCACTACTACTCCTTTCATCATGGGGAAGTCTCGTGATGGAAATTTTCCTATTTTACCATCTACTACAAGAAGAGGTACAGTCCTAAACACCTCTGTTGCTATTGATTCACCGTCTGTTATAAGTAAGCTTGTTACACCACCACCACATACTCATGCTACACACACTGCTACTACTGCTGAATCTGAAACTGCTTTTGATACTTATGATGTTACTTCTACTATGCTTGATGCGAGTGGTTCATTAGGTCCTTTCTTAGATTCTACTATGGCTAGTCTAGGAAATACTGAAACTCCTAGTGAAGAAACTATTACACCTGTTAGTTCACCTGAGTCTAGAGAGAGATACGATATTAATGATGGTTACATTGAGTTTACTGATGAATTTATTGAAGAGTGCCAAAACACACATGGTGCTAGTGCTATTAAGAGTCCTTGAGAGACGTACCATTATTCCTCAGCTGTCCTCTGATCCTAAGTTTGCCACCTCTCCCATAGATATTAAAGATAAATATTATGATTTCTCTCTTGCTTTATCCTATTTAGACATTGTTGAGAAAGAACCTTTTTATGGGACTGAAAATGAGAGTGGTGTGGCTCATATGAATGAGATTTCCACTACGAGTGCTTTATTCTCTGATCATTTTAAGATGCGCAAGTACTTTGTTACTAAGATCTTCCTTTTTTCACTAAAAGGATAAGCTAGGGATTGGTTTAATAGATTACCTCCTGGTTCCATTGATAGCCCTAATTGCTTGATTGCTTCTTTCTTCCAGAAATATTTTCCTCCTATTTCTAGACATGCTGCTTTGCAAAGACTTTTTGATTTTAAACAGGGACAAGAAGAGAAATTGCCTGAGTCATGGAAAATTTTCTATGCCTTGATTCGTGCACATCCTGGATCTCCATTACCTAAAAATGAGCTTCTTGATATTTATTATAATGGACTAACTGATGATTCTAGGACATACCTAGATAGCTTTGCTGATTCTGTTTTCTGGCAAACAACTCCTACAGATGCTGAAGAATTAATGGCTAAAATAAGCAAGAATTATGATGATTGGACTTCAACTGAGCTAAATACACCTGAGCCTATTACTCCTGAACCAGTTGTGCCTGAACCTGTTCCAACACCAACACCAAAGAAGAGGGGAGTTATTGCATTAAATGATGAATTGATGAAGGAAGATAAGAAGTGTCTAAAGGAGAAAGGTATTAGAGCTGAAGATGTGAAGAATCTACCTCCTATAGAAGAATTATGTAAGCCAATTCCCCACTCATCTACTATTGAGGTACGCTCTCTCCACTTTGATGAAGGTGATATTCCCTATGGTAAGCCATATGATCAATGCAGAGGAACCTGACACATTTATTGTTAAACAAGGTAATTTTAATAAACAAGTTCAGAATCATTTATTGGAAAACTCTAGAGCCATTAAAGAGTTGAAAGATATTGTGGAAAGAACTTCTAATGATATTAAGATGCCTTGTAAACACTTTCAAATGGTTCAAACTTAAATTGATCAACTTGGTAAGGTGCAAAAGGATATGCTAGTTAATGCCTCAGGAGATAAACATGCTTATGGAATTAGAACTAGGAGTGGTATAGCTACTCAGGATCCTTTATATCCTGAAGGACATCCTAAAAGAATTGAGCAGGATTCTCAACAAGGTGAAAGTAGTGGTAGTCCTCGTATAAGAAAGAAAAAGAAACATAAAATAATAGAGGAACCACTTGAACCTGCTGTAGATCCTAATAGTATATCTATATCTGATGCTGAAACTAAGAGTGGTAATGATAAAAATGATGCTTCTAATAAGGAGGAAGTTAAGGAAGAGCCTGAGAAGCACACTAAGAACACTAGGTACACCAAGGAAATTTTATTGCTAATAAACATGGTAAAGAGAGAGAACCTTGGGTGCAGAAACCTATGCCTTTTCCAGGTAAGAAACACAAGTCAAAGGAGGAAGAACACTACAACAAGTTTTGTGAGTGGATGAAGCCTTTATTCTTGCAAATTCCTTTGACTGATGCTATTAAGTTGCCTCCTTATTCAAAGTATATGAAGGATATTGTCTCTAATAAAAGGAAGATTCCTAATGAGCAGATTTCTACTTTGCTTGCTAATTACTCCTTCAATGGTAAGGTTCCAAATAAACTTGGTGGTCCAGGTATACCAACTATTCCTTGCTCTATTAAGAATAATTATGTTAGAACAGCTTTATGTGATTTGGGAGCTAGAGTTAGTGTTATGCCTTTTTCTCTCTACGAGAGACTCCAGCTAGAAAAGTCGATACCAACTGATATATATTTGAAAATTACTGATAAGTCAACTACTATTCCTGTTGGTATATGTGAGGATGTTCATGTTCAAGTTGCTCATAATTGCTTGGTTTTAACTGATTTTGTTGTGCTTGAAATGCCTGAAGATGATAATATGTCTATTATTGTTGGGAGACCTTTTCTTAATACCGCAGGTGCTATCATCAATTGTCATCAAGGAAAAGTAACTTTCAATATTAATGACAAAGAGCATACTGTTTATTTCCCCAAGAAGGATGCTAAGAGATATTTCCTGAATTCCATTGAAAATATTGAGAGCATCAAGGTTGGAGAAATTTATTGTCCCATTCCACAAGGAAATTTTGAAACTATTATGATTGGGACCATTTCTATCAAGTATGAGGTAACATAATCACGTTATGGAATGCAAAGTTTTGTTTCATATAAGATTGTTTTGGTAACAAGACTTGATCAACCTTGTTAACAAAAGGATTTTGATGAACAAAATAATGTTTCCACCGTGGTTTTACTTGCTTCCTTTTACTTTTCTCCTTCCTAGTCTTTTCTTTTCTTTTGCTAGCTTTGGTTTTGCTAGCTGTTTGCTGGTTACTTTGTCTTAGAGCTTCTGTAGTTTGGCTTTTGGTTTGCTTTTGCTTCTTCTGAAAAAAACTGTTTCTGCGATAAAATCAATTTTCATACCCTGAAAATTGGCCAAAAATAAAGTTTTCCAAAAAATCCCAAAAAATTCAAAATAAATTTTTCCTCGAAAAAAGAGGCAGAGGGACACCTAGAGTGACCCAGGGGGCCACCCTAGGCCGCCACACCCATGGTAGACGCGGCCTACCTACGGGTGGCGCCTAGTGGGGTTCGGGCCCACCTGGGCCCCTCTAGGCTGCCTCCTCAAAGCCACCTTCTTTCTCTCTCCCGAAAAACACCGAAAAACTTGCTCAAGCTCGAGTTCTTCTATTCTTGCTCGCGTTTTTCGATCTCCTTGCTCAGCCCATCTTTGCTGGTGATTTTTGGAGGGATTGCTCCTTGGAATGTGCCTCCTCCACTTGTCCAATTAGATTTGTGATTGGTAGATTGTATCTTGAGTATTTTGCTGCTATAGGTTTCAGGTTGTTTGAGTTTGCATGCTTGTTCTATGCTTAGAGATTTCATTTTGATGCATGTCTAGCCCTCTAGCAAGTTCCTATAGTAGTTGCTCACCATTTATCAACTTGGAAATCACTTGGTTTGATGCTTGTCTAAAATTTCAGAAAAGGGAGGTCATGGACCACCACACATTTGGTGAAATATTTGAGGGTGATGCACCTAGAAGGGCAAGGCTTTCAAGATCATCCACCGGTATCAGGCCCTCATATGATGAGGATCCCATTACTCCACGATTTGGTGACGAGGGAGATGAGGGGGATGTGCACCCCTCCACCTTTCCTTGCCAAACCTTCTTGCAGGCTGCTGGGATTATTGATGATTTTATGACCTTGGTTCGGAGGGCTGGACTAACAAGCCTTATGCAGGATGAGAGCGCGCAATATGCTACGCTCACTAAAAAAATTGTGGAGAGTTTCTCCTTTACTAACAGCGTGTTCCATCCAGATGTTTCTTTCAAAGTTTATGGCAGGTCTTACCATATGACACTGAAGAAATTTTGTGGGGCTCTGGGACTTGGTACAGCTGGGTCAGCAAAGAAGATTCCGGCTTAACCTGCTGACTTGTTGGAGCTTTGTCGCGGAATAACCAATGATGATAACCGTAGAGATCAACGGGGAAAGATAAGAAACATTCAGCTTCCAGCCATCAGGTACTTCACTTACTATCTCGCCACTAGTGTTCTCCCTACCTGTAAGATCCCTCCTTTGTAAAGGAAAAGGATCCCTGTGATTGCAATGCTAGTCCCTGAATCATTGCTAGCATCCACAGTTTAAGATGAAGTACACAGATACAAAGGTCATTTATTACATCCATTCCAGAGATAACATAGTCTTTACAACTCAAGGCCACAGGCCTAATACAAGAGTTTGAATAAGTAAATAATTGTAAGTCTTCATCTTCATGTTCCACAGGCAAACATGTTGAGTGTAGACTCATGACACCTAATCCTCATCAGAGTAACATGCAACATCACAAGTTACAGCCACAGTGGGTCAATACTTTGGAATAGTATTGGCAAGTGATACCTTAGTATATTTTAAGTGGACTAGATACTATATGCAAATTTGGCTAAGTGTAGTTTGGCTTGATTTGCTCAAAATAGGTTTTTCCTATTAGTTGAAATCACTAAGTTTTTCTTTGTCAAAACTTTTCCCAAGGAACCACCAATAGACATTGAGGTCCTTCACCCCTGTTCACCCACAAATTTTTACTTAGAAATTGGGATGAGGAGATTCTTGATAGCTTCCATGTCTTGATGCTCAAGTTGTCCATTGCCATGGACTTGGCTAAGTACTTAGATTTTTTCATCTGCAGAGGTTGTGCACTTTCCCCACCAGACTTGGTTTCACCAAGACAGGACCTTTCAGAAGCCTTCCCTTAGACCAAATGGGCGCGCTCCAACCTATCATTCCCACTACCACCAACTGTCCAAATGGCTAAGTTCTAGCAACTTATGTGATCCAGGCAGAGCCCATATTGCCAAGTGGCTGCACTAGAAGCTTCTCAACACTTGGCCTCTAAAATCTATTTGTTCCTGGGTGGCTTACCACAAGTGAGATACACAAGGTAAACCATAGCCATGGGCCTTGTGTAACCACTCAACTAAAAACCACCAATCAAGTCCCTTTCCACCCAGGTGATTCATTGACTTAGTTGTTTTATTAAGTAAAACAAGTCCAAAGACTTAGAAATATTTTCATCATAGCATGTATATTTCACCAACCCTTGTTTGCTACTAGCTAGGCTAAGCATGGCATAGATAGTAACTTAACTTAGAAATTTCCTAGCAATTCTACAACTACTTAGGATTTCCCACATGGCATATAGGCAAAATAGTAACATGCAAGACTTAGCAAAATATTTCTAATGCTTAGTACAAAATATAGGTATAGAAATATTCATGAAGTACCACTTGCCTTGGTAGTTGGGAGAGTAGCACTCTTCACAATCACAATCACTAGCACCAAAATCTACACATAGAATATAGCCACAATCACATACAAGATATATTCAACCAAAAATATATATGCATGCATGCAAGATTCTAAGTGATGATTTTTAAAACTCAACCAAGCATGTGCAAGGTATTGATTCACTAACAAGATAAAATCTTGCCAACAACCAATATTTATACCCTAAAACCTTTCCTAAATATTTCAAACACTCAAATTAGTCCTAAACAAGTTTCTGCAAATAAATCCTTTTTAACAGAAGCTAAACACTAAACACATTGCATAATTTAAAAGAGCTTGCTCTCCTTATTCCAACGGTATAAAATTGTCAAATTCTAACGTGGGGATCAAAAGTTATAGCTAATTCAAAATTGGATATAAATCAGATTCAAAATCTGTTTTAAAATCAAAACCTAGCCACACGTCTGTTTCCTATTGGCCGATACCGTTTCACTCAGGATCACCCTTCCGCGCCGTCAGATCAAGTTAGATCCAACGCGCCAGATTCAAAGAAAACGCTTCGCTCAAATCTAATTTAAACCGCAAGATATACATCTAACGACTGCTGTTGCTTTGACCATAGCCTAGCGGCGCTAGCGGCGGCGACTGGCGGCGGCGTGTCTGTCAGTGGCGGTGCCGGCGTTCTAGGTCGCCCGGGGAGGGGAGAGAATGCTCACCAGATCTGCCATGTCGAGGTGAAGCTCAACGTGTCTCTGGTTGGCGAAGGGGCGCTCGGAGTCGTCGGAGATTCCTCGCCGGAGTTCGCGAACGCGTCGGGTACGGCTGCTTGTCGATGTTGGCGAGGTTCCGAGCCGCTCTAAGACAAAAGGAGGGCACCGTTAGCTGCGCAGGACGATGGGGATCTTAGGCGTATCAACCAGAGGGCAAGGGGCGGCTGGTACTTACGGGGAGAGGTCGCTGGAGTTCGAGCAGAGAGCGGCGGCGCTCGGTCGTTGTCGTTGCCGAGGCTACAGACCATGCGCGAGCAAAAGGAAGGTGTTAGTAGATGCGCACGGATTTGCATAGCATGCTAGTATGAATCATGGGCAGAGGGGGGCACGGTGCTCACCAGAATTCGTCGGCGAGGTCGTCGGAACAGCGGCAGTGTCGGGCGAGTTGCGAGCAGCCTGGTGGCGTGGAGAGGAAATTGGGTGAGGGGAAATGGCCGCGAGAGGGAGGGGCTTAAGTAGGCAGAGGCTCGACAAGAAACGCTCGGCGAATTAATGGCAATTACGCCGCGGAATCAACGCAGCAATAGCCAACGGCGACGTGATCCTCGTGAAATTTGGCGGAAGACGACGATGACGTGGACAGGGCCCGCTTGTCAGCGAATAGAACAGAGAGGTAGTGGGGTCCGAGTGTCAGCGACTCTGGGGGTGCTTCTGCGCGTGAGAGAGAGAGAGGGGACCCGGGTGGGCTAGCTGGGTTGGTTTCACTGTTGGGCCAGAATAGTAGCGCCGGCCCTTTTCCTTTTCTTTATTCCTTTTCTATTTCTAATTCGATTTTATGGAATGATTTTCAAATGAATTCAAACTCTATTTGAATTCAAATATTTTCAGGATTTTTGCAGTGTGCAACAGTCACGATTCTAGGCATAAAACCATGTGGTCACTTTGAATTGGCTTGGTCATTTTTGGAAGAATAAAATAAACAGTGACATAGCACTTGTTTCATATTGGTTTTGAAATTGGTTTTCAAATTGTATTTGCTTTGAAATTTTGGTTTAAACTTTAGCAACCTAGCAACTCATTCAGAGAGCAACAAGGCACAAGGTTTGGTTTTCATGAACAACAATCTCTCATAGAAGAGTAGCATTTGTTTCAAATGATGATCACATAAAATAATGAGCTCATATGCTCCTGTTTTTGAATTGTTTTGTTTGAAATGAATCCTATATGATCATGGATGCATGGATGATATGCATGAGTTTGAAACATGATTTTAGGGATGTTACAAATCTAACCCCCTTAAGGTGAATCTCGCCCTCGAGATTCGGTTTGGCTAGCAAATAGGTGAGGGTGGTCTTTCCGAAGATCATATTCTCTTTCCCATGTTGCTTCCTCTTTGGAATGATGATTCCACTGCACTTTACACAACTTGATAGTCTTAGTCCTTGTGACTCTTTCGGCAGTCTCAAGAATCTTGATAGGTTTCTCCTCATAGGTGAGATCACTTTCTAGTTGAACCTCCTCCAAAGGTATAGTATCCTTCAAAGAAGTTTCTTCCATTTCTGGATGACATTTCTTAAGTTGACTCACATGAAACACATTATGGACAGCTGACAGAGATTCTAGCAGTTCAATTTCATAGGCAACTTCTCCTTTGCGACTCAGAATCTTGAATGGCCCAACATATCGTGGTGCCAATTTTCCTTTGACTCCGAATCTCTTCACTCCACGAAGTGGTGACACTCTAAGATAAGCTCTATCACCAACTTCGTAGGTGACTTCTCTATGCTTAGGATCTGCGTAGCTTTTCTGTCGGGACTGTGCTATCTTCAACCTGTCCTTAACCAATTTGACCTTCTCTTCGGCTTCCTTGATAAGATCTGGCCCGAATAAACTTCTTTCTCCCACACCATTCCATAACAATGGGGTGGTACACTTCCTTCCGTAGAGAAACTCAAATGGTGCCATCTCAATGCTGGCTTGATAGCTGTTGTTATAAGAAAATTTTGCGTAAGGCAGACTTTCATCCCAACTGGCTCCATAGTCTAAGGCACATGCCCTTAACATGTCTTCAAGAATCTGATTAGTCCTTTCTGTTTGTCCATCAGTTTGAGGATGAAAAGCAGTATTGAATTCCAACCTTGTTCCCAATGACTCATGTAACTGTCTCCAAAAATGGGAAGTGAATTGAGTTCCCCTATCTGACACAATACTCTTGGGCACTCCATGTAGACATACAATTCTACTCATGTAGATTCTGGCTAACTTAGCACCTGTATAGGTTGTCTTCACGGGTATGAAATGAGCCACTTTAGTTAGGCGATCCACTACTACCCAAATAGAATCGTATCCTGACCGGGTCCTTGGTAATCCGGTAATGAAATCCATACCAATCTTGTCCCACTTCCAATCAGGAATAGGTAGTGGTTGAAGCAAACCGGCTGGTTTCTGATGTTCCGCTTTTACTCTACTACACACATCACACAAAGCAATGTGTTCGACGATGTCCTTCTTGAGATTATTCCACCAAAATCTTTCTTTCATGTCCATGTACATTTTGGTGTTACCCGGATGAATGGAATACGGAGAGTTGTGTGCTTCTTGCAAAATCAGTTTCCGCAACTCCGGGTCTTGTGGAACACAGATACGTTTCCCATGACATAAAGTACCCTGTTCTTCTTCATGGAATTCTTTGGCTTTTCCTTTGCCAATCTTTTCCTTAATCTCTTCAATTTCCTTATCAGTCTTCTGGGCTTCTTTGATCTTGTCCAACAAATTGGGTTGAACATCCAAAGACATGAGATGTCCTTCAGGCACAATTTCCAATCTGAGTTTTCTAAATTGGGTACACAGATCATTTGGCAATTCTCCTTTGGCAAGGCCATTCACAAAAACCTTACGACTTAGAGCATCCGCTACAACATTTGCTTTACCGGGATGGTATTGCAAACTTAAGTCATAGTCTTTGATAAGTTCTAGCCATCTTCTTTGTCTCATATTAATTTCCTTCTGGGTGAAGATATACTTCAAACTTTTGTGATCTGTGAACACTTCACAACGCTTTCCCAAAAGATAGTGTCTTCATGTTTTGAGTGCATGGACAACAGAGGCTAACTCTAAATCATGAGTAGGATAGTTTACTTCATGAGTTTTGAGTTGTCTCGAGGCATAAGCCACAACTTTACCGTCTTGCATAAGTACTGCGCCCAAACCTTGATGAGATGCATCACAATATACTTGGAAATCTTTCTCCAAATCTAGCAGACACAAGACTGGTGCGGTCACAAGTCTCTTCTTCAATTCCTGAAAGTTGAGTTCACAACCTTCAGACCAAGCAAACTTCTTGTCTTTCTTTAACAATTCCATCATAGGCTTAGCAACCTTGGAGAAATTTTCAATGAACCTTATGTAGTAACCTGCTAAGCCAAGGAAACTACGAACTTCTTTCACGGACTTGGGAGATTCCCATTCAGTCACAGCTGAAAATTTAGCAGGATCAACTGCTACACCATCCTTTGTCATAACATGTCCTAGAAAACCAACTTCATCCAACCAGAACTCACACTTGCTGAATTTGGCATAAAGTTTATGCTCTCTCAACTTCTCAAGTATCAATCGCAAATGTCCTTCATGCTCTTCTTTGCTCTTGGATTAGACTAAGATGTCATCGATAAAAACAACAACAAACTTGTCAAGGAATTCCATGAACACCTTGTTCATCATATTCATGAAGTATGCTGGAGCATTGGTCAAGCCAAAAGGCATTACGGTATACTCATACAATCCATACCATGTAGTGAATGTTGTCTTAGGTATGTCTTGTTCCATTATCTTGAGTTGAAAATAGCCTGACCGGAGATCAATCTTTGAGAACACACGGGCTCCTTCTAGCTGATCAAACAAGTCATTGATTCTAGGCACAGGGTATTTGTTCGTGATAGTTACCTCGTTGAGTGAACGGTAATCTATGCATAACCTTTGACTTCTATCTTTCTTCTCCACGAACAAAACTGGGGCTCCCCAAGATGAAGAACTTGGTTGAATAAATCCTTTCTGTAGCTGTTCTCCAAGTTGTTTCTTGAGTTCTTTCAGTTCATCAACTGACATTTTATAAGGTCTCTTTGCTATTGGTCCAGACCCTGGTACCAAATCTATCAGAAACTCCACATCTCTATCTGGTGGCATTCCCGGCAATTCTTCCGGAAACACATCCGGATACTCACTCACAATTGGCACACTGTCCATGCTAACCCCCTTAAGAGAATTTAGCTTACTTCCTTTAGATTCAAAGTTGGACTTGAATTTAATCCGCTTTCTTTCTGGGGTTGTGATTGCAACAGTACGATTAGCACAATCTAGTACTCCTTCATACTTAGCCATCCAATCCATTCCCAATATTACGTCCAGTCCTTGGGAATCTAGGATTATCAGACTCACTGGAAATTTATGTTTTCCAAACTCTATTACTAGATCCCGGCATCCAAGACTTACTATCATATCTCCACCCGGAGAACTAACTTTTATTGGACACCCAATGTTTTCAGTTGGAAACCCATTTCTATCAACAAATGCTTTTGATATGAATGAATGCGATGCTCCAGTATCAAAAAGAACAAATGCTGGAATAGAATTGAGTCTGAACTTACCAGCAACAGCATCAGGCTCCTCATAGACCTCCTCCACACTGATGTGGTTCACCTGTCCCTTCTGGAAAGGATTGGGCTTGTTGGGTCCTTCAACTTTCTTTTCTGGGCAGTCATTTGCATAATGCCCCATCTTCTTGCATTTGAAGCATTCAACCTGACTGATGTCTCTCTTAACAGCCTGGCTTCCACTTCCACTTCCATTTCCACTGTGGTGGCTCTTATGTCCACTCTTGTGGTTCTTGTACTTGTCATTCTCATGACTACAGTGATGCTTGTTGTCATGACGGTTGTGGTTGTGGTGCTTGTTGAATTTCCCATGCTTGTGGGATCCTGAGCTTCCGTTGTCATCATAATGAGATCGTTTGTGAGACGATCCCGAGTTGTGCTTGTCGGAGTGCTTTCTCTTTCTACTCTCAACTTGCTTCATTTTGTTCTCCAAAATAGCATCCTTGTCACAGAGCGACTGATAAGTGGGAACATATGCCACAACCAACTGCAGATTCAGCTCATCATTCAAGCCTTCCAGAAATTTTTCCTTTCTCTTAGAATCGGTGTCAACTTCATCCGGTCCATAACGCGCCAGATTGTTGAACTCCTCAATATATTCAGCCACGCTGCGGTGGCGCTGCTTCAGATTGTGGAACTCTTTCTTTTTCAGACTCATCACCCCGGATGAGATGTGAGCAGCACGAAAGCCATCCTCAAAGATAGCCCATGTCACTTCATCTATGGGAGTGGTAATCTAGAAGTTGTCCCACCAAGTGGCGCTTGGTCCTTCCAGCAGATGTGCTGCAAATCTGACCTTTTCAGCATCCGTACAGCCCACGGTTACTAAGTCCTTGTTTACTGAGCGTAGCCAATCATTGGCCACCATGGGATCAGTCGTTCCTGAGAACTTTGCTGGCCTCAATCTCAAGAATATGGTAAGCATATCAAAGCCCGGAGGGTTGTTGTTGTTGTTGTTATTGTTGTTGTTGTTGTTATTGTTGTTGTTGTTGTTGTTGTTATTGTTTTGGTTCTGGATGAACGTCGTCATCATCTGCATTAGCTGAGTTTGAGCAGTCATCATTTGTTGCATTTCTGGAGTGATGTTGTTGTTGTTGGGGTTGGGGTTTGCACGACGGGGAGGCATCTGTGGTTTGTTCAAATAGAGATAAGAATGAGATACCCATAGATGCTTTCATGCACATTACATCACATAAGCAAACACAAGCATGCAACAGAAACATAAAGGTTCAACAACAAGATAACAAGCTCACAAAGTAAAACACACAAGTAGCAAGCCATCCACATGTCGGATGGTCAAATAACAAGTTCTCAAACAACAAGTATGATAATAAAAGATAAACGAGTAGTCAATCTACTCATCAGCATCAATCTCCTCCTCGACAAAGGTAAGACATGCGTTCTCCATCGCGGTCTTGTTTTCCTCGATGCTAGTGGTCAAGGTCTCTATCTTGGCCTTGAGAGCCCTCTTCTAGGAGCGAAGCCTCTCTATCACCGTCTGCTGCTGCTCGAGCTCGAAGTCCTTGGACTGCAGTTCTTCAGTCATGTCCCGGATCTTCTTGTTCCTATCCTGGACACGCTTCTCTTGACTCTTGAACTTCCTGTCCTGGGTCTCGAACTTCGCCTCCATTTCCTTGACTATCTCTTCTTGCTCCGCGAAGAGCTTGTCCTTCTCGCGAAGCTGCACCTGGAGCTCATCATTGCTGAGCATACATTGGTCCTGTCTGTGTCCACGTGCCTAATGAGAGACTCTAAGTCCTGGAGGTACAGGCGTATCGGCTCTGCTGCGTCCCTCGAATCATCCTCGAAGTCGATGGACTCTCCATCCTCATCACGTCTTCCGAAGACGTGGAAGTGGGTACCTCTAACCTGTCGGGAGTGTCGTCCTAGCAGACGCCCTATCAGATCCTGCATCACTACCTCAAGGCCTCTCTCCCTGTCATCGTGCATGAGCTTGAAGATAATGGCCTCCGTGATAGGCTCCGTCTGGCGTCCGGGCTAGTTGACCTTGAAGCCCCAGAGGTCCTTCCTCTCAAACTTGGTGAGGGGATGCACCATGATGGTGGGAAGAGGGAGATTGAGCAAAGTAGTAAGCTCAACGATACGAGGACCAAAGCGGGTAACCTGGAACTCCTCAACAGTGCTGATGGTAATAGGCATCTATTTATAAGATAGAAAAGTTAGAACAACACAATTCAAGATAAAACAAAAGACAAAACATCACATACATATCCTTGGGAATCAAAACACACGTCATGCATACATGAAACCATTACAACATCCAAGGTTCAATCTTATTTTAAAGAAACATTTTGGAAAATAGGGTGATAGGTGGTGGTCCAACTAACGAAGTACGTTTACAATCCTATCTCACTGGATCTGTTGGCTAACACAATGTTTCTAGAAGCAATCAGCCTATCTTGCTCACATGACTCCATCACTAAGTCTATAATTTCTCCTCTTAAGGTTTGGTTGGTAGCTTCCAACTCTTGGGTATGTTCCTTCCTCACGGCTTCGTTGATGGAGTTCATCTACAAATAGAGATGAGAGAGAAGATTAGAAAAGTTTTACGAGAAGAATAGACAAGTGTAGAAGTGGCTGAAAATTTTTCCTTAGTGGTTTCCAATCCCAGGGTCATAATCCTACAGGCAACACAGTGCTCTGATACCATCTGTAATATCCCTCCTTTGTAAAGGAAAAGGATCCCTGTGATTGCAATGCTAGTCCCTGGATCATTTCTAGCATCCACAGTTTAAGATGAAGTACACAGATACAAAGGTCATTTATTACATCCATTCCAGAGATAACATAGTCTTTACAACTCAAGGCCACAGGCCTAATACAAGAGTTTGAATAAGTAAATAATTGTAAGTCTCCATCTTCATGTGCCACAGGCAAACATGTTGAGTGTAGACTCATGACACCTAATCCTCATCAGAGTAACCTGCAACATCACAAGTTACAGCCACAGTGGGTCAATACTTTGGAATAGTATTGGAAAGTGATACCTTAGTATATTTTAAGTGGACTAGATACTATATGCAAATTTGGCTAAGTGTAGTTTGGCTTGATTTACTCAAAATAGGTTTTTCCTATTAGTTGAAATCACTAAGTTTTTCTTTGTCAAAACTTTTCCCAAGGAACCACCAATAGACATTGAGGTACTTCACCCCTGTTCACCCACAAATTTTTACTTAGAAATTGGGATGAGGAGATTCTTGATAGCTTCCATGTCTTGATGCTCAAGTTGTCCATTCCCATGGACTTGGCTAAGTACTTAGATTTTTCCATGTGCAGAGGTTGTGCACTTTCCCCACCAGACTTGGTTTCACCAAGACAGGACCTTTCAGAAGCCTTCCCTTAGACCAAATGGACGCGCTCCAACCTATCATTCCCACTACCACCAACTGTCCAAATGGCTAAGTTCTAGCAACTCATGTGATCCAGGCAGAGCCCATATTGCCAAGTGGCTGCACTAGAAGCTTCTCAACACTTGGCCTCTAAAATCTCTTTGTTCTTGGCTGGCTTACCACAAGTGAGATACACAAGGTAAACCATAGCCATGGGCCTTTTGTAACCACTCAACCAAAAACCACCAATCAAGTCCCTTTCCACCCAGGTGATTCATTGACTCAGTTGTTTTATTAAGTAAAACAAGTCCAAAGACTTAGAAATATTTTCATCATAGCTTGTATATTTCACCAACCCTTGTTTTCTACTAGCTAGGCTAAGCATGGCATAGATAGTAACTTAACTTAGAAATTTCCTAGCAATTCTACAACGACTTAGGATTTCCCACATGGCATATAGGCAAAATATTAACATGCAAGACTTAGCAAAATATTTCTAATGCTTAGTACAAAATATAGGTATAGAAATATTCATGAAGTACCACTTGCCTTGGTAGTTGGGAGAGTAGCACTCTTCACAATCACAATCACAATCACTAGCACCAAAATCTACACATAGAATATAGCCACAATCACATACAAGATATATTCAACCAAAAATATATATGCATGCATGCAAGATGCTAAGTGTTGATTTTTAAAACTCAACCAAGCAAGTGCAAGGTACTGATTCACTAACAAGATAAAATCTTGCCAACAACCAATATTTATACCCTAAAACCTTTCCTAAATATTTCAAACACTCAAATTAGTCCTAAACAAGTTTCTACAAATAAAGCCTTTTTAACAGAAGCTAAACACTAAACACATTGCATAATTTGAAAGAGCTTGCTCTCCTGATTCCAACGGTATAAAATTTGTCAAATTCTAACGTGGGGATCAAAATTTATAGCTAATTCAAAATTGGATATAAATCAGATTCAAAATCTGTTTTAAAATCAAACCCTAGCCACGCGTCTGTTTCCTATTGGCCGATACCGTTTCACTCTGTTTCCTATTAAACCGCAAGATCTACATCTAACGGCTGTTGTTGCTTTGACCATAGCCTAGCGGCGCTAGCGGCGGCGACTAGCGGCGGCGTGTCTGTCAGTGGCGGTGCCTGCGTTCTAGGTCGCCCAGGGAGGGGAGAGAATGCTCACCAGATCCGCCGTGTCGAGGTGAAGCTCAACGTGTCTCTGGTTGGCGAAGGGGCGCTCGGAGTCGTCGGGGATTCCTCGCCGGAGTTCGCGAACGCGTCGGGTACGGCTGCTTGTCGACGTTGGGGAGGTTCCGAGCCGCGCTAAGACAAAAGGAGGGCAACGTTAGCTGCGCAGGACGATGGGGATCTTAGGCGTATCAACCAGAGGGCAAGGGGCGGCTGGTACTTACGGGGAGAGGTCGCCGGAGTTCAAGCAGAGAGCGGCGGCGCTCGGTCATTGTCGTTGCCGAGGATACAGACCATGCGCGAGCAAAAGGAAGGTGTTAGTAGATGCGCACGGAGTTGCAGAGCATTCTAGTATGAATCATGGGCAGAGGGGGGCACGGTGCTCACCGGAATTCGTCGGCGAGGTCGTCGGAACAGCGGCAGTGTCGGGCGAGTTGCGAGCAGCCTCGTGGCGTGGAGAGGAAATTGGGTGAGGGGAAATGGCCGCGAGAGGGAGGGGCTTAAGTAGGCAGAGGCTCGACAAGAAACGCTCGGCGAATCAATGGCAATTACGCCGCGGAATCAACGCAGCAACGGCCAGCGGCGACGTGCTCCTCGTGAAATTTGGGGGAAGACGACGATGACGTGTACAGGGCCCGCTTGTCAGCAAATAGAACAGAGAGGGAGTGGGGTCCGAGTGTCAGCGACTCTGGGGGTGCTTCTGCGCGTGAGAGAGAGAGGGGACCCGGGTGGGCTAGCTGGGCTGGTGTCACTATTGGGCCAGAATAGTAGCGCCGGCCCTTTTCCTTTTCTTTATTCCTTTTCTATTTCTAATTCGATTTTCTGGAATGATTTTCAAATGAATTCAAACTCTATTTGAATTCAAATATTTTCAGGATTTTTGCAGTGTGCAACAGTCACAATTCTAGCCATAAAACCATGTGGTCACTTTGAATTGGCTTGGTCATTTTTGGAAGAATAAAATAAACAGTGACATAGCACTTGTTTCATATTGGTTTTGAAATTGGTTTTGAAATTTTATTTGCTTTGAAATTTTGGTTTAAACTTTAGCAACCTAGCAAATCATTCAGAGAGCAACAAGGCACAAGGTTTGGTTTTCATGAACAACAATCTCTCATAGAAGAGTAGCATTTGTTTCAAATGATGATCACATAAAATAATGAGCTCATATGCTCCTGTTTTTGAATTGTTTTATTTGAAATGAATCCTATATGATCATGGATGCATGGATGATATGCATGAGTTTGAAACATGATTTTAGGGATGTTACACTACCAAGAAACCAAGTACAATCTTTGTTCTCTCTTCCCCGTCAATATTTCCAGCTATCATTTGGCTTTCTTAGCTGTTGCGCTCAACAATGAAACTAAGTACAATCTTTGTTCTCTCATTGCTCGTCGCTTAACCGCTAAGGGACCCATTTATGGGGGAATTATTGCTACGCGTGTTGCTGCTGCCTTGGACATTGCGGTTGATCCAAATGATACAGTCTTGGCTCTAGAGGCTGGATCTTGCTGCCATGAAGGCGCATCAGTTTCTCACCACTAGCTCTACCCTTGAGAATTTGGTTTATAGAATGCTGTTTATTGAAGGGGAAGAGAGAGTGGTCCCTCTCCCCCAAACCACTTTGTTCAGTATTTCTCAGGGACCTTTGTCACGCTCCAAGGAGGAGATGGATGAGTTGTTGTGCTCTTTTAACTTCCATGGGCACTATCAGGAGGAAGCGCCCTCATATGTGTGGCATCCCGCAAAAACACTACTAGAAAATCGCGTTGAATTTGTGCATTGCATCGTCATCCTCATGCATTGTTTGCTTAAAACATTTTCGCAAAGCCCGATTTGTTTTCCAAACGCCCCGTCTTAATTCAAATGCAAAGCCCGGCCTCCGGATTATTTTTGTTTGAATGCTATCGGTTTGCAAACGGTGTTAATAAAACAAATAAAAATTATATTATTTTTAGTGGGGGCAGTCGAACGGGCCAGATCGACCCGAACGACCACCCCCAGGATTTTCAATCGGTCCAACCAGTCCCACCCATAATCCTAAACCTACCAAACTATCTACCCACACCCCCCCTCCACATCACCCCACCCAATCCCGGAACGCCACCTCACCCTCTCTCCCCCTCTACCCAATCCTAAACTGCCACCTAGACCTACCCTCACCCACCCAAACAAAACCAACACTCCCAGCACCCCTGGACACACACACGCTGCCACGCACGCGCCCCCCCCGGATCCCACTCACCCAGCCGCCCTGGGCCCCACCCGCACCACGCAGCCCCGTCTCTCTCTCCCCCCGCGTCCCCTTCTCCCTCCTCTGGCTCCCTTCCTCGCCCCTGCCCCGCGGCCGGCCGCCGCCCCGCCTGGCCGTCTCCGGCGCCGACCACCGCCTCGAGCCTCCCGCCGCACGCGCCCACCACCGCTCTCGCCGACCACCGCCTCCTCTCTCCTCCTCCCGAGCCTCCCCAACCTCTGCCTTCGCGCCTGCGCCCCGCGACGCTCGCCGCCGGCCTGCGCCGCCAACCACCGCCGCCCGCAGCTCCCGCCTCCGCGCCCCGGCGCCGGCCCTCGTCCGCGTCACCCCGCCTCCAGACCGCAGCCGCCGGAGCCTGCACCCTCGCATCGCCCTCCCCGAGCCGCGACCGCATCGCCCTCCCCGACCGCCCCTCCCCGTCTGCGCCCTCGAGCCCGCTCAGGCCGCCACCGCCATGCCGTTGCCTCTGCCTCGCCCCGAGCTCGTCACCGGGCCGCACGTCGCCGAGCTCCGCCGCCAACCGCCACGCCGGACGCCACCCAGCTCCGCCGGCGCCCTCTCTCCCCTCCCTGCAGACCCGCTCACCTCGCCGGCCGCACCGCCCAGGGCCGACCTCGCCGCCGCCGGGCCTCCACCGCTTTTCGGCGCCGCCACGGACCGCTCGGCTCCCAGTCCGCCCCTGCTGCCTTGAGCTCCTCCTCGCTAGGGGCCCGCGCGAGCTCTCCAGCGTGCGCTGCCACTCAGTGCCTCTCCTCCCGCCGTGGCCCTCTTCCTCCGTGAACCTTGGGCGCGCAACCCCATGCGTGTCCTGCCCGTAAGGTGTTCGATCTGGTGTCCACTTGGGACATGCCTCCTTGTTGTTTAGCCTCCGGCGCCTCTGCCTCGAGCCGTCTTGTTGTTGGGACGTTGTATCGAAGATGGTCATGACAACCACAAGATCTTCCCGGAGCCGAACGCGAATTCCTCGGTAACCAAGTTCTCCGTCACGGCACACCAAGGTCTCCTAGTGCCGAGCCCCGAGTCCGACTTCGACAATCAAGACCGCGGAACCGACAAGTTCGCCTAACCGGACACCGTGCGACAAGATCCCCGGTGCCCTTCGAGAGACCGAGACGAGGACCCAAAGGACCACCGGTAACGAACCCGCCGGTACCTCAAGAGCTACCTCCCGAACCCGAAGGCGGACCTTCGCGGAACAAGTTCACGGCCAACAACCAAAGTTGGAACCCCAAAGTCAGCAACACGGACTCGGAGGATTCCCGAACGACAAGCACTTCGCCGCGGGACGCCAAGATCTACGCGTGAGACGACAAGACCGACAACATGGCCCGCCTATCCCGGATACGACAAGTACTCCCTCGAGGACGTCGAGTACTTCACTCCTGACGCGAGAACCCTGACGCCAAGATCGCCACCGGAACGCCAAGTTCTCCACTTTGAACGCCATGACCGTCTACGCGGACCCGAAGGCCACGAATGCGACAAGATCGACACCGACCACGGCGAATCTGAAGCGCCCTGACACCGAACCAAGTCCTGCTTCCCGGATGCGCCAAGATCTACTCCGCTATCCGAGGACGATCCCGGAGCCCGAGAACGTTCCGTCGAACCCTGGACCCTGAGACCGACCCGAACCCCGGAACCCCAAGATCGCCGAGACCCAATGTGTGACCCCTTTCCTCGAGCCCTATTTTATAAATGAAATAACAACTTGTTGCATATTAAATTTTCATACTTGCAAGCATCTTGTCATGTGGTTTGGGGGCCTTATGCCGATTCACCTAATAATTAAATATGGGGCCCATATGCGGGCAAATCTAGCCTTATATTGGCCTCATTTAAATTTGTGTAACAAACCGGTACTATCTTTTGCCATGCTAAAACAACATTTAATTGCGGGGTAGCTAAACAACATGAACCTATTAATTAATTGTCGGGACCCCGGTTCCACTTAATATGACCTAATTGCATCGCACCTTTGCCATGCCATGCATCATACATGCATCATGCCGATCTTCTGCCGTTGTATTAAATATTGCATCCGGTGTTTATCCTAGCGTTTTGCTTCTTCGCGGATAAGGCCGTTGAGTTGATGTGAGCTTCGCCCCGATCTTCGGTTGAATCTTCAACAATGTTTTCAGGCGAGCATCTCCCCCTTTCTACCTATCTTACTTTTATAGTATTTATTCCCTCCTGTTGATCTATTGCTATCTGTGTTGCGATGCTCTAGTTTCCGTACCCGGGATATCCCCTTGCAGCCATATATTGCCTTGGACACCTCCCATTACCTGTTGTTTGGTAGATAGTTGGACTTGCGCGTCGTAGTCGCTTGCTCAAGTGCTGTTGCGTGTCGCCAAGTACCACAGTTGTTGGAGTATTGCCGCCTGTTTGATGTTGGAGATGATCATAGTTTTACTTATCGTTCACTTTAATTCCTGTTTAACAACTAAAATTGACGTAAGTAAGTAGAGGCATCGGTGGGTGATAGATAATATTTGGTTTCCGAACGCCCACTTGTGTCCCGTAGGACCCCGAGTACTTGATACCTGTTCCTTGATTTATCGCGCTATCCACATACGGGGAGTATGGGCCCCCCTTAGCCAGAGCTTGATTCCGTCTTATTTCTTGGGGCCACAACTAGTTTGAGGTTTTATTTACGATCATGTACTTATGCCATGCTACTGCTTTATTTAAATTGTGCGACAGATAGCACACTGTACTGTTTAGGTAAGCGGAGTGATTACGCGGTATCGACACCCCGAGTTTTCGGGTTCCCAGTCGCTTACAGCCATTGGCGCTAACCTTGAGTCCATCTCGGAGCTTGCTTACTTCGTTGCGGGTCTACTCAATGGGGTGGCCCCCTGAAATATTTCTGAATCTTGTGATTGCTCTGTCGTGAAGACCTCGTTGGGTTTTGTTTGGTTTTTCCGAGGTTGATCGTGTGTGTGTTGCTATTTGTGCACCCCGGCCGGGTTAAAATTTTCTGAAAGCCGTGTCCGCGGTTATGGACGACTTGGAGCACAGTATCTCGACCATAGACAAGCATAACTAAAGTTTACTGCTATAAATTTGATTTTATAATGACTAGTAATCAGCTTCACTATAATGGAATGGCTAAATAATACTGCCCACCATTGCTTGTTTGGAGTGTCGCTTGCGACCATTGTACCTGACTAGTAAGTATTGCGACTACAACGGAATGGCTGAATAAAAGTACCAACAACTGCTGGGTTTTGGGTTATCTCATGTTATCTGTATCTGATTAGTAATTGTTGCAACTACAACGGAATGGTTAACTAAAATGGCCCACTGCTTATTTTATCAGGACGATTAACTACACCTGACTAGTAATTGCTGCAACAATAACTGAATAAATAAAACTGCCAACTGTGTGAGTTTCTCGGTTGACTTCCTCGTTTGGCCTCGAGGGGGAAACACCAGGATGGGTTTGTTTGGTGTTAGCCTCAGGTTGGAACCGGATAGGTCTTCCTCACCCCTCTCTGTTAACCGTCAGTTGTATCGAGTCTCTATAGGTTGTTTAGTGCATGCTGCCGCTGCCGCTCAGTCCACCATACCTATGTAGGCGAGGACCGCCGAATTCTAGCCTCGCCGTGTACTGGCCTCAGTACTGACGCTCCTTCTTTTTCCTTTGCCCTTTGTCGGCACCCCTTTTTGTTTAAGCAGGTTTTGGGATCGACGTCGTTAGCAGGGTTACCCTTCCGGCTTGGCCTGGGCAGGGTTATGGACGCCATTGGTTATTCTTCAGGGCTCTTAGCCCCATTTGTATCTTGTCCATAGTCGGACGCTGTATCGTTTTACAGGTGATTTGGATCTTTGTATCGTATATCTGTATTCTTGACTCTATGAGTCGTTGTTATATATATATATATATATATCTGTTCTGTGGGTCCCATCGAGGACTGTTGTGTAATGTTATTACTTCGTTTTCCACCCGCACGAAAGTGCCTGGTGGGCACCTTTGAATCGTTTCTATGCGGGTTTGGCGGGTTTCGCTAAAACTTGCATAGGTCCGATTCTGAGGGTGTTACAATATGATCCTATTGTACACTACACAGGGGAGTCCTCGAGCTCGTACCACGACGAGGGAGCCTCTTCGTCATACTATGGAGGTGCATCTACTTGGGCACCATGGGATTGAGCCCCACTTAGGCCAAAATCCTAAGCTTGGGGGGAGGTACCGACACCACACTCATATATATATCATGTTCGGTCGGTTCTTTGTATATCCATCGTTTGGCCTTCTTTTTGGTTTTTTGTTGCTTCTTTCTCAAAAACACAAAAATACCAAAAATATTTTTGTTCTTTCTCTTGGTTTGTTTCTTTGCTTTGGTTTGCCTGAAAATAAAAATCCAAAAATATTTTGCTTTGTTTGCCTTTTCTTTGTTTGGTTTTGCTTTGTTTGCTTTCTTTAAAAAATCGAAAACACCAAAAATATTTGTTGTTCTTCTTTGGTTTTGTGAGTTCTTTGCAGGGTTCAGCCGTCCTCGGTGGATTTTGGTTTCATGTTATTATTCAAGTCACACAAGTGAAGGGCAATAATGAAGATTAGGACAACTTGAGGACTGGTAAGATGTTGGTAAAGAACTCTATTTGTTTTCATTTTCGTACATATACTCATCATTGTGAGCATGCTTAGCCTGTTTGTGTAAGGTGTATGTCATTATGGATGCTTAGTAGTTCTTGCTTTCTTGTGATTAGCTCCAGCTTGTTAATAGTTTGTAGCATGTCATATGAATTTTTGCTTGCATTATTTTATTCATACTTGGTATGATATTGTGGTATCCTCCTCTGACCATTCATGTGAATCGACTTGGCACATGCTCACGCATGCATATGACTAAACAATAGTCAGTAAGCCTCGATGATTTATTTTGCCTCGGAGTTCTTGTATCACTTTCATGCCATAATTAGTCATGTTTTGTTTCAAGCATGATTATGACAGTTATTGCTCTCTCGTTTGTCGCTCCCTCTCTATTGCTAGCCTTCATTTGCACTGAGTATGAGCTCTACTTGTGCATTCAACTTCCCAAAACCAATATTTCCAACAGTGTCCACCATTACTACCTATTAGCATCATTTGCTATTTTAGTGCATATTCATTATGCCTTGTTTTCTTCCAAATAAAATGTTTGTCTGCTTTGAGAAAGTTAGTTAGTAAAGCTCTCACGAACTTGATGGCACACTTTATTCTGTGCACTTAATAATCTTGAACCATTGTGACATGTCCATGAAAGTTATATGCTTGCAAATTATATGCTGGGAGCCAGCAGAACCGTGCTGTCACGGGGAACACTTTCAACACTTTTTGGTTATCTCATCCAGTTGATACCTTGCTCTTTTGTTTGCGGATGTCGACGATGTGAAATAAAAAGGGGAGCTTGTGAGTTCATGGAGTCTATACATTGTGTTAGAGAAACGCCTGGGCCGCTAGCCTAAGCCATGCCTAATCATGGTGGAAACTTGCAGCATTACCATAATGAGCATTTATGAAGCATCCTCAATAAAAAGCTATGCACATAGTAAATAAAAAGATCGCTGAGATGCTCATTATCTGCTTGCCTTGTCATTTTGATCACGGGATCGCTCCTGTATCATGTGCAAGGGGTACCCCGTTGGCGGTTTTCTATGATATGCATGTATGAACAATGATAAGAACTTGCAGGTAACCGAAGTTGAGTAGCATGCGGTGCGGCCCTCATACTCAAGGGACTTGGGATTTCTAGTTTATGGTCTGTCAAGCATATGATTCAGAATGGACCTCACTTTCACCTTAACCACATGAAGATGCCTATGATAGGGGCAATGAGAGCTCAAATCTAATGAGTACCTTCCTTTTAGCATTTGGAAGCCTTTCAAACTTTACAAAACCGTTTTCACAACTTTGTTGAGTCACCACTTATTCTATGAGCATCTTCTTGAGAGCATAGTTGTCATTCTTGTGTTTGTTCCAAAACTTGGTTAATTATGTCATGACTTTGATGTTTGTATCTCTGATATCTTTATCTCTAGTCTTCACTTGAACTTCAGAGGTGCCTTGGCATTTATATTGCGCTCTTCGAACAAAGACAAGCGAGATACCACTCTATCATACCTTATTATGAGCATTGCAATGTTGCTTATGTTTATGTTTCATGCTACTCATTATTATTGAGTTAGTTTCTCTTCCTAGCTTGCAATGACTATTGAGTAGACTTAGTTGCATACTCTTTATTATGAATTGTCTAAGCATCTACTCCTGTGCTGAGAATATTTACATCATATGAAGCAAATGTGTTCGTGAAAGTTCTTTTATCGCACTCAGTTTTCAACCGAATTGCTTGAGGACAAGCAATAAGCTAAGCTTGGGGGAGTTGATACGTCTAAAACGTATCTACTTTCTGGAACAATTTTGCTATTGTTTCTCCTCTAAACTTATGTGATTTGGATACAACTAACACGGACTGACGTTGTTTTCAGCAGAATTACCTTGGTGTCTAGTTTTTTGTGCAGAAAATGAACTATCAAGAAAAATCCCGGAAAATATGCCAAAAATTATATTTCACCAGAAGATCCACGAAGCCAGAAGACGAGACGGAGAAGGGGCCTGGGGGGCCCACACCCCTGCCAGGCGCGGGCCCACCACTGTCCGCGCCTAGGGGGTGCAGCAACCCTAGGCACCCTCTTGGCCTCTCTCTGCGCCTATAAGTTGCCTCTCGACCTAAAAACCGAGGGGGGGTCGATAGTTTTCTAGAAAGAGTTCCGCTCCGCCACCGCCACCAGAAACCAAGATTCGGATCCAGAAACTCCGTTCTGGCACCCTGCGGGGACGGGGGATTTGGAGAGGATCATCGCCATCGTCATCACCAACACATCTTCATCGACCATCAATGTTTCCCTCATCCATGAGTGAATAATCCCCATTGTAGGCTTGGGGATGATAGGGATTGGATGAGTTCTATCATGTAATCGAATAAGATTGTTAGGGCATAGTGCCTAGTATCTCTATTAGTATTATTGACTTTGTTGCAACTTGTTGTGCTTAATGCTTGTCACTAGGGCCCGAGTGTCATGATATCAGATCTAAACTTATTATTGAATCATTATGATACTATTGTTTGTGGTCTTATCTGCAAGTTGTGTACACATATCATTGTCCGGATCCAAAGGCCCCAAAGTGACAATAATTGAGACAACCGGAGGGGATGGCTGTGGTGTGAGGATCACATGTGTTCACGGAGTGTTAATGCTTTGCTCTGGTGCTCTATTAAAAGGAGCACCTTAATTGCCATTAGTTCCCTAGAGGCCCCGCTGCCACGGGCTGGTTGGACAGAAGATGCTGTGCAAGTTCTCATTGCGAGTACGTATGACTATATTTGGAGCACATGCCTAGGATTGTTTTTCATTTATCTGCAATGCCCTAGATCTTGAAGTTACATATTTAGACTCGTCTATGCAACGCCCGTCCATCCATCCCTATGCCTACCGCACTCGAATCCCTCTATTTACTGTTACTATTACTATTGCTCATGTTTCACTGTGTTGTTGCTTTGTTGTTGCTATTATCAAACTGTTGCTACTGATAAACTTCTGTGAGTAAGAACTATTTCCAGGTGCAGCTGAATTGACAACTTAGTTGTTATGACTTGCAAGTATTCTTTGGTTCCTCTTGTGTCGAATTAATAAATTGGGTAATACTATCAGCGAAGACTATTGCGATCCCCTACACTTGTGGGTCAGCAGGCCTCCCTTCAACCTGTCATGCTAGGAGCCGAGAGGGACTAGGTCCCTGCCGACGACCCTTCACCGACGTCTAAGGCTTAGCCCCATGTCCTCCTAGGGCGACGATGATGGAACGAAGAAGGGAGTAGCGGGGCAGGAAAAACTAGGGTTCACTCCCTGGTCGCCCGGAGGAGGCGGCCCGAGGAGCATGAGAGAAGTTCCCTGTGGGTTTGATGATCTTTAAGACTTTACTGCGACAACGTGGGGTAGTAATTTTTGGTTGAAGGGCTGATTCGTTGGCACATAATCAAAAGAGCGAAAGGTGCGATTAAAATCAAGTCAAGCGACGAAGTGTATCCACATATAATATATATATGATGTTAGATACAGAATGACTTGGACACCAATGCAAGTGGCGTGATAGTTTTTTGCAGTTTGGTTAACCGTGACTTGTGCAAGTTGCTTCTTTTTTTTGAGAACCACACACATTATATTAATAAATAGAAAAGAGTACACAAGTGCACACACATGCGGAAACTCGCAGAAATACCAGGACTAGACAGATGTCCAGGAAACTTTGCAACAGAAACCCTAAACCAAAGAGAATCACTAATAGATCCCTCGGGGTCCTTGCAAACAGCCAGAACTGAAACCACCATCGATCCCCAACATCGCCGGGGCACATACCGGGGAGGGAGGCGGAAGACCAGCAAACCAGAATCCAGGCCAGCGCCATAGCCTTGAAGGCGTTGTGAGCCGAAGACCAGACCTGTAGAACAGACACTTGACGATGTGGCATGTCGGTCGAGGATGTTCCCCACGCAGACCTGGATCCAGATCCGACGAATCTTGCCACCGTTGCCGGGGAAGATCGACAAATCTGCCACCATCGGGCCACCAACCATGTAGACCCAAGGGACCAAACACCCACCGCTCTAGCCGAACGATGGGTAGACGAGGCCATCGGCTCACCGGCGTCGTGAAGAACGCCGCCGTGGTGAGGGAGAGACCGAGGCCACCTTATTCGACGCAGCACCAACCTCACCAAATTGGCGCTACTGGACGAAGATGAGAGCCTAGACCTATGGAAACAACCACAAGAGAGAGCCCACCCCCCCTCCACCGGCTGCCGGAGCAGCGGACGGAGGGGGGAAGAGATCACCGTCTCGTCGGCGTCCAAAGGAAGGCAAAAACCGCCCACTTCTCTTTCGCCAAGGGAAGAGGCAACTGGCAAGTCGTCCGCCTCCTCCTCTTCCTGCCTCTGGCTGCCTGCCGAGCACGTTGCCTTGCCCCGGGCCAGGGTGCGTGCAAGTTGCTTCTTTGAGATTATCAAGTGGACCACCGGGCTTAATTAGTACAGCAGGTGAGGTCCCCTCCATTCTTGATAAGAAGGCATACACGTTGTTGTGTATATAGAAAGTATATTATGGTGGAAGATGAGCATACAAGGCGCCAATAAAGCAAGTTGCTGTTTTGAAACGACTTGCACAGTCAAAAAATGAGGTGGATGCATGATGCATGCATGGGTGGCCTCCACTCAACAAAGGACATGACGAGTTGATACATCTACCTGGTTTTAATACAAATGGCCCTACCTTGATGATACAATCGCTTACGTACATAGTGTCAGCAGCGGTACAAGTATATGGAGTATCTAGGGACAGAAAACTTTGACGGGCTTGGCCTAGCTAGCTAGCTTGTCGGCAAGAATTGATATGTGTGTTTTTAAAAAAAAACTTTGGGCAGATCGAGCTGATGAGATCATGCAATATGACATTTCTCCGGTCAAAGCGGCTGCTATCTTTACAACGGCACGGCCGCACGGCTGCTATGTCCTATGGCTGCGGCAATATAAGCTCGCGGGCCTCGATCTCAAGGAAGTTAATGTCGTCCCTCGGCCGACCGAACCTCCATGCGGTGTCGTCGTACGCTCGTGTGACCTCGTGCGTGGACTCGAAGATGTCGAGCCATAGCCGTTCGCCGCCGGAGTAGATCTCGACCGCGAAATTGCCAAACAGGCGCAGGCGGACGTCATAGAACCCGACCGAGCTACGATGAGGGCGGCACGGCGGTGGGGATGTGGCGGTGGAGGCCGCAGCTTGTTTTTTTGTTTCTCGCATCCATCGGAAAGAAATAGGCATATTTGCTTTTCTAGGTCGCATGAGTTTTTTTTTGCATAGCATGAGTTTTAAAACTGGCCAGCCCGCTGAAAACGCCAAAATCGACCGTTTCGACGAAGGCAGGCTTGTATGAACTTTTAAAGTGGGCAAAAAGTGAGAAACTTTTCTCCGTGGGCACCGGGGGTTGGCTCTGGGTGTGCACACTTGTTTATTAATTACCATGTCTAATCATGTCCCTATTCTCTCCTCTTGGCAAGCTCGTTCTCCTTGCCAGCTGCTGCTATCGCCGCCGACGAGTCCCACCCCATCTTCCTTAATCAGCATCGTCAGACGAGGAACTCATGGTCGTTGTTGTCACAGATATGAAGAACTTCGTCTGGTTACGATCGTCGTCGTCCACGCCTTCGCCCGTGCACACGCTCGTCGAGCTGCAGCGGGAGGCGGCCAAGGTACCGCGAAGCGGACACTACACGACGCTGCAAGCCTTGAGCAGAGGACTTGGGTAGGTGGCGATTGGCGTCGGACGAGCTGCAGGCCTATAGAGGGATGCGGCCATGGCGGAGGAGGCCATTGGGCGGGTCGGCGGCGGAGGGACTGCGGACCTGCATCGGGTCGACACCCTGTAGAAGACTGCGAGCGTAGTGGGCCCATGCTAACCGGCTCGAGCGCAAGGCTTGCTACAGTCTAGAGCGGTGAGCGCAAGGCAGCCGAGCGTGACAGCAATGAAATCTACAATCTGGCTACGAGGCCCATACGAGCCCACCTGGCAGCCCGCACGAGCCCATCTAGAGGCCCGCACTCTGTGTCTCCTCGTCAGCCACGCACCACCGGTCGCGCCTCCGGTCCCCATCACGACGGCCTCCCTCAAACCCACTGCACTAGGAGCCGAGAGGGACTAGGTCCCCTCCGCCCCTTCACCGGTGTCGGAGGGCTTAGCCCAGCGGCCACCTTGGGGTGTGACGAGGGGAGGAAGAAGGGGGAGGTGGGGCGGGGGAAACTAGGGTTCGCTCCCTGGCTGTCCGGAGGAGGCGACCCGAGGATCATGAGAGAAGTTCTCGATGGGTTGGGTGATCTTTAAGACTTTACTTCGACAATGCAAGATTGATCTTTCGTGGGGTAGTGATTTTTGGCTGAAGGGAATCAAGGGCATAATCAAAAGACCGAAAGCACGATTAAAATCAAGTCAAGCGGACAAAGTCTTTCCACATAATATAATATATGATGTTAGATACAGAATGACTTGGACACCAATGCAAGTCGCGTGATAGTTTTTTGCAGTTTGGTTTAACCGTGACTTGTGCAAGTTGCTGTTTTGAGATTATCAAGTGGAACCACCGGGCTTAAGTACAGCAGGTGAGGTCCCTCCATTCTTGATAAGAAGGCATACAAGTTATTGCGTATAGAAAGTATATTATCGTGGAACAAGGTGATGTTATGCATAGATGGGGGAAGATGAGCATACAAGGCGCCAAAGCACGGATGTGTGGAATCTCAAGACACCATGAGATTGCTACTCCCTTCATCCCGGTTTAAAGGACTCAAAAACATGCATGAAGAAAAGAAAAGCCAACAAAGCGTTCACATTTATTTACACTTTTCACACGAGAGAAATTATATTGATTAAATGCTTTTGTGTCTAAATATTTTAAGATTGCATGGTTTATAAATTATATACTTTAAACCGGAAGGAAGGGAGTAGATGCTATGCATGAGAGGCTGTTCGTGGCCTGGCTCACGTATGTACGCCATTAAGGGCTTGTTTGATTTCTAGTATAGGAATAGAAAAAACATAGAATTAAGATGTCATGCCAACTTCAATCCTATGCGAATAGGAATTTTGTTTGATGTAGCAAAGAAATTTTTCCATGAGGTATGATCTAATATTACTTTCCTATAGGAATTGCACTACAAGATTCCTATAGGATGTGTTCCTATGAATCAAACAATAACGTAGTAAAAATTCCCATAGGATTCAAATCATATGGTCGCCCCCGCGTGGCGACAGGGGGGAACCCTAGATCTAGGCGTCGCCGCCACCTCCCCCTCCCTCCCTCTCCCTCGCCGCCGCCAGGAGGGCACGGCTGGCCGAAGCCCGGCCGGCGCCGGCGCCGGCGGGGCCTCCTCGTCTCCTTCCCTGGGGTTGCTCGCACGGGGTGGAACCACTGGGCTTGGACGTGGCTCTGGCGCTAGGAGCTTCGGTGACGGCGCGGGGCTTGCCCTGTTGTGGGTCGCGGCGGGCGGTGCAGGGCAAGGGGATGGCACACCGTGCTTCGGGGATGGCGGACAACGACGGCCAGCGGCCTAGGAGGTCGGCGGTGGGAGGTCATAGGCAGGGGCGGCACTGTCCTCTCGGCCTCGGCCTCCGAATGGTGATGGCAGGAGCATGTCGAGCCCGATCTCGGCCGTTTCCTGTCAGATCTGTTGCAGCCGGCAGCGGGATGGCTTCTGGGTTCGTTCGGCTTCACGAGGTCACCTAGGGTTGCGAGCCCGGGCATGGTGGTGGTGGCCTTTCTCTCCCTGTCGGAGTTGGTCGGCCGGTCGAATAAAGGTGGATCGGCCTAGGGCCCCCCTTGTGTGGAGTTGATCACCCTGCTGAGGATGGTTCTTGATTTGGCCGGAGTGGGGAGTTTTGGAAGGCTCCGCCGGCGAATGTACCAGCGCTTCTATGCCTGCAGTTCGCTGGATCGGATGATATTCGGTCGTGGGCACCCATGTTTTATTCCGACCGTTTGGTTCAGGAGGGAGCGTCGCGAAGCTCTATCCTTTGTTGCCACCAGGCGACTGTCGATCCATGATGAAATCAGAGGTGGAAAATTCATGAAGGCCAGGTTTGGAGATCTATCTATGGAGGTTTGAGTCGCCGTACATTGAGGGACTTGCTTGGTGTTCTGGGCTAAACAGCAGTCGTATGTAAGTGGGGGCGGCAACACAGATGAATTTCAGAATCTTACCTTTTAGGGTGAAAACCCAAGGTCTGGCCTTAGCTGGTTGTGCCTAGCAATGGCCTTGTTGAAGGCATTGTTTTGAGAGTGAGGATTATCTTCAGGGTAAAAATCTAGATCTTTGATCGGACGACGACGGCGCTTGTGCACTGTTTCCTTCTTGGAGGCGTCGCTTTTGAAGAGTTCGGGTGTTGTATTGGTGGTGGTTGTATTGTTGCTTCTAGGACCGGAACATTATAGCAGGTCTTTTTTTTTCTTAGTTTTCTTTATCTTTTGTTGGCTATGTGCATCCGTAATGCCAATAGGATATTGCGTTGTTGCAGAGACCGGGTGTAATTGGTATCTCTTGATATTAATATATGCTCCTTTTCAAAAAAAAAAATCAAATCCTATATAATTTCTATGCAATTCTTGTGAATCAAACAAACCCTAAATGGGCAAGTTGCTATTTAGAAACGACTTGCAAAGTCAAAAAATGAGGTGGATGCTTACATGGGTGGCCTCGACTGTATACCTACATCTAAGCTCGAGTTCGGCTGGACCAAAGCTCGAGTAGGCTTGAGCTCGGTTCGTTGGAGCTCGGTAAGAAAATTTTAGTATATCGATATGCAGCTACATAGTAAGAAAATAGTAAAGCTTAAAAACGAAATGGCAAAAATGTCTTGGAGTTTCCTATAATAGTAATACAGTGCCAACATGACAGCATAATTATTTTAGCGGTCTTACAACAGATGAAATAATAATAGCAGTCTCAATTTTGCGGTTGTACAAAAATCACGAGCTTTATCGAACTGTTTGAGTTCGGCTCGATAAGCTCGCAAGCTCGAAAACAGGCTCGAGCTTGGTTTGTTAGAGAGACGAATCAAGCTCGAGCCGAGCTGTTAACGCGTCGAACTCGCACAGTTTGTCAAGCCCGAACTTTTTTGACAGCCCTACCCATGGCCGCCTTTGAGTTCGTCGTTGGTGCCTTCTTCAGCCTTTGGTTGTATCCATTGGCATCCTCTCTCGTACGTTCATGTCTTCCTGGCCTATGTGTGTGTGTGGTGCGTGACTGTTTTTCTTTGACGACGATGCTACAAGAAGTGGTCACCCGTTGCTACTTGTGTTTTGAGATTTTGCTATAGGACGATGCTACAATAGTACGATGCTACAATAGTAGGATTTGTTTGCTATTTATGTTCTATGTTTTTGCTATAATAGTATAAAGTATTTGCTACGGTATTTTCACGGAAGCCCCCAGTAAAGTCGGTTTTGCTACATCGGCCCAACTATTTTTGCTACCAAGCCAACGACCATGTCTCCGACGAAGTCAGTTTTTTGCTACATCGGCACATTTTTTTGCTACAACCGTTTTATGGTTATGCTACACTAGCGCAAAGTTTTTGCTACAAGGTCTTCGAAGAAAGTCTCCGGCGAAAGTTTCCGATGAGGTCAGGTTTTGCTATATTAGCACAACTTTTGTGCTACATGGTTGCCGGCGAGGTCTCCGGTGAGGTCTAGCCTATTTTTCTATTTTCCGGGTCAAACCTTTTTCTGCTACATGTAGCAAAAGCAGGACTATTTTGTAATAAAAACGGGTCTATTTGTAGCAAAAGGGGATGAAGGCACAGGAAAAGATCTAACCGTCGACCTTGCTCGATCGGACGGATGGAGACCCGGGGATGGAAAACCGGGGAACGGCTAGCACTGTCCGTATATCTAGGGACAGAAAACTTTGACGGGCTTGGCCTAGCTACTTGTCGGCAAGAATTGATGTCATGTGTTGGACATGGGCAGATATGGAGTTGAGATCATGTTTCCCCGGTCAAAGCGGCTGCTATCTTCACATCGGCACGGCTGCTATGGGCTACGGCTGGAGAGCGCGGGTATATAAGCTTAATTAAGCTGAGGAATACACATACCATATCGATCCATCCATCTCCATTATAATTGTATAAGTATGGTCGCGGACGCATCTTTCCCCCGATGGGGCAGCTGCTCCCTCCATGGCCTCAACGTTGAGGTCAGGCCGGGGCTGCAGGACAAAGACGCTCTCCCCGGCGGCGGCGCCGGAATTACAATCCCTCCGTATTTCTGGGGCGAGGCTCCGCCTGTGGCCGCCGAGCTTGGCTTCCCGGTGTACGCTGGCTACTCGGAGGCGAGGGCCTTGATGGGCGAGGGAGCCACCGCGGATCTCACAAGGCTGTCACGCCAGGCCCGAGACATGGTGGCCGAGATGTTTGCCAGCATCGGCAGCAGGGACGAGCTGCTCGGAGATCAGGAAGCGTCGCGGTCGCGCCCCAGGCCCAGGGTGGTGCAGCTGCGGCTATCGCCGGAGCTCGCGCTGTGGAAAAGCACCCAACACGCAATCGGCAACGTGCTTCCACCCAAGGGCAAAGGGCTGAGGCATGCCTCGCCGGAGGTGCTCGCCCTGCTGGGCGCCACCGACTGGCCCGACGCCATCACGACCAACAATGCCCTGTTCGGCGGCGCCATGACGGGCATGCTCATTGGCGCCGCCGACGTGCGCACCATGTTCTCCAACTATGTGACCGACATGGCCGTTAACTACGAGTACGGGTACATCCACGTGTTCCCTCATCTCCTCGGCCTCGTGCAGGATGCGCTTGCCGACGCCCACGCGCTGGCCACCCCCGGCGGCCGGCAGCGACGCGAGGCCGTCGCCATTGGCATCCCGTACATCCAGGACAAGATGGCGTTGGAGGTGGCGAACAAGGCCCGCCTCAAGGACCAATCCGCGCTGATAATGGACCGCCGTGCCGCCCAGGTCATGTACCTGTTCGACTGTAGCGTGCTCGGCATTGGAGCCGACGCCACGGCCCGGGGCTTCGACGTCGGCGCCATCATGAGCGACCTCATCTTGAGCGTCAACAGCCACGACGTCATCGACGTGGGCTCCGACCTGGTCAACTCCGAGATCATGAACTCGTTCCTCAACGTCGCCGACATCGCGGCCTCGGGCGTCGTGAGCGAGGCGGCGCTCCGGGCAATCTACGATGCATATGCCGCCACCGGCGCGCGGACCTTCACCCAGAGGTGGCACGAGCCATCAGCCCGGATGGTCGTCAATGAATACACGTGGCACATCAACAATGACCGTCACATGCTCTTCCGCCGCGCCCTCCTAGGATGGCCCAAGGCCCGCAAGTCGCCGGCGAGGCCCCAGCGCGAGGCCGACTTCGACGAGGTCTTCGACGCCGGCTTCCACACCACCGGCTTCAGCAGGCCCCTGGACCCTGAATACGCCTGCGACGGCGAGGAAACCTGCAACCATGTGCGTCGGTTCCTCGACCGCCAGGACGAAGACCTGCTCCACGCCCTCTGGTGGTCCCTAGTCACCGGCCCGCTGGAGTATGTCCGGCAGGGCAAGGTGGACGAGGAGCGCGAGGAGCACCTCGCCGAATCCTCGCGCTTGCAAATGGCCCAGCTCTTCTCCAAGGGCCTCGTCAACGAAATGGCATGGCTCCTCGGCCATGCCAGCCACCACGCCTGGCAGGTGAACTACATCTACGAGGCCGCCATGTTTGGCAGCATCCTAGACGGGGGCGCCTTGATAGGCAAGCTTGACCGGGAAGAGGAGGCATCGGAGGAACTGGCCGGTTCTCCATGATTTCTCGGGCCTACCCTCTTGTCTACATTCTATATATCCTGTATGAGCTTTAATTTTGCACTGTCGGTCTAGAGTGCACCTCAGATCCGTCAGTAACCGTTTGTATTTTTCCCATGTACTCCCTTCCGTTGCATAATATAAGATATTTTAGCTTTGTAAAAGAAGTATATCTAGACCTATTTTAGTATATACATTCACACTCCGAACCTATACACTATAAAATGACTAGATACACTTATTTCAGAAATCTAAAACATCTTATATTATAAAATAAAGGAAGTAGTAACCGTTTGTATTTTGAACCATCCTTTAGTCAGTCATCGTATGTCCCGAAATATACGACTTTTAGTACCGTAGTTCAATTTAAGCCGCTAGAAATGCTTAAAACTTAGGAACATAGGTAGTATCTGTATGTTATGTTAAGAAGAAAGGTGTCGGCGTGTTTTTACGGCTTCACAATTTGACATGTTACTTTTATGTCTTGACTTCGAACTTGAGTTGTTGTAACACTAGCGTTATGAAAGCATCTCCAACGGCTTTACCCAAAATTTGAGTATGCAAAGTAGGTATAGGTAAAGGAAAGAAAATGTTTGGATAACCTTCAGGTGCTTATTCGACGACATCGGCTAATAGGGATCAATTCGAATGGATGGAGGACTCTTTCATGATGGAAGTGGCGTGAAAAAATTAGACCTCTCTGAAGTGTAAGCTATTCCCTTTTTCTACAATTAATACCATATATATTCATAGTAAAAAATAGTATATGGTAGAGATATATAAAATGTGTTCAACGTCACAAAATAAAGTCTAAAAGAAAACGAGCAAATCCCGAAGGTCTTCAAAATCTTTTTCTTTCATGACACAATCTTGCACTTAGTCCAAAGGCAGCCCAGTAAACATGACACAAATGTCAAACAACCATAGATCTGTAAATACCAACGAGGTTTCTTTCATAATTTTAGTTTAAGTCGCAATGCCAAGGCTACGTGCACGTGCGCAATCATTAGAGTAATCCATCAACATCGACAAGAGTATTATCACCGGTATTCCAAGGAAAAGAAACCGAACGGTCTGGTCGACGTCACAGGGGAGTCGATAATACGAATCTCTATTGTCGTGGAAGTAGGAGTCGGGACAAATATTGTAAGGATAATCCTCCTCCCGGCAACCATCAGAAAAAATCCAACATCGATCTGGTGAATCAAGATCTAAAAAACCGTACCTATAGAACAGTAATCTTATATCACCACCATTGATACCGAGAAGATCTCGTCGTCAAACGAAGGTCCAAAGATATAATCTCTATTGACGTAGACGGCAAGAAGAAGTGTAAACTATTCTCTTGGTTTATCCTCAGCGACTTTGGATAGACCTCCAACTGTCTTCAAAGGTGCGGTACCAACTCTGGGCGTTCAAAATTTGTCTCTAGCGATTAGTCAACATAATTTGGCATAAGCTTTGGAAGTATGCGACCCTGGAAGCTTCAAGGCATGCATGAACCTTCTCCAGTGCAACAACCACTAGCCTGGCGACTCTAGCCTGGCGAAGCAGTGCCGGTACAGGTACAAGATCTACGTGGAGGGGCAGTCGTGGTCGGCGAGCGAGAAGTACATCCTCGCGTGCGTCAGGATGCAGGCCGTTTTGTCCGTACACGCTACTTGGCAAAATAAACGGCTAGCTTCCGCATCCGCTAATTGTGTTTGCCCGCTGTGACCGGTGGACAGAGCGGACGAGCCGCTCCTGCTATGCAGCTAGCCTCTACAGCTAATACTTTCCACAGCCAGCTTCTTTTCAGTTAATTAGCAGATCAAGCATTCAGTATAAAAGACCCAGTTAAACAGGTACACAAATGAAACTTGGGCATCGATCGATCAGTAAGTGGAAGATCCATTGCTGTTACAAGCAATAGTGCACATATTTCAAGTAGTAGTGAAAAAACTTGATACTTTACAATCAGTCATAAGAACAATTTCACTTGATTTGCCGCCAAGATTATCAAATAAGCATATTTTCTGACACATTCAATATTTTCTGCTTGTGCCACCCTCTCCTGCACTCTCTGCTTGTGCCACCCTCTCCTGCATATACTCGACACTATATCCTCCATCCAACAAGACCATCTACTAGTGTTCTCACCGAGACTAAATAAAACAACAAATGTTTACCTGTTTGAGTTATGCAACAAGCTACTAATCTGTTGGAACAGTTTGGAGATCACTCACTTGTTGGCTCCTTTGTGTCCGATACCTGAATCTGTTATAACATTATAACATGAATTTTATTAAATAAGAATTCTAAATCACTACCAATTTCTATTTGTTCATACGGCTGGTAAATAAAAGATATGTTCCAGTTTATACATAAGGATATGGTAGTTAACATGGACATGGGAGTGGGAAGCTCAAATGCTGAACACATACAAGATCTGAAAATGAAGGCTACACTCAAAATTTGAGTTTATGACATCCAGCGACCAAGTATCTTCAAGAAGCATTTCCTATTCCCGAAAAAACGATCCTCCTGAATCCTCATCATAGTAGGCTTATTACTAGTTCCCAAATTATGGACAGTGACTGCCTCGTGCCCATGCAGCCTATAGAAATATGAATTAATGCAGTTCTTGTAATGAGGGGAAAGAACGAACAGACCTGTTGCTTGCCCTCTGGATCGATGTGGGTGCCGCTTCCCTCAACTACCTTTTTGTCCTCCTCCGCTGCCGGATTCTTCTCATCTTGCTCCGGCGGTTTCTTCCCCCTCTCCACCGCCGCGTGTTCCGCCGCTGCCTCCACCGCGCATGACATCTCTCTGCAGGTGGGCGACGGGGAGGGCTCCGAGCCAAGGTGGCGCTGCCAGATGCTGGAATACATGCGGATCGATGGGTCTTGGCGGGGACGACTGGGAGCTGGGCGGCGCCGAGCGACCAGCCGCTGGCGGCGGCGATCCCTGCTGAAGCGAGACTGCGAGGCTACGCTGTGGGACGGACGCGGCCCTTGGCGGCTCCACGGCCGTTTTCCGCCAGGCCCGCTCAATTTGTGCGGCCCAGCCGCTTAGCCGTTTTGGGCTTTTAGGCGGCACGGATAGAGAGGATTCGCGGACGTCTGTGTCCGCCTGCATCGTGACACGTGCGACTCACCGATGCTGGCCATCGACACGACGTTCCAGGACTTCTTCTCCTAGGGGATCGTCGCCGGCAAGCACTACTGGCCCATCGACCCCGCGAACAAGTGTCTTGCCATAGACTCGGCGGTTGAATGGGGCAACGTGCACCCCGTCCGGGCGCGGCGGATGGGCGAGGAGGGCAGCGGGTTCACAAGGGAGGAGATGGACATGGAGCACATGTACGAGTACATGTTGTGATGGATCTCAGGCCTGAACTCTATGCGATCCCGTGGAATTTTGGTGGTTGGATTCGATGTTCGTCGCTCCAGACTTTCCCCTGCAGACACGCAGACAGAGAGAGCAGGAGACAGAGTTTGCGACGCCTAATCATGCGTCTTTTCTGTTCTATCCCTTTTATTTAACAGAAGGAAAACTCAACAAACTACGACCGACTCCTACGTCATTATCCACATATCGCGCCATCTCACGATCGTGACCACAACTCGGTCTAAAAACTAGATGCTCCTCCACGCAAACACAGTGCGCGTGAGGTTCAATTTTATGATGCAGTAAAACTAAAAGTTCAGCAAAGACTATCGTGCCTGACAGACCCATAAACCGATGAAAAACTAACACAACGATCAGCTTGACACCTTTCATTCTCTCCCTCAAGCTTTTCATGGTACACTCACCGTCCTGACTCCGATCAGCTGCCTCATCTCTTGAAACTTAACTCTCCCCAATGCTTTAGTAAGGATATCGGCCAGCTGACCCTCTGTTCTGACATGTTTGATGTCAATCTTTTCAGTCACCACACACTCTCGCACAAAGTGATATCGCACATCACTGTGCTTACTTCTATCATGGAAAACTGGGTTTTTGCTTAACGCAATTGCGGACTGGTTATCAACTCGCAGCAAGGCCTTCTCTAGCTCAGTCTCCAATAGGTCCGCGAGTAGTCTCGACAACCAGATCCCTTAGCAAGCCCTAGATGCAGCTGCTATGTATTCTGCTTCACATGAGGAAAGGGCAACCACCTTTTGCTTATGTGAGCTCCAAGTAATTGGATTGGATCCCAGGTAAAATAGCACTCCAGTGGTACTCTTTCTGTCATTCACAATCACCGGCGTGATCCTATCACTATAGCCCAGCAATTGTGTCGATGACTTCCCTCTCTTGTACACACATCCATGATTCAGTGTGCCTCGCACATACCGAAGGATGTGCTTTATAGCTGCCATGTGCTCGGAAGTTGGCTTCTCCATGAACCTACTGACCAAACCAACAGGAAAGCAGATATCTGGCCTAGTGTGCACTAGGTAAGCAGGCTGCCGACTATGCTTCGGTACAAGGTTGGATCAACAGAAGGAGATTTACTTAATTTACTCAACTTTAGTCGAGGCTCCATGGGAACATGTGTAGGATAGGATTGCAGTCACTCATCCCACACTTCTCAAGAATCCTCTTTGCATATGCTCCCTGACAGAGGTTAATGAGTTCAGAGCTCTGTTTCACTTCTATCCCAAGATAGTAGCTCAACAAACTGAGGTCACTCATTCTGAATTTATTCTTCATTTGTGCTTTGAACCGTTCAATCTCAGTCTCACTTCCACCTGTGATAATTAGATCATCAACATAGATACCAACGATTAGACCTGAGTTCCCTTTTGCCCTCTTGTAAACTGCATGTTCAGTCTGACACTTCTGAAATCTCAATTCCTGAAGTGTGCAGTCCAGATTTGCATTCCACGCTCGAGGGGCCTGGTGTAGACCGTAGAGGGCCTTGTGCAATTTTAGAAACTTGTGTTCCTCTCCCTTGACAACAAAACCAGGTGGCTGAGAAACATAAACTTCTTCTCCCAACTCACCATTGGGGAAAGCCGATTTCACATCCATATGGTGTATCTGCCATCCCATCTGCGTAGCAAGAGCAATCAAGAGTCGCACAGTTTCCATTCGAGCTAATGGGGCAAAGACTTCATCGAAATCTATGCCCTGCTTCTGCACATAGCCTTTGGCTACAAATCTAGCTTTATGTTTGACAACATTCCCCTTTGAGTCCTTTTTCAATTTGAAAACCCACTTCAAAACAATTTCTTTCTTGCCTTTGGGAAGCTTTACCAACTCCCAAGTTCGGTTGCCGACAATGGAGTCAATCTCCTCCTTCATTGCTTGCTGCCAGCTAACTTCTTTTTCCGCTTCAGCAAACGTACTTGGCTCATCGAGTCCAAAGAGACAGAGGCCTGAGTAAGCAAGATCCACTTGAACTGAGTCATCATAGATCTCTGCCAACAGGCGCTTTCCTTGAGGACCCTGTGATGTCTCTGAGTATGGCGATTCCTGGGCGTGAGAGGAGCCTGGTGTCCTCTCACTCATAATTGCAGCAGTCGGCGTTGTCAGGTCCAGAGCAGGGACTGATAGATCACCTCTATGTCGGGTCTTGACTGCCGACTGTGGTGTTGCTGGGGTAGTTGCCTCGACAACATTCTTGGAGCCATGTGACGTAGTGGTAGGGGGAGGAGACATTTCAGTTGCAGTCAGAAGTTCATCAGTGTTCTCTGTCGCCCATGCCGGAGGATGAATAGTAAAAACTATTTCAGCGTTGGCTTCAGTGTGTTGTCTAGAGTGCCAATCCCAGCACATGTCCTCCTCGAACACTACATCCCTAGTCACAACAAGCTTCCTTTTCTCCAGATCAAACATACGATAGGCTTTCGATCCATGCTCATAGCCTATAAATACCATTTGCGAGCTTCTGTCAGAGAGCTTCGTTAGTCCCGGACCTACTCGTTTCACATGTGCGACACAACTGAAAGTGCGCAAATGATGCACCGATGGTTTTCTTTCGTGTCAAGCCTCATAGGGTGTCTTCCTCTCCACACTTTTCTTCGGGGATCGGTTTAGAAGATAAACTGATGTCACCACTGTCTCTCCCCAAAACCTTGCTGGCACGCCCATACTTTTTAATAGGCTCCTTGCCATGCCAACCACCGTCTGATTTCTTCTCTCCACAACTCCATTCTGTTGTGGTGTATATGGAGCTGTGAGATAGTGCTTGATCCCATGATCATCACAATAGCCACTGAAAGCATCTGAAGTATACTCACCACCACGGCCAGTCCTAATTGCCTTCACCTTGGGATTTTGCTCACTTTCTGCAATTTTTTGAATTTTCTGAATTGCTGACAGTGCCTCATCTTTTGTTGCAAGAAGTACTACCCACATGAATCTGGAGAAATCATCAACTACCAGCAAGAAATGCCTCTTTACTCCGGGTGTCTCGGGTGTAATTGGTCCACACAAGTCGCTGTGTACAAGCTGCAGTTGTTGTGTAGCTCTGAACATTGACACTGCAGGAAATGGCAACATGCGCTGTTTTGCAAGCATGCAACGATCACAAATCTGATCAACATGTTTCAACATTGGCATTCCCTTGACCATGCCGTCAGCTGCCAGAGAACAGAGTGACTTGAAATTCACATGCCCATATCTCATGTGCCACAGCCAGGATGTTTCCTTCGCATGTGCCATCAGACATACAAGTTCAGTGTGGCAAATATTCAGGATATACATTCTGTTCCTTGTTCTTTTCACTCTAGCTAGCACCTTTCTCTGCTGATCCCGGATTGTCATGACTCCATCTTCTATCGAGTATTTGTAACAGATTTCATCTAGCTGGCCTAGGCTGATGATGTTGTTCTTCAGCCGCGGGATGAAGTAAACATCCGACAAAATTCGGTGCTCTCCGGTGTGGCTTTGCATTAGCACTGAGCCACACCCACAAATTTCAACAGCTGAGCCGTCTCCAAAACGGACTCTGCCTTTGATAGATTGATCGAGCTTGGCAAATTTCTCTGAACTACCTGTCATATGGTTACTTGCCCTAGTGTCCAAATACCACGACACCTCCCAATCACCTGTAAGTTTAGGCAATACTTTCTCTTCATTGAGAAGCACTTGTCCCTCTGGTACTGAATCCAACAGTACTAACTCACGGGTTTCTGCCAGGAGCAGAGTTGGGTCTTCCTCTTCCTTCTCAACGAGATTTGCTTTCTCTCGCTTTGGCTCTGGGCAATCAGACCGGAAGTGACCCTTCTCATTACAGTTGTAGCATCTAACCTTAGTAATATCAAATTTACCTTGCTTCTTCTGCTTGTCGTGATCCTTCCCGGATTTTCCACGCTCGACGCGGTCACCGCGGTCGCTGTTCTTCTTTGCGCCCGAGCTGCTAGAGCCGCTCGCACTGTCATGCCCCTTCTTGCCCTTCATCAGCTGTTCTAGGGCCTTGGTGACGAGCATGAGCTGCTCTTCCTTTCCACCACCACTGCGACGGTGCCCATGCTGGTTTTCCTCGTGTGATTCCAGTCGACCGACAGCCTCGCTGACAGACATGGTGGCGAGGTCGCCCCATTGCTCGATCGTATTCACCACATCATCGAACCTGCTAGGCACGGGACTGAACAGGTGATCGATGACTGCCTCGTCAGAGATTTTTTCTCCAAGAGAGCGGATTTCAGGGACAAGCGTGGTCAGTTTCTGGGAGAAGGCGGTGATGGACTCGCCATCATCCATATCCAACCGATCCAGCTGTCTCTTCAATTGCTTGGCGCGGGCCTTCTTCACACGATCCTCACCAACGCGCATGCGCCAGATCGCTTCCCACGCCTCCGCAGCGGTCTCATATTCTGCGAGCGCCATCACCATGGAGTCCGGAATTGACTGAGACAAGGCCGCGAACGCGTCCTCGTCCTTCGCCGGATCGTAGTCACCCTTTCCCTCGACCGCACTCCAGCAGCGGAGGGAGCGGAGGATGAGCTTCATCTTTACATCCCACATGCCGTAGTTTGTGTCGGTGAGCTGCGGGTAATGGATCGGGACGCCTCTTCTTGACGGTGAATGCTACACCACGGCACCGCCGCTAGCCGAGGCAAGATCGGTGTTGATCCTTCTGGCCGGCGTTGTGTACGTGCCGCTCCGGTTCCCGCCGTTCCGCGGAGTTGCGTCGCCCATCTTTAGTCACCGCTGCCAATACGCCTCCAACCAACACCGCCACCACGATCGCCTCCAAGAACCAGTGGCTCTGATACGAAAAGATGGATCTCAGGCCTGAACTCTACGCGATCCCGTGAAATTTTGGTGGTTGGATTCGACTTTCCCCCTGCAGACACACGCAGACAGAGCATGAGACAGAGTCTGCGACGCCTAATCTTGCGTCTTTTCTGTTCTATCCCTTTTATTTAACAGAAAAAAACTCAACAAACTAAGACCGACTCCTACGCCATGATCCACATATCACGCCATCCCACAATCGTGACCACAACTCGGCCTGAAAACTAGACACACCTCCACGCAAACATAGTGCGTGTCAGGTTCAGTTTTATGATGCAGTAAAACTAAAAGTTCAGAAAATAATTAAAGTATTCGTGCATGACAGACCCATAAACTAATGAAAAACTAACACAACAATGAGCTTGACACCTTTCATGCTGCACGTGCTGACGCAGTACGCCGCCTTGCTCCGGTACAAGCCCACCGTGCCAGAGAATGCCGTGGAACTCTGTCCTGAGTCCATGGCCTGCCCGAGGAGCGATCGCCAGAGGGAGTTCATGATGGAGTCCAGGGAGCGGTATGTGGCCCGGTACGAGCCGTGCACGCTCCTGCCGCCGTTCACCGCCCAAGAGGCCAGTGATATGGCTGCCAGAGAACAGGACGTGCGAAGTCAAGTAGTCAACATGGAGGGGAGATAGTGTAGCTTACTGTACCGGAAAAAGAAACATAAAGGGTCGTCAGAATCAATAAAATACTACATATTTTTTTCCAAAAGATCTGTATCTATTCCATGAGTTCACGAGTATTTCCTCCGTTTCAAAATATAAGATATTTTAGGTTTGTGAAAAAAATGAATCTAGACTTCTTTTGATACTAGTTAAATACCCGTGCTTCGCAACGGAGCTTAGATAGATAAACTAAATCATCATTTTACCTCTTCTTCTCCTCTATTTGGTTCGGTCCTTGTTGCGGTCCTTGTTGCTCGCGAACGTGTGATTCTGCTGAAAAATTTGTACATTGAAAGAGACCGTCGCTATAACATTCTTTACTTTCTTTTTCTCAACTGAACACTCGCATTTCAACAGCTTCGCTTACACTATCATGCAGCCTACCAGCCATTGGTTCAACGCCCTCCCTCATTGTAGAGCCACTCAATCTCTGCCCATAGGCTATGCTCCATGGACCGCGCACCACTCCTTAATTACATGAAACCCCCTCTCTAGCCGCTCTTTGTCAACAACCACAACTCTGTTTCTGTCTATCTGAAATCTGTCTAAATAAACTCTCTATACTTCATTTCCTCATGGTTAGTTCAGTCTCTTCCTTCCTAGACGCGGTTATGGAAGATATCATCTCCACCTTTACCTATGTTTGCACACGTCGATCACATCCTCAAAAGTGACACATGTACATGTTCCTCTTATAAGTGCAAATCAAAACTAATTCGATAGTAGAAGTTTTGCTCGTCTCACAACCATAATAAAATTCAACACAAAATATCTAAATTACATGTGCAACAACATAAATCTTGTCTACTCGTATAAAAGAAATCAATAAGTTTTTTTGCTCCTTCTATTTTTTTGAAATCATTTTTCCCAAATCTGGTTGTAATATTTTGCATAAAACTGTGCCTCAATTTTAGTGTAATGTAACCAAGGATTTAGATTCCCTTTTTTGTATTTTTTGCCGCTTGAAGGAAATGGCCGAAATTCGGTATTTCCGAAAAACCTTAATTATAAAGGGGCATCAACATAGGGAGATCATGATATTGTTAAGGGAGAATCCTGGTTTAATAAATATAAATATTTCTCTTTACAATTGTTATTCAGCGAGGACCGATATTGCTCAGGTATGAAGGTCTAACATAGTCTACTAAACTTTTCATAACATTGCTATGAAAGTATGCCTACTTTTTTTATAAAAGCGTGCCTTAATTTTAGTGTACTGTAACCATATTCTGTTTTTGTTTTTTTTTGCCGCCTAAACGAGATGGCCAAAATTTGATATTTTTGAAAAACTTGGACGGAAAGACCAAAACTAAAATTTGAAATCTAAAACAAAACATGACTTAGATTACATTGAAAAATGACAGAATTTTTCTCAACTGTTTGGAATACAGCGGAACCAAAATAAACCACCGGATCAAAATCAAATGGAGAAAACTTGTAGCACAATCGCATCCTAAAAACAAATATAGCTAAATGACCTGAAGATTAACAACTCCAAAATTAACAATCTTGAATATATTGTAGAAGCCGGATCTTTAACTGTGAAGATGAAAGACACAATACAGAGGAGAAAGGATTGACATTTCCAAGCACACATAGTGCTGTAGCTCTAACATTGGTGCATCTGGTTCTATAATCTGTAGCGCTTTCTTAACCCTATAATCTAACCAGCATTGCAAGTACATAATCTGAACCACACTGTATTACAAATGGAAAGTCCACCTCCCTTGTACCTATAGCTCTATAGCCTCAAAATTAACATCACGGTAATTTTCCGGATCAGACGAACGATTCCAATCTCCTATGCTTCGATACATGTGAACTATATCAAAAGGGTGTTGTATACAACGACTGTCGACGACGAGGAAAGAGACAGAGCAATTCATTATGCATGAATGCATGATAGCCTAACTGCTGAGTAGATCCTGACCTGGAGCTTGTTGCGTGAGACATCGAGCACAAGGAGGCCGCGGATCTAACTAAAATGTTCGGATAGGTGCCGCAGCTGTCGCTCAGCGAGGAGCACCCACTCCATCACCTTCACATTCTTCGCCTCCTTGAGCACCCGCACCACCACCTCGTCCATAGAGCCCGATCCCTCGTCCTCCCTTATCTTGTCGCCCCATTCCATGGCGTCCCTCCCGTGCATGGCCATCTGGTACACCCACTCCAGCTTCTCGCCTTCCACATCAGGGACCGGTACGCCTCATGCTCCTCGTCCAATCGCACCACCTCCCGACTCGCTGCCACTTCTCCTCGATCTCCTTCTCTTCTCTCGACTCGACGGGGTCTCCCTATGAGTGTAAGCGAACGAAGTCCCGCGAGGAGTCGGCGAGCTCGTGGTCAGGGTGGGCCATGGGGGTCGAGGTGATATCGCCGACAGCGTGCATCATGGATGCAAGGACGAACGTGTGATGGAGGCCCGACATGCGCTCCAGAGCTCCATGAGATCGAACTCTGCGGGGCCTAACGTGGCTCATGGGGACTGGAATGGCGTGTTTGGCTAATTGGTGGCGATGTCACACTGTCGTTAGTAGAGGCTAAAGGAAAAGGCGTTAGTCGAGGCCAAAGTACATAATCTGAACCACACTGTATTACGAATAGAAATTCCACCTCCCTTGTACATATAGCCCTATAACATCAAAATTAACATCACGGTAATTTTCCGGATCAGACGAACGATTCCAATCTCCTATGCTCTGATACATGTGAACTATATCAAAAGGGTGTTGTATAGAACGACTGTCGATGCCAACGACAGAGACAGAGCAATTCATTATGCATGAATGCATGATAGCCTAACTGCTGAGTAGATCCTGACCTGGAGCTTGTTGCGTGAGACATCGAGCACAAGGAGGCCGCGGATCTAACTGAAATGCTCGGACAGGTGCCGCATCTACCGCTCAGCAAGGAGCACCCACTCCATCACCTTCCCATCCTCTGCCTCCTTGAGCACCCGCACCACCACCTCGTCCACAGAGCCTGATCCCTCGTCCTCCCTTATCTTGACGCCCCTTTCCATGGCGTCCCTCCCGTGCATGGCCATCTGGTACACCCGCTCCAGCTTCTCGCCTTCCACAGCAGGGACCGGTACGCCTCATGCTCCTCGTCCAATCGCACCACCTCCCGGCTCGCTGCCACTTCTCCTCGATCTCCTTCTCTTCTCTCGACTCGACGGGGTCTCCCTATGAGTGTAAGCGAATGAAGGCCCGCGAGGAGTCGGCGAGCTCGTGGTCAGGGTGGGGCCATGGGGGTCGAGGTGATATGGTTGACAACATGCATCATGGATGCAAGGACGAACGTGTGATGGAGGCCCGACATGCGCTCCAGTGCTCCATGAGATCGAACTCTGCAGGGCCTGACGTGGCTCACGGGGACTGGAATGGTGTGTTTGGCTAATTGGTGGCGCTGTCGCACTGGCGTTAGTTGAGGCCAAAGGAAAAGGCACCTGATATGGTTGCTTTTGATCGCAATGGAGCGTCGAGTTTGTTTTCTAGTTGGGAATAATATGGGATTAGGTTCGTTAGTTAATCATAGATTGTTAAGGCTTCACTTATCACGCGCAAAGCATGATCTGATAATTATCGCGGTGGTATTACTTGTAATTACACGGAAGTGTGACACATAGTGGAGCTGTAGTGAGAGAGAGGGGCATGGAATTGTGGTGAGAGGGAGGCGTGGAGTTGAATTTTTGTTTGGATAAGATAAAGTTTGCTAGCCGATGATTTCTTTATTTATTTAGGCATGGAGTTTGTTGAGGAGTGGTATTTTCCTAGTAATTTCTTGATATGTGACATCAGACATTCGTAATTTTAAAATTATTAGTAAAGATATAAGGTTCAGAAATGGCACGTATAAAATAACCAACTATTCATTCCTCTAGACCTACGTAGACATATTATCAAACTAAGAGAAATGTTATTATTGCAATGCAGGCAGCAAAACTCTTGAGAATTTTCTGAATGCCTTCTAAATAGAGAACCTGTTGCCGAGGGATGTCAAGCAGAAGAAGATCAAGCTGATACCTAAAGAGGTGTTTATCCAGCTGAGGTTTGTATCTGGAACATGCCTTTTCTCATGTTATTCATTTGGGTTTCATCACCATTTATTTTGCGAACTGATGGACCGTAAAGGGAATTCAAGGGGATATCACTAAGACCAAGAGCCTGAAAGCAATTGAACAAAGCTGTCAGCCTACAATAGTACCATGCCTAGTCGGTAAAAAACCAGGTTCTTGAAGAAATACAAGGGTTATATATCTATCTACACATAAGAGCATTTCAACTTTCAACTTACGTGGTAAGAATCAGTATAGATCTACAACATCCTAACCTCATGATCCTCACAAATGAACCGCGGAAGCGTGGAGGAAAGCCACATGCAGCTCGGCCTCGCCTGTGTCTTGGCACACATTGCACAGAAGTTCGCACGTGCGGCCCCTTCATTACGTGCTCGCTTCTGGACATGCATGTTCATATCCTTGGGTTCAGAACCAAGGCCACGGCTTAGTGATATGAGTACCAGATGTGGAATGACTGAACGAGGTGACGGCACACAATTCTCGAGCCTGCTGGCCAGGACCTGCCGGTGTGCCATGCTGCTATTTCCTCCGTCGATGGTAGCCACACTATAAATGGGTACAACGATCGGCAGCGGAAGCAAGTGAGAGGAGTATGAATAAGGTTAGCAACAAAGCGGTTCCGCCTCTAATGGTTGCGCATGTTGGTGTTTTTTGAGATAAACGGAAAGTTTTTTTCTTTTGAAGTGAAGATAAACGCAAAGTTTGTTGGCCATCCACTCAAAAAGAAGGTTTGTTAGCAAGATAATTCTGTTGAGATATACATGTACGTTTATCCTCTAGAAAGAATAGATATAATTACGTGATTTGTTAGTTGTTACGGGATGGCATTTTGTGTAATATTACTAAAGTGTGACACCGTGTGACACCACCTCTTTGCTTTTAATAGTAAAGATATAGATTCACCCCAAAGTTGAATGAACTATATATTAAAACAAGTCTAGATACATTTGCTTCAGAAAGTTAAAACATCTTATATTTTGAAACGGATGGAGTGTGAAAGGCAACCCTATCCTCATGTGTCCCTCCAGCGAGCGACCGGGGGCTCCTCCGCGCCGCTGCCCCCCGTCGCCATCAGGACGCGCCAACGGCAAAGCCACTCGGTGTCAGTGGCAGAGGGGATTCCCCTCCCCCCTCCCCGCGCTCCCCCGCTTTCGGTGTCTGGCGCGGGATATACGTGGTGAGTGGTGGCGTCGCGTACTCGCGGAGCACGGAGGCGACTTGGCAACGGCCAGTTTCGGGCGTGGCAGAGGCATGGTGCGGTGGCATGGAGGCATGTATGGGGCAGGCGCGCGCGGCTCAAGCCCTGGCGGCCGCGACAGGGTCATGTCCCGGCGGTTCGGTAGGTCTTCGGCTAGGCAGGCAGGCGCTCCGGCGCGGTTTGGGTGGCGGCGAGGCGACGGGCGCTGCCCTTGGTAGTGTAGGCGGCGGCATGGGTCTGATGGCGGGGCTTCTCGCTCAGATATGGGCCCGATCTGGGCCAGGGCAGGCCCTGCTGCACCGGCTCTGGTTGGACCTAGGTAGAGTTCGTGGCAAGTGTGGCGGCGCTGGTGCCACGTCTGTTGCATCAAGGTGGCAAGAGCTTAAAGGGCCCGCCGGGCTGAGCCTAGGGCACTAAACATGGGTAGCGGTGGCAGACCTACGTGTTGCAGCGTGATGGCAAGGGCTTTACAGACCCTTATTGGGTTCGGTCGGGCCTCCGGCCTAGTGTGCCCTTGCTGCCATGTCTGGCCGGCACCCGCTTTTGGTGGTGGAGGATGCCATCCAGTTGGCTTTGTGGCTGCTCTCCTCCGACTCCCAGTGGCCAGGTCTGCTCTTGCCGCTGTGTTTGGCCAGCTATCGTCTACGATGGTGGAGGTTGTTCCCTCCCACGGGGCTGTGGTACTATCGCTCCTTGCCTACGGTTCTTTGCTTTCGGTCTAGACGGCCTCACAATGTTTGCCACGGGGAAACGGCAATGGTGTCCTCAAGATCGTGGTGGTGCATGTTGGTGGAGGGCAAGCTTGGGGGAGCTCTTCGGTCTTTCCGGGTCGTGGGTTATGTGGGTCGGGAGAAATCTCTCTCGGCGTTGCCGGCACCGACACGATGATACCTGTGGGCGCCACCTTCCCTGTGCAGGGCATCGGGTGTACCCCCTCCCATTCCCCTCCGTGTACCGGGAGAAATCTTAGGATCGGTCTGGGCTACAGCAGCGTCGTTGTCGCGTCCCTTCTTGAAGTGCTGCTTGGCACACAGCGTTTCGAAGGCATAGGTGTGTGGTGGGAATTCTCCGGAGGGCACGGCGGTTGCGAGCCATCAGCGCTTTTGTCGATCCGGCACTGTCAGCATTGATTTATCTTTTATTTCCTTTTGTGATTTGTTGTGTTGTCTGCCCTAGTAGTAGTCTTATGGTTGTACCAGATTGTATTGGTTGCTATATTAATATGCATACGTGACTTGTCACGAGATGGGATGCTAAGTGGTACATACAAACATGCATGATTGATGATTCACATGGGTATTGATATTTTAGTTACTCATAAGGCGGGACACATTATAGGCTCGCACTGATAATTATAGCATATATAATCATCATTACAGAACACTCGAGGTCCCAACAAAAAATAAGAAAAACTAAATCAACATAAATAGACATGTTACATATGAGGTTCTAAATCACCTATGTGTTGCTAGGGAACTCGCCGATCCAGCATGGTGTGTAGGGAAAATACTTGTAAGAGCACATTTGGGCGTCCCGTGGCTTGAAACTATCATAATTCTTAGGGCGCATGTTGCCTAAACACTCAACTCTCGAGCTGTTCAGTTCATAGGCGTGTACCGTAGCCTTCCACTCTTCTTCCGCGAAGCTGCTTAGGAAGAGGATCTCTTCGAATGGATGAAATCCAAGTATGTTATATCCATGGTGACACTTTGCATCCACATCGACTTCATCATTATCGGAGATCCATTCGAGTTCTTCTTTAGTTGTTGCTTTGTTGTGCTCTTTCGGAAGTTGATCACGAAATAACTCGTAATTAATAATGTCTTGTAAGACCCAAGGACCACGAATTTGACAATTGAACCCTCGGATAGGGTTAAGGTCAAACTGCCCCTTCAAAACCCACTTCATTTGACCACCCGATTCATCCAAGATCCAAACTCGAAGGACACACGTACCAATTGATGCAAGATACACACCCACTTCATTTGACCACCCGATTCATCGAAGATCCAAACTCGAAGGACACACGTACCAATTGATGCAAGATACACACCCTTTTTGGATTTTCCTAGATAGCTGTGTGTGCTGGTACGCATATCCGCCGGTGCTTTGATCACACGATACTTATCATCGCATAACGATATCCTACAAAAAGAGTCCATCAATGCAAGTAAGAAAAAAACCCAAAGAGTTGAGAGTGATCCTTACATTATGACAACAATATGCTTTTGGTATCAAACGACCATTAATTAATGGAAAAGGATGGATAGATTAAGTATAGATACCTCGTAACAAAAATAGTTTGGCAGTACACGTAGAGTGCTTTCAGCCAGTAGAAAGCACCGTGGCTAGGCCAACCACGACGCATCTCAGCAACGACCCTGCAGCATTACCTTCTCTAGCAAAGGACCTCATAGGGAGCAAGAGGAGGCCATTGCAGTGGTCCTCGATGAAATTGTCCCCTCTGAATATGTCGATAGAGGGAGTAGTGCTAACACAAGTATGCACAAACTATAATTGGGGGCATGGAAAGACACATGCATAAAATAACCATCATAGGGAGCACATTGTTCATCCACCACTCATCGTCAAACGGCAATTCATTAAAAATACACACATGTGTCCTTTTTGTTTATTATGTCTTGTGTAATGGGACAAAAAATCATTTAGTATGCCCTTGTGCAGTGGGACTAATATTAATACACACATGTGTCCTTTTTGTTTATTATGTCTTGTGTAATGGGACAAATAAAATCATTTAGTATGCCTTGTGCAGTGGGACTAATATTAATACACACATGTGTCCTTTTTGTTTATTATGTCTTGTGTAATGGGACAAAAAAATCATTTAGTATGCCTTGTGCAGTGGGACTAATATTAATACACACATCTTCTTGGTTCTCTGACCGATGGAAGCACTCAGTTCGAGTTTTCCGTTTATTCTTTGACATGAGATCTCTCTCAATCTTTGCTATTAAAGCAAAAATAAGTGGTGATGGTTGATATGTGTCTAATGACCCCGTACTAAATAAAATCAGCACAAACCTCCGCCCATACAGTGCTCCTACCCACTACTCCTTACGATGCCCCTAACCCCCACCGCTCCCCACATACGATGCCCTCCCCCCTCCTCCCCCTCCCCCGATCATCTCTTCTGTCACTAGTAGGAAACTAGCTATAGATAGACAGACCTTCTGTGACGCATGGTTCTGACCATGCGCCATAAAAGTTGTCTAGTGGCGCATTTTCTGAAATATGCGCCACAGAAGTGCGCATATAGGAAAAATGCGCCATAAAAGTTCTAACTTCTATGGCGCATATGTCCACATGCGCCACAGAAAGCTTGGGTGGACCCTACCACGAAATCTCATTGACTGTACTCTGATCAACATTATGTGGCGCATATGACCATAGCGCCACAGAAGGGTTCATTTTCTGTGTCGCATATAGAGGTATGCGCCATAGAATTGGAGTAGGAAAAACAGATTCCACCCCTCCTCTCCCTGTGGATCGCCTTTTTAGCCTGTAAAAAATAATAGAAAATGAAAAACACTATAAAAAATAAAATCCTTTCACATAGTGGTAGGTAATGTGGTCTAGTTTGTAGGAAAATTAACAAACATGCATTTCGACTTTTTATGCAAAAAAAGGTTATGTCACGATAAAACGGTCGTAACTTTTGCATACGATGTCGGAAAAATACATATAATATACCAAAATGACTAGAACGAGATTTTGCCTCCGCTCGCAACCACCTTTGGTTGTTTAGAGATTTTTTAGATTTTCAAAATTCAAAAAGAGTAAAAAGTTATGGCCAAAAGATTGTTTTTTCCTACAAAAAAATAAAAAAGGATGACAAACTTATGTGGCGCATTTCTTTCATATGCGCCACAGAAGTCTTGGGCGGGATTCGAAATTTGAATCCCGCCCCCCTCCTTCTCCCTCTCTTATACTCTTCCACTCCTCCACCCTTCTCCTCCTCCACTTCTTCTCTCATTCTCCTCACCTTCTTCCTCACCTCCTCCTCCTCCACTACCACCCCGGTGAGCTCCTCCACCCTGGTGAGATCCTCCTCCTCCCACCCACCTCCCTCTCCTCCACCCCGGCGAGCTCCTCCTCCGACGGCCTTCTCCTCCGGTGGCCTCCTCCTCTCCTCCATCGGCGACCTCCACATCATCCTCTCCTCCACCGGTGACCTCCACCTCCCCCTCTCCTCCACCGGCGACCTCCACCAGCGACCTCCTCCTCTCCACCTCCGGCGAGCACCACCTTCGGCCAGATCTGGCCGGGTTTTTTTTTTTTGAAATTTGAAAAGAACATCTGTGGCGCATATTGGCAATACGCGCCACAGAAGTTTGAGATCTAGTTCGGAACTTCTATGGCGCATTTTGACAATAAGCGCCACATAAGTTTTTGAGACTTCTGTGGCGCATTTCAATATGCGCCACAGAACTGCACTTTAGTGGCGAGATAACAGTGGCGCATCCCATATGCACCACAGAAGCCCCAAAATGATGCGCCACTGATAGGCCTTTTCCTAGTAGTGTGTATTCCTCTCCGTTGCATATGATAAGGTCCTCACCAGGTCCTATACCCTAATTGCCAATACCTACGTGGCTTGTCTTTCCGCTTCGAGACCACCGTTTTCACTTTAATAGGAAATATAATAATAAAGATATAGATTGATAGTAGATAGATAGATAGATAAATATCGGCCATAGTTGGTTTGTTTCATAATGCGGAGCAGATAAAACCGACTTTGGATCAAATTTTATTATTGTTAAAGTTATTCTCTCTTGTTCATATTACTCTGCGCATTAGCTTCGGTTAAGGTCAAACTTGACGAAGTTTGAGCCACTATATAGATGAATATATTAACAATTATATTATCAAAATCATTACCAATAAAGACAAGGTGAAATATACTAATATATTGTATATATTTAATATTATAAATGTTAATATTTTATCATATATACTTGGTCAAATATTATGAAGTTTGACTTTTACTATTTCCAACGTGCGAAGTAATATAAAACGGAGGGACTATTACAGAAATGCTTAGTGATGAGAATATATAAACCCTATTGCTAACTCTCGGCTGACTGAGAATCAGCTTAGCGCTCGATCGATAGTTTGGATCCTTGGATGGTTAGGTTAGAGATTGTTTTCCTCCGTTTCCTTGTCTCTTTATTGGGTTATTTGTTGGGCCTGAGTTGGTTTTGTTGTTAGGAGTTTTTGTTGGAGTGCTTTTTTCTTCTCATTTTTTATTTTCGGAGACATTTTCTTGTTATTGTACCTATTCTTTAGAGGCATTAAATAGTATGCAATTTCACAGGGAGCTAAATTGTCCATGTCATATTATTACGCAATTTTAAAGTAGTATGAATCTGCATTGTAGTATGCAATTACATGGTAATATGCAATTTGTAAAAATAGTACGTGAATTGCAGTCCACATGAATTGTAACATGTGGAACTTTTTTTCCACAATTTCACATAGATTCGCAATTGCATATATGTGCGCAATTTTGAACTTCATATGTAATATTCCTTTTGGTTTGATTTTTTATATCAGCTTTGTAACTTAGATTTGTAGTTTTTTTTGCACATATGTGTGCAATTGCACATGGATGTGTAATTGCACATACATGCGCAATTTTTGAATTTTATATGTAATCTCTTTTTATTTGTTTTTCATGTTAACTTGTAATTGGGCTTTGTTTATTTTAAAGATATTTATTGGGCTTCTAATTGCTAATGGAATAGTTAAAGCCCAAAACACTAATAGAGGAGGGAATACGATCAAGGATATCCATTGATGGAGGATTAAAGAGATTCTCGGTCAATCAAGCGGTAGGCGCGTCCATATATAAAAGCATCATCGAAATCTAATACCGTTTTATATATTCGTTTCAGCCGCGTACTATGGTTGGATCGTTCAATATCTTTTGATAGTTGAGTTTACAACACACAAGGGTAAGAAAGAGAATATGTAGTGCAGGTAGTAACAGTTTTTCCGTGACCAAAACAAAAATTAGAATAGAGACTAGCTAGTACAAGTACTAGTTAGGCTCTATCTAGGCCGAATGGATGCTGAAGTTAAAAGAAGAGTCATAACACTATCCAAATCAGCTCGGATTAAAAAGTGGTCAATATGAAAGTCCTTTGATTTTTCTAGATGAAGATAACACAAAAAGAAAATGAGCTCGTCGGAGAGATCAATATTTACTCAAATGAAAAAAATGCTAAACATGAAAGTTCATCGTATTTTATAGTAAAATAACATCGCTTTTAGACTCATCCCAATTCAAGTTTGTTTTCAACATCAAAAAGAGATCGAACGGTCCAACCAAACTTTAGACCAGATAGCTCGGCCCACATATGGAAAGGTCGGACATGCACATCCAAATTTGACCCAAACTAGGTGTTGGGCTGAATCCAAGCATGTATTTTGCGGGGTAAGTTCAGCCGCCCCCTTTTATGCATGAAAGCTGGCAGCCGATTGAACATGTGTATTTCGTACCGCGCGCTCGATGACAAGGGTACACGCAACATGTTCGTGTGTCCTTATCATAAGAAATTTTTTAATGATGAATCCGTCAATGAAGATAATTATTTTGAGCAAAAAATGCCACAACATGCTAAGATTATCTTCGGAAACATCATCAACTAGTAAGAATCCTTTCTCGTACACTTCCTTATCATAAGAATTTTTTTAATATAATGATGCTATAGCCATAAGGATAATAGTAACAATCTATGCTTAGAAATTGAAATTGATCTATTTTTCTTTGTGCATGTGATTCACTTCCCTATTTCTACGTAAACACGTGAAATCCTTTCAAATCCATTGGCTATGCCTACAACCGTTGCTATTGTGATGTCTAGGATCACTAAATAAAATATGGACACTGCTAGGCGTCCTCTGGGGATAATTCCCCAAAATCCCCCGGGGTCCTCTGCTGACACTTGTCCCTTAAAAATTTAAAATCCCGCTGGCTACAAACATGTCCCGCTGGCTACAAACTTGACGAAGTTTCGCTTTTGTATATGTAGCAGAAAACCGTTCGGCTTAGAAAATACAAAACAGACTGGACCTCGCCAGAGATTTTGCCGACGACCGTGTAGCAAAATAGTTGTGCTAATATAACATATCCGATCTCGCCGGAGGTTTTCGCCGGTAGACCTCACCGGAGACCGTGTAGCAAAAACTTTACTCTATTGTAGCAAAACCACAAAACGGTGGTAGCAAAAAAAAAGTGCTAATGTAGCAAAATGAATGTCCTCGCCGGAGATATCGCCGGTGACTGCCGTAGCAAAATCAATTTTGCTGAGCACTTTCTCGAAAATATAGTAGCAAAAAATTTGTGCTATTATATAGCAAAAATATAGAACAGAAATAGCAAAAATTTGCTACTATTGTAGCATCGCCCTGTAGCAAAATCTCAAGATACATCCATTGGTCGGTAGCATCGTGACCATTCGTTTGTAGCAACGACGACCAGCTCCAGTAGCATCATCGTCTTGCTTATGTAGCACCGTGGCGAAAAGAAATGAGTAGCACCGCCACAGACACGGAACAACACCACCATAGGCGCCAGCAGCACCTGCCACCGGAAACCGGCGCAAAGCCATCACCGGCGCGGGCAGCACAGCTCGTCTGCGGCCAGATATCGTGCCCATGACGGATTACGTGTGGAGATGGGGGAAGCTGGATTCGTCGCCTCCAACTCGTGGTCGAGCACCACGACTGCGGCTGCGGCTCCAACGAGGCTGCGGAGAGGTGGCCGACGAGGCTGGAGCGAGGCGAGGCTGCGGCAGTAACGCGACGGGGCGGCGAGGCGAGACTGCAGCAGTCGTCATGGCTTTAGCAAGGCGAGGCTGCGGCTGCGGCTGCAGCGAGGCGAGGCGGCCAGGCTGCGGCGGTGCAGCAGCCGCGGAGGCGCACGAAGAGCGCGTGGGGCGGCGCGCAAAAAGAGTATGGGAAGAAGATAAGATGTGAGCGCTCGCGATAACGATCCAGGGGATAGAGACATAGAATCCCCCGGGTATCGTATCGTTTTCCATAAAATATTTAGGAGAACCACTAGCGCAAACAGGGGCGGAGCCAAGGGGAGCCAGCAGAGGGCTTTATGATATATAAATGAGACACATATTACCATGAAAAAAATACTTTGTTCTAAAAAAATGCTTTTCTTGGCGACAGAAAAAATATAGTATTCTTTTTTTTAGCGGACAAAAAAAAATATAGCATTCGTGCACAGAGAGTCATTCGTAGTCCAGCCCAGCCCATTCAAAAAATATAGCATCCCGGCAGCACACAAAAAGCCCATGTCAGGTCCTCGATCCCACGAACAAACCCTAAACCCCACGGCCTTGTTTGGCGACAGAGTCACAGAGGCATTCGTGCAGTTCCAGAAGCCTGCGGCGACACCGCCGGAGAAGTCGCCGTCTCCGGCATCCGCACCATCGCCGCCCCCGCCGGCCCCGAGCCGTCGTCCTCACCCGCGCCTCCATCATTCTCAAGGCATGTGCTCTCCCCTTCCGCTCCTCCTCGCCTGAATCCCTTTTCCCCTCTCCTTTTTCTTCCATCTATCGTGTATGCGTCGTTCCGTCGTGCAAACAGTCATTCTTGTGGGAAGAACGACTAAATCGAGTTCGCTTGTTCGCTCGATTTGAATGTGCCAATGCGAGAGATTTGGATATTTACTATTATGCCTTAGAACCCTAGGTGGATTTTGCACGAATTGGGTTGGCGGTTTTGAGCAGTAATTAGTTCGGGGTTTCATCGTACTACCCCATGATATGATTTGCAGAGGACTATCAAACCTTACCCAAGCGGACGAACACTTGGATTTCAGTGTAGTGGGTTGGGCATTGTTATGTTATACTAACAGAACTAGAACTGCAGATATTTTACTTACCAGACAAAATGTCGTAGCACCTCTTACCATTTCCATACCACCAGTGATATTTTTTTTCTACTTGGGGGCATTTGCCAGAATAAGTTACTGACAGAACTTGATAAGTTTGTACGACCAAACAAATGCAGTAGCATCCATCATCATCTCTGTACCATGCTCTTAATACAAAGATGGGTTTAACTATCACGGATTTTTTATACCGTGCAATAGAGGCATCTTTTCCGTGCATGTTATTATCTTGTCCCGACATAACTATCTGCTGATATCAATCTGAGACTAGTTCCTTATTCGTACTAGTGTAAGTCTGTAACACAAATTTCTTCAAATTTATTGCATATACAAGGTTTGGAGTATAACATGAATATATCCATGGTTTTAGGATGCTATATCTTCATTTTTCATCTCTTATTCGACTCATCTTTCTAATGCTTGTTTCCTTTAATTTACTGTGTTCTACAGATAGTTCGCCATCATGCAAAGCCCGAGCAAATTGTCTGACCCCTCTGTGTCTACTCCCCCTGGTGTGGCGGGGCTCGAGGGGTGGGCCGACCTCCCAGATCACCTGCTCCACTCCATTGTTCCTCTGCTGGGATCCTTTATCGACCTCACTGCGTTTGCTAGCACCTGTCGTTCTTGGCGTGCTTCCTTCTCTTCGTATCCATCCAAATCAACCTTCTGCACCATACTCCCGCCTCTCCTCATCCGACCTAATGTCCGTGTCCAAGCTCCCCATCTCCCTTCTAGCAATGGTCGTCACAAGCTACGCACATGCAAAGTCATTGATATGGCCAACCAGAACAGAGCCCTTCGCTGCCAAATTCCTCAGGAAACTTTTCAGAGGATGCATTTTGCTGGCTCTTCTTATGGGCATCTCATCTGCTGCCGCCGAGGAAAATGTCTTATTGTTGATGTGTTCACTGGTGCCGAGGTTTCACCTCCAAATCTCCCGTTCAGCGGTGACCCTGAGGAGGAGTTCTACTATGGTGGCACCCTGACAGCTCCCCTTGCATCACCCAACTGCCATCTTCTTGTCAGCACGCAAACCTCCCTGTTTGATTGGCCAGTCGGAAGTGACTCTTGGTCTGAACTCAAGCTTTCTGATGCACGCATAGATCAGATTGTGGAATTCAATGGTCAGTTCATTGCCATGGATTATTCTTATAAGATCTACACTCTACAGTTAGCCCCCCAGCTTTGCCTGCAGGAGATAACAACCAAGTGGTGGGATGACATGACGGAGTGCCCATATCTAAGGCCATGGCTGGCAGTCTGTGGTGACATGCTTCTCATCGTTGACCATTACATAAGCTTTTCATTTGGAGCGCCAGTCCTCTATAAACCATACCGCCTTGACATGTCAGCCAAACCTGCAAAATGGGTGGAGGTGAAGAAGCTTGACAACTGGGCACTCTTTGTAGGTGGTGATGTGAGGAGCCCGCCATTTTCTTGCTTGAGCCCAGAACAGTGGGGAGGGTGCAGCAACCGCTTGTACTATGCCCATTACTCTCAGCCTTGGAGCGTACACGGCTTGGGCGATGATGCCGATGCTGCGTGGGACCCTTCCACGGACCCTGATCTTGTGTACAAGAGAAACTGGTATCGTCAGCTGCAGGCCTTCTGGGTGTACCCAAGCATGTTCTACTCCAATGGTCAGTGACAGTCAATGAGCAACTACAGCTTGCTCCTCTGCTAGCTCCTTTGGTAAAGATAGTTCTTGCAGCAGTGACTTTGTAGCTTGCTGCTCTACCAGCTCATGTACTGAAGCTTTTCCAGTTAGTTTGTCATTCAGTTTGTTGTTTAATCTCTGCACTGGATGGATATGTACGTAACTACTAGTACTTGCTTCTTTTCTACAACCTATGTGGGTGGTGCCCAGCATCTTCCCTTAGTGTCTGGTTTTCGATGGTGGTGATGCATGGTTATTATTGGTCGCTGAAACAGCTTCTGCTGTAATATTGTTAAATATTTTATCCTTCTGTAGGTGCGAACGATGAAGTTTTGCACCTTTGGTATGTGAGATCATGTTGGCACTATTCGTTTTTCTTTGCTTCTTGGTTCAGGATGCATGAAGTGTTGTTTACTTTTATATATGCCAGCTCTGCATGTTTCTTCCAGAGTTTTCCTGCTTGGATATAAATGTTTTCAGCTGTAATTGACAAGTTTAGCGGGCCGGAGAGGTTGTTTCTGGCGCATGTGCTTGTGCTATTGTTTGAACTCTACGGTAACTAATTTTACCTCCAGGATACATGATATATATTCTTTTGAATTTTCCAGGTGTATGTGAAAAATAAAGCATTCTTCTTCAGTTCTTGTAACACAGAGTTGCACTGAAGGTTTGATCCAAATCCAGTCATCCAACGGCACAGAAAATGGAAGAATTTTTTTACTGAGGAGTGAAAAGTACCTGGTTGCATTGGAATAACACTGAAATCTCGTATCGTTTTGTGATAGGTTTCTGTGCTTGCTCTTGAGCTGAGTGATATTTGCTTGCTAGTAGAGTTGGATCTCAAAAAGAGAGTATTTTGTAGCACAAATGTGGCTGTAACCTGCATTAACTATATGGGCTCTCTTTTTATTGGTGATGCTGCCTTTTCAGTCTAAATGAATGGAACTTATCTCTCGTTTCAACTTCTGAGTATGTTGTTTTCCAATCCAAGGGGAAAATTTACTCTTAGATGCGTGCACATTTATAATAATAAATATACCTCATATAGTGTTAAAAGAGTAGAATTGTTTTTTGAGGGAGAAAAAAAAATTTCATTCTGCACACTTGACAATAAAAAATATACCTCATAGTGTTAAAACATTCTCAGTTGCAGAGCACGTCGCAGCCGCCGTGGCGTCGACACCGTCGCCCTCGTCTCTCCTTTCATTTTCCTTCAGGTATGTATACATGCGCCCTGCCCTCTCTGTCAGCTAAATCCTTCCTTTCACTTGCGTAATCACTCACTCACTCACTCATCTGGATGGTTCTAGTTCTAGATTGGAAATTTCTCAAATCTATAGGTAGGTGTGACTATTCTTCATCTGAGAACCAAGACACTAATCTTGTTCCCCAAATTTGTAGGTAGTTGTTACTGACAGGATGAGCAAGTTACTATATCGCCAGGAGATGATGCGGCTCTAACGATCTCGTTTAACCTGGCTTAAGGAGGGTGATAGGAATACTAAATACTTCTATAGTAACATCGTTTGGAGGGCACGGAAAGATAAGATGCACTAGCTTGTTGCTGATGATGGAGTGTTACATGATGATGAGGCCAAGTTGAAGATGATGAGGCCAAGTTGAAGCTGAAGCATATGGCCACGGATTATTTTTAAAAACTATTTGCTCCTGATGAAAGTCCCGACCCCTCCCATGTGGTTAGTCTTCTGGAAAAATGCGTTTGATGATGCGATAAGTTATGTGCTGAGTTTAAGATAATGAGATTTTGGACTCTCTCTTTCAGATTGGACCATTAAAGACGCCTGGACCTGATGATTTTCCTACACGCTTTTTACAGCGTAATTGGGGAATTCTAAAGGAGAGCATCATTGATGCGGTCAGAACTGGTATAATGACTGAGGGTGTTAACACCACTTCCATACTGTTAATCCCAAAGGTTACAAATCCGTATCGTCCTATTAGCTTATGCAACGGTTGTTTAAGGTTGTATCAAAGTGTTTGGTGAATAGAATGAGATCATTATTGGCTGATATTATTCCATCTTTACAAAGTGCCTTTGTTTTGGGTAGGTATATTACGGATAATGCATTATTTGCCTTTGGGTGTATTCTGTATATTAAGAAAGAGAAGGACTCGAAAAAAAGTTTTTGTGCTTATAAACTGGACCTCTCTAAGGCATATGATAAGGTTGACTGGGCTTCTTGAGGCAAGTGATACAAAATATGGGTTTCTCTCACCAGTTTGTCGGAGTGGATTATGGTTTGTGTGACATCGGTGAGATATGATGTTAAATTCAATGGAACTCTCTTGGATTAATTTGTACCATCGCGTTGGCTTCGGCAGGGTGACCCATTAACCAACCCATATAGATGGAAATTATTCGGCTTCACTCAAGGTATGTACCATCTTCTTATCTGGCCCAATCTTTGGTGAAGATGATGTGTTATGTAGCATACTTTCCACCAGCAAACATTTAATTAAGAAAATTATAGCATGGTCTCTCATATTGTATATTTTGCGTGGAGTGAAACTTATTTAAGAAACAAACATCACGCCTTCCAAAGAAAGCCATACTGCAAAATTATACCTTTTCAGAACCTTATGAGCTCAATGTAAATTATGTCCATTGTTGTTAGAGCTTGAATATAAGGTTTGCTCCCGACCCTGAGCTAAGGTCGTAGGGGTGCTCGATGCGAGTCCGAGGTCTGTAGCCTCGGTGCCCCAGAGCTGCTGTATGATACAAACGAGAAAGAGACTGAGACTTAGATTGATTTTGAGTCTTAATTTCGGAATACTTAGTACGGGCATAATATAGCGTTTACATCTGACTTGGGGGAAAAGAAGAACTAAGGGTGTGTTTGAGACAGCTCCACTCCAGCAATCCTATACTGAAGCAGGTGAAGTTGGTCCAAACACACAAACTCCAGATATTAGGTGGAGTGGAGCTGCGTGGTCTCGTAGTTCATTTTGCCGAAGCTAGCAAACAGGTGCTTCACCTGATTCACTCCACCTCCCACGTACCTGTTTGCCCATAGAGCTGGAAAGATTTTACCCACCAATGCCACCTATTAGTCACCCAACCGAAGCGTTTTATTATTTCTCAACCAAGATGCCCCCTCGTTAAGGTCTCTTCCTAGACGGTAGTAGAGCAGGGCACGCAGCCATGACCCTCCGATGCGACCCCTCGTCTCTAGCATTGCTGCAGCTACCATGAAGGCCTCTTTTTCTTTTCTGGCCACCGTCCGACCTTCTCTCCTCTGCTTGTAGTTGCCTGTAATTTTCTCTCCACCCCTGCTTCCCGTCCAGTGCACAATCAGTCGCCGGTACTTGCCATCACTGACAGCGTCGCCACCGCCATTCCGGCCGGAACTTGCCGTCGCTGCTGGCATAACCGCCGCCGTCCCGATCCGGATGAACGCCTGCACCAGGAGGTCGCCGATACCATTTTTTTCCCACCACAGTTCACTGTTGGAAGGTATACAGCAACAACAGTTTGCTTTTTTTTTGTCCATAACTGAACTGAACTTACGATTGTGAAGTATGTTCAAATATAGTTAAGCGGCGGTCTTCATTTTATCCATCGCTTTAGGACACATGACACCATTTACGTGTAGCATACATGGAACCAATCACATGTAGGAAACGATGCATAGAAAAATCGGTACAGAATTCACACGTGTCAATGAAACACCAATATGTTGAAAAAAATATAAATATGTTAGGATCGTTACTGCCAGATTGATAGGCAAAAGTGAAAGAAAAATAAGAAGTTATTCTAGACATTTTACTACACTGGCCCCACACTTTAGAATTTGAAGCTAAATCTCCCAAACACTTTTGTAGTACTTCTGGAGCACCTTAGGTGGAGTGGAGTTGAGAGATGAAGTGAAGTGAAGTGGAGTGGAGCCCTCCCAAACACAGCCTAACTAACTCTATCTAACAGAATTAGTAATCCAAACGAACTCTAACTTATTTAAATGGACTAACAAATCTTAACCCTGCACGTCTAGTTGTCGCCATCACGTAAGGGTTGTACTTCTAGGGAATCATATATTTATGATCAGGTTGCCAACATGGATATATAGTAGTAGTATGTTAAAGTGGATAATATTTAAATGATTTTCTATTGTTACACGGTGACTTTGTCTCCTCTTGCGAAAATATAACATTACTTACGAGAAATAGGAAATGGATGATGTTTAGAAAAACAATTAGACCGGAGAAGATGTTTTCCACATAATTATAGACGTTGCCGAGGGGCTGGGCCGTGCTAGTGTATAATAAACACATCAAAAGAAGCTGTATACGTAGCGTTGCGTGCTTGGTGTAGCAAACCATCCTCTCCTCCTCCAAAACATCTCGTTGACTTATTTCTCAATCCAGCGTTTGTCTGCGTTTTCGATCGGGTGCCATGGCGGGCGATGGGGAGAACCAACGGGGAGCATTGGACGCGGCGCTCGAGGAGAGCCTTCTTCTCTCTGAGGAAAGGGCGGCGATCAGGAACAGCGGCGATACTAGTAGCAAGAAGTGGGAAAAGACGTACCTGGACGTGCTGGGCGTGTGCTGCTCGGCGGAGGTGGCGCTGGTGGAGAGTCTGCTGGCGCGGCTCGACGGCGTCAGGGCGGTGTCCGTGGTAGTCCTGTCCAGGACCGTCATCGTCGAGCACGACCCCGCCGCCGTCTCACAGTCCCGCATCGGTAACCTCAACTCCTGATAATAGTCTTCCTCTCGAAAATCCTTATCTCACGTATGAATTCACAGTAGAAGCTGACAAATTCGATCTTGTCCGGAATTCCAGTGAAGGTTCTGAACGGAGCAGGCCTGGAGGCGTCGGTCCGAGCCTACGGCAGCAGCGGGATCATCAGCCGGTGGCCCAGCCCTTACATCGTTGCCTGCGGCGCTCTCCTCGTGGCTTCTTCCTTCAGGTGGCTCTTCCCTCCCCTGCAGTGGCTGGCACTGGGGGCGGCCTGCGCCGGCGCTCCCCCGATGCTGCTCCGAGGGTTCGCCGCCGCCAGCAGGTTGTCCCTAGACATCAACATTCTCATGCTCATCGCCGTTGTCGGTGCGGTGGCTCTCAAGGACTACACGGAGGCTGGCCTGATCGTCTTCCTCTTCACTGGTGCGGAATGGCTGGAGACACTGGCTTGCACCAAGGTATGAATATGATTCACGAACTAGCTAGCTAGCTAGCCCTCCACGCCACGGTTCAGCACAGTCTTATTATCAAGTCCCTCGTCATATTGTGAGGTCAGGCCAGTGCTGGGATGTCGTCGTTGATGAGCATGATCCCGCCCAAGGCAGTCCTGGCTGAAACTGGTGAGATCGTGAATGTGCGCGATCTGGCTGTGGGCGCCGTGATCATGGTGAGGGCCGGCGAGGTGGTCCCGGTGGACGGTGTGGTGGTGGAGGGGCAGAGTGAGGTGGACGAGAGGAGCCTCACCGGCGAGTCCTACCCTGTGCCCAAGCAACCCATGTCCGAGGTCTGGGCAGGCACGCTGAATTTGGACGGTAACTAAAACCTAAAACTTGTCTATGCATTTCTCTGAATTTTTTGGATGGTAATTTGGCGGAGAGAGACTGACGACGACACAACACAACTGGCAGGTTATATATCGGTGAGGACGAGCGCTCTTGCGGAGAACTCCACGGTGGCTAAGATGGAGAAGCTTGTGGAGGAGGCTCAGAACAGCAGGTCCAAGACGCAGCGGCTCATCGATTCCTGCGCAAAGTACTACACACCAGGTGAGGCGAGGCGAGGCGACGGCCGGCGGCGACCCTGGCTGTCTGTTTGTCTGAATATGCAATTGCATTGCAGGTGTGGTGGTTCTTGGAGCAGGGGTCGTGGTGGTGCCGCTGTTGCTGGGAGCGCGTGACCCAGAGCGATGGCTGAGGCTAGGCCTGGTGCTGCTGGTGAGCGCGTGCCCGTGCGCGCTGGTGCTGTCCACTCCCGTCGCCACATTCTGCGCGCTCCTGACGGCGGCCAGGATCGGGATCCTCATCAAGGGCGGGGACATCCTTGAGTCGCTTGGCGAGATCACGGCGGTGGCGTTCGACAAGACAGGGACCATCACCAGAGGGGAGTTCAGCATCCATGCGTTCCGTGTGGTTGGAGATAAAGTTGAGATGAGCCATCTTCTCTACTGGTATATACTCCCTCCGTTTAGAAATATAAGATGTTGTAGGTTTGTGAGTGAGATGTATCTATACATTAGTGTATAGGTTCAAATGAATCTAGACTAAAATGTGTCTAGATACATCTCCTTCACAAACCTAAAACATCTTATATTTCCAAACTGAGGGAGTAGTAGTTATGTACTCCTAAAGTAGTATGGTTTTTTGGATGCACTGCTAATTGCTTCTAACCAACTAAATAACCGACGACAGGATTTCAAGCATCGAGAGCAAGTCGAGCCACCCAATGGCAGCTGCACTTGTGGAATATGGGCACTCTAAATCGATCCAACCAAAGCCGGAAAATGTCGCCGAGTTCCGCATCCTTCCGGGGGAGGGCATCTATGGGGTGATCCATGGAAGAAGCATCTACATTGGAAACAAGAGAGCCTTGGCAAGGGCAAGGGCTGCAGAGAAAACGGCGGAAACCAAGGCTCTGCAAGGAGGCGTGTCGGTGGGCTATGTGATCTGCGACGGGGAGCTCGTGGGAGTGTTCTCCCTCTCCGACGACTGCCGGACCGGTGCAGCAGAAGCGATCCAGGAGCTGAGAAGCATGGGAATCAGTTCGGTGATGCTGACGGGAGACAGCGCGGAGGCAGCAGCGCATGCACAGGAGCAGCTCCATGCTGGCGTTCTAGACGAGATCCACTCGGAGCTCCTCCCGGCGGACAAGGTCCGGCTGGTGGGTACCCTGAAGGCCAAGGCCGGGCCGACTATGATGGTCGGGGACGGCATAAACGACGCCCCGGCGCTGGCCATGGCGGACGTGGGCGTCTCCATGGGCATCTCGGGCTCCGCGGCCGCGATGGAGACGAGCCACGCGACGCTCATGTCCAGCGACATCCTCAGGATCCCCGAGGCTGTCAGGCTCGGGAGGCGTGTCCGCCGGACCATCGCCGTTAACGTGGTCGTCTCGGTTGCCGTGAAGGCCGCCGTCCTCGTGCTCGCGCTCGCGTGGCGCCCCTTGCTCTGGGCGGCGGTCCTCGCCGACGTCGGCACGTGTCTGCTGGTCGTGCTCAACAGCATGTTGCTGCTGCGGGAGGGAAGCAAAGACGGGAAGGTGGAGGCCTGTCGCGCCACGGCGAGGTCGCTGGAGATGAGAAGGTCGGCTCAGGCTCAGCTCGCCGCCGGTGGTGCATCGAGTACTGCCAGCGCCACCGCAAATATTGAGAGCCCCGGCGGGGACTGCCATTGCTGTCAGAATCAGACCAGCAAGTCAGCCGAGCACTTGGTTGCCATCGACATACCAGCCGATGATCTCAAGGCCGCGTCGTCCTGTGCGCCGGCGAAAAGTGGAATCACTTCAACGATGGCCACTTCATCGAGCTGCGCCTCGCAAGGATGCTGTTCTGGCCCAGTACATAGCAAGCGAAGTGTACAAGCAAATGTCGCCAATTGATCACGCGGTGGCGGCATCATAAAGAGGGTGGTGTCTTGTTTCTGCGAAATATTTCCGGTTGTGCTATTACCAAGTCGATGGCCCGCCGTTTAAATATTCAGATTTGAGCACAAATAAGAACATGAATAATACTCTTCGGATGATTACCAATCCAAGTTTAAAGAATGCTTATGATGCGACATCGGCTAACGCAATTGGGGAATATAAAGGCGAAGAGGTCTATTCTAAACACTGAACTTGTAGAGGTTTCGCGATTTGAATGCCGAAGCCGAATCTCTTATCGTTCACACCTTGAAGTATCAAATCTCGGTCTAAATCGAACCCTGAACCAGTTTGATGCACCGGGGAAGGTGCAATCCCGATCGAGATCACATGCTACTCTCACATACATGTGGACCCTATGTTTGTCAAAACTTGTAGGCTGCGGACGATTCCAAAGCCATGATGACGAGACGAGGGCACCCACACTATAGGGGAGGGGCTCCGCTGGTTGAGCGTCTCCTTAGAGTAGACGATGGTGCACACATCGTTGACATCGATCGCATCCTAGATGCGATTTCACTGAGCGGCTCCGTAGGCGCTGCCTCAAAGTAATGGATATCCACTTTGGTTGGTAGGAGAAGATGCCCCCACTATGGAAAGACACATTTTAAAATGTCAATAAAATTCGAAAAACTCGGATGTATATGTAGATATTCTGTGCACACATATAAAGTTTAATGGAAAAAAAAACATGTTTTGCGGTATGTGTAAAACAATTTTTTGTGCCACAAAATGACTTTTCACTAGACATTTTTTGTTTGTTTTTGTTGCCTACGATTCTAAGTATGTTTTGCTTCACAAGATGTTTGAGGACATGTAAGTATGTTTTATTGTGGAATCTGATTGTGCACAGCTGGTCTATCAAAAGATCGTGATCGTTCTGCCTATCTGCATACTATTTCGGAGATTCGAAGCTTGGTTAGAGGTAATAGAAAGTGTTGTTTTGTAAAAGCAGACCGTAGTCAGGTGAGAATTAGCCACTGCCTTGCTAATTGGGCAAGGACAGAGAACATAACTAGATTTTGGTTTAGGTCGGGTCCTGATGAACTTCCTGTAATTCTTGCTGATTAATAAAAGGTCTGGTTTTACCCACACAAAAAAGGGCACAAACATGTTCATTCTAAAATATCATATTCTTTGAAAATATTTAAACATTTCAAAGATGTGTTTTTAGTAATGGGAGTACATGCCTCGGCGAGCTAAAATGATGTGTCCAAAAACCAAAGTTCAAGGTATTGTATTAGAGGAAAATTCAAGCCCTAATGTCTTCTATAGAAAAAATCCCAAGCGTGAATAGGACTTTTTTAATTATTTTAATTCAAAATATATAATTATCTAGTGCAAGCCCAATCTTTATAGTAGGGTTTTTCTTATTCTAAGAAGTCCATTCCAGCACCCTGGCCCATGTCAGGCATTCGAGGCCGCGAAGAAACCCTAAGCCCCATGGCTTTGTCAGATAAACATGGAAAATATACTGCCCATTAGTGCTGCTTTTGGTGTCGTTCTTCATTTTTTGGAAAAAAGTTCAGATTTAAAAAATGTTCAGATTTGGAAGTTGTTTGGATTTAAAACTTGCTTAAATTTAAAAATTTCAAAATTCAAAGGAAACAACATGACATAACGAAACAAAATGAAGTACCCCTAGCGGAAACAGTTGAAGAGGGCAGCGGTCAAAGGAAGTTATTTGGGCCTAGCGCAGATTCGGAAGTCATGCGTGCGGACTGCGTACCTTAGATGGGCCAGCCTCGGCAATTAATTTGCAGATATGTTGATCTACCTTTTGCCACCCCTCCCTTCTCTGCTAGCTATATACCGGAAATAGATGGAATTGTTGCGACTCACGAGTCCGTGTTGCTAACGACTGCTCGTGATGCGCGCGCAGGACACGAATTGGAATCCTACCAGGACTCATGCATCGTCCTTAATTACAGGCAGGGGCCGCCTTTTTAATCACGCACTATCGAGTATCGACCTCCTGTAGTTGCTGTAATCGCGTCGACTTCGATCCATATCGAGTTATTGTAATCCTGCGCGTTGCCTCCTCAAACTGAGATCTGCGCTCGTCGATGCATCCATGGGGCTCCAACCCCCGTCGTCCCACCACGGCCCCCTACGGCAACAGCAGCTTCCGCGACGGGAGCCGCAGCACCACCAATGCCCCGCCCTACGGCCAGCAGCCGCCGCCGCAGCAGCAGCAGCAGATGACGCCGCAAAAGAGAGAACAGATACTGATGGCAGCGGGACGCCTCGCGGCCGAGTACCTGGCGAGCAAAGGCGAGCTGCCCGCGCACGTGCTACGCAACCGGCCGCCGCCGGCGCTCCCGTTCCAAGAACGACCGCCAGTGCCCCGTCCGCAGCATCATCATCATGGCCAGACGTCGTTCCCGCGCTCCTTCCAGCAAGAACGCCCTCTCGCCAACCAGCACTTCCAGTTCAGGCCGCCGGCGCCGCGCCAGTTCCAGTTCCAGCAACGCCCGTCGTCGTTCGCTCCCCGTCCGTTCCAAGGGCCAGGCCGGCCGATCGCCAAGCGTCCCCGCTCGTCGTTTCAATGGCGCCGGCCCGTCGTGCCGCAACCGGCCGGACCGCTTCATTCTGGCGCGCGTGCCCCGGCTCCTTCCGTGACGCAGGGCGATGGGAACGACAGCCAGCCTGCTGTGGTGCAGTCGGGTGACGCTGACACGGCTCAAAGCTCGCAGCAGATGATGGACCAAGACTAAGCACCTGACTAGCTGTATGCTCTTTTTTTTTTCTTTGACAGGAGAGACTAGTTGTCTGCAGACAAGCCGCTCGCAATGGCACAACTCTGCAGGGCTACTAATACTACTGCTGCCACTTAAATATCGTGCACTTCTTTTAAAGTATCCGTCGCCTATTCACTCTAATCTCTTTGTTAGAGCATGTCTGAATATCTCCTATGCAATGAATACACAAGGTCGCAAACTGAACGTGGCACACACTAATCCGTTTTGCCGCATTCCCATGCCAAATCCGTTTTTTTTTAGAAAGGAGCGTATATTAATATCTGTTTTTTTTAGAAAAGAGCATATATTAATATCAGATGATACCAATTACACTCGGCCTATGCACCAACGCATTGTTCTAGCGCCCACACAGATGCACATAGCTAAAAAACAAAAGAAGAATTAAAAAAAAAGAACCACTGTTGATCTAAAAAAATACAAAAAAGAAAAGTCCCACTACAGTGGCATTCATTAAAACAACAGTACTACCACCACCAAGACAGCACCAAAAATCCAGCTTCTCCAAAAACGACATCTTTAAGAAGGGAACTGTGCACGAACACCGTCATCGCCCGATCAAAGATCTAGGTTTTCACCTTAAAGAAAGTCCGCGCCCTCAAAACAATACCTTCAGCAAGAACATTGCCAGGCACAAATAATTAAGACCAGACCCTGAGTTTTCACCCTGAAAGGTAGGACCATGAACCTCTCTTGTACAGTCATCCCCACTTGTATGCCACTTCTCCAATTCACAAGTCACCTAGCCAATTCCTCATCACTACCTAGACTCGAACCACCATTGTCTGCCCTGAGATCTCGGTCTCCATGACTTTCTTCGTCAGCACCATGGAACGAGAACATGTCCCATGATAATAACAGTCAACAAAGCTTCGAAGCACACCCTCTGAAACCAAACGGTCAGGGTAAAACATGGGTGCGTACGACCAAATTCAATCCTTCCAGCAAACTCACAACATGATAGCACTTATGGAGTTCGCCGATGGAGCCTTTCGGAACACGACACAGAAACCAGATCAATGGAGACCAACATCCGGCAGATCATCGTCTTGGCTTGACAGGGATCCAGGACCACCTCCTTTATTAAAACCGAGCCAGCAGCCCCCACGCCACCTGCCGGAAACTAGCAGGATCCACCGCAAGACGACAAGACCACCCGGCCGACCATTCCGACGGAGAAGGAGGCCACCACCATCATGCCGGGACAGATGCCCCAAATGCCCTAGTGTCACGGATAAGGCCTGGGTCGTCTGGGCGCCGACGTCGAGGCCAACGTACGGGAAAGATCACGGCTAGGCCCATATCCCCGCCGCCGCCTGCCGCCATCTGGGCCGAGGATCACCGGCCACCGCTCGCCGCAAACCACCGCCAAACCAGCCGGGACGGACGCCGCAGCCTTCCCGCTAGATCACGATCAAGGACGCCACCGCCACGCCCCCAGGTCTTTGCCTGGCGACGATCCAGACGGCGGCGGCAGGAAGGAGAGACCACGGGAGGGAGAGCTCGGCGGGTAGGGGAGGCCGCCCGGCGCGGCGCGGCGCCACCGCGCGGGTGCGGGAGGAGGAGGGGTCGGGAGGAGTACGTCCCTTTTGTCCCTTTTGTCCGTCTAAATCTATACTAAATCTGGTTGGCTTTACGGTCTAGCGGATAGCACCGCATGTCCCTTTTGTCCGTCTTAGGACTTTCTGATAGATTGCGGAAGTATAGATTGTATTGATATTGCAAAAGGTGATTACACCGTGAGCCATTAGACTATTTATATAGTACTTCCTCCGTCCTAAAAAGGATGTCTCAAGTTTGTCTAAATTTGAATGTATCTAGACACTATTTAGTATATAGATACATCCAAATTCAAACAAACTTGAGACATCCTTTTTAGGACGGAGGGAGTACTAGAAGACTTAGGGAGAAAAAAGACTATTAGAGATAGAATTGGATTATAATATGAAACTACCTAATATAACCTAACAGACATATACTCTAATACCCCCGCAGTCGGATCGGTAGTGACGCGAACGGTCTGACTGGAGCATAAGCCGGAGGTGAGGTGGTAGCCCTTGTTGCCAATGTCGATGTAGCCGGGAGTAAGGGCGCTGTAGTTGTGGTCGATGGTGCCGTTGGTGAAGTTGTCTCCGTTGATGAAGTTGATGATGTTGTTGTGTTGTGGTCGATGTCGTCGTTGAGCCTGGAGAATTCGCCGTAGTAGTTGAGGTAGACGTAGTTTGAGTCGGAGTAGTCGAGGTAGGCGACACGCCTTGCCGAGCTTGCCAAACTCGGGAGCACGCCGGGGACGAAGGCACGCGTCGATGTTGCCAATATCGGACATGCGGAGACAGGGACCATCACGAACCATGCGAGCTAGAGCCAGAGCCAGATTTGAAGAAGCATAGAAGGTCTCCTTGCACGGTTGGTGCGTAGAAGTTGTCCGCCGATTTGTCAGAGTAGATGGAGTAGTTGCAAGAAGGAAATTGATTTAGTGCAAAATAAAAATTAGACTTCGACTCTGGCAGCGAGGTCGATGGACGAAGACGATGAGGTAGTTGTTGATGGTGATTGAATTATTGTGGTAATCGATTTCGGGGATTAGACCCTTATTTTCCGCTTGTATGAGCACAACGTCGCTCGTGGAGAAGAAATTTTTGTTGGCATTGACGTTGACCACGATTGGTGGTGGCGGCGACGATGTGACAATGTTGTTGGTGTAGATGGTTGTCAGCGATGATGACCACAGGTGATGAAGGTGCAACCCTTTGTTGATGGCGAAGCGCGTACTCGGGGACGTGCGTCCCGGTTGATGTTGGCGAAGACGGGCCGGCGTGGTGACAACGTGAGGACGGATAAGGTGATGACCATTTCATGGGAGTGCGGTGCAACAGCAGTAGCACTGGCTCTTCCCGCTCTCCTTGTACTGGTCTTGGAATTCCAAAGTTGGAAGCAACTATAAGGCTAGTCATAGTGCAAGTAACTTCATGAGTAACTAAGGATCCAACTCAGCAAAAATGCTTATATGGCAGTGACTAATGAAGAGAGAGAAAGATGAAGTAACATATTTGGTTACTGCAACATCACATATACCAATGCGAAATAAGTCTATCACCTAATAAATGATAATTTGCATGACACCACTTATATGTTCCTCTCCACTATGAAGGTAGTAACATAGATTAGTAACTTATGGATGTTATTAGATTATGCTACTCTCCACTATGACTAGCCTAAGATTATCATACAACATTCATGTGTTCACTTCTCAAGTATAGTTAAGAGAGTTCTATGTTTTTAACTTTTTATTAAACAAATAATAAATGTTATCAGTCATGTCTTGTGCAATTATATGTAGTGGCAACATGATCAAACAGTCAAAACACACACTATGTTATTTGTATAGCTAAAAGACTAAGTTACAACAAGGAATTCAATAGACTAATTCTACAATCACGATGAAATTCCAGTAGCATGTACCATCTGGCAAGCCACAACATGGAAATGATACTAATAACCTACTAGGTAAATACACATTAGCTCATGAAGGAGTTGTATATGAATAAAGAATCGCTAATACAATCACAGGAAACATTAAAAGGTAGCAAAAAGATATCACAGTACATCCATGATGATATAATTAATTCCAATGCTAAATATGGATAGAGGAGGGTTGAATGTAAACAATTTTTATTATTCTCTAGATTTTCATAGACTAGCTTTCACCATGCATTAACAATTTTCCAACTTAAATAAAAAACACTGAACTACAGAAGCAGGTATCTGACTACATGGCTTATCAGACATAAGTTAAAACTAGATACTTCAACTGCTATGACAATCTAAAGTATTGAGTACCTGAGAAGCAACACTATGGCAATCTCCTGTAGGGAGCACATCAAAACCACTTCTGCAGCTGAATGATAGTTAATACTGGTAGCTACAACACAGAAAAAACACAGATTTTGTCAGCAACAAGTAAATAGATGGTTGCTATAACGTTTCAAAAAATATGTCAGACAGGAATCAACTTGGTTCATTTTCGAGAATGCTTACGAGGTAATCAATGAATGTCGAAATGCATATTGTAAAGGGGGAAGTGGACTGAGAGATAACTAGAGTACAATATTGTTCATTTTACACATATAATTATCATTTATCACTTACATCATAAACTCGAAAAGAAAGAAACACGCACAACAGTAACCAAAGTAACATCTCGATCAGATCCTAGTACAAAGCTACTCAGCTCATATCTTCCTTATCACATAGGGAATTTACTCAAAAATAATGTTGGGCATCGTGATCCATCAACAAGGTAATAAAGAGGAGAATGGGATGGACCGATGACTAATCTAATCTATAGAAGACACTATTGCTCCGGTTGCAGCACTATACTAGATATATTTTAACATTATTATCACATGTCCAAGTCAGCACTGATATTGCATTGATACCAGATATGACCAAATAATAAATTACTAATATTCATGGCTTGACTACTAATACCAGATAAGACTTGTATTAGAGTATATGTCGGTTAGGCATATTTGGTAGTTTAAATATTGTAATCCAACTCTATCTCTATTAGTTTTCTTGCCCCCTGAGTCTTCTAGTACTATATAAACGGCCTAAGGACTCACTATGTAATCATCTCTTGCAATATCAATACAATCTATACTTCCGCAATCTATCAACTTGGACATGTACTAGATATATTTTAACATCAGATAAGATACTAATATACTACATTGTGAGCAATAAGCATGAAATCTCATGTTAGTGCAAGTAATGGACTTGTGTAACATGGAAAAACATGGTCAATTTGGTTTAAAATTCGAATTGGCATTTTCCAAACATGTGAATCACTGGCAAAACTCGAAGTGCATATTATTTCAAGGACAAAACAATTCATGAGAGTTGAACATATGCATGTGGAAAAATTCTGCACACACTAGTAAAAAATAGGGCTATCGTTCAAAGCAAATGTGATCTTTAGTCTTGGTCATGTTTGGACTCGGGACTCCCGGTTTCAAGGCTATGGAGGCCAGCCAACTTTAGTCCCGGGTCAAACAGGCCCATTAGTCGCGGGACGAGATACCAACCATGACTAAAGAGATAGTGACCTTTAGTCTGTATTGGTGTCTCCAACCAAGACTAAAGGTCTAACTACATTTTTTCTCTCTCATGCCTACCACCACCACCAACCCCCCCCCCCAAAACGTCTAACACAAATAAACAAAAATAATAAAAACTTCAAATTTCAAAATCCTTTGACATGCATGTACCTCACGCAACCAACTTTTAGGGAAAAACTTAAAAATTGAAATTTGTTTTTTTACAAATAAAGGTTATTTAGAATTAAAATGGCTATAACTTTTGCTTACGAACTCAGGAAAAATTGTGTAATAAATGAAAAGTATTTGTGCGAAAATTTACATCCGATTTCAACGCCTAAGGTCGTTTGCATAAATTATAGATTTTCAAATTTTCAAAGGGAAATATGAAAGTAGGAAGATTTTAGGTTTTGCTAGGAAAAAATGAGAAAAATTGATATTTTTTCAAAATTTTGAATTCCTTTTGTTGTTTATTTTACTTTTTAATTATTTTGAAGTTTTTATATTATTTTGGATTTTTTGGATTTTTTTAGTTTTTTGAGATTTTTTTATTTTCTTAAAAAAATTGTGTTTTAAATTTAATAATTGAATTATGCATAAAGATTATTTGGAATTCATTGTTGCTTATTATTACTTAATCATTGTTGCTTATTTTAAAATTATTTTGGAATTCAAAAAATAAAATCATGTGTTATCAAAGTCTTAAGGATTAAGAGAATTGATAGCATACTATTATCAGGAAGTTATGACCGCAGACTTGGAAGCTAATTTGGAAAGAACTCAAATGTTAAGTGTGCTAAGATGGAGGAGTGTGAGGGTGGGTGACCGACCAGAGAGTTTGACCACAAGTATGCACTTTGACATGAGAATAGGGGTGATTAGAGATTGAACTCTCAAATAATGAGATTAAACTGTTAAACAATTCAAAACTCTGAAACTTCGAAATTCAATAAAAAAATTAAAAAAAATAAAAGAATTTAAAAAACTTCATCCAGGCCTTTAGTCCCGGTTGGTAACTTACATGTTGAAGACTGGATAACTCTCGTGTTATTGATGGGTAACTTTTTGGTAAAAAAAGTTAAATTATCCATCCCTAACACATGTGTTATCCATATCATAATATATAAGTTATTCATCCTTTAACATATAAGTTATCCACCATATAAATTTTATATTCTATTTTATGAGTAATTTTTGTAGTGGTGGATAACTTACATGCTGAAGCCTGGATATGTCTAATGTTACTTGTGGGTACCATTTGGGGAAAAAAGTTGTGTTATTCAGTCAGAGCATGCACACGAGGCACTCATGGAAGTTGTCAAAGAGTCTCCACACATAATGTTTTATACGACGGATAACTTATATACTAGTAGTAGTGGATAACTTATGTGTTACGGGTGGATAAATTTTAGACTCGAAAAAACATCGTCGAAACATATCAACATTGGATCTAGTTTCGAAGATCTCGTCGTGACTAGCCTAACAGCAAAAACAAATCCTAAATTAGATTAACGGTTTGGTCTACAATATTCATATTTGATTTGAGCTACATAATCAAACTTTTGTCGTTTAGCACTTAGTCTAACAAGGGAGGACGCACATGGAGTGCCCGCTGAAAATCCCGAATCAACGGGCGCCCGTTAGGCTGGTCAATAGTGCTAAGTAACTTAGAATAGTAACATATATATGTTACTAGTTTATGTTACTACCTTCATAGTGGTAGTAACATGTGTGGTGTCATGCAAGTACTAATTAATGAGGTTGTAGACTCATATAGTCTTGATATATGTGATGTTATGGTAACTAGCTAAGTTACTATCTTCCTTTTTTTTCATTAACTATCATGTCATGTCACTAATTTGCTTACTTGGCATTGCATGTACATGCATGTTACTAGCTAAGTTACTCCCACTATGACTAACAACGTCCTAATAAAAAGTATAAAGAAGGCAACTTTCTTGTTCGTAAGACAAATGTTAAGTCCTGTCTGTTTAGATGGACATTGCGCTAGATTATAAGAAAAATAAAGATGAATAATCTTGGCTTGACAATGAAGTAATTTGGTCAGCCTTGTGTCACAATTTGCGAACCAGGGAAATAAAGCCTTTCACAATAGGAGTCTTTTAGCATTGTATCCTAGGTAGTATGCTTATGTGGCACCATATTTAATGATGAAAAAGAAGGGTGGTGTACACCTCTTGCACGAAGTTCATAGACAAAAACAAATCCTAAACCAATCATATGCATGCATGCTGCCAAAATTATTAAATTTAGATACAACCTTAAGAAACAATGCATTATGTAGTACTTCCTCCGTCACGGTTTGGAGGGCGTTTTAGAGAGATTGTTGGAACCTAGGTGGATACTGATTGGGCCAGATTTGTGTCAAAAATATGTAAATTCGTTGGGAGAAAATAGGCTTATTAATTATTCGGCGCCCTATTAAACGTAATTACTTAATGGAAACGAGGAGTTTAGGCGCATGCATTGGTGGATTTGCATGCAAGAATTAATTCCTTGCATGCATGGAGTAGGAAGTGGGGAGGAAAAAAGAGACATTAATTCTATGATTAAGTCTAACGTGTCTAGAAGAAGAGGAGTTTTGGAAACACATGATTTTTGTAAGACAGCCCTCCAAACCATGACGGAGGGAGTATGTTATTTCTTAAGATATTTGATTGCCTAGGATAATGTGCGAAGAGACAATGCATTGTGAAAGGCCTATGACTAATCACAATGAAGAGTATCATATGTTAGTATCATGCATATGATACTACTGTATGATACTATATCTACAATGCATAGTATCATAGACTTATAGTATTTATTGTTTTATAGAATCTCAATGCAAATTTGTATACAAGATTTTTTTGACACTAATTTTTCTATTTTTACGTGCTATGATACCATATCTACCTATAATACTACTAACATCTCTCTCATCATTAATTGCAATGACATATGCACATTTTGCATGCACGTAGTGCATGATACCACCTATGATACTCCCATTGGGACTAGTGTAAGAAAGATGATCGGTTGTTTATGGATAAATCAACTTGATGATCCCCATGTTGGTCTCCATTAATTAAATAGGATTAGAAGTCATCTTAAACACTAGTAGAAAACAGGCTATCCGTTTGTGCCCCCTAACAACGTTAGTCCCGGTTGCGCCACGAACCGGGACTAATGCTGGCACGCGTCCCGGTTCGAGCGGGCATGGTGGCCGGGGGCATGCGTCCCGGTTGGTAAGGAGTCATCCGTCCCGGTTTGTAACACAAACCGGGACTAAAGGTTGGGCGTCAGCCACGTGGCGTGGCACACACCTTTAGTCCCGGTTTGTGTTACAAACCGGGATGTATGATCCCGCCCTCTATAAATGCGACGCCCCAACCCTCTGCCTCCACTCTGTTTTTTCTTGGTGGAAGGTGTGAGAGGTGTGCTAGTTTTTTTTTCCTATGCATGCATTCAAGGTGTTTGATGAAATGTTTGAGTGAATGATCCCGTTCAATTTTCTCATAGAAAAAAATATAGAAGGTGTTCGAGACGCACTTGAGCTTTCTCTCCTCTTTATTTCCCTCGATCGAGGTTAGCAATCTTATCTTTTCTCTGTCATTGATACAATGCATGTGTCGATGTGAATTGGTCATTTCACTATTTATGATGTCCTGTTTTTGATAAACTTACTTATATAATGCAGATGAACGGTCGGGAATGGATGTACGGTGACCGACGTGTACCCGGGTACATTAAAGGCGTGGATAAATTTATCGATGTGGCTACGGCAAACAAAGAGAATGGTTTTATACGTTGTCCATGTGTTCAATGTCGGAACAACAAGGAGTACTCTTCCTCGAAAATTATTTGCGGCCACCTGATTATGAAAGGTTTCATGCCTAACTATAATTGCTGGACCAAGCACGGGGAAAGAGGGGTTATTATGGAAGACGGTGAAGAAGAAGATGATGATAACAACTATCATCATATGTTTCCTGAATACAGTGATACTGCAATGGAAGACAATGAAGAGTAAGGAGGTGAAGAACGGGCATCAGATGAGTCGACTGATGAACTTGGTAGGGTCATTTCTGATGCAAAGCGAGACTATGAAACAGAAAATGAGAAGTTGAAGTTAGAGGGCATGTTAGAAGATCACAAAAAATTATTGTACCCAAATTGTGAAGATGGCAGCACAAAGCTCGGTATCACACTGGAATTGCTGCGATGGAAGGCAGATTGTGGTCTAACTGACTCCTCATTTGAAAAGATGCTGAAAATAATGAAGCCGAAGTTTCCAAAACATAACGAACTTCCCGAGAGTACCTACGAAGCAAAGAAGACTCTCTGTCCTCTAGGATTAGATGTGCAAAAGATACATGCATACATTAATGACTGCATCCTCTACCGCGCTAAGGAGTATGAGAATTTAGATAAATGCCCGGTATGCAATGCATTGCGGTATAAGATCAGACGAGATGACCCTGGTGATGTTGAGGGAGAGCCCCTCCGGAAGAGGGTTCCTGCTAAGGTTATGTGGTATGCTCCTATAATACCAAGGTTGAAAGCATGTTCAGAAACAAAGAGCATGCCAGGTTGTTGCGATGGCACAAAGAAGACCGTAAGAAATACGGGAAGTTGAGACACCCTGCTGATGGGTCACAGTGGAGAAAAATCAAGAGAAACTTCCTAGACTTTGCATGTGACGCAAGGAACTTATGGTTTGGTCTAAGTACGAATGGCATGAATCCTTTTGGGGAGAAGAGCTGCAGTCACAGCACCTGGCCCGTGACTCTATGTATCTATAACCTTCCTTCTTGGTTGTGCATGAAGCGTAAGTTCATTATGATGCCAGTGCTCATCCAAGGCCCGAAGCAATCGGGCAACGACATTGATGTGTACCTTAGGCCATTAGTTGAAGAACTCTTACAGCTGTGGGGCAAACCAGGTGTACATGCGTGGGATGAGAACAAACATGAGCCATTTGATCTACGAGGGTTGCTTTTCGTAACCATCAATGGTTGGCCTGCTCTTAGTAACCTTTCAGGACAGAAAAACAAGGGATATAAGGCATGCACGCACTGTTGAGATAAGACTGAAGGTACATATTTGCATAAATGCAAGAAGGTTGTGTACCTGGCGAATCGACGATTTCTTCCGACCAATCATCCCGTAAGAAAGAAAGGCAAGCATTTCAAAGGTGGGGCAGATCACCGAAAGAAGCCTGAACTCCCTGCTGGTGATGATGTATTTGGTATGGTCAAGGACATAGAAGTAATCTTTAGAAAGGGTCCCGGCGGTCAATCAGTTCCGAACGACGTCGCTACAGGACACGCACCCATGTGGAAGAAGAAATCTATATTTTGGGAGCTGCCATATTGGAAAGTCCTACATGTCCGCTCTTCAATCGATGTGATGCACGTGACAAAGAATCTTTGCATGAACCTGCTAGGATTCCTAGGCGTTTATGGGAAGACAAAAGATACACCAGAAGCACGGGAGGACCAACAAATTATGAAAGACCCAAAGAACATGCATACACAGAACAAGATAAAGGGCATCACTTAAGTCGTGTCAGCTATGCTCTTACCAAAGCAGAGAAGGAAATCTTTTTTGAAGTCCTTTACAGTATCAAGGTGTCGTCTGGCTTCTCATCTAATATAAAGGGGATAATAAATATGGCAGAGAAAAAGTTCCAAAACCTGAAGTCTCATGACTGTCACGTGATTATGACGCAGTTGCTTCCCATTGCATTGAGGGGGCTTCTACCGGAAAATGTTCGAGTACCCATTGTGAAGCTATGTGCATTCCTCAATGCAATATCTTAGAAGGTAATCAATCCAGATATTCTGCCAAGGTTACAGAAGGATGTGGTACAATGTCTTGTTAGTTTTGAGTTGGTGTTCCCACCATCCTTCTTCAATATTATGACGCATCTCCTGGTTCACCTAGTGGAAGAGATTGCCATTCTCGGTCCTGTATTTCTGCACAATATGTTCCCCTTTGAGAGGTTCATGGGAGTCTTAAAGAAATATGTTCATAACCGTGCTAGACCAGAAGGAAGCATCTCCAAGGGATATGGAACAGAGGAGGTCATTGAGTTTTGTGTTGACTTTATTCCTGACCTTAAGCCGATTGGTGTTTCTGACTCGCGGCATGAGGGAAGATTAAGTGGAAAAGGCACGCTGGGAAAGAAAGCAATGATATGTAGGGACGGGGATTCTTTCACTAAAGCACACTACACAGTTCTACATAATTCCACCTTGGCAGCTCCGTATATCGAGGAACACAAGAATATTGTACGCTCCAAAAACCCGGGGAAGCCTGAATCATGGATTACAGATGAACACATGAAGTCTTTTGATGGTTGGATGCGGACACATCTCTTGAATGACACCACTGTTGGAGATCAGCTATACTTGTTGGCCGCGTCACCATCTTCTACTATATTGAATTTCCAAGGGTACGAAATAAATGTGAATATATTCTACACGATCGCCCAAGATAAAAAGAGCACCAACCAAAATAGTGGTGTCCACTTTGATGCAACAGACAGGAATGGACAAAAGGACACATACTATGGTTATATAGAGGAGATATGGGAACTAGACTATGGAGTCTCTTTTAAGGTCCCTTTGTTTCGCTGCAAATGGGTCAACCTGAATGGGGAAGGAGTAAAGATAGACCAGTTGTACGGAATGACAACAGTGGATCTCAACAATCTTAGTTATAGAGATGAACCATTCGTCCTAGCCAATGATGTGTCTCAGGTTTTCTATGTGAAGGACATGTCCTCCAGACCGAGAAAAAGAAAAAATATGCAAACGAATACATCATATGATGAGCCAAAGCGTCACATAGTTCTTTCAGGAAAAATAAACATCGTGGGAATCGAGGACAAGATAGACATGTCAGAAGATTATAATAAGTTTGATGAAATTCCGCCCTTCACAGTGAAAACTGACCCAAGCATTCCGTTAAGTAAAGAAGATGCTCCATCATTACGTCTGAAGCGATCATAAGGAAGGACATATGCCAAGAAGTTCATGCTCATATTGTGTAACTATAGTTCATATCTGGCTAGGATATCTTATGATGTTTGCAATTTTCCAAGTTTAATAAATGTACTGAGTGTTAGTCCCGGTTTGTGGCTTGACCGGGACTATATATAGGGGGGCCTTTAGTCCCGGTTTTGTAGTCTAGGTTTTTAATATTACTAAATGTCTTGAGTGTTAGTCCCGATTCGTAGAACGACTTTCCTGAACTATGAAGAAGTTGTCCCGATTCGTACTTAGCATTAAGATCTGATCTCCAAACGCGTGTGGTCACATATTAGGGAGTGCCTCTATGACCAGTTTCTTGGAGATGTCGGAGGACTGGGATCCGGCGGCATCTCCCTGAAACTTGTCGTAGTGGTGTCCCTGCTCTCGCACACCATCTTGCTGCTTGTAACTTCTCTAACTAGATCAATACACCTGGGAGCTAACTAATTTCACATATTAGGGAGTGCCTCTATGACCAGTTTCTTGGCGATGCCGGAGGACTGGGATCCGGTGGCATCTCCCTGAAACTGGTCGTAGTGGTGTCCCTGCTCTCGAAAACAATATTGGAGATGCCTCAATCTGGCTGGAGGACTGGACTCACAAGGATGCCTATTTATAGTACAACAGCTCGGCATAGTGTCGACACTTACGGTATAATGTCGACACTCACCCCTATTATTAGTGTTGACTGATGTTTTGTCCTGATTGGTGTTTCCAACCGGGACTAAAGGTTCATCTTTAGTCCCGATTGGTGACACCATCCGGGACAACGTACACGCCGCACGACATAATGTCAACACTCACCCCTATCATTAGTGCTGCCTGGCCTTGCCTGCCGAAATCCCTCCAACCGGGACTAAAGATGAACCTATCAATGTTGTTATGTCCATATTATGCATGCATGTGGACATTGGTATGGAGAACAATGCTGCAGGAGGAAGTTTTCCTTTTCGTCGCACGGAAAAGCTATTTTCCATTTTCCGAGCGCAAAAAAGGGTCATTTTGTGAAGTAACCACCAAAATGCTGTTTCAGAATGCCACCGTCCCATTTTTCTAAAATACTAGACCACCTTACATGGAATATCTCCCAACCGGGACATCTCAAACCTTTTCGTCCATCCCGGGTAAAAAGGACAAATGTCTGCCGAATCGGTAGCGCCCATGATTTTTTGAAAAAATAATTTTTAGACTCGCAATATGTGGTTTCTTCAGAGATCCAATGCAAGTTCTAACGATGCTCGTCCCCTATCTTCATGCATGCCGGTTCGATCATAGTTAGAAATTCAAAAAAAATCAAAATGGACATAAGAAATTCAAAAAAAATCCGAACAATGAAAATCCTTCGCGTGGTGTCATATTATGTGACATAGTTGAAAGGAAAAATACCAGACTTGGTATATTGATCATGTCTCAAAAAAACCTTCACAAAATGACCTATCATGTTCGAGGTTTCATGGCTTTCGGTCCAAATGACCGATGTTATGTGCTGAATCATGGCATAGTTTGTGATATTATGCCCATATTATGCATGCATATGGACATTGGTATGGAGAACAATGTTGCAGGAGGAAGTTTTCCTTTTCGTCGCACGGAAAAGCCATTTTCCATTTTCTGAGCGCAAAAAACGGGTCGTTTTGTGAAGTAACCACCAAAATATTGTTTCAAAATGCTACCGTCCCATTTTTATAAAATACTAGACCACCTTACATGGACTATCTCCCAACCGGGACATCTCAAACCTTTTCGTCCATCCCGGTAAAAAGGACAAATGTCTGCCGAATCGGAAGGAAGTGGGTCCGGTTTGTACTACAGGTACATGATCTAACGCCCGTGATTTTTTGAAAAATCATTTTTAGACTCGCAATATGTGGTTTCTTCAGAGATCCAATGCAAGTTCTAATGATGCTCGTCCCCTATCTTCATGCACGCCGGTTCGACCATAGTTAGAAATTCAAAAAATTCAAAACGGGCATAAGAAATTCAAAAAAAATCCGAATAATGAAAATCCTTCGTGTGGTGTCATATTATGTGACATAGTTGAAAGAGAAAATACCAGACTTGGTATATTGATCATGTCTCGAAAAACCCTTCACAAAATGATCTATCATGTTCGAGGTTTCATGGCTTTCGGTCCAAATGACCGATGTTATGTGCTAAATCACGGCATAGTTTGTGATGGTGTGCCCATATTATGCATGCATGTGGACATTGGTATGAAGAACAATGTTGCAGGAGGAAGTTTTCCTTTTCGGCGCGCGGAAAAACTATTTTCCATTTTCCGAGCGTAAAAAACGGGTCGTTTTGTGAAGTAACCACCAAAATGCTATCTCAGAATGCTACCGTTCCATTTTTGTAAAATACTAGACCACCTTACATGGACTATCTCCCAACTGGGACATCTCAAACATTTTCGTCTATCCCAGGTAAAAAGGACAAATGTCTGCTGAATCGGTAGGAAGTGGGTCCGGTTTGTACTATAGGTACATGATATAACGCCCGTGATTTTTTGGAAAAATAATTTTTAGACTCGGAATATGTGGTTTCTTCAGAGATCCAATGCAAGTTCTAACGATGCTCGTCCCCTATCTTCATGCACGCCGGTTCGACCATAGTTAGAAATTCAAAAAATTCAAAACGGGCATAAGAAATTCTAAAAAAATACGAACAATGAAAATCCTTCGCGTGGTGTCATATTATGTGACATAGTTGAAACAAAAAATACCAGACTTGGTATATTGATCATGTCTCGAAAAAAACTTCACAAAATGACCTATCTTGTTCGAGGTTTCATGGCTTTCGGTCCAAATGACCGATGTTATGTGCTGAATCACGACATAGTTTGTGATGTTGTGCCCATATTATGCATGCATGTGGACATTGGTATGGAGAACAATGTTACATGAGGAAGTTTTCCTTTTCGTCGCACGGAAAAGCCATTTTGTATTTTCCAAGCGCAAAAAACGGGTCGTTTTGTGAAGTAACCACCAAAATGCTGTTTTAGAATGCTACCGTCCATTTTTCTAAAATACTAGACCACCTTACATGGACTATCTCTCAACCGGTACATCTCAAAACTTTTCGTTCATCCCAGGTAAAAAGGACAAATGTCTGCCGAATCGACAGAAAGTTGGTCCGGTTTGTACTATAGGTACATGATCTAACGCCCGTGATTTTTTGAATAAATCATTTTTAGACTCGCAATATGTGGTTTCTTCAGAGATGATCTAACGCCCGTGATCTAACGTACAGAAAAACCAATTTTCTTCCCGCCATTTCTTCCCGCCATTTTTCTTCCAGCCATTTTTTCCCGCCATTTCTTCCTGCCAGTTTTTCCCGCTAGTTCTTCCCTCCAGTTATCTTCCTACCATTTCTCACTATATATATAGGGTTGGCCTCCATTGTCATTGCACATCTCTAGACTCATATCTGCAACCTCATCACTCTTTTCCATGACTTCCATCGTAGCACTAACCCCTAGGGAGGCGTAGGCGCTTTGCGCCTCGAACTACCCCTGCCCGCTGGATGCAGAGCACTGGAGGCGTGCCGGTTCCTCCTGTCCCTCTAGGTGTGGCGCGCCGGATGGTCATCACGAACCACTACTACTTTGAGCTCACGCCGGAACAGCGGAGGAATTTCAGATGGCATCCCGACTATTTCCCGACTTGGGAAGCCTTCTTCATGGATAGGCGTGAGAGGGCGCTTGCCAGGCACGAGGAGGATGGCTCACCTCCTTCGAACTTCAACAAGGCCGGCCGTTGGCTGTGGTGGCGCGACCGGACTCTCCAGAGCGTCATGGCCTACGGCACGGCCGCCGACTCTAACCCCCGCCTGCGCTACCCTCAAGTCCAGCCCACTCGTACTCAGCCTTCAAGGTTCAACTACGGCGACCCCGACGATGACAGCGACGACGGCCGCGGTGAGTACGACAACTACATTGGCGAGTATTACAGGTGTAGACAGGAGCATGACTGAATCGCTCCAAAATTGCAAAACAAGTTCGGCCGATTGTGGCTTAATCTGGCCATGTATCTTAATTTTCAGTTCTTCTATATAACTTAGTGTTAGTTGCGTTATGTACTTTAATTCCAGTTCTATCCTAATAAAATTTTCTTCCCGCCCATTATTTCCCGTCCTTTTTTTTCCTGCCCATTAATATATAAAAAATATAAGTTAATTCAAATCCAAATTAAAAACAGAAAATGGTTTGAATTAGTTATTCAAATCCAAACAGTTTTTATGTTTAAAGTTTTTCTAAATTCCAAATTAATATTCAAAAAATATAAGTTAATTCATTTTTTATTTTAAATGGTTACGTTAATTATTTTTAATTACATAAAATGGTTTTGAATTAGTTATTCAAATCCAAACACTTTTTATGTTTAAAGTTTTTCTAAATTCCAAATTAATATTCAAAAAATATAAGTTAATTTATTTTTAATTTTAAATGGTTCATAGTTTAAATGGTTACATTAATTATTTTAAAAACAGAAAATGGTTTTGAATTGATTATTCAAATCCAAACACTTTTTATGTTTAAAGTTTTTCTAAATTCCAAATTAATATTCAAAAATATAAGTTAATTCATTTTTAATTTTAAATGGTTCATAGTTTAAATGGTTACACTAATTATTTTTAAAAACAGAAAATGGTTTTGAATTAGTTATTCAAATTCAAACACTTTTTTATGTTTAAAGTTTTTCTAAATTCCAAAGTAATTATCATTTAAAAAACATTATAAATTTAAACCCCAAAATAAAAAATAAGGCGGGAAGAGAGAGAAATTTTTTGATTTTTTTTGAAAACAGGGTCATATGTCCCGGTTGGAGCCACCAACCAAGACTAAAGACCCCTGCGCGTGCCCCTTGGTCTGCTGAAAAAAAGTGGAGTATACGTCCCGGTTGGAGGGTTGGTGGCTCCAACCGGGACGTATGACCCTTTAGTCCCGGTTGGAGCCACCAACCGGGACAAAAGGTCTTTAGTCCCGGTTGGAGCCACCAACCGGGACAAAAGGTCCTTTGGTTATAACTGGCTCGCCTCCTATTCTTCTTCCCCATCTCACTTCTCTGCTTCTCACCGACGCGCACACAGGAAACCCCGACGACGCTGGCAGGCTGCCCGAGCTCGCCGCTGCCACACCATCGCCTCCGTTCGCGCACGCCCCGGCCGCCTCCGTCCGTGCAAGCAGAGGGCTCGATCACACCCCGCCCCCTTGACGCTTTCTTCCCCAACCCCGACGAGGTTCGCCGCCGTCCATTAGCCCGATTCCGACCTCACCGTGCTTCCCCGACCCCACCACCGCGCTCAGGGTGAGCCACCGGTCCTCTAGGACCCTTCCCTTCCTTTCCTCCCTCTCTTGTTTGCTCTAGCCTCGAGCGCCGCCGTCGGCCACCGCCAGACCTCGCCGTAGACGTAGCTCCCGCTACCAAATAGGAGCGCCGCCGCCTCTATATCTTTCACCGTGCTACGCTGGTTCGAACGCACACAGTCCCGCAGTCCCGCGCGCTCCCCAGGGTTGCCGTCGACCACCGTATGTCGTGCCGCCCGTCGTGGTGACGTGGTGCTCGCGTGGCTACTGTGTGGTGCCCGCGTGGCCCCGGTCCCACCTGCCAGCCTCAGAGGCTAGGTGCCTCTGCGGTGCAGGTTAGCAGTTGCCTAGTCCAGGTCCACCGTCAAGCCCTGGTCCAGGTCCCACCTGCCTGCATGGAGGCTGAGGTGGCCACGGGCCCTTCTTTCAGCTAGTGTGGCTAGCAGTGGCCTCGGTGTAAAATGTTTTCTGTTTTGTTTAAATTCAGAAATGGTTTAATTAAATCCAGAAATTGATATAATATTGTAAATTCAATAATTGATTATTTATATCTCAGAAAAATACAAATAATATATCAAAATGTTCAGAAAAATGAGATCTGACTATTTAACCTATAATCATGCATTGTTCAACAACTTTCAAGACAAGTTTAATTAGAGAACAAAATCAACCCCTCTCATATACTCCGGAGTTTCGCTGAGTTAGGGTTTTCACCCCTCGAAACCCCGTTTAAATTGCCGAGCATGTCTTAGGGTTACTTTTCAATACAAATTAACTTTTCATATCATTATCCTTGTTTGATCATTGCATCGATGCCATGTGTTGATTGCTCCCCTCTCTTTCCGGTGTTCGGTTCTTCGCGGTAGAATACGAGATCGAGATCAAAGACTGAGGTCAACACCATTGAAGATCAAAGATTTCTTGATAGCCATCGTATTGTAGATGCTTAGCCATGATATTAGTTGTCATAGACCCCAGTTGAATCGATGTTGCACCTAGGGTTAGCCGGTGTGTACTTGCCAGGGCATCCCGAACCCGAGGGTTGATTGATTGCCACCTTTCTTTCCGGTATTGATTCTTCGCGATAGGATCCGAGCCCGATGGTTTCTCCGAATTAGGGTTTCTGATATTGTAAATTCATTTTTATTATTGTGTATGTATATATTAGGGTTTCTCCGAATTAGGGTTTATATCTGTCAACACCGTACCTAACATTCTCCCTTAGCCGCTTTGACTTATCCGTTTTTCCACCTATGCAGAAAATATGGACCCACACGATAGAGTCGAAGAAAAGGAAGAGTTGATCCAAGGTGTGATCCGCAGAGAAGAAAATTTAGATGTATCGACGTTTCTGAACAACTCCGGTGAGGGTGATCCTCTTTTTGCCGGAAGAGACGACTTGTTTGAGGTTGAAGGTGATGCCTTCCGCGAGGGAGAAGACGATGCCTTGTGTGATCGAGAAGACAACCGCTCTGGCGAGGTGCATGTAATATAATTAATGCATTAATTAATCATCTGCTATCTATATAGAAATGGTAACGACGATCTTTCTTCTTTTAGCCCTCCAGATCGAAGAAATCTACTGAAAAGAGCGGACGAGGCCCAACCAAAAAGTTGGAAGACCATGAGAGGTTTAGGATCGAAGATATCAGTGAAGATGGCAAACCGATTGCTCCAGAAGTTGTCACAAACAAATTTGTGGCACAATGCGGAGTAATCGTTAGGGACTTCATCCCGATCACCTTTCGAAATTGGAATAGGCCTGCTGATGCGGAAGAAGAGGGAAGGTCTTTATTTCTCCCTACCGTGGCCAAAGATTTACTGTGGAAGAGGCTCATGGTTAATTTCAAACTACCGAAGATAGAGCTGGATCCAAATGCGAAGGATCTAGTTGAGGACGCCTTAGAACATGCGCGAGCCATGGAGGCTAAGGTCAGGGAGTGGTCTATGAAGAAGATGGCCCAGTGTTTCACCAACTAGAAGAAAAGATTGCACCTTGACTATGTCGTGAAAAAGAAGACTCCGGATTTCAAGAAGATTCAGTTTCAGAAGATAGAACCATTCTGGGCTGAGTTTGTGAATTACAAGACATCAGAAAAAGCTAAGAAAATGTCTGCAACGAATAAGCTGAATGCTGCTAACAAGAAGTATCACCATACTATGGTGCAAGGTGGCTACAGGGCTGGCATTCCTAAGTGGAAGAAACTTGAGGATGAACTGCGTGCTAAAAAGATCATCCTAGAGACAGACGATTGGATCGAACGTGCAAGGAATTGGTTTTACGGGCATGGGGCACGTTGGACTCGGAAGGGAAGTGTATATATAACATACGACATAAAGAAGACCCCTTGCCAATCGAGAAGATGAGAAAAGCAGTAAAGGCTGTTAAAGATGGTGACTTCATTCCTGATAGAGAGAATGATGAGCTCACACTCGCCCTTGGAAATAAGGAACATGATGGACGAACACGAGGCGTAAGCGGCTCCAAATCATGGAGGACTGGGTTTCCCGAAGATATGAAGAAATATCCTGATAGTGTTGGAGATATGCCCAAGAGGCAATAATAAAGTGGTTATTATCATATATTCATACTTATGATAAATGTTTACATACCATTCTATAATTGTATTAACAGGAAACATTAATACTTGTGTGATTTGTAAACATAAAAGAGTCCCTAGTAAAGCCTCTTGTTAAACTAGCTTGTTGGTTAATATATGATCATGGTTTCCTGATCATGAACATAAAGATGTTATTAACAACATGGTCATATCATTAGGAGAATGATGTGATGGACATACTCCTATAGTTAAGCGTAGCATAAAGATCAAGTCATTTAATATAGTTCATTTGCTATAAGCTTTCTGATACATAGTAACCTAATTCCTTCGACCATGAGATCATGCTTATCACCATCACCGGAAGAATGCTTTGATGACATCAAACACCACACCGTAACTGGGTGGCTATAAAGGTGGCATTGAGTGTTCGGAAAGTATGGGTTGAAACACATGGATCAAGAGTGGGATTTGTCCATCCATATGACAGATAGATATACTCTAGTCCCTCTCGGTGGAATGTCATCCAATTAGCTTGCAAGCATGTGACTGGCTCACAAGTGATCACATATCACGGGAACGAGAAAAGTGTACTTATCGGTAACGAGGTTGAACTAGGTATGCAGAGATACCGACGATCAAAACCTCGGATAAGTAAACTATCGTGAGACAAAGGGAAATTGGTATCGTATGTAAGTGGTTCATTTGATCGCAAAGTAATCGTAGAAATATGTGGGAGCCATATGAATTTCCAGATCCCTCTATTTCTTATTGATCGGAGAAGTGTCTCGATCATGTCCGCATAATTCACGAACCGTAGGGAGACACACTTAAGGATTCAATGTTGTTGAGTAGTTATGGAATGATGAGTAAGAGACCGAATGTTGTTCGGAGTCTCGGATGGGATCCGGGATATCACGAGGAGATCCGGAATGGTCCGGAGAATAAGATTCATATAAGGAAAGTCCTGTTTCGGAGTTGGGGAATGATTCCGGTGTTTTCATCGGGAATGTTCTAGAAGGTTCCAGAAGGTCCGACACTCCGGAGGGGAAGGGTACATGAATGTGTCATAATAATTTGGAATGGTTGCATCATGTACTAGGTGTCATCGCTGAGCAAAATAAAGGGATAAATCAAATCCTAGTTTGAAAAGTCAAACGCCAATTTGAAAAGTCAAACGGCAAGTTTGCTTGGTGGAGGGAGAGTAGGAAACCTACTTGGGGAGTAAGTCCCTCTCCCTCCACCGCCGGCCTTGGAAGCCGAGTTGGGGAGGGACTCCCCTCCCCTTGGCCGAGCCCTCCTACCTATAAAAGAAGGGGCAGGGGTGCCCCCTCTTCCCTACACTTCCTCCACCCAAACCCTAGCCCCAAGTCGCCGGCCACCTCCAGTGCAGCCGCCGCCTAGGGCATCCTCTAAGTCGCAAAGTCAGGGTTTCCCCAAACCCTAGACGCCGGCCAAGCTCTCCCCTTGGTGCCTCTAAACCCTAGATCGCCAAGGCCCTCTCTCATACTCCAACATACTCGCTCCGGCTTAAGGCGAAGCCCTGCGAGATCTCCCCTCTACTTCCGGTACCACGCCGTTGTGATGCCGGAATCACGAGGAGAGTTGGCTACCCAGTGGATGATATCACACAGATGACACACTGCGAGCTACATGTCAAAGTTGTGAACATATCAATGAAGGTGGCGGTCGGCTATGCCTTACCAATTGGACCCACACCAACTTACCACTGTCGTCCGGTTCCACAGGGCTACGCTGTTGTCGGGGTGGATGAAATCATGCCCACCTTTGAAGTTTTGAAGCTTGACTACCCTGCAGGTGAAGGGGATGTGACTGAACTAGGAGACGCAACAAACATCACCATTCTAGCCAAAGGAATGTATCGTGCTTCGAAATCACACGCCAAGGCTATCTTAGCCGCCGCCTCACCCGTCTCCAGCGAGGTCGTCGCTGCCGCGGCAGCCGTCTTCGTAGCCTCACCCGGCTCCGTCGCCTCACCCGTCTCTGTCGCCTCACCAATCTCCGGCGCAGCCATCGCCGGCGCCTCAGGATAAAAAGCGTAAGCGTACCACCGCTACTCTGTGTCGTGGTAAGCGATCTCCGAAACATAAACAAGAGCCTCTTCCAAAAGTACCAAAGGTTCCTCCCAAGAGAGCTTATGACTGTACTGAAGAGGAGACTACGGCTATCGTTGATGCGGAAATGATAGCGTTTTTCGCTAAGCTAAGGCGGCCGAAAGAGCCAGAGTTCCCCAGCACCAAAGAAGAAAAAGCCAGAGTGTTCAAAATGCTAAAGACTCTTCATCAACCCGAGCCAAAGCTGTCATCAGACTATGAGCGTTCTATTCTCAAGTCACATGCGGCACAACAAGCCTCAAAGAGCAATACTGATGCAAGCGAGAAATCTGTTGCCCAGCTCGGAGAACAAGCAAAACAGTCATGCGCCCCTCTCAAGGTGATTTCCCATACCAATGTGGGGTCGAGAAAATATGAGGCCGAAGAGCAGTATGATCCAGAGGTAGTTGCACAATACGGAGAAGCTGCCGCTGCTCAAGGTATGAGTATTGCCCAGTACTTATCCCAGTTAGAGTACTTCCCCGTGTGTGAAGTAGCATACAAATACCAGTACGACAAACCTCTCGTCAAACCTCTCGTCAAACCTGGGGAGATAAATAATCTTGCAACAAAAATGCGAAGATTGCATAACTGGTACATGCATGCCACAAAGGCCGAGGCTAACTGGATAGTGCTGAGGGTTACAAAAAAGCATTATGGAAAAGAAATATATGACATGATATCCATTGAATTTGCTGAACTATTTCAATTATTCAATCAAGACGCCTTGGACAAATCGATCATCAGTGCCTATTATCTGTAAGTACTAATTCTGTAATTAATTTAGTCTTTAGCTATCTCACCTCGTTTATTGCATGTATATAATCATACTATAATATGCAGAATGAAGATTCTCGAATGCAGCAGAGGACAAATCTATGACATTGGGTTCATTGACCCATATTGGGTTCATCAAGCTAATCTCAGAACAAACCCCCAGGATACGGAGGATAATATCGTACACGCGTTAAGGTTTCAAGAAACCAGAAGGGAAATACTATTTTTTTACAACTTCGAGTGAGTGTTATTGTCTTGTATACACTTTCTATTTTGCTTACTCGATGTTAATTATATAATTGATTAGTTATGCATGCGCAGCTTTCACTATACTCTGTTAATCATTCAACTTGACAAAGGGCGTGTACTAGTCATGGACTCGAAACATAAACCCCTTGAGTCGTGGAAGGACATGCAGATGCTTCTCCAGCGGTTCTAATCATTACGACACTATATCGGCAATGTTCGTGAATTTTATGATATCAAGTAATTAATAACTTCTTTTATTCGTTTTCTTCGCCAGGCAGCGCTTAGAAACGGTTCACCAACAAGGCTAGGGGTGTTTGGAAAGAGGAGCTTATATTTGAACCACTAGATGTAAGCACCACTAGCTATATTCGCGCATCTCTTTGATTCTAGTTTTGATACCGTTATTATCATGCTTGATTATTTTTTTGATTGAACTCTGTTCTCGTAAAGTGCCTAACGCAGGACCAGTGAACAATTTATGTGGATACTATGTTTGCGAGTTCATCCGTCATACGTGCTGTGAGAAGGGGCAGAAATTTAGAGCAACTCCACATACGTAAACAATTTCTATAGTTTTTGATTACCATCAAATTGTGTTTAGTTTCATTCATATAGGTTGATTCCTTTTTTAAATCAGATCACGGTCTTCTGCCAAAGGATCGCATACGAGCAATTCAGGATGAATTGGCGGGATTCTTGGATGCAGAAGTCCTAAACCCAAAAGGGGAATACTATTCGGGTGTGTATAAATAATAGGGATTGTACAAAAAGCTTATTTTGTATGTAGTGCATGAACTCGATCCGTGTATCGAATGTAATATGTTTGACACTTGGATCTATATTGTCATGATGATCTTGTGTAATATAATGGTTCCTTCATTGATGAGTGCAAAACACTAAATTAACAATAAAACAACATAAATGAATTCTCTGTCGCGACACAAAAAGTGGCCAAAATGCTGCCGCGGCAACAAAAGTTGCCAAAATGAATTCTCTGCCGCGGCAGAGAAATGTGTCAAATCTCTGCCGCGGCAGAGGGTTATTTGTCCCGGTTCATGTTACGAACCGGGACGGTTGCTCCTCCCCCCTCGCCCTCTGCCGCGGCCACGTGTACGCCCTTTTGTCCCGGTTGGTGGGGCAACCGGGACTAAATTGGGGTTTTAGTCCCGGTTGGGGAGTCGGGACTAAAGCCCCTTACCAACCGGGACACATGGGCTGTTTCCACTTGTGAAATTACTTTTTTGTTCTAACAAACTACAAAGCTCGGGATGTGCATCAAAAGATAAACAAAGAATAAATGACAGCAACAGAACTTTGAAATAGAAGAAAATAAAAAATTAGTAGGAAGAAACATTCTTATTCGCAAGATAGTTTTTTTAGCGATGCGACAGAGGATAAAAGAAATAGAAAACAATATTTCGCTTAGCGACAAAGACGTTACATCCTCCTCGTGCTAATATGATCTGTTGTATGCGAAGAATATCATCTTGATGATTCTCTTGGTGATCTTCCATAAAATAGGAACACAAATCATCTTAAGGTGGGAATGGAAAAATTGAGTGCAGATCTGTCATTTATCAATTGTGGGCAGTGGCATGGCAATAATGTCAGCCGTTTACCACAATTTGCACATGAGCAAAGTAACATAAAAGATTGAGTGTAGATTGGTCGTTTACCAAAAGAATCAGGTTTATGATTCCCATGTCGATGTTCCATAAAACAGAAAAACAAATACTCCAGAGTAGCTTTAGTTGTTACCAGCAAAGCAAGTTCGGGATACAAGGATGACGTAATTATTAATCAGAGTATGATTCAAAAAAGATACATGTAAGATAAGAAATTGGAAATAAACTCTGAAAACAGAAAGACAATGGCGCTGAGCGAATATTTATTATAAACTTAGAACATTTGATCCGTTAGGCAGCACTCTTTTTTATACCATTATTCCCATTGAAAAGATGTGTTATCTTCCGCCATAATAATTACTACTCCCTCCGACCCATATTACTTGACTCAAATTTGGCTAAATTTGAATGAATCTAGACATTATTTAGTATATAGGTTCATCCAAATTTTGACAAAACCAAGTCAACTAATATGGGTCGGAGGGAGTACTTAAAATAGAATTTCGTCTCGCTATATTAATATATCAAACCACCGATACAAGAAGGATACCACCGCTGGGGCAAAGCAGCACAATCTGAGCCCAAAAAGAACAAAAAGAAAACGGCGATTCGACGAAAACGGAGATGACCCTCCACCTTTGCGCCCTCCAACGAATTTCCACCATGATGCTATCGCTCCCAAGCGACGTGCACCAAGCAACACCTCCAATAAGGGAAACGACGACAACGACGCTGCTACCCGTATCGTTTTGAGGGTTATCCCCGGAACACATCCTAGAGTTTTCCCCGATCCACAACGGTGGGTGGGGAAGAGGTCCCCTGACGCCCTTCAGGACGGAAGGTGAAACCCATAGGCGTCACCGCGTTAGTGCCGAGACAGAAGGGATTTCTCCCGACCTCCAAAAAACCACGCCACCGGGCACTTCGGATCGCTCCACCCAACTTCCCACCCACCAAAGCGCGCCACCATGGTCTTGCAATCACAACCGCCGTCTCACCATGGTCCACGTCGCGAGGCCGGTAAAACCAAGAAGCAAAGGACATTGGCGAGGATTAGTGGTACAACGACACTCGGGAGGGAACTACCTCCACTGGCGGGAGACGGTAGCCAACCAGGTGTAGTAGCAGGACAAACCAGGCCCGCCGGTCCAGCCGAGCCCAAGAGGGCCTGTGAAGTCCCACCGCCACACTGCAGCAGGAGCACCGCCGAATCCTCCAACACGCGCCTAGTCCCTGCAAACTCGTCCACCGGGAGAACCAGCATTGTGCCATATGCGTCCCGCCAATGCCCAGATGGGGCCCCTTTGGGCCCAGATCCGGATGGAAAGGGTGCCGCCGGCCGCTCTCCGGCGTCCAGATGGCCGCGCAGGCGCCTACAGACCCCTAGCAGCCAACGGCTACTCCGCCGCCACGCCCACCACCCGTTCGCAGGTTCCACGCCGCCGAGTCGGGCCGCCATCAGCCGAGGAGCTCCGCCGCCGTTTGGAGGCCCCGCCCTCCAAAGCTGCGCGCGGGAAGAGGCCACCAGCCTTGCACGGGAGAGACCAGGCGGCAGGGAAGAAGGAGAGGGAGGGGGTCGGAGGTGGGAGGCGTGTGGGGTTAGTTAGTCGCCTGTGTGTGGGGGGGGGGGGCAGCGACTGAACGGTTCCGTGGGCTCCGCTTCTTCGTAGTACCCTTTTTGTTCATAATAATTACTACTCCCTCCGAGCCATAATACTTTGTCACTAAAACAGATGTATGTAGCATTGAAACATGTTTAGATATATCTATTTTAGCGACAGGTAATATGGATCGAAGGAGTACCGTAATATTGAGGTTTCAAGAAAATGTGTAATATTGACGGGCTGAAAGTGGGTCGACCCACCCGAACCTTATAAAATTGTGTGAGCAAGCGCGTGCTACCGACGTGGCAAAACCTGATTCCAATAACTACTACTAGTACTCCTGCTGACATGCTGAAATCGAGCCCTCCCACCTGCGACAATAATTACTACTACCGACATCCTGATTTGTGTTCCTATTGTATGAAAGACCATAGAAATCATGTTAAGCAGGGCATCGAAAGAGAAATAGACAAAAAAAGAAAGAGAAATAGCCAAAAAAATGAAAGCGGATTTTGAAATAAAAAGATCATAAAATGTAGGAGCAATTCAACTTTTTTGTGGGCAAGACAAATTACAAATTTTAGTTTTTCTTTTTGACAATCAATACCATGATATATTTATGATAGTGAATAACAAGTGGTGCACCAGAAGATAAGAAAAACGAAAAGAAGAATTATTATTGGATTTGCGCGACCAAGCAATTATGTCAGCATCGTGCAACGATTTGGAAATCAGGAAAATAAAATAAGGTATCAGTTGTTTATCAAGCGTTCTCCTTGCTAGTGTTAAATAAAATAGGAACAGAAACCACCTTATGTTATGTGGTTGTGTCGTCTGTCCTCGCTCAAGGGTGTTTCAGAGGATAATCACGAAAAACGAATACTAGAAAAAATTGTGGGCAGTGGCAAAGCAATAATGTCAGCCGTTTGCCACGATTTGCACATGAGCAAAATAACATAAAAAGATTGAGCTGCAGATCGATCGATTACCAGAAGAATCGGGTTTATGATCTCCGCGTCAATGTTCCATAAAATAGGAAAACAAATAGGCCTTAATTGTTGCCAACAAAGCAAAGTTTGGGATACGATTCAAAAAAGATACACGTAAGATAAGAAATTGGGAAAAAAAGTCTAGAAGACAGATAAGACAATGGTGTCAAGCGAATATTCTTTACAAAATTGTAACACAGATCCGTTAGGGAGAAGATGCATAATCTTCAGCGACAATAATTAATACTACCGACGTGCTGAAAGTGAGCCCACCCAAACCCCTATAAAATCTCTTCTAATGTGTTTCCCCCATTTCCATCCGATCCCCTCCCGCCGGTGCCTCTCCTCTCACTTGTTCATCTGCATCTCATACCTTTGCATGGCTACCACTCCAGAGTTCATCTGCGAGCCCTCACCGTGGATTGATTTCGTCGCTGGATACGAGGAACAACCACTGCAGGTATATCTAGATGCCTTGCTAGCAACTCCCTCCGTTTCAAAATATAGACTACTTATAGTGTGTAGATTCACTTTAAACCTGAGTGAACCTACATACTGAAACAAGTTTAGATACATTTACTTCACAAAGCTAAAACATCTTATATTTTAAAACAGAGGGAGTAGATGTAAACCGTACAAACTGTCTGTTGTTTGTAGATAGTAGTCGACCTTTAAAGTACACATCTCGATTTCTCCTTCTCCGGGACCAGTGGGCCGTAGTGCTCTACGGGGTGTTGGCGACGGGATTGGCCCGACTCCCTCTCTATGTTATAGCTGGCTAGGACGTCAGGGCTTAAGATGCTGTGTTTGTAAAAGCACCGCAAGGATCGTCCATTGCCGGCGAGGATGACGTATCCGGCCGCTCTTGAGCCTAGGGGTAGTCTGATTTTGTGCCCCACCACAGGCGGATACCGGTGGATTCACCATCCGGTTGCCGACTTTTTGAGGAAACGCCATCCGGCTAGCTTTATTAATCATCAAACACACTTACATCATTTATCACCAAAGGAAGAATAAAACTAGGAGGATCATCGTCCCGAGTACAAGAACTGAAAGAGGGATAACTATGTCTAGCAAGTTCATGTGCTACCGAATTATCCTCCCTTCGGCAATGCTCATAAATCACCTTACTAAAACCCGAGGAAAGGATGTTGCAGTCATGAAATATGGTTGTTGTCGCTGTTGCAGAGAACCCCCATCTTTCATAGTATCAACTACCATGGAATTATCAGATTGGACGACGATCTGGTTACATCCAATGTGCCGAGTAAGGCATAATCCTTCTCGAACAGCATATGGCGCCTCGGCCATCATAGCATCACCAACATAGGGTAGTTCTTTATTTTGTTGCGGCAATAAACTCACCTCGTGTATCTCGGATAATAACCCCAATGCTTCCACGTCCTTCATCCTCATTGAAGGCAGCCGCAACATTAATTTTTAGAACTCCATCAGATGGGCATGTCCACGAATCAGGTTTCCTTTGGATTGGTTTTCTGCGAGCTCTCCAATAGTTTGTTGCTAGAGCACAAATAGACAAAGTTGATATTTGGGGCGTTTGAACGTTTGCTCCAGTTAGCACAATCTCCAGCAGGCTGACGCCACCTAGAGGGCCCCAAGATCCTTTTGTGGAAATTGTATGGTCCAAAGCTACAGCCCCAGCTCTATCCGTGTTGACAGCTTCCTCAGTCACCGATTTAACACCAATTGTGCCCATATTGCTTAGCCCGTAAGCAAGTAAAAAGAATGCATAATGTCTTACCCCACACCAAGCATACAGGAAACCCACTAGCATTTGTAATATGCCTATTTGCCAAGACTCCATGGCACGGAATAAGCCCATATATAGCGCTCGCCATCCAAAAAATCTAATCCTTGACAGAATATTCAATCTCTAAAGTTTCTTCCAAACCGGGTTTATCTGTGATCTTCCCACACCAAGTGATCTTCTTTCTTTGCGGCCAAACTCATATTCCCACTCATTATGGTACAATGATCATGATGTGAAAATTCCATTAGTAGTAAGATACCAAGCAACAAAGTTGTCCATACCAGGAGGTGCAATGGGAATCTCCAAAATATGGTTTGCACCAACTGAGAAAAATAGGGTCCTGAACATATCTTCATCCTGATTTTCAGTTATTGGATCAATAAGATCTTCCACTCTACTCAGAATAATACCTTTAGGAGTATTAATTTTTCATATTGGGCTTGAAAGTATCCACGCATCCTCTCATATGTTCACTTGTGAACCATCACCAATTCTCCATATGCATCGGTGTTTTAGAGTACTTAGTCTTGCAATGACACTTTGCCAAGTGAATGATCTACCTGGCTTTAATTTTGCATTCGGTAGATTACCATCATGGAAGTACTTCGCTCTCAACACTCTAGAACAGAGAGAATCAGGTATCTCAAAGAGTCTCCAACATTGTTCCGCTAACATCGTCATGTCGAAAGTATGTAGGTCACAGAAACCCATTCCACCCCTTCCCTTAGGGATACACATCTTCCACCATGCCACCAAATGCATCCTATTATGATCATCATCATCGCCCCACCATAGTTGCAAAACAGCATCAGTTATTCCTTTACAAATGTTTTTTTGGAATTTTGAATACTTTCATTGCAAACACCATTATAGCTTGTGTGATCGCTTTAAGGAGCACCTCCTTACCTCTGATAGAGAGTAGTTGTTACTTCCATCCATTGATCCTAGCAAAAACCTTTTCAATAATATGTAAAAAAAAGTAACTCATATCGACCCCCACCATAGCTGGTAGACTCAAATACTTTTCATTCAGAGATTCAGTGGAAATATTCAGTTTCTCACACACCACCACTCTCTCATCCATTGGGGCATTTGGGATAAAATAAATACTTAATTTAGCATAACTTATCATGTATCTAGAACCATCACAATAGTAGTCCAGAATCCGTGTTTTAACTTTTTGTCATTGCTTTCGCTAGCCTCCATCAATATTAGTGAATCATATGGGAACATGAAGTGTGTGATCATAGGGACATCACTACACACTTGGGCTCCTACCAGCTCCTCTGAATTTTACGCATACTGTAGCATACTCGAGAGATCTTCTAACACATAGAAGAAATAAATAAGGAGATAAAGGATCCCCTTGAAGAATACCTCTTGTTGTCTTAAAAGCTTTAGTAGTAGGTGAGTTGAACCGAATGGAGTATTTTACTGATGTAACACATGCCATTATTAGAGAGACCCATCTAGCATTAACCAAACATAACCCATTTTTCCCTTAATACCTCCAATTTGGAACAAGATTGTTAGGGAAAAGCCATAGGTATCTCGTGGGGTGGGTATTAGAGTTTCCGCGAAAGTTGTGCACGATCTTGTCATGTGAAGACAACAATGATGACCCCGAGCGGTGTTTCCCTTCCATGAGGCGTTTTCATGAAACTACCCCTTTTCAACCCTGAATTTTCATCTTATCACTAGTGAAATTATAAGGTGCACTAGGTATTATTGGTCCTTTGCTAACCAAGTTGTGTGGAGATGCTTGTCTGATTTGGTGTGGTTCACCGATGCGACGCATGGATGCTTGAAGATTCAAGTCGAGCGACCAGTGCGTAGCTGAAGACTCAAGCTTTTTGTAGGAACAAGTATATAGGAGCCTAGCCTTGCTTTGCATGCTCTTTTTATTTCTTATTCTTTAGCTTTACACATTTCGTGCATGTATATCCCTAGTTTTCAGTTGTTTCCTATTTGTTTGTGTTGTTGTAAGTCTGGCCGTTTGATGTCTTTGTTAATTCAAAGTTAGGTTCATCTCAAGCCTTCCGTCTAAAAAGTATTATTGTATGTTTTTGCCATGTACATTCAAGCGTAAGAAAGAATGCCAAATATTAATTATGTAAGAAAATGGTGTGAAATTTATTACACACAAACATCAAATTATCTTATATTATATGTACTTCATTATTAATCATGTAGTAACTACATAAATGATATCTATTCATCTGTAGAACACATAACTATCATTGGAATTTTTAAGCAAAATTAATGTGTTCTTCACATATTTTTAAGTGGACATCAGCGTGATATGTACAATTATACTTTTACTAAATGCATGATGTGGTAAGAACAAGAATAGTTGAAATTCAGCAAGTAATATACATATTATGCTATATTTTATGTTGAACATGTCTAATGTATATGGAAATCACCTTTTGGAATGAGAGATCAATCAAAGGCCACGGTAAGCAGGAGATTGTATTCATTTTACCCAAAAGTGCTAAACCGTTTAATGAGTGCATGGATATTTATGATTAAACAATTCAAGTGACTATATATTATGCAAATTACAATACTATGCTATATGATCCTATTATTTGTTTACACAATTATAACATGGTAATTTTTATTCAATGGTTATAATTATTTAGGATTCATTCTTTCTTGTTGTATATATATAAGTACAAAATTTAGTTGGTAGCACCGTAAAATAACCACACACATTTCAGGGATCCGAGCAATGGATAAAAATGAGGGCTGATAAACTCAAACAAGACGTCTTCATGTTGTTTAATACTTGCAACAACACGGAGGGGAGAATGTTTTTACTAGATACACTACAACATCTTGGAATTGGTTACCACTTTGAAGAACAAATTGACAGAACTTTAAGACAATTATTGGAAACTGAATTTACCAACTCGAACCTCCATGAAGTTGCTCTTAGGTTTCGCTTGCTTAGGGAGCATGGAATATGGGTTTCTCCAGGTATCAAACTTTATTTCTCTATACTTATTGTCTACGAAATTATAGCCATAAAAAAATAAAGGACAATTTTTAGTAAGTATGGATAACTAAGTTATCAAGATTATGTTTCTTACTTTGGTACTATAAAATTATTTCATAAATTGGAATATATTTACAACAATCGTAACATTGTTGACTGGGTTATTACTAAGAACATGGAGAGCTTGCAGATATTTTCAACCAATTTAAATGTGAAGATGGGAGGTTCCTCAAGGATATAACTAATGATCCTAAGGGGCTATTGAGTTTATACAATGCAGCTCATCTTCTCATCCAGGATGAGCCAATACTCGAAGAAGCCATCTCTTTTACAAGGCATCATCTTGAATCAATGATTGGTAGTCTCAAGTCCCCACTATCTAAGCAAGTACAAAGATCCCTTAAGATACCATTGTCGAGGACCAATCATAGGGTGGAAATGTTGCATTATATTCCAGAGTATGAACAAGAGGAGCATAACCCGATTCTATTGGAGCTTGCGAAACTAGATTTTAACCTTCAGCAACATGCACACTTGAAGGAGCTCAAAGATATAATAGGGTATGTTATTTCTCTCTCTCTTAGACATGATGAAATTAAGAAAATAGTAGTCATTCATGGGAAAATAATGACCTTAAAGGTCATTATTGAATCTATTTATTGCTATATATATAATGCACGTCTTAGTCAATGGCTTTGGTTATATTTTGTCAATAAATATGAGAATGTGTGGTCATTATTAGTTTTCTATTCTTTGGTCCTTCCTTTGTTTGTGCACATAGTAAGGAAAGTAAATAAGTGGTTACTATAATATAATAAGGCTTTTATGGACTGATTAATAGGCATAACTATAATGTGTTTTAACTTCACATCCCAAGTACTATTTTAGATAACTTTGCTCACTTAATTCTTAGGTGGTGGAAACATTTTTCTGGATACATCGAGCTAGAATTTGTTCGCGACCGTCTAGTGGAGGGCTTCACTTGGGCCTCTGTGTTGTACTATGGTGCCGGATTTGAGCTTGCTCGAAGCGTCATCACCAAGATTATTATCCTGATTACCACACTAGATGACATATATGATAACCATGCGACAATAGAGGAATGTCGGATGCTAAATGAAGCCATACAAAGGTTGGATTAATTTGGCTTTAAATTTTCAATCAATTAGTTTAGTGTATATATGTATAAACTAGTAAAGTACTCATTTTCATATCATACCATGGATAATAATTAGTATCCACCTATTTTGTTTATGATTTTTGAATTGATATCTTAAGCATACATGCATATGCCAGCTAATAACCACTTCTCTTATTTATAGTGAATTAGTTAATATCCCACACATTACCTTGTGTATAATAGTGCAAGTCACATTCACATGAAAACATGGGTGCATAAACTATGGGAAAGTTGACTTACACATAATAGAGTAAGCTGAAAAATCTTTGAAGACGAGCATAGGTACCTCTACCCCAATGTTAAAGATGAGGTTCTAAACACATGAATAAGTAATTTATCTAATAACACACGATTAAATCAGGCCAGAGTCTATTACCTAGAGAGGCATGATTCACATCTATATATGTTACGAGTTTGATAAGGCTTTACATACTTATGGTTTCTAATTGCTTCCTCCAAGGATTAATTTTACAATAACTATTAACATGGTGCATGTTTTTTCCGTGTGATGTCACATGACTCTAGTTTGTTGTATCTATGGCACAAAAACATATGTTTTCATAAGGAAAGATGGATGAAAAATAGAATTTGAAATCCAAGATCCAAATACGAATGAAATATATATTAGAAATATTAAATCCATCCTACATTGTTCATCCATACATATCAATGTCATTGTCCAAGAATACATATTTCATCTCGCTGAAATATGTTAGAAATTAAAGAAAGATAATCAACAGATTTCATTAAGAGGTAGCAAAAGAATGAATTGCCTAACACATATTGTCTCACTATATCTTTTGCAATGTAATTGACCTTTTAGATGGGATGAAAAGTCTATTTTTCTTTTACCGGAGTACTTGAAGAAGTTCTACAAGGAGATGTTGAGGACCTTCAGTAATATTGAGGCTGAAATGCCGATACAGATTAACTATGACATTGCACACCTCAAAAAAGCGGTAACCAACTATATCCTTTTCTTTCATGTAAAAATAACATACACCATATATAGCACATCAACATACACACGCACCATGGTGCACCGGTTAATTTACCTCTCTCTATATATAGCACATCAACTTATGTTATTTGTATCTATGTATACAAATAGTAATGGATATCTCTAGTTTTATTAACATACCATTTATACTATGTATACAAATACTGGTCCATTTTACTCTCTGGAGTAAAATGGACCAGTTATACTACATTTGGTTTTATACCAGAGACGGTAGTACTGTCAAAAATATTATGTGATTTCTAATAAATTATGTATCTAAACAAATGTAGTACATATTAAAACGAAGTTTTGTTTAATTTTGTGATTAATTTATTTCTATTGCACGGCAGATCCAAAATAATGTTATTGGTTATCTGCATGAAGCAGAATGGTCACATGAGAATTATAAGCCATGCTTTGTCGATTACGTGAACTTGACCAGCATGAACGTAGGCGTACCAACCCTATGTGTGAGTATGATGATAGGCCTGGGAGACAAAGTGATAGAGCCAGCACTCGAGTGGGCAGCAAGTGTTCCGAAGATCATCATTGTCGTTGGAAAGATTTCCCGTTTCTTGAATGACCTTTGTGCATTTGAGGTATATATATAAGATTTCAAGATTAATTTACATGTTACTCGTTCTGTTCAACAAAGTAAGATGCCCATGTTTTTTGAGATTTATATTTGACTAGCAATATAACTAGTAAACTGTTCATTATGTAACACAAATGGATCTAAAATTTATATTTTCAATAACTTTTCATCATTAATGTTATTTTCTGTTGCTATACTAAACTTAATTGATTTCCTTTTGTAAAAAAATTTATCCCAAAATGACTTGACATCTTCAAACTAGTGGATTAATTATTATTTTTTACTATCAGCGAGAATGCATGCAAGATTATATATTTAATTCGACACAAAATTATATACTCTAAACATGAATTTTTATGTTATTACACAGCGTCGAAAGTGCAAGGGGGATATGGCAGGCTCGGTAGAGTGTTACGTCAATGAGTATAATGTCACAAGTGATGTGGCCATTGCAAGAATTGGTGCACTGATTGAGGAGGAATGGATGAACCTGAACCAAGCCCGCTTTGAGAAACACACACTTCTCCCAGCGTTGCAGCAGTTTATTAACTTAGCAGTTAGTACAACATTTTTCTATGGCAACAGGAACGATGTGTACACGCACAGTACACATATCGAGGGGACAATTAAGAGCTTCTTCTTCAAACCTATGTAGGCTCTAGCCTGAAGCATGGCCGCTGCTATATGTTGTTTAGTAATGTACTCCGTATTTCTTTTCGTACCTTGTTTTGGTTTTAGAAAGACAAACATTGTTATGTAGGAATACGGGCCACCAATAAAATGTAGTACAATACTTCTCATGTGGGGTAAAACGTATAGGAGACGTACACCCAGGGATAAGCAGCGGGCTAGGTGGATTGAGTATCTGAGTCTGTTTAGTATTTGGATTGGAAACGAAAAGGTTTTGTCCCGTAGAAGGTTACCCTGTCGTTTCCAGTCCAAATAGCAGTCGTTTCTAGTTCTGTTAGGAGTCTTTCTATAAATCTGACTATGTATATTGTCCCCTTGAGGATGAACAAATCAAGCAAGAAATCCCCAAACTCATGTTACCCATTGCGCCTTGTGTGCCTCTCAATGGAGTGGCGATGTTGGACATGTGCCCTAGAGGTAATACTAATGTTTTTATTGTTCTATTTCCCATGTTCATGGTCGAGTTATATTTTTCTAGAGCAACCGGCAGGAGCTCTATCTTTTCATAAAGTAGAAATAGAGTTGGCCAGTTTGTAAGGGAAATTGGCCGAAACCCGATACAGAAGGATATGTTAAGGGGCATATCCAAACCCACACGGCCAGTTTATAAGGGAAACTGGCGAAAACCAAAACAAACCAAAACTACCACACCGGCCCCAGGGCTGCCAGGGCTGCGCACCACATGAGCTGACGACCCTTCCGCCCAAGCAAGAAGGGACACCACTCAGGAAGATTCAGAGCCGTCGCTCCGGCGTCCACGCTAGTCCTGAGACCGCCCACACTATCTAGAACCGAAACAACCCAAACGCAACACACCGGCCCCGAGGCTGCGTCCCACTCGAGTCGACGCCCCTTCCGCCCTAACGGCAAGAGCCAACACTCGGAGCCGCCGCTCCAAACTCCCATGCCGACCCCATGGTATTATATGTGGGGGGACGCATTTGTATATGAATGGGTGTTTCAGAGAAAAACTTAATTGCATGTATGCAATAATAAGCAGCAAACATATTCATAGCCAGACCTCTAGAATAGCTCATGTGTTGTTTGATGGTCTTGTTTTCCTGATCATGAGCATTATTAATGCAACAAGGAACAAGACATCCTAGTGAGGGAGGGGACAGCTGTACCACCAATTGGAGTTGAACTCCGTCAAGGAAACCATAGTGGAGTCGAACTCCAACATTAGGTGTTGGCTCCCCAACACTGGTCGTCCATATTAAGGGGGCGCATGCACGGCCATGTCACACAAGCATTCCTAACGGCATAAATCCATGGCAGCTATCCCTCATCTGCCTTCTAGAGAGAGGGGGCGAGAGAGTGTGTGTGTGTCTATTTTGTGAGAGAGAGGGTGGGAGAGGGAGAGGTTGCGAGTGAGGAAAAATAGCAAGATTACATGGATTCATCATCCAGAAGGCTATGCTATGATATTTCTTCCATTGGCTTTGCTCTAATTGCCTCGGTAGCTGAGAGTTGTTGCACGAAATTAGTGACCAACAACTTTCGGTTGCAAAGTTCGTGAGGTTAGTCGACCATGAGTTACAAAAGCAAGGAAAGACACTCTGTTTTCACTTAATTATTTGGCATTTTGGTTATAATAAACTGAGGGTTAGATAGCAATGCAAACATAACATTTTGGATTGCAGTGGTGTGCTCTCTTTATCAATGGATATTGCCGCTATCCACTAAGAAAGCGTGGCCGTATGCTTATGGTAGCGCTACACCAGTAGGGCTGGTGCGATACATAGTCCTTGTTAGTCTGTCGTGTATCATGTATACGTGTTGTATACATATATAACTTGTATGTGGTCATGACTATATACGTGGAGCGCGTGCGTGGCTTTAGACTGACGCATTAAACCCTAAAATCTCTTTTCTATCTTGATATCATAGCCCACAGCCGCCGCGAGTCTCGACCGCCGCCGTTGTACGATCCATCCGCTGCCGCCGAGAGATCTCTCCTCCGTGGCCGCGATGACATCGTCTGTCCTTTGGCTCTCCATGGCCGTCAGGGCTATTGCTTCCTCCTCGACCACAACCGTCTCCGCTGGGGTCATTCCCATGATCTCGGTTCGCTTGGAGGCAGGCAACTTCAAGCTCTGGAAGGGCATCCTTCTCCCCAACCTCTATGGCGTCGGTCTCCACCTTCACCTCGACGAAATCGTCGCGGAACCCGAGAATACCCTCACTGAGGGAGAAGGCGACAAGGCTGTTACGGTGGTCAACCCGGAGTATGCTCGCTGGTGGTCTCAGGACAAGTGGGTCATCGGACTCCTCCTCGGCTCCATGGAGCCCGATATTTCTAATCAGCTCATCGGTTGCAAAAATGCTTCTATGGTGTGGAACGGTGTCCATTCCATGTACGGCGTTTAGAGTCACGCCAATGTTCGCCACATCCGCCATCAGCTGACATCTACGCACAAGGAGGATCTCTCCGCTATCGCGTACATGCACAAAATGAAGTCCTTCGCAGATGCCCTGGCCGCCGTTGTATCTCCCATATCCGACGACGAACTCATCGACTATATCATCATCGGGCTCGGCTCTGCGTACAACTCCATTGTCACGTCGCTCACCGTCGGCAACCAGTCAATTTCCTACTCCAACTTCTACTCGCATATCCTCTCCTTCGAGGCTCTCCAAGCGCACCAGGCGCATGTCGAGGGGTGATCAAATCTTATAGGATCATGAATGTCTAGTATTTGCATTGTTATGCCTTGCTCAGTTCCTGTCAATTGCTCCGCTGTAATTTGTTTACCCAGCATGTTATGTTATTTATCTTAAGGAGAACATCTCTAGTGAACTGTGGACCCAGGTCCAATCTTTACCATTATACATTATACATCATCTACTGTTTCCGTTTAGTTTTAACAAGCAACCATTACCTTTCACACCATACATTTAATCCTTTGTTTTCAGCAAACCAGTGATATTGACAACCTCACTGTAAGTTGGGGCAAAGTACTGAGTTTGTGTTGTGCAAGATTCCAAGTTGTTAGCAACACCTTGGAGTTGTTTCCTTGCTCCTACTGGTTCGATAACCTTGGTTTCATAACTGAGAGAAAATTTGCGGCGGTCGAGACTCGCGGCGGCTGTGGGCTATGATATAACGAGGCAATGCGTCCTAACCCGACCTACCATAGCATCACATCAGTTGATATTACAACAAGCACACAAAACCCCATGTGAGACCCTTGATCCCACGAACAAACCCTAAACCCTACTACCTTGTTTGGCGATAGAGAGGCATTCGGCAGAATCACCTTGTTGTCTAGTTTTTTTTGCAGAAAATCAACTATCAGGAAAAATCCTGGAAAATATGCCAAAAATCCTATTTCACCAGAAGATCCACGGAGACAGAGTACGAGACAGAGGGGAGCCCTGGGTGTCCCACACACCCTGCCATGCGGGTGGGCCCACCTCGCGCCTGGGAGGGGTGTGGCCAGCCCAGGCACCCCCTCGGCCTCTCTCTTCGCCTATAAGAAGCCTCTTGACCTAAAAACTGAGAGGGGTTCGTCGTTTTTCTAGAAAGAGTTACGCTGCGCCGCCACCACCAGAAACCGCGATTCGGATCCAGAAACTCCGTTCTGGCACCCTGCCGGGATGGGGAATTTGGGGAGGATCATCGTCATCGTCATCACCAACGCTTCTCCATCAACCATCAATGTTTCCCTCATCCATGAGTGAGTAATACCCCGCTGTAGGCTATGGGGATGGTAGGGATTGGATGAGTTCTATCATGTAATCGAATAAGATTATTAGGGTATGGTGCCTAGTATCTCTATTAGTGCTATTTAATTTTGTAGCAACTTGTTATGCTTAATGCTTGTCACTAGGGTCCGAGTGCCATGATCTCAGATCTGAACTTATTATTGAATCATTATGATAGTATTGTTTGTAATCTTATCTGCAAGTTGTGTACACATATCATTGTCCGGATCCAAAGGCCCCGAAGTGACAGAAATTGGGACAACCGGAGGGGATGGCTGTGATGTGAGGATCACATGTGTTCACGGAGTGTTAATGCTTTGCTTCGGTGCTCTATTAAAAGGAGCACCTTAATTGCTAGTAGTTCCCTTGAGGCACCGCTGCAATGGGCTGGCAGGACAAAAGATTTTGTGCAAGTTCTCATTGCGAGAACGCATGGCTATATATGGAGCACATGCCTACTTGGATGCTTATTCTTATTTATCTGAAATTGCCCTAGATCTTAAAGTTACATGTTTAGACTCGTCCATGAAACGCCTGTCCATCCATCCCTATGCCTACCGCGCTCATATCCTACTATTCGCTGCTACTGTTACTATTGCTCTTGTTTTACTGCTGCTGTTGCCACTACAAACTGTTGCGATCCCCTATACTTGTGGGTCATCAAGACTATTTTCTGGCGCCGTTTTCGGGGATCATAGCTTTATTTGTAAGTTCACTTGGATCTATTGTTGTTCACTGCTACTCCTTTCATCATGGGGAAGTCTCGTGATGGAAAGTTTCCTATTTTACCATCCACTACAAGAAGAGGTACAATCCTAAACACCTCTGCTGCTCTTGATTCATCGTCTGTTATAAGTAAGCTTGTTACACCACCACCACATACGCATGCTACACACACTACTACTACTGCTGAATCTGAAATTGCTTCTGATACTCATGATATTACTTTTACTGTGCTTGATGCGAGTGGTTCATTAGGTCCTTTCCTAGATGCTACTATGGCTGGTCTAGGGAATACTGAAACTCCTAGTGAAGACACTGTTACACCTGTTAGATCACCTGAGTCTAGAGAGAGATATGATATTAATGATGGTTACATTGAGTTTACTGATGAATTTATTGAAGAGTGGCGAAATACACATGGTGCTAGTGCTATTAAGAGTCTCCTTGAGAGATGTACCATTATTCCTAAACTGTCCTCTGATCCTAAGTTTGCCACCTCTCCCATTGATATTAAAGATAAAGATTATGATTTCTCTCTTGATTTATCCTATTTAGACATTGTTGAGAAAGAACCTTTCTGTGGGACTGAAAATGAGAGTGTTGTGGCTCATATGAATGAGCTTTCCACTATGAGTGCGTTATTCTCTGATGATTTTAAGATGATCAAGTACTTTGTTAGTAAGATCTTCCCTTTTTCACTAAAAGGAGAAGCTAGGGAATGGTTTAATAGATTACCTTTTGGTTCCATTGATAGTCCTGATTGCTTGATTGCTTCTTTCTTCCATAAAGATGCCTATGATAGGGGCAATGAGAGCTCAAAGCTAATGAGTACTTTACTTTCAGCATTTGGAAGCCTTTCAAACTTTTCAAAACCCTTTTCACTTCCTTGTTGAGTCACCACTTATTCTATGAGCACCTTCTTGAGAGTATAGTTGTCATTCTTCTGTTTGTCTCAAAACTTGGTTAATTATGTCATGACTTTGATGCTTGTATCTCTGATATATTTACTTCTAGTCTTCACTTGAACTTCAGAGGTGCCTTGGAATTTATATTGTGCTCACAAACAAAGGCAAGCGAGATACTACTCTATCATACCTTTTTATGAGCATTGCAATGTTGCTTATGTTTATGTTTCATGCTACTTATTATTATTGAGTTGGTTGCTCTTCATAGCTTGCAATGACTATTGAGTAGACTTAGTTGCATATTTCTTATTATGAATGGTCTAAGCATCTACTCCTATGCCGAGAATATTTACATCATATGAAGCAAATGTGTTCGTGAAAGTTCTTTTATCGCACTAAGTTTTCAACTGAATTGCTTGAGGACAAGCAATAAGCTAAGCTTGGGGGGAGTTGATACGTCCAAAACGTATCTACTTTCCCAAACAATTTCTATTGTTTCTCCTCTAAACTTGTGTGATTTGGACACAACTAACACGGACCGACGCTGTTTTCAGCAGAATTACCTTGGTGTCTAGTTTTTGTGCAGAAAATCAACTATCAGGAAAAATCCCGGAAAATATGCTAAAAATCCTATTTCACCAGAAGATCCACGGAGCCAGAGTACGAGACGGAGGGGAGCCCTGGGTGGCCCACACCCCTGCCACGCGGGTGGGCCCACCCCACACCTGGTAGGGGTGTGGCCAGCCCAGGCACCCCCTCGGCCTCTCTCTTCGCCTATAAGAAGCCTCTTGACCTAAAAACCGAGGAGGGTTCGTTATTTTTCCAGAAAGAGTTCCGCTGTGCCGCCACCAATAGAAACCGTGATTTGGATCCAGAAACTCCGTTCTGGCACCCTGCCGGGTCGGGGAATTTGGGGAGGATCATCGCCATCTTCATCACCAACGCTTCTCCATCAACCATCAATGTTTCCCTCATCCATGAGTGAGTAATCCCTCGCTGTAGGCTATGGGGATGGTAGGGATTGGATGAATTCTATCATGTAATCGAATAAGATTGTTAGGGCATGGTGCCTAGTATTTCTATTAGAGCTATTTGACTTTGTTGCAACTTGATGTGCTTAATGCTTGTCACTAGGGCCCGAGTGCCACGATCTCAGATCTGAACTTATTATTGAATCATTATGATAGTATTGTTTGTGATATTATCTGTAAGTTGTGTATACATATCATTGCCCGGATCCAAAGGCCCCGAAGTGACAGAAATTGGGACAGACGGAGGGGATGGTTGTGATGTGAGGATCACATATGTTCACTGAGTGTTAATGATTTACTCCCGTGCTCTACTAAAAGGGGCACCTTAATTTCCAATAGTTCCCTTGAGGCCCCGCTGCAACGGGCTTGCAGGACAAAAGATGTTGTGCAAGTTCTCATTGCGAGCATACATGACTATATGGAGCACATGCCTATGATTTTTTAGTACTTGGATGCTTATTCTTATTTATCTGCAAATTCCCTAGATCTTGAAGTTACATGTTTAGACTCGTCCATGCAACACCCGTCCATCCATCCCTATGCCTACCATGCTCATATCCTACCGTTCGCTGCTACTGTTACTATTGCTCTTGTTTTACTGCTGCTATTGCCACTACAAACTGTTGCTACCGATAAACTTTTGTGAGCAAGAACTATTTTCAAGTGCAGCTGAATTGACAACTCAGTTGTTAAGGCTTGCAAGTATTCTTTGACTCCCCTTGTGTCGAATCAATAAATTGGGTAATACTACCCTCGAAGACTGTTGCGATCCCCTATACTTGTGGGTCATCAATGGCCTAGGGTGGGCCCGTGCCCGGGCGGGGGGGGGGGGGGGGGGTGCGGCCACCCTGTGGCTCCCCTATGTCTCTCCTTTGGTCTTTGTGTTCGTTCCGGTGAAATATTGACTTTAGCTTTTGTGCCGTTCAATTCCAAGAATATTTTCTTACTAGCTTTTCTGAAACCAAAAACAGCAGAAAACAGGCAACTCTACTGTGACATCTTGTTAAAGGTTAGTCCCAGAAAATATATAAAAATACCTCAAAGTGTAGACAAGACATAGAAAAATGGATACTAAACAAGCATGAAACATAAAAAATTATAGATACATTTACGACGTATCACCCCCTCCGCTCCTTCTTTCGTGAACCCTAGTGTCCCTCTCTTTTTCCTCCATCTATTGTTGTTAGGGAGGTCGATGAGATGGTCATACGGCGGCGCGCGGCGGCTTCGATAGAAGACAACAGCAACGCGGCAGATTCTATAGGATACATCGACAGGGGCCACCGATGCACCAGAGCAGGGGCCGCTAGAGGGTGTCAAGGTGAGGGAGCCACTCCGATATCTTCCCGGTGAGCCAAAACGACTGTGTCCAGAAACTGAAGTTCAATGTTCTTTCTTGGACAAAAATTCAAGGCCCCACATTTTCTTTAGCAAAAATATCTCAAGCTCAAATGAGATTTTTTTCTTTTGTTTATTCAAAAAAAATTGTTTCTGGGACAAAACATCGTACTAAATCAACGATACCTTTTTAGGTTTAATCGAAGATACTTATAAAGAGGAGGTAGCGGTAGTTAGAGCATACGCCCAGTTTTCGCCGAATTTGGCACATTTTACATTCAGGGTTTCTAGGGCAAACCCGAGGCGCCGGGAACCGCCTAGAAACGCCAGATGAAGTGAAAAAGGGTGGGCCAACCCTATCGGCGACACAAGGTCGAACTCCTGCCTTTCTTCTCCCCCTTCGCTGAACTAGGCCGAACTATGCCGAACTAGGCCAAACTATCCGAACTAGGCCAAACTAGGCCGAATTAGGCCGCCGAACTAGGTCGAATTTGAGCAAAATTCTGGAGAAATGTTAACAAACTAGGTCGAACTAGACTGAACTAGGCAAAACTATCCGAACTAGGCCAAACTAGGCCGAATTAGGCCGCCGAACTAGGTCGAATTTGAGCAAAATTCTAGAGAAGTCAGCGAACTAGGTCGAACTAGACTGAACTAGGGCAAACTATGCCGAACTAAATGAACTATGCCGAATTTTAGCCAATTTAAGTCAAATTCAGACAAAATATCACCAATTTTGTTTTATCTAAAAACCGCATCTGAGAACACGAGGCTCTCGAACCAAAAATTACATCATTCTACACTAAATAGTGCGAGATTTCGGCGTGAGAACACTGAATAAGTGGAGGTGGTCCAGTCCAGCCCAGCCCATTAAAAAACAGCTGATATTACAACAACCACACAAACAGCCATCCCATGTCAGGCCCTCGATCCCACGAACAAACCCTAAACCCCACGGCCTTATTTGGCGACAGAGACGCATTCGTGCAGTTCTAGAAGCCTGCGGCGACACCGCCGGAGAAGTCGCCGTCTCCGGCATCCGCACCATCGCCGCCGCAGCCGCCGTCCTCCTCACCAGCGCCTCCATCATCCTCAAGGCCTGTGCTCTCCCCTTCCGCTCCTCCTCGCCTGAATCCCTTCTCCCCTCTCCTTTTTCCTCCATCTCTTGTGTATGCGTCGTTCCGTCGTGCAAACAGTCGTTCTTGTGGGAAGAACGACTAAATCGAGTTCGCTTGTTCGCTCGATTTGAATGTGCCAATGCGGGAGTTTTTTTTTAGGGAAATGTGGGAGATTTGGATATATACTATTATGCCTTAGAACCCTAGGTGGATTTTGCAAATGTGGATTAGCTGTGCGGCACGAATTGGGTTGGCGGTTTTGAGCAGTAATTAGTTCGGGGGTTCATCGTTCTACCAAAACTTACCCAAGCCAAGCAACGCTTGGATTTCAGTGTATTGGTTGGGCATTGTTATGTTATTAATAGAACTAGAACTGCAGATATTTTATTTACTGTGTACTACTAGAAAATATGGCGTAGCACCTGTCACCATATCCATACCACGATGTATTGGTTCTGAAGGTACAAATTGGTTTTAGTGATGATTATTTTTTCTACTTGGGAGGCATTTGCCAGAATAAGTTACTAACAGAACTACATAAGTGTGTATGACCAGACAAATGCAGTAGCATCCATCACCAACTCTGTACCATGCTCTGAAGATACAAATGGGTTTAACTATCATGAAGAGCATTTGTCAGTAGAAGCATCTTTTCTCTGCGTGTTATTATCTTGTCCTCATATAACTATCTGCTGATATCAATCTGAGACTAGTTCCTATTTCGTACTAGTGTATTTTTTTTTTTTGAAATGTATTGCATATACTCCGTCCGTCTTAAAATAGATGTCTCAGATTTGTTAAAATTTGGATGAATCTAGACACTATTTAGCATATAGATTCATCCAAATTTTGATAAACTTGAGACATCTATTTTGAGACGGAGGGAGTACATGATATGGAGAATAACATGAGTTTATCCATGGTCCTAGGATGCTATGTACATTTTCCATCTCTTATTCGGCTCACCTTTCTAATACTTGTTTCCTTTGATTTATTGTGTTCTGCAGATAGTTTTTCATCATGCAAAGCCCAAGCAAATTATCTGACCCATCTGTGTCTGCTCCCTCTGGTGTGGCTGGGCTCCAGGGTTGGCTGACCTCCCAGATCACCTGCTCCACTCCATTGTTCCTCTGTTGGGATCCTTTATCGACCTTACTGCGTTTGCTAGCACCTGTCGTTCTTGGCATGCTTCCTTCTCTTCGTACCCATCCAAATCAACCTTTTGCAGGGTACTCCCCCCTCTCCTTGTCCGACCCAATGTCCGTGTCCAAGCTCCTCATCTCCCTTCTAGCAATGGTCGTCACAAGCTACGCACATGCAAGGTCATTGATATGGCCAACCAGAAGAGAGCCCTTCGCTGCCAAATTCCTCAGGAAACTTTTCAGAAGATGCATTTTGCTGGCTCTTCCTATGGGCATCTCATCTGCTGCCGCCGAGGAAAATGTCTTATTGTTGATGTGTTCACTGGTGCTGAGGTTTCACCTCCAAATCTCCCGTTCAATGGTGACCCTGAGGAGGAGTTCTACTTTGGTGGCACCCTGACAGCTCCCCTTGCATCACCCAACTGCCATCTCCTTGTCAGCGCCCAAACCTCGCTGTTTGATTGGCCAGTTGGAAGTGACTCTTGGTCTGAACTCAAGCTTTTTGATGCACGCATAGATCAGATTGTGGAATTCAATGGTCAGTTCATCGCCATGGATTATCATCAAAGGATATACACTCTGCAGTTGGCCCCCCAGCTTGGCCTGCAGGAGATAAAAACTGCTTGGTGGGACGACATGACCGAGTGCCCATATTTAAGGCCATGGCTGGCAGTCTGTGATGACATGCTTCTCATCGTTGACCATTATGTGAGCTTGTCATTTGGAGCACCAGTCCTCTACAAACCCTACCGCCTTGACATGTCAGCCAAACCTGCAAAATGGGTGGAGGTGAAGAAGCTGGACAACTGGGCACTCTTTGTAGGTGGTGATGTGAGGAGCCCGCCGTTTTCTTGCTTGAGCCCAGAACAGTGGGGAGGGAGCAGCAACCGCTTGTACTACGCCCATTACTCTCAGCCTTGGAGCGTACATGGCTTGGGTGACGAGGCAGATGCTGTGTGGGATCCTTCCACCGACCCTGATCTTGTGTTCAAGAGAAACTGGTACGGCCAGCTGCAGGCCTTATGGGTGTACCCAAGCATGTTCTGTTCTGATGGCCAGTGATCGTTGATGTGCATTTTACTGCTCGACTGAAGCTTTTGCGGTTAGTTTAACCCCAGTTCCAGAACATTGCAGGAGGCGGTCATAGTAGCGATGGTGCTTTTACACAAGCTTTTGCAATTAGTTTGTCATCATTCAGTTTGCTGTTTATCTCTGTATGGTTGGATATGTAGTTAACTACTTGTTACTTTTCTATGGAATAGACAAGTTAATATGTCTTCCCTGTTTCTGCATGAGCTTGCGGTCTTATTAACATCTTCGTCTCTTCAAATTCAACAAGTCAACTCCACCAACCAGATTTGTATGTATATTTTTGTCTCTAAGATACCAGTTGTGTGTCCTTTTGAATTTATCAAAGACGTGTTGATAAGGCATTCTTCTTCAGCTCTGGTAACAAGAGTTGCAGTGAAGAGTGCTTTGTTGTGTATGTAGGGGTTGATCCAAACCAAATCAACCAAAGTTGCATTCAGAATGAATGGACCTTGTCACCGAAAATGGCCTGGTCAGTTGCATGTTTATTGATGCTGCCTCAACAGGATAGCACGTAAATAAAATTGAAATGTACGCTTGTGTTGGGTTCTTATGTTCCTGCTCATGATCCGAGGGATATCTGATCGTAGAGTTTAATTGGAAAAAAGAAAGCGAGCATTTGCTACCACATATGCTTCGTTTTGACCTGGGTTGTTGTGTTATTTCTGTAACCTGGCATCTTTCCAGGCTAGATGGATGAATTTCAGTGTTAATAATGATGTAAAACAATTCAGTGTTAATATCTTTTTGTTCGACGAGTCAACTTGATCTACCAGACCTGTTTAAGCTTTATTGTCTCGAAGAAGCCAGATGTGTGTGGATAAGGCTTTCTTCTTCAGTTCTTATACAATAATAGTTGCACCAAAGTGTTTAGTTCTTCAGTTTCGTTTTCCTGTTTTTTTTTGCCTTTCTTTTTTCTCGTTATTTTTGCTTAAGCTGGTTATAAACTTAGATCCATCTCGGTGCTCTTCTTCTACTCCATTTGAGCAGAGTGTAGTCCATGTGAATTCATTATATTGATGTATTATCATGTCACCTGTGCTTCTAATACAGCGAACATCTCTGGAACCGCACATGCACTGGCCTTTATTTTTTAAATTTATTCCTGTTGAACTATGTGTTGAATCTTGGTATTCAGTTCATTCTTTTAATGTTCATCTCTTGGATCATTATTTGTTTCAGATAAGCGGTGATCGTCTTGTACAACCAACCAATGCCCGTAACACTCCATTGTTGCTCTGCTGAGATCCTTCCCTAGCCTTCTTGCCTTTTGCTTCTACCCATGCAAATCTTCCCTTTTGCCACCTCTCCCGCCCCCGCAAACCTGATCTTCCTTGTGTTCACCTCGTCCTCGCCCATCTAGCAACAACCTCACGCCCAAACGTTCATGTTGTGTTACTGATCTAGCCAACCAAGACACCTAGCATGTGCTTTGCTAGACTCCCATGCATGTTTGCTCGTTTTTGTGACAGAAAATTCCTATGGTCATCTCATTTTGTTAGACAACCACCAATCATGTATTGTTGTTGATGTCTTCACATATTTCCCAAATGTGGCGTATGGCGTTGTAGCGATATGCTTCTCATGGTCGGCTGTCGAGATCATCCCATCTACATGATATATCTTGGAAACCTTCCGGCTTGACCTATCAAGTAAAACCTGCAAAGTAGTTGAAGGTGGACAATCTGCGTTAGCAACGGCGCGAGAGACAAGAGAAGCCAGCCCGTTGTCTTAACATGAGTTGTTTTCCAACAAGGCTTCCGTGGCCCATTTCCCCTTTTTGTTTCTTGAGCTATGAATCGAATTTGAACTCCAATATTTGAGAAATCGTATGTATATGTTGTATGAGTGCTGTAGGTTTTCTTCATATTTGAAGTCATTATAAATTTTAAACCAAATGTCTTGTACACTAATACACCCTAGGTTTTGCACGCTGGTTATCTTCAAAAGTCCATTACCAGAAAGATTTACATCACAATCACACATGGAAATACACAGAATATACATGACCAGTTTGGCCTGCCCACATCGGCAACGGTCTTCCATGTTAGACCGTTGCCACTGACGGTCAGTTTGTGTGCATCACTTATGACGTGCCTCATTTCCCACATACTTCTATTGTTACTTAGCTTGTGATGATTGTGAATACAATTGGAGATGGAGTTGTCCTTAGTATCGCTCTATACTTGTGGGTGAACTTAATTAGTCAGTCTTGTCTCATTGAAGCTTCACAGTTGGTGGGGACCGTCCACCTATAAGTATTGTTCCTCTTCTCCGATGTTGTTTCCCTCGTGTAGTTCTTCCATTCGGCAGCCACATTTCTAAGATCGTGCAACTTGTTCTCGAGACCGATGCAACAATTGGCATGCATCGTGCAAACCTTGTCCATCTCGCCATGGAGCTGGCAGAAGCCACCAAAGATTGCTGTCTCGAGGAACACAAACTTGATATGCAGCTCGCCGCTAGCAAGCTCTGACTTGATCTCATTGAAGATCGCCTGGTCATGGGTCGGTGGGAAACGTGACCAGGACTTCAGCATCTCCACTGTCCGATTTGTCGACTTGACGTAGTAGAATCCAGTGTTGGGCGCGTTTGTTAGGGCCTCGTCATCGTCGTTGAAGTAGTCGGTCGAGAGGGCCATGTCGGCGTAGAGGCTGATCTGGCGGAATGGGTTGCGCAACCACAAGATATCCACATCCTGCAAACAATCATTTGAGTATTTCAGTTGTGGAAATAATGAATGTGACAGGAAAATGGAGCACTTTTTTCTATTCGATCGTATGTGAAAACATTGTTTTTTGAATACTATTTTTTTGAACAGTTTTGACTTTTGAATACTATTAAATTTCTATCTAATGGTTAACTATGTGGTATGCGTACTCCTAGACATTTAGAGTTTGTGTAACTTTAGTCCTGACTCCTGATAAAGTACAAATGGGACAATTAAAAATTCTTGTAGTAGCAACTTGAGTTTAATGAAAGGAAATACCTACGTATTGAGACATTCAGGACCCAAAAAATACTCAGTTTAGAGACATATGCTGGTAGTGGTAGCTCACCGTGAAAAGATAGTTGTAGCCGAGCTCGAGGACCCGCTGCTGGAGGGAGAGCTTGGCCCACACGAGCTCGAGGTAGCTCTTGGTATAATAACGGTTGGCGGAGCTGACGTTGGCGGTCGTGACCTCCAGGAGGTAGCAGTGGCGGTGCACGGCCTGACAGGAGGCCAACGCGCCGGGGTCGACGGCGACGATGACGGTGTGGTTGAGGAGGTGCGCGATCCCCTCGCCGTCGCGGAAGCTCCCACGGAAGAGGTCGAGGAGCGAGCCCGGCGCCGCCCACGCCTCGTTCACCGACGTCATGATCACCGTCCCGTCGTCGGTGGCCACTTGGGGCAGCAGCTCCGCCAGCCCCGGGAAGCTCTCCTCCTGCGTCAGCCCATGCAACTCCATGGTAAATAAATGTGTAGCCCGATGAGAGGTTATATTATATATACGAGAGCAAGTCTAATGGAATCCTTAAATTCTCAAATAACTGCTTTTTTTTTTTAGGTTCGAGGGTCCAAATATCAAATAGTGGAACCCCTAAACCCGTAAACCCTTAAAATATTTAGAGGCCCAGGCTCCAACCCGGCCTCCAACCTGTAGAAGTAAGGGTTGGGCACCCCAACCCCTTGCACGACCCGGCCCCATTCCGTGCGAGCGCGCCAAGGAAGTCACAGCCCCGCCCGAGCCGCTCCTCCCTCCCCACCCGCGCTGCTGCCGCCCGGCCCGGCCTCCTCCCTCTCCGGCCGCCCCCGCCCGCCTCCTCCCTCCCCGGTCTCCTCCCTCCCTCCCCACCCGCCTCCCGCCGCATCCCCTCCCGACGCCGCCGCCTCCCGCCATGGAGCCGCCCGCGTCGGCCTCCAGCGCCGCAGTCGGCCTCCCCTGCCCCCGCGCCCGTCGCTGCTTCCTCTCCCTCTCTGGTTCCAGCCTCCTCCGCCCCGGCCCCCGCGCCGAGCTCGGCGGATGTGGCGGCCACGGTGGCGGCGACCCACGTCGGCACCAAGCGGAGGCGCGCGGGGCAGCACGTCATCCCTGCCGCCGCCATCATCGCACCTTCCCCCGCGCCCGTCGTCGCACCCGCCCCGGCCCCTGTCGCGCCGCCGCCCCGTGGTCGCGCCAAGAAGCCCATGGTGGACGGGCCGAAGAATGCCATGGCCGCGAAGCGCGCCTTGGCTCCGCCCGCGGCCGGGAAGAAGTTGGTCTCCCAGAAGAAGCCCGCCCCCGCGCCCGTCGCGCCGCCGCCTCCGCCCGTCGTGCATGAGGTGGTCGACGAAATGCCCGAAGGGGCGACGTCGTTCATGGGGCTCCTCCAAGATGCCGCGGTGGACATTGGGGCTCCTCCTCTCGACCCCTTTGATTTTGCTGATGATTTGGTAGGTGAGGAGGAGGAGGAAGGGGAAGAAGAGGAGGAGGAGGTGACCGAGATAGAGAAGGATGCCTTTGCCTCCGCCGCCCGCCCCACCGTCCGCGCAACAAACTATATCAAGGCTGAAGATATTCTCTTGGTTCGTGCTTGGGCCTCGGTGGGGATGGATGCTTGCACCGGTACCGACCAAACCGGCTAACGGTATTGGCAACGCATAGAGGATGCATATTGCAAGATCAAGCCAAAGACCGGTGGGTTCGCCCCTCGCAGGTACCGGTCGCTTCAAGGCCGATGGGAGTTGATGAAGCCCGCATGTGCTTGTTGGAGTGCGGCAATGGCCAATGTGTTTGATGCACCGCCTAGTGGCACCGTTGAGAGTGACTACGTGAGTACATATGCATGTTTTTACATCTACTTTGCTATGCTCCTTCTATGCTATATGTGTGTTTATTATGCTATATGTGTGCTAGGAGGATATTGCCAAAAAGAGGTACAAGGAGATGGCCGCTTCCAAGGTCAAACCGTTTCCATTCAAGCATGCTTGGGACCATCTTAAGGACTTCAACAAGGGGAAGTTGAGGGATCAAGAGACCGCACCCAAAAAGGCGGCAATGCTTAGCATGGGTGATAGTGATGAGGAGGAAAGGAACGCCGGCAAGCCCGAGGGAAACAAGAAGGCAAAGCTTAGGAAGAAGATGGAAGGAGAGGCTTCAAGCATTAGGGAGAAGATGGAGAGCATGATGAAGGCAAAGGAGACATTGACAATCAAGAGTTTGGAGACAAAGCTTCTTATCACCGAGAAGAAGAAAGAGGTGAAGCTTGCACAAGTTGAATCAAGGCGTGAAGAATCGAAGCGCAAGGCCGAAGATAGGGCTCGCAAGGCCGACTTGGAGGAGAGGATCCTTGCGATGAAAGAAGCAAAGGCATGGAAAGAACTCATGGTGGAAGAGAGGGAGCACATGATGATGTCCAAAAAGGACATGGATGAAGAGAAATTGGCGTGGTGGAAGGACTACAAGGAGGACATCGCGGCGAGGAAGAGGATGTTCCGTAGTGCCTCCTCTTCTCTTCGAGGTGACACTCCGATGAGTGGTGGTGGCCATGGCGGTGTGGAGGACTCCACCACCGGCGCCTATGGAGGTGCTTGATGGCGCCGTGGTGGAGGGGGAAGATGGTGCCATGTTGCAACTTTTTGGTGATGGTGCCGACGAGAGTGGGAAGATGATGATTTTGTGATGTAAACTATTGAACCATGCATCTATGATCTTCATTTCCTTGTTTGTTTGGAGTAACAATTGTGATGAATTGTGTTGTTCTAGTTATATTTGTCATATGAAACTGTGATAAGGGTTTGAGGGCAGAGGCAAATACTAGAACCCTCGAACCCTTAGTTTTAAGGGTTTGAGGGTTCCAGTTTTTGACCTCGACCCTCATATTTAAGGGTTTGAGGGTTCCAGTAAATGATCCCTGTTTTTTACACCCCACAAGTGCTCGAATGTGCCAATTCTCGAAACGGTTTAAGGGTTCGAGGGTTCCACTAGACATGCTCTGAAGCCTAACCTTTTCGCCGGCGCTCGAGAGGTTCCGGTGAGCTGATCCAACATTTTCCCCGAAGCTCGATATGCCGCTGGCCAGCGGCCGGTCGGAGGCGAGGAAGAGGAGCAGCACGGTGGGAAGGAGAGCTCCGAGGAGGAAGGAGACCGAGTGGCTGACGCCGCCGCCACCGCCGACGACCCTGTGCTGAGTGCTCAGGCTCAGCCAGCTCCTGCCCATGTCGACCGCCGGCCGACGAGTATGCGGCAGAGGCACTGATCGAAACGGCGACCCATCATCGGTGTTTATTTAAACAAACACCACCTCTGCATGCTGCATGATCTAACTGCGAGTTGGGACAAATTAAGCTGCTAGCTAGTCAAAGTGGGAGATGAGATGTCTGTGGAAAATTACCACTTCCAGCCGACAGCAGAGGACGTACTATGCATGCAGCTCGGATAGCAGATTTTCATGGTGGCAGGAGTACTGCATATATGCATGCTTTGGTTCCTTATCGTTTTCTTTTGCTGGAAATCCCAAGTTCTAGGTCAATTTATTGTGGCATGAATATCACCATCAAGACTTGGAAAACGATTTTCCCCCTGAATTTTTCAGGTGTGATCAAAATGTTTGATTCAAGGGTGGCATCGAAATGACTGAACTAGACTTGCCGGAGGACTGTTCAGTTTGTTTAGCACAGAATTTTCTTTAAAGAAGAATTCCACCTTTCCTTTTCTCATGAGAATTTCGAACTTGGCCAGGCCCAGTAATCTGTCATGTCCAGCCCAGCCCACGTACACTCTCACTCAGCTCCATTCAGAAGACATAATCGAATTCTCAAAAGAATAATAAAAAAAATCCAGATGACACAATCGAAATCATGGGCGGCGCCGGAGGAGGCATCCACTTCCGTCGAGGTACGTGCGCTCCCCTCCCTCTAATCAAGTACCCTGGACTGGACAATCTGACGCAAGAACCCTAGAACGAGGAATTGAAACATGGAACCCAACCATGGGGCACTTTTAGTTGTGGATAGAGTACTTCAGCTTGTCAGATAACAGAATGTTACTTAGGTCAGTGACTGTAGTTGATCTGAACTCCCAATGGGGACTAACAAGTATCTGAAGTTCCCCCTTTTCTTACCCCATAATTTTCTTACGCGGATTTTACAATTACAATCTCAGGTGGCTGCACAGGTGCAGTTAATAACTACTCCCTCCGTTTCAAAATATAAGATGTTTTAGGTTTGTGAAGAAAATGTATCTAGACTTTTTTAGTGTGTAGATTTATTTCAAACTTGAGTGAACCTTGATACTAAAAGTAGTCTAGATACATTTGCTTCACAAATCTAAAACATCTTATATTTTAAAACGGAGGGAATATATGGTAAATGAGGACCAGAAGATATATATGTGTGAATCTCGGTGCATTCTATTGATTGTCACAATAGCTAAATTAGGCAGGCAACAGGGTGCTGCATGTGGGGTTGCATGGATACTTGCAGTCGATTTGTTTTACTTCTTGGCTTCTGCAAAAGTACCAATCTCCAAAAGCCTCTGCGATGGTCTACTCCACAGAACAAACAAATAAACATACCGTATATTAATCCAAGTAAAACAATTAAACATGTTGCATACTACCCAATCAACACTGTAAAATACCTTGTTTCCAAGCCTCGGAGAGATGGGTGAATCCCATGAGATTCCAAACGGTGTTTGGCAGTGGGTGAAGCACGAATCGATGAAAAATCCCCAGTCTTCCTTACCTTCGACAACCTTCAAGTCCTCAATTAATGTCTTCCTAAATCCTATATGTACAACATGATGCAAATAAATTGAGCGTTGATAAAAACAGAAAGGGTAATATGTATGTGCTGAATGCCAAGGAAAAACGTTTGACCAACCATGGAGGGCTTCAATTTGTATAGAGTCGCATTTTCGGATGTCAGCCTTGCAAGACAACCATGATTTTTCAGGAGAGCGTTCATCTGGTACAAGAACATTTCGTATCTGCGGATTGAAACAAGAAGCATATATAAATGTACGCATACGAGAAAAATAAATTCTATAGGGAATTCCTGAACATAAAGAATAATTGTCGCTTTCTTACCTGCCAAGAATCGTATCCAGCATTGAGGATAAAAGTGGGAGTGTTGATGCTCTTAATAATCTCAGAAGGGAAGAAACACTGGGTGCATACAATTATAATGTCAGCAAATATTTCTCCTCGGTAGCCAATGCACTTAGCAAGGTGACAGAAAATTAGTGCAATGTATAGGAAGCAGAATGAAATCGTACATCAACTGGCTCCTTCATTGCAAGGCAGTCACTGGGCAAAACTTTGCTAACATTCTGGAACAAACCCATCAGGGGAAAAAGATTCAGTGAAAATGTATGGGTGTCGACATAAGAAGAACATATGCAAAATCAGGATGAAGGTTCTTTTTCCAATCAGGACTACGCAAGTTAAAGGCTAGAGATAATATATTAAAGATGACTAATTATAAGGATAGACAAATTATGAACTATAATATGTTATTTCCCTTAGGTTCCAAGTATGTGTCCCCCATGTGGCTTACCTGGAGGTGAACAACTCCATTGTAGATGGACCGGATAAACCTCTCTCCGAATATGTCCTTTCTGGCAGATAAAAAAAGAATTAACTCATGATAACAATAAAGTGATGGATAAATATTTATTTTATCTTGAGAGTTGTCTTTACTTGTCAAGAAAAAATCCAGCATCAGAAAAGCATTTTACTGGAACTGTCCGGGGAAACCGTGCACTAAAATCATCACAATGTAGTAATGTTGCTAGCCCACCAGAAGAACAACCTGCAAGTAAGGCCTGGTCCATGATTGGTTTCACATGGTTAATTCTTGTTATCAACAAATTTGTGATTCTTGCTAGCTTAAAACATGAACTCGATCAAATCTCTGTAAAGTATGACCTGCTTTGCATTAGAAAGCCCTTTCTCCATGAGATCATCGATAACCGCTTCCCAGATGCGCAACCCTCTAAAGAAAAGCTTGGTCCCATCCTATTACACCATTAATAATTATTTAAAATGTACATCATATATGTTTTACAAAGCTTGCTATACAGAAATATAAGTATGAAACCAAGACTCAGAAAGAAAATAGCTTACTTGATCTTCAACCTCCCCATCCCCGGAAAACGATGCCCCATCACAATACCGCACAAAAACTATGTTCCAGTTGTAGAAATCTAATTTAGAATCATGACATCAGAATTAGTTCAGGCCGGACATATCGATGATACCAGCAGGTAGAAACAAAGCATTGACCGAAGCTTTGTTCCTGGAAACGTGCATAAAGATCTGATAATGCATATACACCATCTCTAACCAGAATTTTGTCGCCGGTCACTGCTGAAAATCCCAGCCAATTGCACTGCATTTATCAAGTTAGATGAACCAAGCCCAGACTTTTTGCGCTTGGAACAATCATCTATAGTGCTGCACCAGCCTCCACCCTGAAAAACAGATAGCAGTTACTCTGTCTATTTCAAAATACATGATGCCCTATAGTAGTCACCAATGAACAATTATTATCATGTTAATACGTTCTATGAATACAAGTAAGATAGCATCATGACACATTTTCTACCTCCATAATTTGGCGACCAAAGATATACACTAAGTTTGGTTCCACGCCTTTTAGTATGTCATGTGTTTCAGAACAATTTTTTTTCCGATAAAGAGAACAGAGATATATAGTACTCCCTCCGATCCTAAATAAATGGCGACACTTATTTAGAATCGGAGGTAGTAATTAAAAAATAAAAAGACACTATGAACAATTACCTCTAGATAGACAAGCCAGTTGTAGGATCCCGAACCGAAGCCTCTCTGAAGTTGGTAAGCTGGCGGGCTTCCATCCAAACACACTGAAATGCAAATGTAACTACGCAATCTCACTACATGAAAATTACTATATAGGCACTTTCTAATTTGCTATACCATTTAGTGATTTTCCTCTAAAAATCTATAATTTGGTAGCAGGTTTTTCGGAAGCAAAGCTCTGAGAAAATAAATCTAGTTATGCCAAATTGTAGAGGGTACCTGCGCCCTTCTGCGATGCGCCGGCGAGGAGGGTAAGCTCCGGCGGCGATCCCACGGTGATCGCCCACGCCAGTGAAGATGTAGCAAGAGAGCATATCAGAGAGACCAGGAAAAGCAGCAGAAGCGCTTGGCTGCCCGGTCGACGACGTTGACGCTGAGGGAGGAACTGCTTGGTCGCCATTGCTTTGCTGAGCACACAGACTGGCTAGCCTAGCTCCATGTGCAATGTTCAACTTATCCTTTGCTTTGCTGCGCAGACACACTAACAAACCCAGCAATTAATATTGGTTTATATAACCTAAGACATGTTATGGTAACATGCATCGCCAACCGAATCAATGGCTTTCTTTCTTTTTGTCTTGAGTCAAAGCAGTAAGATAAAACTGACTGTGTATATATTTCCAATAAAATTGCTGGGAATCTCTGGTACCACATGACATGTAACCAATTTATAAAATGGTTAATGTTCCTGACACCCTTTAAAAGAATCAAATGAATCATTGTGACAGTATAATGGACTCACACGCCCTAATCCTAATTAATGCAATAATAGTGCTTGGACAGCAACACAGGAGCTGACATGGGTGGTTGTAATCTGAAAAAATAAGAGGCCAAATAGGAAAAAAATGTGAAAGATGTTCTTGCAGACGTGGATGGCAGTACCAACTAAACAGGAAACATAGCGTCAGACGACTGTTAACAAGTAATGTAACTTTCTGTTGGTTTCATTTGAATGTTTTTGCAGCACCAAATATGCATTTTGTCACAACACAATCACAACAAATGTGAAAGATGCTCCCTGTCAAAAAAATGGTCGACAACAGAAACAGTGAATTAGCCAACTAGGGATTTCAATATGCTGACGTAAGAGCTTGTTCTTACAGAATACAGGCTGTAGAGTGTGAACCAGCGGAAAACTGAAATTAGAAAGTTAATATTACCATCTACATATAGCCGCATAGGATGTCACCATCTGGAAGATGGGACAGTCATAGCGCGCATATATATGAATGAAATTCAGTTTGCCAAAACTTGCCATCAGCTTGCATCCAGGCCCATGCACACTCCCACTGCAAAGCAGAGTACAAATACAGTGACACCAAAAGACGGAGAATATAATCGGTAAAGGCCAGTCATGCTGTGCAGAATTACACGATTCCTGGGACTATAAGCTGTTGAAATTTCATGAAAATAGAATTGATTTGGCATCACCATGGTGATAAACTGATATGATTGTCGTCTAGGCGAGAAAAATCAGGGCCAGCAACTCCTGCTTGCAAACACGGTTTGACCGTGCTCCATCTCCTTTCTATTTTGCGGGTAAGAAAAACGGAAATGGAGTGAGCTGATGAGGGTTTGTATGATCCATCTAGCACATAAGAGAAACCACAGAGAATTGGCAAAACTGGCTCCAATTCTTCCATCTGAAATTGAGCTTGGAGGTGTCCCAGGGGCGAGGACCCAATATGTGGTGTGCGCAGCCTGTCGGCAGACTTCATAACAAACCATTTGTACTTCATAATAAACAACCATTTGTTTGTATGTACGTCATAATAAACCGAGGGAGTAATTACTACTTATAGCTTTTCCAGTTTACTTATAGCATCAGTTACCTGACAGTTCATAATCAACTGTGTATTTTGGCCGCGCACCCACGGTAGCGTGGTTGCACCAAAATTCGCGCTATAGGCCAGGCCCAGTTCGCTGGCTTCCCTGTGCTGCTGCTGATTTTTATTTTTTTTATCTTTGCTTTTCCTTTTTCTTTTTTATTAGTTATTTTCTATTTTCTTTTTGTTTTACTTTGGTTTTTTTTATTATTTGAGAAAGTTCAGATTAATTTTTTTCAGTTTTCAAAAATGTTGTTCAAATTCAAATTTTGTTTCAATATGAATTATGTTCAGATTTCGATTTTTTGTTCAGATTTGAAATTTGCTTAGATTTCAATTTTTGTTCAAATATCGAAATACTTTAGATTTTATATTTAAAAGCGAAGCAACACCTACCGTCACGATGAGTAGCGATTATCGCCCTTAAAAAAAGTTCTTTTGGGGGCTTCTCCGAGAAGCCGCCCTCCCCCAGCTTCCTAGGAAAGCCGGTCTAAAAAATTTGCGAGGCTTCCAAAATAGTTAAGGCTAAATAAATTTGTGTACAAACATCGTCGCCGTCCAGTTTAACCAGTATGTTCATATCCTGGATTTTCACCCTGGAGAAGGTCTAATCTCTAGAAAGTAGCTTCAACAAAGAAATGAATAGGAAACCACCATTGTTATGCATGTTAGGAATATGCAACATGTAAAAGCCATCAGAAAGATAAACAAGACTCCCAACAAGATGACGATAACGCGTCGGATCAGAAAGAGGATCACCATCAGTAGGTTGAAGCTTAACATTAAGCTCCATAGTGGTCTCAACAGTGCGCTCATCCCCGAGAGCAGCACGAGCAATAAGATCCTGAATATACTTTTCCTGAGAGATGTAAAAGCCATCAGAAGTGAAGGAAACCTCAATCCCAAGAAAGTATCGAAAAGGACCAAGATCAGTCATAAGAAACTGATCACGAAGACGAGCCTTAACAAAGGCGATATACTCAGAATCATCACCAGTAATGATCATATCATCAACATAGAGAAGAAGAAGAGTGCGTCCACGAGGAAAAGTGTGAACAAACAACGCTGGATCATGAGCACTAGGGGAGAAACCAGCAGCAGTCACTACAGAACAAAGCGCTCAAACCAGGCACGAGGGGCCCGTTTGAGGCCATAAAGAGAACAACGAAGACGACAAACCATCCCCTCGGGAACAGAATACCCAGGAGGAGGCTGCATATAAACCTCCTCACTCAACTCACCATTGAGAAAGGCGTTCTGAACATCAAGCTGGGACACAGATCAGTGACGAACAGAAGCAACAGCAAGAAGAGTACGCACAGTGGTCATATGAGCCACAGTAGCAAAGGTCTCATCATAGTCACGACCATGCTCCTGCTGAAAACCACGAGCCACAAGACGCGCTTTATAGCGCTCAAGAGATCCATCAGAGCGGGTCTTAATCTTATAGACCCACTTACACGTGATAGGACGAACACCGGGAGGGAGAGAAACAAGATCCCAGGTGCCAGTGCGCTCAAGCGCAGCAATCTCCTCAGCCATGGCCAGCTGCCATTCAGGATGATGCTCAGCATCCCGATAAGGAGTTGGCTCGGAGGCAACAGAAAGACCATACTGACTAGGAGAGTAACGGTTGAGGGCACGACGCTGACGAACAGGACGAGTAGAGGGAAGGTCATCAGAGGAAGACGACTCAGGAGACGACGATGAAGAAGAAGGAATAGCAGAGGAAGACTCCGGAGAACAAGGAGAACTAGGAGAACTAGACGGAGCAGAGGAGGACGGTGTAGAAGAAGAGACATCAGGGGGAGGAGATCTTGAAGAAGACACAATAGGAGTAGAAGGAGGTGTGTCAGGAAAGAGAAGAAAAGAGATATCTTCCACCGGGTAGGTACTAGCGGTGGGATGAGGATAGAAAGGACGCATATCATCAAAGGTAACATCACGAGAGATACACATCCGACGACCAACGGGGTCCCAACAACGATAGCCCTTATGCTCATCACTGTATCCAAGGAAGACACACTCAACAGACTGAGCGGTCAGTTTGGTGCGTTCGCGAGGAGCAAGGAGAACATAGCAAACACAACTAAACAAGGGAAGCATGGAGTAATCTGGAGACTGTCTAGGTAGGCGCTCAAGAGAGATGCCACCCTGCAGAGCGGTAGAAGGCTGAATATTGATGAGGTAAGCCAACGTAGCGACAGCCTCAGCCCAGAAATGCGGCGGAAGAGAAGAAGCAATCATCATGACACAAGTGGTCTCAAAAAGATGGCGATGCTTACGCTCAGCAACACCATTTTGGGCATGTACGCTAGGACAGGAGAACTGAGCAAGGGTGCCCTGCTCAGCAAGAACACCTCGCAACATCTGGGAGATATACTCACCAGCAGAATCAGCACGAAACACACGAATGAGGGTAGAATATTGAGTGCGGACCATGGCCGTAAAATGCTGATATATGGAGAACACTTCACTACGAGAGCGCATAAAATACAACCAAGTGTATCGAGAAAAATCATCGATGAATAAAATATAGTAGCGATGGCCCCCTTTCAAAGCGAAAGGAGCCGGACCCCAAACATCGGAATGAACTAAATCAAAAGGTCGCTGAGATACAGACGCGCTAGTAGGATAGGGAAGCTGAATCTGTTTACCCAACCTACAGTCCTGACAATGTAAAGACCCATCTCCTGAGACAGACCCCAGAAGACCACGATGAACTAATGACGACAGGCGGGAGTCACAAAGGTGACCAAGACGATGATGCCACTGCTGAAAGGAGTTGGTAGCAGAGGCGATGACCGGAGAAGAGCTGGCAGATGAAGTGGCAGCAGAAGGAACACGAAGCCAGTCTAACTCCCAAAGTCCTGAAGAGTCACGGCTGCGAGGGCCAGCTCCAACCAGGGCCTGTGTGCGACGGTCCTAGACAACACAAGAATCAGCATCAAGAATGACGCGACAACCAGAGTCAGTAAGCTGGCTAGCAGAGAACAGGTTCATCTTAAGAAGAGGGACATGAGAAATATCAGGAACATAAAAATAATAAGTAGAAAGGGTGCCCCGACTAGAAACAGAAAGAGAGGTACCGTTAGCCGTGAAAACACGGACAAGAGAAGGGAGAGAACGAAGAGTGGACAGAAGAGAAGACTCAGAGGTTATATGAAAGTAAGCTCCAGAATCCAGATACCACAGGGACGTACCTGACTGTGTAGAAGGTGGTGGTCGCGCAGTGCCTGAAGAATCAGTCATAGAACCAGCGGTGCCTGTCGAAGAAGAGCATGTAGCAGCAAGCAGACCGCGAAGACTCCTGATAATGTCCTGATCGGAGAGAGCAACTGCTGAAGATCCGAAAGGAGCCGACTGCCCACGAGCCTGGTGCTGCTGACGTAAACTGGGATCCCGTGTATAACAGGTGGTCCAAGTGTGGCAATCCTTGTTACAGTAAGAGCAATGACGAAGAGAACCATGACGACCCTGACCACGAGCCTGCTGGTGCTGACTCTGACCCTGAGACTGCTGGTGCTGACTCTGACCCTGACCTAGAGGAGTGGGTAGTATCGGCGGCGGCACAGAGGATCGCGGCTGAGTCGAGGGAGCAGATGGTATAGGAGGACCACGAGTAGCAAGCACAGATGGGACCGCAAGAAGACCAGCACCACGGAGACGGGTCTCCTTAGCCCGAAGCTTAGACAATACCTCAGAGAGCGGAACACGACCACGAGCATTCAGCTAAGCACGCCGGGGCTCAAACTCCTGGCGAAGCCAAGACAGAAACTCATAGATGCGGTGAAACTCCAAATCAGAGCGCACAATCTGGCAGCACGAGCATGTGCCACAAACAGCAGTACGGAGAGAATCAAGCTGACGCCAGATAGCAACACTCTGAGTATAGAACTCATCAATAGTGGAATCACCCTGCTGAAGAGCATGCTCCTGGCGAACCACAGACAGGTAAAGAGCATCCCTAGACGGCTGATAGCGCTGACGAAGATGTGCCCACTGAGAGGCAACAGTTGGGAGACTCATGAACTCAACAACATACTGGGGCAGAACATTGGAGGTGAGAACAGCAGCAGCACGAGCATCCTCATCGACCCACTGAGTGTAGGCAGTCAGAGCATGGCGATAGGCCTCGAGATCAGAAGAGTACTGCTTGAACTTCAGGTCATAAACAACAACAACACTATCATCAGCACTCTGAGCAGCATCCTTGGCCTCCTGAGAAGCATGAGCGCCAAGAACAATCGGCATCGGCGGAAGAGGAGCCACAGGAGCAGGGGGCACGGCGGACAGGAGACCTCGCCGGAGAGCACACCCCAAAGACGAAGACCGCGCATGTGAGCGCGCATAAAGGCAGCGAAATCAGGGTAATTCGCGCCATCGAAGATCACCGGGCAGCGAAGAATCGCAACATAGCCCAATGCAGAAGATATCTCTCTCTCACTTTTTTTAATCTAGATCTAACTGGAAGTCAATGTTCGCAAAGCAACAATCTCCGGCCAATTCCGCCTAGAACAGGACACCACCGGAGATCTGAGTACTGGAGCAAGGTAGATTAGCGCGGCGCGGACCTATTCCGGGGAAAATCAAGACCAGAAAAGAAGGCGACTGAGACGGGCGAGAAGCGGCCACACAGGCGGCCAACAGCGAGAAGAGGCGAGTCCCGCGTGGCGTGGGCAGGCGATGGGGACGGGTGGCCCGAGGTGCGATGACGGGATCGCGGGAGGCAGAGGCGGTGTCCCGCGTGGTGTCCAGCGGTGTCAGGGAGTTGGCGGTCGGGCGGTGTACCGGTGTCGAGCGGTGTCAGGCAGAGGCGGGGTCCCGCGGAAGGTAGAGACGGGACCTGGCGGTGTCGGGCGGTGTCAGGCAGAGGCGGGGTCCCGCGGGAGGCAGAGACGGGACCTGACGGGAGTTGGGTAGAGTACCAAGGGCGTGTTGACTTGACGAGGACGGGAAGCAGCAGGCGGCGTCCTCGATCTGGACAGGCTTGACGAGGACGGGCGTCCTCGATCTGGAGAAGAGCAGGAGACCGTGGCAGAGTCCTGATCGAGCAGAAGAGGTGATGCAGACGGAATCGATCCGGAGGACCGATCGTTCCAGCAGCAGACGGCCGGAGACCGCGGCAACAGGCGGCGGCGACCATGGAAAACGACGACGACAGGTACGGTGACGGCGGTGACGATGTTGCGAAAAAAACTGTCTAACCTAGCTCTGATACCATGTTAGAAATATGCAACATGTATTTCTCTAGGGCCAAAGGCCACAATATATAATACAGGTACAAGTGTGAATATGCAGGAAGCCCCCTAACATATGGGGAAACTACAATACAAATATATACATCTAACAATGCACAATCACCAAAGACTAGACCTAGGATTTTCACCCCGAAAATTGAAATATAGATCTCAAAAAGAGCATCACTAGGGATGAAGTTTGATAATGTCAGAGCCCCACACTGCTACAAAACATCGATCGTCCAATACGCATACTTCTCCTTATCCATTGCGAGTACTCCCTACGATCTTCTCGACTCGACGGGAGCATGCAAGATGGAACCTCCAGAGCCTATACAGTCTTCATTTCGTTCTAGTATTTATTTCCACGACATACTAGAAGAAATAATTGTATCCAAATGATGGCCTGCCCCCTAATATTTGGCGGTGATGGCAGTGTAGCGGTGGCCGGGTTGCGACGCCGACGGATCTGCAGGTGGCGGGGTTGGCTAGAGGCTATGGTTGTGTTGATCTTGGGCTTTTTCCTAAGATCGGTAGCCTACCCAAATCTACTGCCATCTTCGCCGTCGACCAGTGAAGTTGCACGAAGCCCCTCTGAGTACTTCTCCACATCACAAGGACACATGTGGCAGAGGTTATGGGCTTGGTGGTGGTTGTGATCGTCCTCTGTGTCGGAGGTGGTCGGCCCGAGCCTGGTTTGGCGGATCCCTTGATCCGTCATCTAGTCCCAGCTGTGAGTCAGGGAGACCTAGTTGCCGGTGAAAACCGAGCCAATTTGACAGGCGATGTCGGTGTGTCCATGCTGTTACCTTGATGAAGGCATCGCTGTGCAAATAGAGTCGACATCACTTGTGCTGCTCCGGGGGAAACCCTAGGATCTGGTCTCTGGGTAGGGCGATGGTGGCGCTGAAGTGTCGTGTTCTCTCTTGGGAGCATCATTTGTGGAGCAGCGCTAGATGGCAGAGGCAGGAGGTGGAGCGGCTTCATCTTGCACGGAGACTCTGATGGAGATGTCAAGTCATGCCTAACCGCCAGGTGCTAAGCTCAGTCATGCCTGGTTTGGTAAGTTCTACACACGATGGATCTCCCGGTGATTTCAAGCTGGGTAGGATGGCGGCAAGGTGTCGAGGGGTCGAGTTGTCGACTGCGTGTGCATGTGTTGGACGCGCGCAGGGTGGTGGAGCTGTTTGGTGTCATGGTGGCGTTGATGACAGGTCTCGCAAGGTCATTACATTGATTTCTCCTTAAGATGGGTATGGAAAATACGGCGGCAGCGAGGATTTCTGTAGCGTGTATTGGTACGGGCTGAGGGTCTACTAGACCAGTTGTACCACTTGCTCGCCATTGAGTGACTTGGAGGTCTTTGGTTTTTAGATGATGCGTGTTGGTGTGATGTTTGAGTGTTGGCCCTATTCATGAACACCCATTTCATCGATGCTGTCAGAGTAGCGAGTTGTCGCTAGTTTTGGTGGCTTCCGTGTTATTTTTGTATTTTCTTCTGTAAGCTGTTGTGAATAATATTCTAATAAAAAGTCACATATGTAGAGATGCAGAGGCCGAGGTGAAATTTCTCCCATTTCAAAGAAAAGGCTAGAATAGATCACGAAGATCAGAAAATAGGCGTCAAGCGGGATCCAGTCAATACACAGCTTCTAGTGCATTTAAAAAATTAGTTCAAATTTTGACACCAATATTTAAACTAAAAATCTCAAAATAAACTAGACTGCATCCCGTTTGCATCCCCAGTCAGAACCGTCCATGTTCAGTGGTGAGCTGTCCATGTCATAGTTCTCAAACAATTAATGAACGATGCGCTGGCCATGAGATAATGCTTTTGAAACAAAATCAGGATGTGCTGCCGATATGATAGCTTTCTATATCTTAGACATTTGAATTTGATATACTTAGCTCTCCTCATTTTCCATGTGTTGAAGTAATTAACTTCATATAGTATCATAATGCAGCTGAGAGATGGTACCAGAGGCATCCAAATTAAGGCTTATAAAACTGCATTGGTTCTTCAAGCTGTTCGTCCTCAAGCGCTAAGCCATAGACATGGAAGTAGTAAGCCCGCCCACCCTCCTCCTCTCTGTCGTCGTCTCACTCCTAGTGATCCTTGTGTCCTTATTAGTTAGCTTCAAATCTTCAAGGAAGAAGAATCAGCCTCCAGGACCATGGTGTCTCCCCTTGATCGGCAATCTTCTCCACCTCCTGACCTCGCAGCCACAGGCCGCACTACGGGACCTGGCCAGGAAACACGGCCCGGTGATGTCATTGCGGCTGGGCCAAATTGACGCCGTGGTGATCTCCTCGCCCGCGGCGGCGCAGGAGGTGCTCCAGGAGAAGGACCTGACCTTCGCGTCGCGGCCGAGGTTGCTCGTCGCCGATATCATCCTCTACGGGTACATGGACATCTCCTTCGCGCCATACGGCGCCTACTGGCGTACGCTGCGGAAGCTCTGCATGATGGAGCTCCTCAGCGCGCGCAAGGTCCGGCAGCTCGCCCATGTCCGCGACAGCGGGACCCTTTCCCTCGTCAGGAAGATCGGCGCCACCGCCAGCCAAGGAGGCGGCGGGCCGGTCAATCTGGGGAGGCTGCTCTCGTCGTGCTCGATCGGAATCACCGGAAAGGCGACATTCGGGCAGCTGTGTACCGCCGAGCTCCAGGAGCAGTACATGCCGGTCATCAGTGTCGCTGTGACAGATGGTGGCGGGTTCAGCGCCGGGGACCTCTTCCCGTCTCTATGGTTCGTGGACGTGGCCACTGGGCTGACACGCCGGCTGTGGCGGGCGCGCCGTCAGCTCGACGCCATATTTGACAAGATGATCGCCGAGTGCCAGGTACAGCGAAGAGAAAAGAAGTGCAAGAGCGGAGACGAAGAAGACCTTCTGAGTGTCCTGCTCAGGATCAAGGACCAGGGGAAGCTTGAGATCCCGATCACTACCACAACCATCAAAGCAATCTTATTTGTAAGTAACCTTCATGTGATTTTATGTTTTTTTTAACTAGGACATGTTTTCCATTGCTTAATTAGGACATGTTTGAGGTCATGTTTTCCATTGCTTAATTAGGACATGCTCACTGGAGGGACGGAGACGACGTCGTCAGCCGCCGAGTGGATCATGTCAGAGCTAATGAGGAACCCCAAGGTGATGGCCAAAGCACAGACCGAGGTTCGACAAGCACTGGATGGCAAGAGCCCGCAGGACCATGAGGGTCACATGGACAAGCTATGCTACACAAGGATGGTGATCAAGGAGGGGCTGAGGTTGAACCCAGTGTTGCCGCTGCTTCTACCCCGTCTCTGCCAGGAGACATGTGAGATCGGCGGGTTCGAGGTTACCAAGGGAACCAAGGTCATCGTTAACGCGTGGGCGATAGCGCGGAGCCCTGAGCATTGGCACGACGCCGAGGAGTTCAGGCCGGAGAGGTTCTATGACGACGATAGTGTGTCGTCAGACTACAAAGGTTCCCAGTTTGGGTACCTCCCATTCGGTAGCGGGAGGAGGGTATGCCCTGGAGATACGTTTGGGCTCGCTGTGCTGGAGCTCATGGTGGCACGCCTTCTCTACTACTTCGACTGGAGCCTCCCCAACGGAATGCGGCCGGATGAGCTCGACATGGACATGATCGTTGGTTCGACGGCTAGGAGAAAAAACCAGCTACACCTATTGGCGTCGCCGTACAAGAAGCTTCCGGCATAAAGTTTATCGCTCATCACTATATATTTGCTATTCTTGGTTAAATCACTAGTTTGTGCGAACGTTGTAAGAATAAATTCCATTTACTACGGGAACACACTCGCTCACAATAATATTTGCATCCCTGCCAATGAAAGCTGTCTTTTTTTTTGGAAATGAGCATATATTAATATCATACAGATACCAATTACACCCGACCTCTGCAACAACGCATACCCTGTTGGCAATATGGATGTACACAGCCGAAAAAAGGAAGAAGAATTACAAAAAATAAAAGCCCCGCTACAACGATTAGATCCTTAGTAGCAGCGATACTAACCCTACCAGAACAACACCAGACGTCCAACATCTTCAATAGCGACGCTGTCAAGAAAGGAAACATAGCACAATAATCACCGTCATCGCCCGATCAAAGATCATAGGATTTCACCCTGGAGAAAGTCCTCGCTCATAAAACAATGCCTTCAACAAGGTCATTGCCAGATACAACCAATTAAGGCCAGACTTTGGATTTTCACCCTGCAAGGTAAGACTGTGAACTCCTCTTGTGCTGCCGCCCCCACTTTCTGATGCCGCTGCTACAATTCACGAATCACCAAGCCAATTTCTCATCGCCACCAGGAATCGATCCATCGTAGCTAGTCCACAAATCTTGGATTCCGTGACATTATCCCCACACTGAATTCACCATGGAACTAAAGACATGTCCCACGATGACAACAGACTACAGAGCTTCGCTTCACTCCCTCTGAAACCAAACGGTTAGAAAAACAACGGCTGCGCGCGACCGAATCCCATCCGTTCCAGCAATCTCTAGGCATGAATCGCCCATGGGAGTTCGTCGGAGGAGCCTTCCGAAACACGACACTGCCACCAAATCTATGGAAATAGGCTGAAGACAGATCTTCGTCTTGGCGTGAGAGAAACCCTAGGACCGCGTCCCTGCCAGCAGATGCGACCCGCGCCACCATCCGCCGAGGGAGAACCGCCATCAAAGCCCGAGGTCGTTGCCCCGGCTTCTAGACCCTACCGCCATTAGATCGTCGTCGGGGCGACAACCATCAAGCGCTCAAGGGGCTCCTTGCAGGGGAGAGGCCACCACGCGAGGAGGCAGCCGCGCCGCCACAGTCGGCCAGCCGGGCTTAGCCCACCGGTGTCCTCCGATGGCAGCAGGGGAGGAGAGGGAAGAGGATTCGGGGGCGGCGGCTTAGGGTTTCGCCCGTGCCCCCTCGAGAGAGGTGCGTGTGACCTACTATTTCATGGATGTAACTGCTAAAATTGGAGGGAGGATTTCACTTCCCCAGCCTCTGCACCAGCTAGGGATGCACATGGACATTAAGCATGAGTACCAGGATTTTTAAACTTGGTTAAGCCCCAAGCCTGGTCCTCAAGATGAATTGCATGAGTATCAGGAGAGCCTGGTCCTCAAATATATTTTATTTTTGAAAAGGAGCATATATTAATATCAAGAGATACCAATTACACCCGACCTCTGCAACAATGCAATACCCTATTGGCATTAAGGATGCACACAGCCAACAAAAGATAAAGAAAACTAAGAAAATAAAAGACCTGCTACAGTGTTCCGGTCCTAGCAGCAACAGTACAACCACCACTAATACAACACCTGAACTCCAGGCTCTTCAAAAGCGACTCCTCCAAGAAGAGAACAGTGCACAAGCGTCGTCGTCGCCCGATCAAACATCTAGATTTTCATCCTGAAGATAATCCTCACTCTCAAAACAATGCCTTCAACAAGGCCATTGCCAGGCACAACCAGCTAAGACCAGAACTTGGGTTTTTGCCCTGAAAGGTAAGATTCTGAAATTCACCTGTGTTACCGCCCACACTTACATACGGCTGTTGTTTAGCCCAGAACACCAAGCAAGTCCCTCAACTGTACGACGACTCAAACCTCCATACATAGATCTCCAAACCTAGCCTTCATGAATTCTCCACCTCTGACTTCCTCATGGATCGACAGTCGCCTGGTGGCAACAAAGGACAGAGCTTCGCGGCGCTCCCTCCTGAACCAAACGGTCAGAATAAAACATGGGTGCACACGACTGAATACCATCTGATCCAGCGAACTGCAGGCGTAGAAGCACTGGTACATTCGCTGGCGGAGCCTTCCAGAACTCCCCACTCCGGCCAAATCAAGAACCATCCTCAGGAAGGTGAACATCTCCACACAAGAGGGACCCTAGGCCGATCCACCTTTATTCGACCGGCCGACCAACTCCGACAGGGGAGAAAGGCCACCACCACCATGCCCGGTCTCGCAGCCCTAGGTGACCTCGTGAAGCTGGACGAACCCAGAAGCCATCCCGCTGCCAGCTGCAACAGATCCGACAGGAAACGGTCGAGATCGGGCTCGACACGCTCCTGCCATCACCATCCGGAGGCTGAGGCCGGGAGGACAGCGCCGCCCGTCTTCAAGTATAAATAGGAACCTTAATTCATTTCTATGAGGATTTGAACTCAGATGTTCGGTTTGTACATCCACTCCCCCAACCAGTTGAAAACGGTCTCCTAGCGGATGATTTTAATCTCATTTGATCTCCACAAGATAGAAACAAGCCTAGGGGTAATGTTAATGAGATGCTCATCTTCCATGAGGCAATTATCAAGTTACGAGTTGTGGATATTCCCATCAAAGGAACAAGGTCTACTTTGAGCAATATGCAAGCTGCTCCTTTACTGCAGAGATTAGATTGGTTTTTTCCCTCTTTGTATTCGAGTACTCCCTTCCAAATATAATGGTCCTCCCATTCATAGTGACAACCTCTTCTCATATACCCCGTGTTATCTTCATGGAGACATCAATTTCCAAGTCCTTTGTCTTCAGGTATGAAAATAAATGGTTAGACATGAATGGTTGTATGCCACTAGTAGAATCGGCATGGACACAGGTCTAACTAAAAATGTACGGAGGTCTTTACACACTTTGAGGATATGACGAGGATATTTTTTTCCAACATGGGTGTCAGCGTGATCTTAGAATCGCCCCTCCACCTACTTAGGCATCATGTAGTATTCGTCGATCTCATGCATTTCTCCTTTCTTTACTTTCTTGGCTTGTGTTCGGACTTTTGTCGGCTGTGTGAATCCTAGTTATTCAGAGACCGGTTGTAATGCTTAAACACTCACTTCAAGAAAAAAGCCATGACTAAATAATTTTGACATGAGCCTGCTAGGGGCGAGTGATACGTTGGAAACGTATCTATCATTTTTGATGCTCCATGCTTGTTTTATATCTACTTTGCTTTACTTGTCCACACTTTGAGGTGATTTTTACATGTTTTCTGTTACTAACCTATTAACAAGTTGCAATAGTGCCAGATGCCTGTTTTTTGCTGTTTTTGGTTTCAGAAAAGTTAGTAGATAAATATTCTCGGAATTGTACGGGACGAACGTCAAAGTCAATAACTTTCCATAGGAAACAAGGAGTCTAGAGGGGAGACGGAGAAGCGGTCCAGGGAGGCCAACCCTCAGCCCCCCCTAGGCGTGGGGTCAGGTGGACCCGCGCCTAGGTAGGGTTTGCCCCTCCTCGTCGCCTCCCGGACTCACCCCTTCGCCTATAAGAAGCCCCCGATGCAGAAACTCTCAGCACCCGATCATAAATCCACGAAACCGTCTGTAGCCGCCGCCACCATCGTCCCTAGATCGGGGGGATTTGAAGTTCTTCCCAGCACCCTGCCGGAGGGGAGATCATCCCGGAGGCCTTCTCTCCGGTATGATTCGTGAGTAGTTCCACCTTGGACTATGGGTCCATGTAGTAGCTAGATGGTTGTATCTCCTTCTTTGTGCTTTCATGTATAGATCTTGTGAGCTCCATTCATGATCAAGATCTAATCTATTTGTAATCATGCATGTTGTGTTTGCGGGGATCCAATGGATATTGAGATTATTATGTTGGTTTGATAATGGTTTTATCTTTATGATTCTATCATGTCTGTGTTGTTTGTGATCTTGCATGCTTTCCGTTGCTAGTGGTTATATTGGTCAAGTAGTTGCTAGTGACTCCAAGAGGGAGTATTGATGCTCGATAGTGGGTTCATGCCTCTAGTTTCCAAGGGAAGTGAAAGAAATCTCTTCGGTTATAGATGTGCTGTTGCTACTAGGGAGAAAACAATGGTCCCTTGTTCATGTAACATGTGAATTGTTTACCTTACACACTTTGCGTAAAGCAGTTGTCTGTTGCTTGCAGCTTAATACTGGAGGGGGTTCAGATGATAACCTGAAGATGGACTTCTAGTCATAGATGCAGTTGGATTACGGTCTATGTATATTGTTGTATTGCCCAATCAACTTCATAGGATCTTGTTAGCTAGTAATTGCATTGTTATGCCTTGCTCAGTTCCTGTCAATTTCTCCACTGTAATTTTTTTACCCTTCATGTCATGTTGTTTATCTAAGGAGAGCACCTCTAGTGAACTATGGACCCCGGTCCAATCTTTACCATTGATATATCTTCCACTGTTACTTGTTTACTTGCCACAAACCATTACCTTCCACACCATACATTTAATCCTTTGTTACAGCAAACCGGTGAGCTTGACAACCTCACTGATTCGTTGGGGAAAAGTCTTGAGTTTGTGTTGTAAAGGTCTCCACGTTGCTAGCAACACATGTGTGATGTTTCCTTCCTCCTTCTGGTTCGATAACCTCGGTCTCTACTGAGGGAAACTTGCTGCTGTGCTCCATCACACCTTGCTCTTGGGGTTCCAAGGAAGTGCTCCACATCAACACTTGGTGCACGCATCAAAGATTTCTGGCGCCGTTGCCGGGGAGGCTAAGGACGTCTTCACTAGGCGAGTCCTTCACTTCCTTTCTCTTTACTTTGTTTTTAGTTTGCTTAGTTTCTTTTGCTTTGTTTTATTTGCCTCTTTTCAAAACCCCCCCAAAAAAATTAGTCTAGCTTGATTTGCTTGCCTTATTCAAAAACACAAAAAAATTAGTTCCTACTCTAGTTGTTGGTATGTTGCCTTGCTTGGTCATGCTTTCTATCAATGGATGGTTTCTTTGAAACTAGTGCTTATTGGAAAGATGGGTTCACGGAAGAACAAAAGTATTATTATAAGGAACACCGTTTGTCACAAAAAGGGAAACACTTATGGGAACAAATTGATAAGTTGAATACTATTGCTAGAGACATCTGCTCTACTTATAATGGTACTTATTGCTTTGATAAGTCTTGTTGATGTAGGAGGTATAAACACCTGCCTTTCCAATGTGAGTATAATGATAATGTTACAATATCTTCTTATGTTAAAGGAAATTATGAATTTTATGATGTGGAACAAATTGAAGAATTTATTGCTTTCAAGGGTGCATTTGAACTTGCTAGTTTGCTTGAAAATACTGATGATGCACTATATGAATATGAGGTTTATGAGATACTTAAGTCCTGCTTTGATAATTACAAGGAAAAAAATGGCTATATTCTTGAATATTTTAATAGATGCTTTCCACAAATAGAAGAGACTAATGCCTTGCAGGAGACTATGGAAGAAGAAATTCTTGAAACTGGAAGCTCATTAGATGAAAAAGAGGAGGAGAGTGATGAACAAAAGGAGGAAGAATGGATTTACCCATGCCTACCTTCTAATGAGAGTAAATATTTTCCTCTTATATTATTTGATTGTCCCCCATGCTTAACAAAGTAGGATGAATGCTATGTTCCCGTGGATCCTTTTGAAATATCTACTTTGGGTAAAACCTGTGAAGATTTTAATCCCACTATTTTTGAGCTTGATAGAAATTATGTGTTTGTAGATCATGAAAAGCATGCTTTATGTGATAGCTATACTGTTGAGTTTATTCATGATGCTACTGAAAATTATTATGAGAGAGGAAAGTATGGTTGTAGAATTTTTCATGGTACTGAAACACCTCTCTTTGTGTTGAAAGTTTTGAAGTTACTCTTGTTCTATCTTCCTATGCTTATCAGTTTGTTCTTTGTGAATTTATTTGTGTACAAGATTCCGATGCATAGGAAGAGGGTTAGACTTAAATGTGTTTTGAATTTGCTTCTTGATGCTCTCTTTGACTTCAATTCATATTTCTTATGTTAGCATCTTCTCAAGCTTTCAAGCCTAACTTAAAGGCGTTAAACAAAAGTACTTGTTGGGAGATAACCCAAAAGTTTCCTTGAGTCTTGGAAGTTATTACTACTGTAATAACCTCTACTTATCCTTTTTGTTTGCTTTTTGTACCAAGAATGACCTCTAATGAGAGGGAACTAAGATTTGGAGAGTTGCTGTCCCGAAACAGATTTCTGTCCTCCACCAAAAATATTCGTGAGGAGGCTCTGTAACTCGGATTGAGCTTCAAATTTACGAATAAATCCCGCAGTATGTTGGCAAACTTTTGTTAGTTCAACACTTTTTGATTTGATCAACATAAGATGTTCAAAAAAATTCGTTTCTACCTGCTGGTCTGTTTTGACAGATTTCTGCCATTATTTGCATTTGCTTTTTATTGATTCCTTTTTGAGCTCTCTTCAGGTAAATTGAGTTTATTTGAAGGAGTTACTACAGTAGCTTGTGTTTTTAGTGAAAATCCTTGCTGTTACAAAGCTTTGCCCGCGGTCTAATATCTTTTGAATAAGCTAATGTTGCTAATGAAAATTGTGTGAAGTTTTGTATGAAGGAAAAATTTCAGGTGTAGAGAGAGAATGATGCAATGAGATGAAGAATGGACAAAATCTCAAGCTTGGTGATGCCACCATGGTGTCACCCCAAGAAATATCCAAGAGGTACAAGCGTCAAAGCTTGGAGATGCTCAAGGCATCCCCTTCTTCATCAATAAAAAGTTCAGGTCTGTCTAGACACTTCACTTTTATTGTTTCATGCACAGTTGTGTTGTTCTTGGAGAGTCTTAGTTTTCGTTTGCTTTGCTTAGTTTTTTAGTTTGCTTTAGTAGTTTCGACCCCCGCTCTCACTGTGTTGTTTTACAAATAAGTTTGCTTGATGTTTGAAAAGGAGTAGTAAGTTCTTGCTTGAAGTGCAAGAGGAGCTTGCATTGACTGTGACTAAGACTTCAGCATGACATGCTAGGTGTTGTTTTTGCATTATGCTTAGTGATTATTGCTGTAGAATGTCTTGTTCCAAACAATTGGGATTTCTTAGTGTGCCTTGAAGAAATTATGCGTTGTTTTAGCATGCAAAAGCATAGTATTGTGGTACTCTCCTTTGATGTTTTGCTTGGGTTGACTTGGAACATGCTCACACCATGTTATGACTATGACAAGTCACCATTAGCCTCTATGATCATTTAGTCCTTGACTTGTAGTACCACTCTTTGCTTTGATTAGTTTGCTTTATTGCATTGCATAATATGGCCATTATTGCTCTCTTAGTTGGTTGCTCCCAGTCTTTTGCTAGACTCCACTTGTATGAGTAAGTTCTACTCATGCTTCCAACTCCCAAGAAAACAATTTATTCCAAAGTGTCCACTATAAACTCCTATGCATGGTGTGTTACACCATTCCAAGTATATTCTTGTTTTCAACTATCTTCCAATTAAAAACTATTTTGTTATGTGAAAACTTAGTGATTAAAGCCCTCACGAACTTGATGACACACTTTATTCTTTTCCCCTAATAAACTTGAACCATTGAGGCAACTTTGTTGTATATGCTTGCACTTATAAGTTGGGATTAGCAGAACTGTGCTATCACGGGGAACGTTTTCAACATTGCACTTGTACTTTTTATACTCCGTTGATATCATGCTCTTTTGTCTATGGATGTTACCGGTGTGAAATGAAGTGGGAACTTGTAAGTCCATGGAGTTTGTATTATGTGTTAGATAAACGCCTGGGCCGCTAGCCTAAGCCATGCCTAATCATGGTGGAAACTTGCAGCATCACCATAGTCAGCTATCTATGAAGCTTCCTCAATAAAAACCTATGCATATGGTAAATAAAAAGATTGCTGAGATGCTCATTGTATGCTTGCCTTGTCATTTTGGTTATGGGAAAGCTCATGTACCATGTGCAAGGGATACCCCGTTGGCGGTTCTCAATGATATGCAAATACTTATAGTGACAAGAACTTGCCTGGACCCTAAGTTGAGTATCTATGAGGTGTAGCCCTCATAGTCAAGGGACTTGAGATTGCCAACTTATAATTTGTCAAGCATATACTCCAGCTTTGCCACTTTAACCTTAACCACTTCAAGATGCTTATGATAGGGGCAATGAGGGCTGAAAGCTAATAAGTACCATAATTTTTGGAAGCTCTTTTTGAAACTTGTAATCCATGCTTCCTTTACAAAAAAGCCTTTCTTTCACCATTATTTGAGTCTCCACCTTCTACCTTTAGGAACCATTAAGAGAGCATAGTTGTCATTCTGTGTGCAATGTTCCAAAGCTTATTAATTGATGCATATTGTGTTATTACTTGTTCTTGTGCTATTTCTTTCTAGTCACCCTTGTGAATTTTGCAGGTGTCCTATGCATTTATTTTGCTACTCTATGAGGGACAAGCTGATTGCCACTATGCTATGTTTTCTGCATGTGAAACAAACAAACGTTTTTCAATGGATATTATTCATGATCTTTTTTTGTAGCTTGCCATGTTGCATGCATAGTTACTATGTCCTATTGTTAGAACTCCATCTTTCATGCACATGTTTAGAGTTCTTTGATCCCAGATTTGATGTTTGCAAATGGTTGGATATTTATTGTGAGGGTGCATGTTCACCTCAAAAATTATTCTTTTATCACTTACCTACTCGAGGACGAGCATGAGTTAAGCTTGGGGATGCTGATACGTTGGAAACGTATCTATAATTTTTGATGCTCCATGCTTGTTTTATATCTACTTTGCTTTACTTGTCCACACTTTGAGGTGCTTTTTACATGTTTTCTGGTACTAACCTATTAACAAGTTGCAACAGTGTCAGATGCCTGTTTTCTGCTGTTTTTGGTTTCAGAAAAGTTAGTAAAGAAATATTTTCGGAATTGGACGGGACGAACGTCAAAGTCAATAACTTTCCATGGGGGAACAAGGAGTACAGAGGGGAGACGGAGAAGCGGGCCAGGGAGGCCACCCCCCAGGCGCGGGGTTAGGTGGACCCGCGCCTAGGTAGGGTTTGCCCCTCCTGGTCGCCTCCCGGACTCACCCCTTCGCTATAAGAATCCCCCGATGCAGAAACTCTCAACACCCGATCAGAAATCCACGAAACCGTCTGTAGCCTCCGCCACCATCGTCCCTACATCGGGGGGATCTGAAGTTTTTCCCGGTACCCTGCCGGAGGGGAGATCATCCCGGAGGCCTTCTCTCCAGTAGGATTCATGAGTAGTTCCACCTTGGACTATGGGTCCATGTAGAAGCTAGATAGTTGTATCTCCTCCTTTGTGATTTCATGTATAGATCTTGTGAGCTCCGATCATGATCAATATCTAATCTATTTGTAATTATGCATGTTGTGTTTGCGGGGATCCGATGGATATTGAGATTATTATGTTGGTTTGATTAATGGTTTTATCTTTATGATTCTGTCATGTCTGTGTTGTTTGTGATCTTGCATGCTCTCCGTTCCTAGTGGTTATCTTGGCCAAGTAGTTGCTAGTGACTCCAAGAGGGAGTATTGATGCTCGATAGTGGGTTCATGCCTCTAGTTTCCAAGGAAAGTGATAGAAATATCTTCGGTTGCAGATGTGTTGTTGCTACTGGGGACAAAACAACGGTCCCTTGTTCATGGAACATGTGGTTGTTTACCTTACACACTTTGCTTAAAGCAGTTGTCTGTTGCTTGCAACTTAATACTAGAGGGGGTTCGGATGATAACCTGAAGGTGGACTTCTAGATGCAGTTGGATTACGGTCTATGTATAATGTTGTATTGCCCAATCAACTTCATAGGATCTTGCTAGCTAGTAATTGCATTGTTATGCCTTGCTCAATTCCTGTCAATTGCCCCGCTATAATTTGTTTATCCTTCATGCCATGTTGTTTATCTAAGGAGAGCACCTCTAGTGAACTATGGACTCCGGTCCAATCTTTACCATTGATACATCTTCCACTGTTACTTGTTTACTTGCTGCAAGCCATTATCTTCCACACCATACGTTTAATCCTTTGTTATAGAAAACCGGTGAGCTTGAAAACCTCACTGATTCATTGGGGCAAAGTCTTGAGTTTGTGTTGTGCAGGTCTCCACATTGCCAGCAACACCTGTGTGACGTTACCTTCCTCTTGGTTCGATAACCTCGGTGTCTACTAAGGAAAACTTGTTGCTGTGCTCCATGACACCTTGCTCTTGGGGTTCCAACAAAGTGCTCCACATCAACACTTGGTGCACGCATCAGCGAGCCGACACAAACCTTTGAGGTTGAGCTGGTTATGGCACCTAAGGCGGAAGTTGCATAGGAACCACTAAGATCGATTAGATTATGAAGTGTTCAGGGTAGCAAACAGTTGGCAACTTATTCTAAGGCAAAGGAAAGTGCTGATTCAGAGGCATGGCGATACATGGGATCCAAGTTGAAGTCCATAGAACCACTACTAGCTCATGAAGTTAATATGGAATAATTTTTCTCCTTATAGAGGCAAACTGTAGCCAAGATCTTGCTAGTGTGTGTGGTGAAAACATGGGTGTGGGTCGAGTGAGAAGGGGATGTTGAACTAGTACCTAGAGAAGCCACATCTCCATCTCGTTTATGGAAGTTCTTACAACGCTCCAGGAACGCGTCACTACGACAGACGGCCAGAAGCCGTCGACATAGGCCAAATTACCGTCGGCGTAGCTCTATGCCGACGACAGCCGGCGACATAGATCTATGCCGCCGTCGGCGTAGCCTCATCGGTGTAGCACAAGATCGGCTTAGACTCATTAGCCGTCGGCATAGTAAAGATGTAGCTTAGATGACCCCCACCTATCGGCTAACGGCCGTTTGGATACGCCGACGGCTTAGCCGTCAGCCTAGTTTTTTTATTTTCTTTTTCAAAAAAAATTCTATTTTTTTCAAATATCTTTTCCATTTTTTTAAAATTGCTTGACTTGTTGATCTTACAAGCGATTTTTTACCTCTAAGTATGCTTAATCTCCGGTAAAATTGTCCTAATGGTCAAACTTTTTGATTAGTCACCCATCCTTACACTACTCCAACCCTAGCATGCTTACCTTTTCTATTCCTTCCGGATGAGCTTTCGAGAAAAAATTTAGACCTTATTGATAATACTACCATTAACCCTTGGACCATGGTGTCACATGCCTTTATTTTTTAAATTTCGAATAATTATTTAAATAAAAAATGAATAACTAATAATAATCTTGAATTCAAATAACAATAAAATAATTTGTTTTTTCCTTTTTATATTTAATATGAAATAATTCATATCTTTAAATCTCGTAAATCAGAATCCGACAAATAATATGTCTAAATCGGTCAGAAAAATAAGAACAATCCAAACTTGGCATCCCTATTATATTTTTAATCATGCATCATGTATTTTAAAATAAAATGTATTTAATAGTATTCAAATCTTCAAAATATCATACTGTGAGTCTAAAAATGGTCCAAACGGCGGGTATGAAGATTTTTAGCTAGGGGATGAGTCTCGCTAAACTTGTAGTGGATCTTTGAAGAAATATCATATTGTGAGTATAAAAATAATTTTTGCAAAAAATTATGAGCATTAGATCATGTACATGTAGTTTAAACCGAACCCACTTTCTACCGACGGCAGACATTTGTCTTTTTCATCATGGGTGGACAGAAATGTTTGATATACCCGGTTGGGACATTGTCCAAATAAGCTGGTATAGTATTTTTTTTAAATAGGGTGGTAGCATTTTGAATTATGCCTTTGGTGGTTGCTTCACAAAACACGCTGTTTTTGGCACTCGGAAAATATAAAATGACTTTTTTGTGAGACGAAAAGGAAATCTTCCTCCTGCAACATTGTTCTTTATCCCAAGATGCACATGCGTGCATAATATGGGCACAGTACTACAAACCATGCCACAATTATGTCCATAACATTGGTCATTTGCCCGAAAGTCATGAAACCTCGAACATCATAACTCATTTTAAGAAGGGTTTTTTGAGATGCAATCAATATACCAAGTTCGATATTTTTCTTTGCAACTATGTCACATAATATGACACCACGCGAATATTTTATATTGTTCGGACCGTTTTTAAATTTCTTATGCCCGTTGAAAACTATGGTCAAAACAGCGAGCATGAAGATTCTTACCTAAGGGATGAGCCTCGCTAAATTTGCATTGGATATCTGAAGAAACATCATATTTTAAGGCTAAAAATTATTTGTTCAAAAAATCATGAGCATTAGATAATATAACTGTAGTTCAAACCGAACCCACTTTCAACCAATTCGGCAGACATTTTTCTTTTTTCACTAGGTGTGGACAGAAAGGTTTGGGATACTCCGGTTAGGACATTGTCCATGTAAGGTGGTCTAGTATTTTTGAAAAATTGGGTGATTGCATTTTAAATTATGCCTTTGATTGTTTCTTCACAAAACATCCCGTTTTGGCACTCTGAAAATGAAAGATGGCTTTTCAGTGCGACAAAAAGAAAACTTCCTCCTACAACATTGTTTTTCATCCCAAGATACACATGCGTGCACGATATGGGCATAGCATACAGAACTATGCCGATTCTAGCCATAATATTGGTCATTTGGCCCAAAAACCATGAAACCTTGAACATGATAGCTCATATTGAGAAGCTCTTTTTGAGATGCAATCAATATACCAAGTTTGGTATTTTTTTCATCTATGTCACCTAATATGACACCGCATGAATGTTTTACATTGTTCGCACCATTTTTGAATTTCAAATCCCTGTTTCAAACTATGGTGAAAACATTGAGCATGAAGATTCTTAACTAGGGAACGAGCCTCGCTAAACTTGCATTGGATATCTGAAGAAACATTGTATTTTGAGGCTAAAAATTACTTTTGCAAAAAATCATGAGCATTAGATCATATACCTGTAGTTTAAACCGGACCCACTTTCAACCGATTCGGCAGACATTTGTGTTTTTCACCAGGTGTGGATGGAAAGGTTTGGGATACTCCGGCTAGAATATTGTCCATGTAAGGTGGTCTAGTATTTTAGAAAAATGTGGTGATAGCATTTTGAATTATGCCATTGATGGTTGCTTCACAAAACGTCCCTTTTTGGCACTCGAAAAATGGAAAATGAATTTTCCGTGCGACAAAAAGGAAAACTTTCTCCTGCAACATTGTTCTTTATCCCAAGATGCACATGCTACATAATATGGGCGCAGTATCACAAAATATGCCGCCATTCTGGCCATAACATTGGTCATTTGGCCCGTAATCCATGAAACCTCGAACATGATGGCTCATTTTGAGAAGTTTTTTAGATGCAATCAATATACCAAGTTTAGTATTTTTTTCTTGTAACTATGTCACATAATATGATGCCACACAGATGTTTTACATTGTCCAGGCCGTTTTTGAATTTCTTATGCCCGTTTTAAACTAAGGTCAAAACAGCAGGCATGAAGATTCTTACCTAGGTGACGAGCGTCGCTAAACTTGCATTGGATCTTTGAAGAAACATCATATGTGAAGCTAAAAATGATTTTAGCAAAAAATCATAAGCACTACATGTACCTGCAGTTCAAAGCGGAGCCACTTATGCTGATTCGGCAGACATTTGTCTTTTTCACCAGGAGTGGACGGAAAGGTTTGAGATATCCCGGTTGATACATTGTCGATGTAAGGTCGTCTAGTATTTTTGAAAAATGGGGTGTTAGCATTTTGAATTATGCCTTTGATGGTTGCTTCATAAAACGTCCCGTTTTTGGCACTCGGAAAATAAAAAATAGCTTATACAAAAGTATATGTAATGTTTTTATATTTTATTCAACAAAAATATGTAATATTTGAGTTTAGTTAGATAGATCTTATTTTTCTATAAATTTTGATATATTATATGTATTTTTTTAATTAAAATGAGTTAGTTATGATTTTTCTAGTATTAACGTGGCAAAAACGGAAAATAGCTAGCCGTCGGCGTAGCCTTGACGCTGTTGCATCGCCGTCACGGCCTATCCACTAGGCCGACGACACTGTCTACGCCGACGGCTGCCGTCGGCCTATCCTATTCTATGCCTGGCCGACGGCTGGTTTACTCGAGGCCTACGCCGACGACCCCAACATATGGCCATCGGCGTCTTGATTTCTTCATGTAGTGCAAGTACAAAGGATTAACGATGATCATTATAGTATGAACCATGCGGCATATAAGAGGTACATGTTAGGTGGTGTGCAAGTTATTCTAGCCTACTGTTCTATGCGATGACAGAAAAGACCTCCCGCTGAAATTTAGATAATCTCTGTAATCGTGCATGTAGTCTGATGTTCATATACTAGTATTTGTTTTATCAAAAAAGTTTTATTGCATTCTGCATATTTAGACAAAGAGGATTTACAGATACAATGTTCTTATTACAACATTCCAAGCCACCACAACAGCAACAAGACAACTAAATTGAAATAAATACTCAGTGTCGACATATAAAACATCCGCTCTTATTGTGACGCTTAAATAAAAGTGAAAGAACGCCTTGGAGGTACCTCAAGGCGCAGAGCAAGGCAGGCACATACCCCTATATAGAACCAGAGTGTGCATAGGGAATAGCTCTAAGATGCAGCTCCACCCTTTTCCTTACCCCCATGCCGAAAGTTTCAGACATATCCAATATGTCTGGGCTCGCACCATCCGGAAGCACCCAGTCAAAGTGGTAGAGAAGGTTTGCTAATGCAATCTCGATCGCGGACGTTCCAAACAGAATTGCAGGGCATTGTCGGCGACCTGCCCCGAAGGGTATAAACTCAAAATGTGCACCTTTGTAATCAACGCTGCTATTCTCAAACCTGTCTGGGTTAAAATCTTCAGGGTTTACCCAGTATTTTGGATCTCGAGAAATTGCGAAGGCATTGATATGTATCTTGGTGCCTTTGGGAATATGATAACCCATGATTTCACAGTCCTCTCTGGACTCACGAGGGACAAGCATGGGGTTGGGCGGATGCAACCTAAGTACCTCCTTGGTGATCATTCGAACGTAGTTGAGTCCAACCAGATCGGTGTTAGTGATCACACCTCGCGATGCACCTAGCACATTACGAACCTCTAGTTGTGCTTTCGCCATAGCTTCGGGTTTTTTCAAGAGCTCCGAGATAGCCCATTCAACCGTGGATCCTAAGGTTGTGGTGGCACCTCCAAATATGTCCTGCAAGCAATTGTTATGTTTAGGTACATTTCTAAAGATTGGAAAAAAAATTGTAGGAACAAATGAAGCAAACCTTAGCCAAACTCAGATAGAAGGATGGGTCAGATCGCTTGATACCACTTGGTACTGCATGATGGTCTTTTACGAATACCAGGTTTAGACATGGGCTTAGGCGGACCAATTAATTAATTAATTAATTATTGGCTAGCTACCATATAGTACTCATAATAAGTTTTTGGATGGGTTGTAATGGAGCAAGCTCAAGGCTTTAGACGACCCAGACTTTTGGCGGATCTTTTCTCACAAGTTCATTATTGTAATCCCCCCCACCCCACAAAAAGGTTCATTATTATAACCAAGGCATATGCAGTAGCAAGTTGGCATCATTGTGACGTTGATTAGGAGCCAAAAAAAAAAAGAAACTCTCTGTGAAACAGGGAGGAAGTACTCACAAACATGATGGCGCCAATAGTCTCCGGGGTCAGTGGGAAAGCCAGTGAATCCTCCTTCTGCAGCCTGAGCAGCACGCCAAGCAGATCCTCCTGATGCATGTTGGCCGCCTTGCGCCTCTCGACGATGCTCGCGATGATGCGCTGGATGCGGCCGTAGCTCCTGAGGAGGCGGCGCTCGGTGGTGCTCAGCCGCCGCACCAGCCATGACGACGGGAAGAAGTCGAGCGGGAAGAACCCCGCCACCAGCTCGCTGACCTGGTCGTACGCGAGGACGAACTCGGACCTCTCCTCGGCGCAGGTGCCGCCGAACATGGCCATGGCGACGATGTCGTTGGCCAGCGCGGACGCCTTCTTGCTGAGGTTGACGGAACCGGCGGCGGCAATGGAGCGGAGGAGGCGGCCCACCTCCTCGGCCCTGATGGACTCCACGCGCTTCACCTGCTTGGCGTTGAGCAGCTCCATGATGCAGATCTTCTTGTTCTGACGCCAGCGGTCGCCGTAGGGTGCGAAGCCGATCCCCTTGCCGCGGCAGCCGACGATGTCGATGGTGATACTGCTGGTCGGCCGGGAGGCGAATGCGAGGTCGTGGGTCTTCATCACCAGCTCCGCCGCCTCGGCGCTGGAGACCACCAAGGTAGGAACCTCGCCGAGCCTGAGGAACATGAGGGGGCCATGCTGGCGAGACAGCTCCCTCATGGTGCGGTGTGGGAGACCACGCAAGACGTGGTGGAGGCTGCCGATGAACGGAAGGCTCCATGGTCCGGGAGGCAGCTGCTGCTTCTTGCCCGAAGAGGATGGTGAGAGTAGTACTGTAAGAATCAGTGGGAGGAGTATTGTGGCGAGGGCAATGACGAAACACATGCTTAACACCTCCATCATATGGCTGCTGAGGCGTGCCGGGTGAACTCGTGGTGGTTCTCTCTGGGCTTAATTTGAGAAGAAGAAGGCTGGATTATTGCATACTTATAGGGATAGTAGCAAGATTAAGTTTGGTTCCATACATAGTATTTTTCTTATGGTGTCGACAAACACTCCACGCGGTACTCGTGTAGCAGGCGTGCATGCCGACCGGACTTCTCTGGACAACGGATGAGTCGATAGGATTCAATCCGTAAGTATAGGATTACTGCTCCAACGAACCGGTAAACTTAGCGAAAGATAATCCATACCCTATTCTTATAGAAGCTGATTTTAATCTGCTTCGTTTTCCATTCAAGAAGAGTAAATATCGTTTTAACGATCATTGGTCATTCCTTTTTAATGCTGTCATTGACAGCCTTGATTTGAAGGAAGTAACCATGATCGGCCGTCAGTTTACTTGGGCAAACAGCCTGCCTGAACCTACATACAAAAAACTAGATCGCGTACTGATGGACTCGGATTGGGAAGAACATTTTCCCCGAGTCTGGGTTCGCGCTCTAGAGCGTATTGAGGCGCTGTCTGACCATGCTCCCATACTGCTGACTACTGGATTACCTTGGATACAATGTTTCCGTCCATTCAAATTCGAACTTGGATGGTTACATCGGGAGGGTTTTCATGATATGGTCAAAACAGTATGAGAAAAACCGGTTACAGGTAACACACCAATCCAGAGGTGGAACAATAAAATGCGTATGCTACGTAAACACCTTGGTGGTTGGGCGCGCCACACAGCTGGTATTCTTAAAAAAGAAAAACTTCGACTATCGTCTACTATTGATGACCTTGAAGCTATAGCAGAAAATCGCGTTTGTTAACTACACATGAAATTGAGTTGAAAGCCAAGCGAATGCGGAGTTAGCACGTTTACTGCGTGAAGAGGAACTCAAATGGTATCAACGTTCCAAAGCCCAATTTATTTTGTATGGGGATTCGAATACTAGGTACTTCCATAGTCTTGCTAATAGCAGACACAAGAAGAAACTTATTCGATCTTTAACGCAAGATGAGGGGACGATTGAGGGACATGAGAAGCTGAAATCCTATATTACAAATTACTATAAATGTTTGTTTGGGGAACCAGATGAGGGAACTATCTCTCTTGATGAATCTCAAACAGATGATGTGTCTCAGGTTCCTGTCGAGGAAAATGACTACGGCTCCCTATTCTGAGGAAGAGGTCAGGAAGGCTATTTTCCAGATGGAACATAACAAAGCCCCTGGTCCTGATGGCTTTCCAGCTGAATTTTACCAGACCTTTTGGGATGTTATCAAAACAGATCTACTTGAAATGTTCTGTGCTTTGCACGCTGGTCAACTAGATTTGTTTTGCTTGAATTTTGGAGAGATAATTCTTTTGCCTAATATTAATGAAGCAGAACGGATCCAACAATATAGACCAATCTGTCTTCTTAATATTAGTTTTAAGATTTTTACCAAAGTTGCATCGATTCGTCTAAATTCTGTGGCGGATCATGTAGTTCGCCCTTCACAAACTGCTTTTATGCAAGGTCGCAACATCCTTGATGGTGTGGTTACCTTTCATGAAACAGTTCATGAACTACATAGGAATAAGTTGAATGGGGTTATTTTAAAAATTGACTTTGAAAAGGCCTATGATAAAGTCAAATGGCCTTTTCTTCAACAGACCCTTAGAATGAAAGGTTTTTAATCTGAGTGGCATGCTTTAATCAACAACTTTGTGTCGGGGGGTAGTGTTGCCATAAAAGTTAATGAAGACGTTGGTAAATACTTTCAGACGAAAAAAAGTTTTAGACAGGGAGATCCATTATCACCAATGCTATTTAATATAGTGGCTGATATGCTCGCTGTCATGACTGAGCGTGTCAAGGTTGATGGCCAAATTGAAGGTGTGATTCCCCAGCTAGTTGATGGAGGTTTATCAATACTTAAATATACCGACGATACAATTCTATTTATGGAACATGACCTTGAAAAAGCGAAAAATCTGAAACTGATACTTTCAGCTTTTGAGCAACTATTAGGGTTGAAAATCAATTTCCATAAAAGTGAATTGTTTTGTTTTGGCGAGGCCCGAGATGAAGTTAGTCTTTATGCTGATCTCTTTGGTTGTAGTCAAGGTGTTTTTTCGATTTGGTATTTGGGCATTCCGGTTCATTACCGGAGGCTCACAAATGCTGAATGGAAAATCGTTGAGGAAAGACTACAACTAAGATTGAGCAGCTAGAAAGGTAAATTGCTCTCCATAGGGGGAAGATTAGTACTCATTAATTCGGTACTAAGTAATATGGTACTGTATATGATATCTTTCTTCCAACTACCAAAAGGAGTCTTAAAAAGATTGGATTATTTCCGATCAAGATCCTTTTGGCAAGGAGACAACGAGAAAAAGAAATACAGACTGGCTAAATGGAGTGTACTATGCCGCCCCAAAGATCAGGGTGGGCTGGGTATTCATGATCCTGGGATAAAAAATACAGCCCTCCTTGGTAAATGGCTCTTCAAATTACTTTCTGAAGACGGGGTATGGCAAACGCTACTTAAAAGGAAATATATTGGTTCAAAAGCATTGTTGTAAGATCCCAGCATTAGAGCTTAGAAATAAGCTGAACACAAATGTGTGCATTGCATTCATGCATATAAAACCTGAATAATTTTCGCGCTTTTAAATAAAAACTTGTCAAAGTGATTGAAGCTTCTCTTAACTTGATGGAATTGAAGTAGATCATCAAGTTGACTGCGATAAGTTTCAATATGACCTTTGCTAAAATCTTATTTTGGGTAAGCATGATTTGATCTAAGGGTAGATCAAATGGAATAAAACTAAACCCTAATACCTTACTTAATGATTTATATTTGATCCTTAGGTGATCATATCTTAGTATTCATTATAATCACTCATGAATACCAAGTTAAGGATATAACAAAAATAATAAGAATGTAATAACTATATCTTAATCTTATCTACTTATACCATGTGTATCATGGAAATACCTAACTTTTACTCTTTAGTGAGATTGAGTAGGAAAGAAACCAAAGTTAAGATCATTCACCATATATCTTTCTTTCCATATCAATCTTTATCATCTCTACTGAATCCTATCCTTATAATTGTTGTTCATCAATGTTGAGTAATCAACTATTGATTCACCAATTCTTAATCTATCAATTCTTGATCTATCAACTCTTGTCCTTATTATAGCATTCACTTAAGCCTTATAGAGAAAGAAGTAAGAAGGGATAAGTAGTGATGCTAGTTCTAGATGTTATCTATACGATGAGAGTGATTTGAGGAAATCAAATCAATATAGTAACAAAGAAGATTACAAGAATGAAGTCTGAAGATAAGTTACCAGGAGTAGTCCTATTGGATCAAGTAGGTATAGTCAATGAATTATATCTCCTAATCCAATAGAGCTAAACAGAAGATAATTAGAATACAACTATAGTGTTGTATTGAAGAAGCCTTGTTTAGTCAACTGGAAACCTGAACCATAAAGGATCAAAGGATCATAATGATCATGACTTACTCACTAATATTGAATGTTTATACCAAGTATAAGTGACATTGGTGGATAAAACATGATTGAACCATAGTATAGATTTATTATCCTAGACTAGTCATTACAAGTCACATTAGTATAATGTGAGGTTAGAATGTTAGATACTGGAGTCAAGTAGAGACAAGATAGTATGATTATAATGATGTTAGAGCAACATTAAATTAAAGAAGTAGTACTTTCCTCTTGGAAAATACTAAACACTTAAGGAGAGTAGAATTTGATATATATACATCTACTGAAGTAGTATTAGTGAAGGATGATTAAGGAAGAGTATGATTGGAGTTGGAAGTAATCACTTGTTGAAATGGAGATTTTCAACAGCAGAGTAGAGGATATAATCAAGTATAGATATGCAAAGTTTATGAAAAGCTTTAGTGTCAAGCTTAATGGATTTATAAATGGATATAGAATAATAAAGGGTGGATAAGAAGTTTCTATAAAGCAAAGCTCATCATGGTAACACATGATGATGGATAGGAAGAAGTAATATATCTAGGAAAGGAATTAATTAATCAGAAGTCCAGAATTATGAAGTATAGAAGATAGGAATTCCTGGTAAACATTAAACCCTAAATCTATAATCAAGCTTAACATCCATCCCATATGTTGATCTACCATCCTGCTTCCTCAATGTTTTATAGGAATATTTTCCTATAACCAATCAATTGAGAACATCTTTGTCATTTATAATTATCATCATCATAGGTGCTTAGGAACCATCTTTGTCAATTCTTTCTCATAATATAGCCCTGAAAACAATTCTACTGCTTTACTTTAAATGGTGATGTTATTAAAATCACAAACATAAAGACAATAGGTTTAGCCATTAATCTTTATTCACATCAACAAAAGAAGGTAAGTATAGTAAGTACTTTAAACCCTAGGATGAGTAATTACAATTCAGAATTCTAAACTTATTAATAAGTTTTCTCATCAACATCTCATAAATATTCTATATAGAATCATAAGACAAAATCTTTAATTCCTTTCTCTAACCACTTATCCCATATGAGCATGGAATAAGTGGGGATCCAATAGTATAAACCATTCTATCTTATACTCTGTGATTAAATACATATAGATAAACCCTATGGATATTATTAAACATTTAAAAACTTAATTACTCCAAATAAAAGTGAAAACAATGTTATAGGAAAGAATATATACAATAGAAATAAAAAATAAAATAAAATACCACAATACATAATAAAAGTTCACAAATTGATTTTTTTAACTTTATTGCTGCTGCAATTATTTAGCTCATAATTTTCTATGGAAAATATTCAAATAATTGAGTATTATTCAAATCTGAAAAGAAAATGAAATACAAAGCAGAAAACAGGAAAAAAATAGAAGAACTAGCTCAGTCCAGAAAGTGGCCCACGGCCTATTTCCTCTTCGCCTATTCACCGCTCGCGGGTTGCAGCCAAACCTCTCCGCTCACTTTGCTGCAGCCCACATCGGCCCAAGCCAGCCCACATACCCCTTCAGTTTCTTTTTCTTCTCTTCTTCCTCTCGCCAGCCAGCACGCCGGCGAAGCAGCTGCGTGGCGCCGCCGAAGCCGTCCACCGTCGCCGTGATACTCGCTGCGAGGACATCCGTGCTACCATCTTAGACGTTGTCTACAAGACCCCCTCCTGCACTGAGACGAACCCTATCTACTCCTCTTTCCCCATTTCTTCCTTTGCCTGAAAACAGAGCTCGCCGGAGTTGTTGTTGTCACCGTTAGAGGCCACCCCACGATGAGCTGAGCATACCACAAGATTTGCCATGGCGTGTAGCATCTCTGGCAAGAAGGAATCAAGCCGACGAGCTCCTAATCGGCCGCATCGATCCGATTTCCGATGACCATCGTCGCCGGTCCCCATCAATAAATGTCAATTCACCACCCCCGGCCTCGCTGAACCCTTCATCGTTCTTCTGGTAAGCTCCTCGTGTGAATAGCCTCTCTAGAATTCTTCCTTGCATGCTAAATCGAGCTCCCCGCGACCACCTGCCATCGCCGCCGTCGGCCACCGTCGTACCCCTAGCTCCGGCGACCTAAATCGAGCGGCGCAACCACTAGGTGACTCCGCTTGTTGCACTGAATTGAACGACACCACTCCCGTGCGCACGCGTGCTCTCGATCAACAGATCAATCAACGATCTATGAGATCATCCGTGGATGATGTCAGCATGACATCATACCGACGTCACTCCAACCCTGTTCAATCCTTTGACCGGTCCACGCCAGCGTGGCATGCCAACGTGGCCCTGTGCCCCACATGTATGTGACTTGGGGTATACCCTGCCTAAGTAACAAAAGTATTTACTATTTAGGAATTGAAGAAAACAATATTAATTCCAATATAATAAAATGATTAAATCTTGTTTAATTAATAACTTTTGTTTTATAAATTAGAAAAATACATATAATATATGAAAATGTTTAGAAAAATAAAATCTACAACTTAAAACTATTACTAAATATTATTTTGATGATTATTTAAATAAATATCATTTAATAAATACTTTATAAAGTTTTAATACTTTGAAAATTAATATTTTAATAATGGTAAATGTTAAAAATATAAATAAAATACTAAAAATCTTAGAAAAATAAGAATTAGAGTTTAGAACTATAATCATGCACTATTAATCATGTTAATTAATTATTTACTATTTATTAAGTATCTATATAGTAATAAACCTTATTAAAATCATATCTTATTATTTTAAATCACAAAAATAAATGTAATATACCAAAATGATCACAAAAATAATATCTACATGTTTAAAATGTGATATTCCACTTTTGAGTTAAATAAAAAGTTAAACACTTTTATAACTTGAATTTAAACCTATTTCTTTAGTTAATAATTCATAAAAATGACAAATAAAATTTGTTCACATTTCTGAAATTAACCAATTAAATGTAATAAACACTATTAATATTAAATACTAACATTATGAGGTTAAAATGATCTAACACCATTTAAATATAATTTTATTAAATTATCTTTCAACCATAAGTATAAATTATTTTATAAAAGAATTCTTATTTAATATAAAATCTCTAAGAATATTTTGAAAAGAAATAAAACCTATTCTTTTACTTTAACCACAAGTTTAGAAACAAATCAAAACACTATAGGTGAGTTCATAAGTAATACATAATATTGTTTACTTATTAATAAACCATAACCACATCCTTATAGGAAGGTAAATCCCTTTATACCATTATAATGTACAGAAATCACTACCCCAATAGAAGTAATGTCATTCTTAAGTAACTCTAAGGGAACAATATAAAGTGAACAAGATACAAGTGTCATAAGTAATACACCCTAAGTCTATCTACACTCCTTGTAGTTTACAAAGCTATAAGTATGATACTAAATACTTTATTACATGTCTTATAGTTTACTTTGGTCTGTTATAAATAAGTTATAAAACATCTCAAGTCCAAACTATTCAAGCAAGTACAAACAACATCAACCACATCTAATTAACCACAAAGATTGTTTAAACCTTAATAAAGGAATCTTTTCTTCAAATGTTATTCGTTTTGACACTTCAATCAACATATGATAATTAATGGAAAACACCTTACTTTATACTATACTTGTGTAATAAGATTGCTCATACTTAAATTCTTTATAAGTGACATTACTTGTAAAGTAAAACTTGAAGATAACCAATTAAGATGTAAGCAACCTTGAGTAGCATTCCATACTATGTATTTTATTGTTGTATAAATACATGTTGTATTCCACACACTCACAATCCTTAACAATAAGCACATGTATGAAACTTAATCTAAAAGGACAACACATTCCAAAGAAACCATTTCCAGTATCCAAAACCTAGATCAACGTTATCCTCGGGATTCGCGTTTATCAACTTGCATCACATTACTTATGCATAAAAGCATCTTGATTCTTTAAAGATTAGTCCTTACCGGACCAATGATGCAGATTTCCGCAATTGGATTTTATATTGTCTTGAAGACCGTGAGTGCATAATCTTGCAATCACAAAAGGCAAGTTCACACTTGCTCATGTCCTTTGATCATTTTCTGTAAAGTATTTTACAAATCCAGTGTTGTCATCACTTGCATTTGAAAAAGGACAGAAAACACTATTTTCATAATAATGTGATTATAGGTTATTTACCATGAGGTAATTGTAGGGTTCGCAGCATAGAAACAAAAAAATTCCTACGATGGGAACATCTATGTACCAAGATCTATCTACTAGATACAAGCAACGGGTGGATATACATCCATAGAATACATACCCTCGAAGACCGAATAGCGTTAACGAGGTTGTACTCGTGGATGATGTAGACGAACGCTTGCCGATCTCAAGATCGTGATGAAGTCCATCTGGTCCAGCCGGTCCAGCATGATCAAGTCCAGCACCTCAAAGCAGTGGTGCATCCGTGATCGCACACACGTACGGGTACCCCAACAACCTCCGCGCCCTCGCTACAACGAAGCAGCGGAAGCAACAAATCCTTCCAGAAAAAGCCACCGGGAACATGTATCTCGCTGATTCGAGACCATGGGGAAATTCTAAAGGGGGGAGAGAGATCCTTCGCGAGGAGGTGTGAGAGACAAGTTAGGAGGGGGGCTCCTTTTATAGGAGGAGGGGGGCACCCAAGGGGTGGCCGCCGGCCATGGGGGCTGCCCCTTCCCCTCCTTCATTCATGTGGGTGGACACTCCACTCACAAAATGTCCTTTAAATTCCCCCCACTCAAAAGTCCACTCAAATTCCCATTAAATTTCCACCAAATTTAATGCAAACTGTCATTAAATAAAACTATTTTATTTTATTCATAATTTTGTCAATTACTATAATGAAAAAATTCACAAATAACCCCTTGCTAGAATTCCATTTCACATGCATAACCACTTTATGCAATTTCACCCGAAAACCTGTTTCGTTATCTAGTGAAATAAATTCCTGCGCTTTCCTTTTCTTTTTCTGGCATATCATTTGCTCTGAATGGTGTCGGTGTCCCTTAAGTGTGTCACCCTATGGTTCGCGAATAATGCGGACATGATCGAGACCCCTCTCCGATCAATAATCAGCAGCGAGACCTGGAGATCTGTACTAACTCCCACACATTCAACGATGACTTCGGTGATCGTGTGAACCTTTTACGCTAGTATCTTAATCCCTTTGTTTCACGATGTATTACATGTACGAGATTCGATCATCGGTATATCCATACCTAGTTTGATCTTGTTACCGACATGCATTCTTTTCTTGTTCCCGTGATATAACATTCTAGTGATCAAATCATTTGCTTGCAAGCTAATCAATGTGATATCACCGAGAGGGCCTAGAGTATATCTATCCGTTATCGGGATGAACAAATTCCACTCTCGATCCATGGGTCTCAACATAACACTTTAGTAGTTTTGAAGCCATCTTTATAATCACCCAGTTACAGTGTGACGTTTGATGTCATCGAGAAACTCTTCCGGTGTTAGTGATTGACATGATCTCATGGTCCAAGGATTAGGATCACTTCGTAAGTTGTTATAGCAATATAAACTCAATGACTTTGATCGTAATGCTATACTTCGGATGAATGTTCATCACATCATTACACTAATGTTGTGACCTTGTTATTAACAACATCCAATGTCCATGATCAGGAAACTTTGATCATCATGTTAATCAACGAGCTAGTTTATAAGAGAGGCATAACTAGGAACTTCCTTTTTGTTTATTAAACACACATGTATTAACGTTTCCGTATTAATACAATTATAGCATGTAAAATAAACATTTATCATAAATAAGGAATACGATAATAACCACTTTATTATTGCCTCTCGGGTATATTCCCTTCAGTCTCCCACTTGCACTAGAGACAATAATCTAGTTTGAAAACTTTGCGTATTGAACACTTATGGCTTTCTGGTGTTCCATATACGCAACTGCAAGTGGTTAGCATAATCTACGGATTTTATGCTTTCAGGTCCGTGTGTATTTGCATGTCTTTGCGTCTCCACGCATCACTCATTCTCCGATGAGATGGCATTGTATAAATTTGGTCTTTCGGTGAGACCTTTAGTTCCTTGGGGTTAAACCATGTCGATACTATTGTCATACAATATATCTTTAGTGTTAGCCCGTTGCGAACCACACCTTAATTTGAATTCAAACTACTTGACACAAATTCCCTCCTTTGCTGCTACTATAGCAGTCATATACTTAGCCTTTTTGTTGTAGTATTCGTCATAATGTCTTAACTATGGATTTCTTCCAACTCCATCATGGAATCTCCTTTCCATTACATTGTGCCACCCATAGTTTAAATTGAGATAAACTTAATTTGTATCTTGTGACAAAACTAGTATCAATGTAACTCTTTACAATGAATTATTTGTAATTGTTTGTCACCTCTATACAAATATATTCTTAGTTCTTCCAAAAGATCATAAGAATATCCTTACTATCGTCCAATGATCATTTTATGATTCATTCTGGTATATGCTCATAACACTTAGAGCATAGGACATATCTGGATGTGTACATATCATGGTATGATTGATCAAAACATTCTCGTGATTTCACTCATCAAGTGTCAAAGCAATTGAATCTTGTTTCACTTATCAAGTGTCAATACACTTGAATCTTGATTCAATTCCTTTCCACATGACAAGAACCGTTTCTTGTTGTTTATATATTGAACTCCTTCAATATCTCATATATGTACGTTTGGCACAACCATATTAGCGTCACTGTCTATCCACTATAGACATTCATGCTAAATATTCAGGTTTTGCCTAAGTATTTCATCGAAATGAAATTCTTAACCATTGTCAATAAAATATACATCATTTCTAATCAACAAGATGTCATCCACATAATGTATTAGAAATGTGTCTCAGTGGTCCCACTTAATTTCTTGCAAATGCAAGCATCTTCATCGTCTCCTAATGAAAAACTCCTTTTTCATCATGGTGAAGATTCCAACTCCGCGATGCTTACTTCAACCATTGAAGTTTGCATGCCCCTTTTAGCATCCTTTGAATTAACAAAACCCTTTGGATCGTGTCATGTACACGTCCTAGGTAACCATTCTATTAAAAGAACTTTGTTTTGTTTATTCATCTACCATATACCAAATTATATGTAGTGGTTGCTACTTTAATCCGTCCAGACTAAATATCGCTATGAAAGATCAAATCTTGTCATAGTCAACTCCTTGAACATTGTCATAAAATACTTTACGACATGTCAACTATTTCATAGATGTGAAACATCCATGTCTGTTTCTTTATAGATCCAAATACGACCGATAGGTTTTTACACCTTCCCGGAGGGTCTTCCAAGTTCAAAACTTGATTTCTCGTATATGGAACTATCACGGATTTTATGGCTTCAAGCCATTTGACGGAGTCAGGGCCCATCATCGCTTCTTTGTATGTATTAGGTTCATCATTGTCAAACAATAATGATTTACTCTCAAATCTTAGCATTTGATTGTTTAACCGGCCTACTTGGTTCAATAGGAACTTAGATCTCCGTGACCACAACCTTTGAGGCACATAAGCTATGAGCATTATGACAGCCTTCGGAACGATTTCCGGCGCTGTGCAACTCAGCACATATAGCTAAGGTTTGTTAACCTTATCAAAGTTCTATTGTCCTCCCACTTAACTTTTGCGAAAAATTCCTTTTTCAAGAAACTTCACATTTCAAGCGACAAACCCTTTTGTCCTTGGTGTTATGGAGGAATACCCAATTGTTATTCGAAATAACCTACAAAGACATGCTTATCCGACTTCGGTTGTAAACATCTTACTTATGTTTAGCATACCAAAATTTAAGAAATGACAACTTGGGTTTTACCCCAAACCATAAATCATATGGTGTCATTTCAACGGATCAAGATGGTGCTCTTTTCAGTGTAAAAGTGGTAGTCTCTAAAGCTTTAATCTTTTTAAAACATAATGGCAGTTTTATAAATAACACCTTTGATCCAACCATGTCAAACAAAGTTTCATTACAAATCTCAAACACTCCATATTCCTATGGTGTTTCGGGATATGTAAATCTAGGTGTTTTTCTAAACTTGTAACACAAATAAATCCCTTTATGATAAAATCATAATTCATTTATTTTCTTGTTACACTTGTAACTCAAACAAATCCCTTATGCTAAAATCATAAACCATTTATTTTCTTGTTACAATGATTTTCCACTTCATCTTGAAAGTCTTTGAAACATTTTCAAATATTTCATACTTCATTCTCATTAAGTGAACATTCACTCAAATTTCCGAAGAAAGTATATGAAGTTGAAACCCATCGCTTACGATTATAAATAATGGACTACATACATCGATATGTATAAATTCCAATATTTTAGTCGTTCGTTCTTCTTTGGCCTTTGAACGAAGTTTTTAATTATCCCAGGGAAAATCTCACAAGCGTCACTTGATCAAATCAAAGACTCCAAAAATCCATGAATATGGAGATTCTTCATGTTTTCTTTCCAATATAATTTAAACGGCGATGTCACTTCGTAAGTGATCTTTCAATCATTTGTCTTGCGACATTTTAGTATTAGGTTTTATGGATGTGATTTCTCCAACTAGATTTGTAAATCATCCATCTTATATGGAATACGGTAATTATTTGAACAACCTTTGTTCTCATAATACCTGATCAAATAACAATTATTAATACAAATCTTGAAGTCAAGCTTTGATGTCAACGAAAAATACAAACAACGGTTTGTTTGTTTTCGATGAACATCATCACATATTCTCTTGCTAGTTACTTAGGCCATTGTGGTTCATGAATTGCGTTGTTCCGTATGAAATTTCATACCAACCAATTCGGTATCCAATACCCAAGAATCACATTGTTTAACAAGCAAAGAATACAACCATAACATGTATATCATCCATATACCTAAATTGGATATTTCCAATCTTTTCTTTTCTGCCAAATATATTTTATAGATTCTCTTTCAGCATTTCCTTTTCCTTTTTAAAAGAATTTATCAACATCAACAGTGGCGTCATATACATGACACATAGTCCAAACCGTGTATATTCAAATAATAATACCTTTGGACTTGCACTTTGAAGTAGATCACCATCATCAAAATGATCGGTATTCTTTCAAAATCCATTCTTTAGTAATCTTTTAGTATAGTAAACACTTTACATACATCTTCTATTCATCCTTGTCATGACGACTTTTATGATCAAGCTACTGTAGCTTATAAAGGTGAATCGTGAGTATAATGTTGCTTTCCAAAACCCTTTTGGATGATTAGGATGTCTAGCATCTCCAACCTTTGTAAATTCTCATCCTATATGAGAACGCATATTATACTCTATCATATTGCAACCAAAACATTATTTCAGAAATCTTTATATCTGCCACACATGATGGTTTCTGAAACAATTCTTTCAGCTCCTAGATAAACTTGATATTAAAACAATCAAGAATCATAGAGGCAAACATGATACTTAAGATACTAACACTGGAATTTTTACTCTCGATTTAATACCAATTATTAAATTTCATGGAGTAAATAGAATTTTGCTGAAAGTTTGCAATAGGACTTTAAACTTTATATTGACACTCAACACAATACGATACCAGTTCGTAAAGTATATATCCAGAATTCTATAGTTCTATTATCTCAATTACAACTATGCATAAGGTGGTGAACGAATGCATATGACTACAAAAAATTATGCAAATTCACTTTGATTTAATTTATGATAAATTGAGTTCTACTAATCCAAATTAGAAATGAACTCCCACTCAAAAACGACATCCCTCGTGTCTTTTTGGTGATTACATGAACCAAATCCACTACACCAAGTCCGATCATCACGTGAGTCGGTGTAGCTTCAAAGGCGAGCATCAAATGGGAATCATATATACTATATGACTCATGCTTAACCTTTCGGTCCGTGTTCCGAGGCCATGTCTGTACATGCTAGGCTCGCCAAGTAAGAACCTTAGTATTCGCGTGTGTAACTGTCGTACACCCGAGATATGCTCGTGAATTCAAGTACACCCGATCATCACGTGATGCCTTGAAGTGACGAAACATTATCGGTGCATACTTAAAGAAGAACACATTTTTATCTTGATATCTAAATCAGGGATCATCTTATTATGCTAATAAAATGCCAAACAAGCAATATAAGATGCAATCAAACATCACATGTTTATTAGTGAAATGATATGGTTCCCGCATATGATCTCTATCATGTGCACCGTGGTATGATCACTATCATACCTTTATGTGTAAGGTCAAGGTCTATGGAACTTACACGTTATGTGTGTTGTAAGAGTATCATCTCATACTTCTACTTACAACATTACCATATCATAACACTAGCCCAGCAACAATCTAAACTAGACGCCTCTAATTTATCCATTGCAAGTTTTACGTGGCTTAGGGCTTTCGAAGATAGAACCGTTCTTGTTGACAACTCGTTGCAAGTTTTACGTGGCTTAGGGATTACGAACATGAACCACAACGAGGATAACCAAATTGTTGACAACTCGTTGCAAATTAGATATTGACTATAGTAGGAGAGACAGACACCCGCTAGCCACTTATGCAAACTAGTTGCATGTCAAGCATGGAACAGGTCTCATGTGCGAGGACATGTAAAGTTTGTCCGGCCGCTTCATCCCACTATGCCACCAATATCCAAAGTACAACTAAGAAGCAACAAAATGATCATCATCGTCCACATACTCATATGTGTACTACCCGTGCAAAGTATCTACGCATAGATCCGGCTCTGATACCACTGTAGGGTTCGCAGCATAGAAAACAAAAAAATTCCTACGATGGGAACATCTATGTACCAAGATCTATCTACTAGATACAAGCAACGGGTGGATATACATCCATAGAATACATACCCTCAAAGACCGAATAGCGTTAACGAGGTTGTACTCGTGGATGATGTAGACGAACGCTTGCCGATCTCAAGATCGTGATGAAGTCCATCTGGTCCAGCCGGTCCAGCACGATCAAGTCCAGCACGTCATAGCAGTGGTGAATCCGTGATCGCACACACGTACGGGTACCCTGACAACCTCCGCGCCCTCGCTCCAGCGAAGCAGCAGAACCAACAAATCCTTCCAGAAAAAGCCACCGGGAACATGTATCTCGCTGATACGAGACCATGGGGAAATTCTAAAGGGGGGAGAGAGATCCTTCGCGAGGAGGTGTGAGAGACAAGTGAGGAGGGGGGATCCTTTTATAGGAGGAGGGGGGGCACCCAAGGGGTGGACGCCGGCCATGGGGGCTGCCCCTTCCCCTCCTTCATTCATGTGGGTGGACACTCCACTCACAAAATGTCCTTTAAATTCCCCCACTGAAAAGTCCACTCAAATTCCCATTAAATTTCCACCAAATTTCATGCAAACTCTCATTAAATAATACTCTTTTATTTTATTCATAATTTTGTCAATTACTTTAATGACAAACATTCACAAATAACCCCTTGCTAGAATTCCATTTCACATGCATAACCACTTTATGCAATTTCACCCGAAAACCTGTTTCAGTATCTAGTGAAATAAATTCATGCGCTTTCCTTTTCTTTTTCTGGCATATCATTTGCTCCGAATGGTGTCGGTATCCCTTAAGTGTGTCACCCTACGGTTCGCGAATAATGCGGACATGATCGAGACCCCTCTCCGATCAATAATCAGCAGCGGGACCTGGAGATCCGTACTGACTCCCACACATTCAACGATGACTTCTGTGATCGTGTGAACCTTTTACGCTAGTATATTAATCCCTTTGTTTCACGATATATTACATGTCCGAGATTCGATCATCGGTATCTCCATACCTAGTTTGATCTCTTTACCGACATGCATTCTTTTCTCGTTCCCGTGATATAACATTCTAGTGATCAAATCACTTGATTTAAAGCTAATCAATGTGATATCACCGAGAGGGCCCAGAGTATATCTATCCGTCATTGGTATGAAAAAATTCCACTCTCGATCCATGGGTCTCAACATAACACTTTAGTAGTTCTGAAGCCATCTTTATAATCACCCAGTTACGGTGTGACGTTTGATGTCATCGAGAAACTCTTCCAGTGTTAGTGATTGACATGATCTCATGGTCTAAGGATTAGGATCACTTCGTAAGTTGTTATAGCAATATAAAATCAATGACTTTGATCGTAATGCTATACTTCGGATGAATGTTCATCACATCATTACACTAATGTTGTGACCTTGTTATTAACAACATCCAATGTCCATGATCAGGAAACTTTGATCATCATGTTAATCAACGAGCTAGTTTATAAGAGAGGCATAACTAGGAACTTCCTTTTTGTTTATTAAACACACATGTATTAACGTTTCCGTATTAATACAATTATAGCATGTAAAATGAACAGTTATCATAAAAAAGGAATACGATAATAACCACTTTATTATTGCCTCTCGGGCATATTCCCTTCAGTAATAACCTACTATAAGAGTTCCGGTGGTAAATGAACATATTATCTAGGACTTAACAACCAATGTCGCCAGTGATTCTTGTGCCATATATTACGCGTTGACCATGAGATTTGGAATAGGACGAAGAAGTCAGTTGTATCTTTTCCCTCTCGCATGGAGCTGGATGTGCGGGTCGTGGCTGTTATCACTCGTAGCATGCATATTATTTATGGTAATTCGTAGAGGATATGCAGCATATGGGTGGGATCCCTCAACGTCCCATGATAGTTCCAGCATCGGAACGGCTTGTACTGCCATTGCCGTAATTCAGTAGGTGGGCTGGCGTACACCAAGGAGACATGCGGGGTCGCGGAGAAGGCAGTGATTGATGGGTTTCGCGGCATAGTAAATCAAAATTTTCTACGGATGCAAACAGAGGGAAAGCCAAGATCTAATCTAGGAGATGCAAACAACAAGAGAGATTGGATTAGATCTTCATACCCTTGGAAGATTCGCACAGCGGAACGTTCGTCGGAACGTGGGTGATGTACTCGTACTCGCTTCTCCTCCTCGCGATCCGATCCGATCTAGCACCACAAGTGGCGGTGCCTCCGTGAGATGCACACGTGCAGCACCTCGACGTCTCCTCCTTCCTCGGAACAGTAAGTTTGGTGGAGAGATGGATTGGATCTACAACACGACGGCGTGGTGTATATGGTGGAGAATTTCTGCAGCAGGGCTTCGCCTACAAACAGTCGGGAGGGAGAGAGGAAGGGCAGCAGGGCGGCTAGGGTTGGAGGGGAAGATGTCGGGGGTTGGTGCGCCCCCACCCCTCTTTATATAGAGGGGGGCAGCCCTAGCCCCTCCCCCAAGCCCAAACCGGCGGGCCCAAAGGATAAGGAGTGGGGGGCAAGGAAACCCCCCTTCTAGAAGGTCTATCTCGAGTTTAAACCTCTCTTGGCCGGCTGGGCTCTATGGGGCCTTGTGCCCCTGGCCCAATGCGGCCAGGGCACTCCCTCATAGGCCCATGCCCCCTCCCGGAAGGTGGGGCCACGTTGGTCCCCTTCCGGAAGGTTCTAGAAGCTTCCGGTACAATACCGATTAACCCGGAACAATTCCGAACTCCAAAAACTGCACTGCCTTATATGAATCTTATTCTCCGGACCACTCTGGAACCTCTCGTGATGTCCCGGATCCCATCTGAGACTCCGAACGAAAACTCATAAACCAATTATCCAATCTATCTTAGCGTCGAGACACGTTAAGTGTGTGACCCTGCGGGTTCGAGAATATGCAGACATGATCTTCTATCAATAATCAACAGCGGGGTCTGGAAAACCATATTGACTCCCACACATTCATCGATGATCATATCGGATGAACCACGATGCCAGGATTCAATCAATCCCATATATATATTCCCTTCGTCTCGCGATATTTTACTTGCCTGAGATTCGATCGCCGGTACCGTCATACCTAGTTCAATATCGTTCACATCAAGTACTTAACTCGTTCCGTAATCCGATATCACTTTGTGATTAACTCCTTAACCACATGCTTTCAAGCGGTGTTGATATCGATTACCGAGTGGGCCCGAAGTATATCTCTCCGACTTGGGAGGGACGAATCCCATCTCGATACATACAACCCAACAGATACTTTCCGATCACCTGAGAGACACCTTTATGATCACCCTCTCATAGGATGAAGTTTGATGACCTCAAAGCTTTCTTCCGATACCAGGGAGTTGTATTATCTCATGGTATAAGGAATACAATATTTGACATAAGAAAAGCTTTGCAAAGACGAACACGATGACACGATCTAATTGCTTCGCTTAGTTTGGGTCTGTCCACCATATCATTCTCCCAATGATATGATCTCATTATTAATTGACAACTCATGTCTATGGTTAGGAAACCTTAACCATCATTAATCAATGAGCTAGTCCATAGAGGCGTACTAGGGACACGGTGTTGTTCACAAACCACACAAGTATTAAAGTTTCCGCTTAATACAATTCTAGCATGGAATATAAACATTATCATGAACAAGAATTATAATAATAACAGCTTTATTATTGCCTCTAGGGCATAATTCCAACAGTGATTGGCTTGGGTCTTAGTCTGGGCCTCACACTAAGGAAGTGTGAACGAGTTCGCGGCCCGGATGTGCAACAAAGCTAAGATCTCTCATGGGTAAAGTGACGCACCTCTACAGAGTGTAAGAACTGTAACTTGTTACTCCCTATTCCGGGAAGTAGCTGCGAACGCGGCGGGAAAGGAACCCCATGAAGGTTCTGGTAAACCCGTGAAGGCTGACGGACATAGTTTTTCAGAATAAAAGCAACCTTTGAAGAAATGTTTACGAAAACCTGCATTGCCTACGACCTATGGTCTGTGGCTGTAGCTATAGTGCATCAAACACTCCTTTTCTAGTGAACTTGCTGAGTACGCTCTTACTCAAAGTATCTTATTAACCCTTGCTAGGTTCTAAAGCCAGTACAAACGACGTCTACATCAAGTTATGCTCCAGGAATCATCATCAAAAGCTAACGCTCTTCAATGAAGTCAAGAAAGTCAACATATACATCAAGTCAAGTGAAGCGAAGTTGCTGATTAGATAAGAATAGAATTTCTAACCATAGAACCTACTTCTGTAGAGTACTGCAATAGCAGCAATGCAAGCCAGTAGTTCAGCTACTAGTTTTATAAGTATGGTAGTTATGAGTTATTTATTCTTGATTCTTCTTCGTAAGAAGTTTCTCTCTCTCTTTAACCTAGAGTATTCTCTGGATCTTGTGTAAAGAGTTGAGTTGTAACCTATAGTCATGTCTTGGACCTGCTATGTTTCTGTTGTACTACTCTGAGGGATGTAATACTAGTGAACGGTGTTTCATTAGTGTTATGTCAACGACTATAGTGTACTACATCATGCAGTGGTATGCTAGGTCACCGCAATTGTCACAGCTGGTTTGGAAACCAGGTGACTCTCACTTTTGGGCCGGTCTAATGGCAACGAAGAAAAATTTCTTCAGATTCGGAACTTTTTCTATTAAGGATGGGTCTTAGATAAGGTTTTGGGAGGATAAGTGGCTGGGTAATGCTACACTCCCAGACCAATATCCTGCATTGTATTCTATTGTTCGTTACAAGGATGCGACGATCTCCACTGTTTTAGAATCATTCCCGCCCGTTGTGACTTTCAGACGAGATTTAATTGGAACCAGGCTTGACTCTTGGATCGCATTGCTACATCGTCTAGCAAATGTACAATTGTCTCCTGGACCAGACAAATTTCAATGGAACATAAGTGTGAAAAGGTCTTTCTCTGTGAGTTCCTTTTACAATGCACTAGCCCAGCCGATTATACCTGTTTTAGATAATAGGATGATTTGGAAGATGAAGATACCCCTAAATAATAAAAAATTTGTATGGTATCTTCGTCGAGGAGCTATCCTTACTAAAGATAATCTTATTAAGCGGAATTGGCATGGAAATCATATGTGTCTTTTTTTTCATCACAATGAGACAATCAAACACCTATTTTTCCGATGCAATTTCGCTAGATCTATATGGTCAGATACCCAGGAAGCTTCAGGCTTGTATTCACCACGTAGTATTGCCAATATTTTTGGTAATTGGTTACATGGGATAGATAACAAGTATAAGCTAATTCTTCGGGTTGGAGCGATTGCCATTATATGGTCGCTATGGCTGTGTAGAAATGACAAAGTTTTTAATAATATAAATTGTTCTCTCCTGCAGGTTATTTACCGATGTACCAGCACACTGCGATCTTGGTCACTACTACATCGTGCGGAGTACCACGACCTTTTTACGGAGGTGTGTACGCGGCTGGAGGATACGTTACGGGATTTGTTTACCCGGCATGGATGGCAGCATAATCTACGGATAGTCCCTCCCTCTACATTTTAGGCATCTTACAATTTCTCAATCTGATATGTAATTCGCTTATTTATTTTTCCAAACCTGTTTGGACTTCTGAACTATGGTGGCTGTGTGCATCTTAGTATGCAGAGGCCAGGTGTAATCCTTAAACCTTTTAAGTAATAAAAGCACCCTTTATTGAAAAAACAATGTCCTTTGTAAATAGTCCAATCATGAAAGTTGTCCCAAGGAACTTCAAAATTGTTGTTGTTATGGCTTCTCTAGCTAAATATGCTTCAATTATTAACCGAACTAGTACAGTGGCCCTCGCAATTGCGAGGGCGTCACCTCTAGTTAGTGATAATATTTATCATTTAATAAAATATTCATATTATACGGTTATAAATAACATGGTTATATGGCTACTAAAATTGTGATATTAAATATAATAATACATCAAAATGTGATGCTAAATAATATATTACATCTGAGGTTGAAATCTTTAATCAACTCTAACTCATGAAATTTTCATGTCGGTTCTCCTTTTCTAGTCAAGGATTTGTGCTTTGAATATAAATAAAATATGAGACATCACAAATATATATGGAGTGGCCACTTTTTCGAATGAAGAATGTGGTTGTTATAAAATACACAGCGATAAATTAATATTTGTTCAGGTTCTTATAGAACATTGAATATTATATCATACTCTGATGTAATAAAAAACTTTAACTTCTTGATGAACCAATAAACTTTAGTATAATTTATCATCCCAGATAGGCAACCCAACAAACGGTGATAGATTTTGTCTTAACTATTCTTTCGGATAATTCACCTCTCACCTATTACCATAGTTTCTAGAATTCTTGGTGATCACCATCTGTACTAAAATAGTGACTCCCTCCATTTCAAGGCTTAAGGCCTATATTTTTTTTAAAAAGTCAAGCAATGAAAAGTTTGATCAAACATCTAGAAAAAACTATCAAGAACTATTATGCTCCCTCAGTTCCTTTCCATAGTGCCTATAGTCTTGTGAGAAAAAAATTCAAAATATAATGTATATTGCGTTAGACAACTCGTGTAGACAACTTTTATATGGACTTTATATAAAGTATATAGTGTTTCATGTCTATGGAAAACTCATCTATTCTATCACGTCAATTAACCAAGAGAAATTCACCTTTGGATTTTAGTATATAGGTTTTTTTCTCTGTTCTGGCAAATGAATAGGGAATATTTAGAAAAGGCTAAAATACATGATGTGTATGTGCTTGTGTGAATACTATAAGAAAAGTTGGATTGCTACAATAAAATATTTTATTTGCTACATCTATTTTATGTTTTTGCTACAATAGCGTGATCTTCTTGCTACAACGTCACCAGCGAGCGAGGTGTCTCGGCGTAAGTTTTTGGCAAGGTCGGACTTGCTATATTAGCATAACTTTTTGTACAGAGTAAAGTCTTCGGCGAAGTCCCCGGGGAGACAATATTGTTTGTTCTATTTTTAGGAAGAACCGTTTTTGCTACATGTATCAAATACATGAACACTTTTTAACAAAACCGGTGCATTTGTATCAAAAATGGGATCTATAGCTTATTTTGAAGAAATGTGTCAAGCAAGGGACCGGGTGATTTGGGGTTTTATCCGTGGGGACGCCCAGTCCTCCCATTTTTTTAAGTATGTAATAGTTAGATAGATCTCTACCTAATCTTTCCTAAAACAAAAAAATGTTGATCGAAGAAGAAAACAAATCCTGCTATCAGCCATTTTGTGTTAGTACTTTTTGTTTTCGGGTGCATGAGTCGTACCTAACGCCAAAGTGATAGAGAATCTCTACGCGGGGCCTACTTAATTAATTAGCCATATGTAGAATGCAGTACCTAATTAATTAGTTGATAATAAAAGGTAGTTTGCCAAAACAAGAAGTTGATGCAACACGGGGAGCACCGACGCACCGACGTGAAGAGCATCTCCATCTTCTGTCCGCGTGCGCGGTTTCCGTTTTTTCTATTTAAAAGCAACGACAGCGTGAACCACCTCCTTCGTGTTTTTAAAAGACGAACCACCACCTTCATCTTTTCAACGATGGCGGTCCGTTAGATTTATAATTTTTGGATTTCGTATATTATTTATAAAATTAAATAAAAACATATATTATTTAAAAAAATCTGCAGATGGTACGGCATAGCCAGCCAAAACAAACCAGCATCTTAGCAAGGTACTCAAATGGTCATTGGCCAAACCACGATAGCGCAATTGTAGCCCCCACCACCAGCTGCATAGGGGTATGCACGTGTTAAGATTTGGGACAAACATATCATGTACGTAGAGGAAGATATTATATAAAATCAGATCATTGGAACTACCCTGAAAAGGCAAACGATCTGCAATCCCGCGTTTTATACGAGACGTACATATAACGCCAAAGTGCAATCCACGCGTTCTAATTTTTATTTTTGTATTCATAATCTCTAAACACATATTGTGTGAGTCCCACCTAATGCCAAAGTGATAGAAGGGTTAGCTCCACTAGGCTGTTATATATATATTCTATAATGTAGAGAATCTCTACCTGGGGCCTACTTAATTAACCATATGTAAAATGCAGTACCCATGTAACAGGAGAGGACCCGACGCACCGACGTGAAGAGCATCTCCAATAGCCCTTTTCTGTTTACGCGGTGTCCGTTTTTTCTATTTCGAGAGCTATAGACCCATATTAAAGTGCACACAATATTGTGTCTCAAATAGTCAGCTTTGGCCCTAGCTATTTTCCTCTGTTTCGGCCATTTCTGATAGCATACATATACTCCGTAACAAAATCTGCTAACACCTCGCAATAATCAATATCCAAATTTACAGGCGTTTGGAAATTGTTTAGTTTCTTTATGTGTGTTTGCCTTGCATGTCATGGTCCTTGTCGGTTTAGGTGGAAATCTGACTAGGACTAGGACGAGTAGGTCTCTTCTCGTTCTGGCGTGTGCGTGTGCGTGTGCGTGCGTCACTACAAGGAATGAGCTGATATGTGACCCTTTTTTTCGTCATTGAATCATCTTTGTCTATAATATATAACGAACTTATGACGAAAAACAGATCGTCAAAAACTGATGTCAGTAATTACACACAACGAAGTTTTTCACGAAATGGTCATAATCGTCTATGACGATTCACTATGACGATATTGAATCTTCATAGCCGTTATGACGATCGGATATCGTCACAGCCAAACTAGCCTGGTTAGGTCAGATCCTACGTGGCCGATCCGACGTGGCAAGAAATCAGCCCATTCCACTTCAGCTATTTATATGAGACGAGCCCTATAATTCAATCTGTTTTTGTTTTTTTATACCAGTTCTCTCCAAACGTAGTACATGGGCCAAGTCCAATATGTAGGCATTTTTAGCTTCTGTCTTGGCCTTTTATAGAAATAACTCTTTTAGTTGACTTTTTATTTTTGACCTTTCTTTTTCAGCAGGTCCTACTTGTTAGTTTAATTTATCACAGGCCCCACTCGTTAATCTGCACGATTTGACGGTAATTGGTCAGCTAATAATTTATTCAGAAAGGCAAGAATACATGAAATGATTTTCACATTATCCATAATTAAGTGGGTGTTTCTGGTGGAGAGACCTTTGCCAATTGATGGACAAGTATCGTGTTGTTGCTATAATTCTGCCAGGATGTGGGGATACATTTTTGTTTTGGTCATACAAGTGGCGTTTTGATGACTCCACTCAACCATTGTTAGAGAGATATCCGAGGCATTTTTCTTGTGCTTTGGATCAGAAGCTCAGAACTGCTGAGGTTTATGGTGAGCCGGATATCACACAGCTTTTCCATTTGCCAATGTCTGTACAAGCTTTTGATGAACTACAGATCATGACAGAACTTATGAGAACTAACCCTCTATCAGTGGGAAATGATTCATGGATATATAATTGGGGCAGTACCTATACTGCATCGGCATATTATAAGCACTTACATGAGCACATTGTGGTGATGGGACTGAATAATTGGATTTGGAAATCCTGCTGTGTCATGCGACACAAGTTCTTTGCCTGGTTATTGCTTAATGATAGATTGAACACAAGGGATCTTTTGAAGAGGAGACACTGGAATGTCACTAATGATAGCCATTGTGTCTTATGTCCAGCCAGAGCCTATGAAGACAGAATGCACTTGTTCTTTGAGTGCAACTTTAGTCAGAGGGTTTGGACTTACTTGCAGATTGACTGGCCGCCTGGACAAGATATTCAAGTTGCTGCGAATGCAGCAAGGAGAGAGTTTGCCAAACCTTTTTTATGGAGGTTGTGATTATGTCATGTTGGAATATATGGAAGCAAAGATATGGGAAAATATTTCAACATGAGAGACCAACGTTTGTTGGTTGGAAGAGGAACTTTGTGCATGATATGTCCTTACTTGGGTATAGGATTAAAAAGAATCTTCACCCCTCTCTTATGGCCTGGATAGGCAGCTTACAATAGCCATGTGAATATCTTTAGTAGGGGTTCAGGTAGAGAATGTACAGGTAGTTCTTCCTTTACTTGTTCTTTGTTTTTTATCTTGTAAATTTTTTGGTTCAGTATGAGCAATAAATTTGCTGTGGGGCTTTTGCCTCACAGTCTTTAGGTTCAAAACAAATTAAGTGGATTACAATATTTCCATGGTTCAAATCACATACTATATACAATAAATATTTCAGCGCTCCCACACTTCAAATCACAAGCTATACAATAATTTCCCAGCGCTCACACACTAGTTGATTCCAATAGTTAATTACAATAGTTCCATGGTTACAACAATATACTATGGCTTTCTTCCTGTTAGGCCTTCACACTTTCAGATGAACTTCATAAAAATAGATGAAATCAATATCTACTGGTCCAAAAATTCATCCAGGTGTACCTACAGGTCATCTCAAAGCGTAAAACAAAAAACATAGAAAATTAAGGAAGTAGGTACTTTCAACAAATGGAGAAAAGGAAACACATATGCCAGCAGAAAAAAAAATAGATTCCATAAATCTATCAAAACTTTAAGTGCTAATCTATATGATACAAGCACCTGCAAGTACATGGCATATGGAATTAAGTAACTAACAAAACTTTCAGTGGCCATCCTGAACAATAAATCATGTGATAAATCATGCACCACTACCAAAAATCGAGAAAACAAGACAATTACAAATGCCTACATGCGCTAAAACCATACTAGACTTTATGTTTCGAGATTTATTTGAGCGGAGGAAGAAGAACCGTACTCGCGGACATTGGCATCGACGATCTGGCAGACAGAGAGCGAAATCATGCAGGTCTTGCCAGTCCCGTACTAGGTTTGGGCAATGACGTCACGACCCGTGATGATGGGGAGCACGGCGTGCTGCTGGATGGCGGAGCACTTCTCGAAGCCATAGAAGTAGATGCCTAGGAGTAGCTGAGCAATTATTATGGCATATCATGTCACATCAGCAACAGAGAGATTATTAACATCACATATAAAAGAAAAGAAAATCATATTCAAGTTAATATAGGACACCACATAAATACAACAGAAGCTACCGCAGCTCATAAATTCTATTACTTAAACTATAAGGAAAACATGGTTCTTCAATTACACTTATTAGTTCTTGTCCTTCCTGAACCCCTCCCTACAACATCAACATCAATATAACTATCTTACTAGCAGCAACAATGTTGTAACCTGTTTTTAGTTGTAATCTTCTAATGTTATACTTCACGAAGTATGATGAACTAAGGTGTGAAACTGGTGGAAAATAGGATAACAATTGCACACAATTGTAGTAAGCATAATATGGAAAGAGAGTGCCCAAAATATCAGCATATAACAATATCTTTATAGTATATACAAAAGCAACAACCACCATCAATCTACCTCTATCAATCTTTTACAAGATGCATAGTAGAGTGCAACAAAGATGTCAGATCTACCTCTGAATATTTTACAACAGTACATATAGGCCTTGTTTTTTTTTCAGGAATCATCTCATGAAAAATCTTGAGAAAATTATTCAAACCATGTAGTTTTATATAGGTAACCATGAACCGAATATTCCTAGGCTTCTAACCAGTCAATTCAATGTATTACAAATAGATATGCCACGTAGAAATAGTTTCTTATGTGGCTAACCAGTCAACTCAATATATTATATTTTATAGATGATATGACAGATTTAAATTGGTCATAATGGGGTATAAATAAGGCTCTATGCTTTATCATGGAGATTATGACGATTTCATATGGTGAAAATATGATAATTTTAACATAAATCGTTGTAATTCTATTGGATTTTAACTCTGCAAACAACCTATGACTATCTTGTGTAAAATCGTCATAGATCTATGACGATTTTATTTCGAGTCACTATGAGAACGTCACAAGTTACACATTTCTTATAGTGCGTGCATGCGTGTGTGTGTTTGTGTGTTTGCCTTGCATGTCATGGTCCTTGTCGTTTTAGGTGGAAATCTGACTAGGACTAGGACTAGGACGAGTAGGTCTCTTCTCATCCTGGCTCATGTGCGTGTGTGTGGGTGGGTGTGTGTGCGTGTGCATGCGCGGGTGCGTGTGTGTGTGTGCGTGTGCGTGCATGTGTGTGTGCGTGTGCGTGTGTGCATGTGCCTGTGCGTGTGTGCGTGTGCTTGTGTGTCTGTGTGCGCGCGCGTGTGTGTGGGTGTATATATATATATATATATATATATATATATATATATATATATATATCAGATTTTGTGTCTACGGTGCTATGTGCGCACACGCTTACTATTGTTGGATATAGCCTCGTGATTCGTGTTTCTGTTTGCTAAAGTCATGGCCGTTTACCGTGAGCCATATGTTTTTGTTGCAAAAACTCACATCATCCATAGACTATTATCCTGGCATAAACAAAATAACGGTTCTCTTTCAAACAAAAAACTAGGAACCCTATCTTTTTTTACTAGACCACCTACCAGAAATCATTGCTCTTTTTCCGTTGACAAAGAACGGCATAGCTCTTTTTTTGTTAATTGGTTACGGCTGTTGGGTATTTCCTGTTCATGAATTGTATGTTTTATTGGAAGTGAACTAGTCATGCATTTAACTAAACAATAGTTGATATTTTTTCATTGACAAAGAACTGCATCACTACTAGAAAAACCCTCTTCGGTTCGACGTGAACAACGCCAACAGTCCCGGCCTGTCACAGCCCGCGACTAGTGGGAGCACTAGTCCCGGGCCGTGAGGCTTCTAACGGCTAGAAACGGCCGTAGTCACTAGTCTCGGGCTGGATCAGATCTTTAGTCCCGGTTCGTATTACGGACCGGGACTAATGATCTGGATCAGGCCAGCTGGTCTTTTCGTGGACTATTAGTTTTGGATCGTATCACGGCCCGGGATAGTTGTCCACCACTATATATTCTGCTTCCTGTTCTGCTGTCCTAAAGCATATGGTGGCCATTTTTCTTAAAGAAGCAAGAGAGTTCATGCCTTTTTTTCTCAAGATTTGTCAAGATTTAGTTTGCAACCCCTAAATCCAAAGCTTTAAAAGGTTAGAACTTTATTCTTTCATCTCTTATTTCTACTTTAGCTCTATAATGCTCTAGAAGTATAGAGATATGGATCAATGCATGCATGCTCTAGAAGTAGAAGGATTTTGATATATATGTGTAACAAATTTTGATTAGGCACATAGTTACTGAAAATTGAAATGTGTAATTTTAGAGTTTCAGAGCTTAGAATGGAATGAGGTTTTCACTGATAGAACAATAATAAAAAACTCCACATTTATCATGTTGATTGTTTTCTCCAATTCACAAATTGGTGCATGTAAATTTTTCAAAATTAATGCTCTAGAAGCTCTCAATATAACTTGTAATAATTTTATCATGTTATGTAATGGTTTTTGATATACTTTTACTATAATGCAGATGGTCCGGGAATGGATATACGGTACTGACCGACGCTCTGGCGAGTTCATTAATGGCGTGCATGAATTCATCTGTGTTGCTGATGCAAACAAGAGCAATGGTTTTTTATTCTGTCCATGTAGTGGATGTAGGAATCAGAAGGATTACTGTGACTCAAAAACCCTTCACAGCCACCTGTTGAAGTCCGGCTTCATGCCCAGTTATAGTTGGACCAAGCACGGAGAGAGAGGGGTTATAATAGAAGACAATGAAGAAGAGGACGAGGATGACAACTATCATGGTTTCCCTGAGTACGGAGATACTTCCATGGGGGATGCTGAAGGGGAGGATGAAGGAGAGACACATGATGAACCCGCTGATGATCTTGGTCGGACCATTGCCGATGCACGAAGAGATTGTGAAACTGAAAAGGATAGGGAGAAGTTCAATCACATGTTAGAGGATCACAAAAAGTTGTTGTACCCAAATTGCGAAATTGGTCTGAAAAAGCTGGGCAGCACACTGGAATTGCTGCGATGGAAGGCTGAGTGTGCTATACCTGACTCCTCATTTGAGAAGTTGATGAAAATGATGAAGAATATGCTTCCAAAAGATAACATATTGCCCGCCAGTACGTACGAAGCAAAGAAGGTTGTCTGCCCTCTAGGTTTAGAGGTTCAGAAGATACATGCATGCCCTAATGGCTGCATCCTCTACCGCGGTGAGGAGTACGAGAATTTGGATGCATGCCCGGTATGCACTTCACTCCGGTATAAGATTAGACGAGATGACCCTGGTGACGTTGAGGGCGAGCCCCCCAGGAAGAGGGTTCCTGCCAAGGTGATGTGGTATGCTCCTATAATACCACGGTTGAAACGCTTATTTAGAAACAAAGAGCACGCCAAGTTGTTGCGATGGCATAAAGAGGAACATAAGTCGGACGGGATGTTGAGACACCCCGCTGATGGGTCGCAATGGAGAAAAATCGATAGAAAGTACCCGGACTTTGTAGATGACGCAAGGAGTTTAAGGTTTGGTCTAAGTACAGATGGCATGAATCCCTTTGGGGAGCAGAGCTCCAGTCACAGCACCTGGCCCGTGACTCTATGCATCTATAACCTTCCTCCTTGGTTGTGCATGAAGCGGAAGTTCATTATGATGCCAGTGTTGATCCAAGGTCCGAAGCAACCCGGCAATGACATTGATGTGTACCTAAGGCCAATAGTGGAAGAACTTTTACAGTTGTGGCACGAACCCAACATACGCGTGTGGGATGAGCACAAGCAGGAAGAATTTAACATCCGAGCATTGCTTATCGTAACAATCAATGATTGGCCTGCTCTTAGTAACCTTTCAGAACAGTCCAACAAGGGATACAATGAATGCACACACTGTTTAGATGAGACTGAAAGTATATATTTGGAACATTGTAAGAAGAATGTGTACAATGAGCATCGTCGATTTCTTTTGGCCAAGCATCCCTTAATAAATAAATGCAAGAATTTCAACGGTCTGGCATGTCACCAGACGAAGCCTAAGGAGCGTACTGGTGCTGATATATTTGATATGGTCAAAGATTTGGATCAAATGGTAACCTTTGTAAAGGGTCCTGGCGGAAAATCTGTTCCGAAGGACGCTAAAGGACACGCACCCATGTGGAGGAAGAAATCTATATTTTGGGAGCTACCATATTGGAAATTCTTAGAGGTCCGCTCTGCAATCGATTTGATGCATGTGACGAAGAATCTTTGCGTGAACTTGCTAGGCTTCTTAGGCGTGTATGGGAAGACAAAATATACATCGGAAGCACGAAAGGACCATCAAAGTATGAAAGACCCAGATGGCCTGCATCCAGAATGGTTTCAAGGTCATGCCAGCTACGCTCTTAACAAACAAGAGAAGGAAATATTTTTTGAATGCCTAAGCAGTATTAAGGTCCCGTCTGGCTTCTCGTCGAATATAAAGGGAACAATAAATATGGTAGAAAAAAGTTCCAAAACCTAAAGTCTCATGACTGCCACGTGATTATGACGCAAATGCTTCCGATTGCATTGAGGGGGCTTCTACCAGATAATGTTCGAGTACCCATTGTGAAGCTATGTGCATTTCTCAATGCAATCTCTCAGAAGATAATCAATCCTGAAGATATACCACGGTTACAGAATGATGTGGTCCAATGTCTTGTCAGTTTTGAGTTGGTGTTCCCACCATCCATCTTCAATATTATGATGCACCTGCTGGTTCACCTAGTCGAAGAGATTTCCATTCTTGGTCCTGTATTTCTACACAATATGTTTCCCTTTGAGAGGTTCATGGGAATATTAAATAAATATGTTTGTAACCGTGGTAGGCCAGAAGGAAGCATCTCCAAGGGCTATGGAACAGAGGAGGTCATTGAATTTTGTGTTGACTTCATTCCTTACCTTAGGCCGATTGGTCTTCTTCAATCGTGGTATGAGGGGAGACTGAGTGGAAAGGGTACTCTAGGAAGGAAATAAATAATATGTAGGGACGAACATTCTTACACCGAAGCACATTACACCGTTCTACAGAATTCTATCTTGGTAGCCCCATATAACAAGGAACACAAGAAAATCTTACGCTCCAACAACCCTGGAAAGCATGACTCTTGGATTAGAGATGAACACATGAAGAGTTTCGGCGGTTGGTTGCAACATCTCATCAAAAACAACACTCTTGAAGATCATCTATACTTGTTGTATAGGTCACCATCTTCGACTATATCGACTTTCCAAGGGTACGAGATAAATGGGTAAACATTTTACACGGTAGCCCAAGATAAAAAGAGCACCAACCAAAACAGTGGTGTCCGCTTTGATGCAACAGACAACAATGGGTCAAAGACCACATATTATGGTTACATAGAGGAGATATGGGAACTTGACTATGGACCTACTTTTAAGGTCCCCTTGTTTCGGTGCAAATGGGTCAAGCTGCAGGAGGAGAAGTTGAGGTAGACAAGAAATACGGAATGACATCGTTGGATCTCAACAATCTTGGGTACTTAGACGAACCATTCATCCTAGCCAATGATGTGGCTCAGGTTTTCTATGTGAAGGACATGTCTACCAAACCTAGAAAAAGAAAAAATAAGAAAAAGAATACATCAGACGATGAGCCAAAGCGCCACATAGTTCTTTCAGGAAAAAGAAACATCGTGGGAGTGGAGGACAAGACAGACATGTCAGAAGATTGTGATAAGTATCATGAAATTCCTCCCTTCGCGGTGAAGGATGACCCAAGCATCATGTTAATGAATGAAGATGCTCCATGCATACGGCAGGATCAGAAAAGAACACACGCGAAGAAATGATGTGTAATAATTGTAACATTTTATGAGTGAAGATGCTCCATGTGTCCATTTTTATAGTGTTGTCTACAAAAAATCTTGAGTGTGTTAGTCCCATTTTGTGGCTGGACCGGAATTAAAGGGAGGCCTTTAGTCCCGATTCATACTTACCATTAAGATCTGATCTCCAAATGCGTGAGGTCACATATTAGGGAGTGCCTCTATGACCAGTTTCTTGGAGCTGCCGGAGGACTGGGCTCCGGCGCATCTCCCTGAAACTGGCCGTAGTGGTGTCCCTGCTCTCGAAAACTATCTTGCAGCTTGTAACTTCTCTAACTAGATCAATACACCTGGGAGCTAACTAATTTCACATATTAGGGAGTGCCTCTATGAACAGTTTCTTGGAGATGCCGGAGGACTGGTGTAGCATCCCAGTTGTCTAACACCTGTAATGCTACTTGTTCTAGTAATAAAAGGGCCACTTCCTACATATAATTGTTGCATCATCATCATGTCATGCTCATGTCATCATGCCACCTTGCATTTGAGCATCATATAAAACCTTTTCTTGTTTGGTTCTTATCTCATGTGCATTATTAATTGTAGTTGCCTCTTGATATTGTATTTGGTTCTTAATATATTGTTAAATGCCCAAGTTGATTTGGGGGCATATCTCTTAATAACTCCACCACTTTTCCTTCACCACCTTATAATTCCACCATCCAATTAATATGAGCTTGGCATTTTATTTGAGTTACCTCTAGCTCATGTTGGTTGGTTGGATTCCACCCATAATCTTTTGCTTGGCCTTTGCCCACATTTTGGGAATGCAAGGAATAGTGCCACATGATTTAATGTTGTTTTCACAATATAACTACATGGCAATTATTGTTTGCATGGGCCATGCAAGTGCCACCTTTTTCTTGATTTTGGAATGTTTTTGGCTTTGCTTGCATGGATCACCTCTCCTTTGCTTAAACTTGTTTTGGCTTGTAGAATCCTTCACCACACCATCTACCTCTCTATCCCCCTATAGCTAAACCCTAATCACCATACTCCATGCATACACATGTGATCATGTGTGAGCATAGCCTAAACCCCCATCCTTCTCCCTACCTCTTTTCTTTTGATTTTGCTTGGTCTTTAATTGGAGCATGCATGAATCAAAGAAAACCTAATTCACCATCTCTCTCTCTCTCTCTCTCTCTCTAAAACCCTAATCTACCATACCTCATCCTCGCTAAAGCCTAAACCAAACCCTCTAATCTCAACAAAACCCTAAGCCACCCCATACCCCAACCTAGCTATCTCTCTTCCTCTCTCTCGACCTCCCCTCTCTGTTTCTGCTAGCAGCACCCCGAGCTACCTCTCCCTCTCAGCTGTCCTCTCCCTCCTAGTTGGTCCCACCGTACCCCCCCCCTAGCCGATCCATGCCCCCCTCTTTCTCCTACCCTAGCTCCAACCCTACCCTAGCCCGAGCCTCCTCTCTCTCTGCATGGTGTGCCCCACCCGAACCTGGCCTGCCCTGCCCCACCTGGAAGCCTCCCCTACCTGCCCCTGCCCTGCCTGGACGAACCGAGCACGTGAGGAGGTGGAGAAAAGGTGGCCGAGGCCACCTTTATCCCCAGCTGCTCCCACACGGCAACCACGACACCCTCTCCCCCTCTGGCCTTATCTACCCCCCTCTCTCAACCTCCCCTGCTACCCAGATCCATCCCAGGAGCCTCGCCTCCCCTCTTCCCTCACCCTCGTCACCGTCTACCCCTGAGCGCCGTCCACCGCCAGTCTACCTCCTGCCCCATCTACCTAGCCGGTGGCGTGGCAGCTGCGGGTGTCGAGGAGGTCGCGAGGGACCTCTACGTCGCCCCGTACCCAGCGAGGAGGAGGAGAAGCCCCCCAGTAGCCCTGCACGTCGGCGCCGCCCCGACAAACCCTAGCTGCGCTCGGTGTCAGCTCCGCCGTCGATCGCCTGCGCCTCGAGCCGAACCACCGCCACCGACAGCCTCGCGGTGAGCCCCTCTTCCTCCCTGACACGGTCCGCCTCGCCGCGCCGCCCTAGATCCGCCGGCCCTTCCGTCGAGCACCCTCGGTGCACAGACGAGCGTGGCGTCTGTTCGCTCCAGCGTCGCGCGGCGATCTAACTAGACCCAGTTCGCCTCTCTGTCATCAATCGCGCACGCACCGCAGTGTCAACCGCCGTCGCCAGCACGCCAGAGGGCGCGGGTTCGATCCCCACCCCGCCTCTCTGTCGCTCGCGGCGATTAGGAAGAAAAACAGTACCGCTGTCCGCTTTGCACAAACCCCCCCCCCCCAAACCTTTTTGTCAAACCGCGGTCATTGGAGCCCACTGTCAGTCTCGGGGTGCGTTTTATAAAAAGGGTCCTCTTGTTTTGTTTATTTAACCCGCGGTCCACCTTCCTCCCAACCACTGGCATGTGGGTCCGGGTGAGCGCCGGTCCCCCTGTCAGCGTCTGGGGCTAGCTGAGCCTGGGTACAAAGTTTGGCTGATTGTCTGTTTAAATTCAAAAACTAAATCCAATTATTTAAATTCAAATTCAATTTCTGTTTTAATATAACTTTTGGAAAACAAACTCAAATAATACATATGGTATATGTTTCTGAACCAGAAAAATGAGAGGATTTCAAATATGCCATTCAAATTGTCTTTTGCACATTTAAAATTCCAAGTTGATTTAATTTACCACAAATGCCACTAGAACTTAAATAATTAATAACTATTGTTTTATAATTCCAAATTTAGCAAATGATATGTCTAAAATGATCAGCTCGACGAGACCTTTCTGTTTATGCTATCCTTGACTTTAATTGCAGCATGCATCATATAAAAATATAGTGTACAGCAACTGTTATGGCAACAAATGTGAACCAAAACCCCATTAAAAATGTTATTTCTTGTCTCCACACCTCAACCATGCTATGCTACATTAATGCCATGCAAATTGTGCATCATGCATCATGGCATGATTGTTTGCTTGACGCATCTTATTCATCTGCTTGTGCTCTATATTCATGTTGGCCTTGTTTGTTTGGTTTTTCTCGGATAGACACTGAGCAGGGGATATATCAAGAGAACCAGGAGCACTACCCAGATCCGTCTCTCGCTTCAACTGAGTTGCCAGGCAAGCACTTCCACATGATTGCATACATACAGTACCTATTGCCTCTATCTTCTTCTTGCATCATTGAGTCGCGATTGCATTAAACTGAATCCCAAGTATTGCATAGCCTTTACTTTAAACCCCACCGAGCTTGTCCCTCCATCCCATGAGCCATTACTACAGGAGTTGTTTGAGCCATGCGAGTCGTAGAACAGCATGTGTAGGGTTTGTGAGAGTCTGATGGCTAACGAGGTACCTAAACAACTTAACCTGAGTAGTAATGGGATAACTAATGAAAGCGGCACCGGTGAGCAACATCTGCTATTTGGTTTTTCCTGCTCACTTGTGTCCCGTAAGACCCCGAGTACTTGATTCATGTTCCTTGATTTATCGCGCTATCCACATCCGGGAGGTATATGGGACCCTCCTGAGCCAGAGCTTGATTCCGTCTTATTTCTTGGGGCCACAAACTAGTTTGAGGTTTTATTTACTATCCTGTACTTATGCCATGCTACTTCTGTATTTAAATTGTGCGATAGATAGCACACTGTACTGTTTAGGTAAGCGGAGTGATTACGCGGTATCAACATCCCGAGTTTTCGGGTTCCCAGTCGCTTACAGCCATTGTCGCAAACCTTGAGTCCGTCTCGGAGCTAGCCTACTCCGTTGCGGGTGTACTCCAAGGGGTGGCCCCCTGAAATATTTCTGAATCCTGTGATTGCTTAGTCGTGAAAGCCTCGTTGGGTTTTGATTTGGTTTTTCCGAGGTTGATCGAGCGTGTGTTGCTATTGGTGCACCCCGTCCGGGTAAAACTTTCTGAAAGCCGTGTCCGCGGTTATGGACGACTTGGAGCACAGTTTCTCGATCATAGACAAGCATAACTAAAGTACCGCTTTAATCTGACTAAATAAATTGACTAGTAAATAGTGCAACACTCATGGAATGGTTAATAAAATTGTCAGCGGATGGGGGAATGTTCGTCCGCTTCCTCGTTGGTAAGCGAGGAGGAGGATGGATCTGATGAATTACTATTATAACTGTTGTCCTTAATTCACGGACATCCGTCTATCATTGGTTAGGCGGATGGTTAGCGTTTATCTGTAGAACTGCTAGGGTTTATCTTTCGCTGCAATTGCGTCACCCCAGGTTGTGTCCCCTTTAGAGGCATCAAGACTTGCTGAGTACCCTTAGGGTCTCACACGATAAATTATTTGGTTCAGATGAACAGGTACCCTCGCAGGACGGATACCGGGTGGAAGAGGCTGATGATGTGGGCAATGATCGTTCGGTGTAGAGATTCCGGGAACGGGGATCCGTGAGATCTGTGGTTGGGATGTGCTTATTTCTATGGCATCTTATGCCTATTTGCTTCTTATCCGTACTCGGACTTTGTTTGCCACTTCCGCATGATACTCTGATGTGTGCTGTATGAGGAAGTATCCTAAAATATTAGATCTATCTAGGTCATTTGAATCTTGCCGTATGGCGTTGCTATATTTCCTTTCTTTTTAGATGGTATGGCTCTGATGTACTCTTGTATGGTGGCTTGCATACATACCCACTTGTGTATGTAGTTGATCCCTTCGCCTGCCGATTACGCCGCCCGTACAGGTCCCGTTGAGATGGTAGTGGTTGGGACGGCCGAAAGGTCTACCCATGAGTGGCTTTTGGGGCCCCACCGTACTATTTCAACCACTACCGCTCATCCAGGCTTGTATCTAGGAGCGTAATTCACCGAGGTAGTTACAACTGGGCTCCGGCGGCATCTCCCTGAAACTGGCCGTAGTGGTGTCCCTTCTCTCGAAAACCATCTTGGAGATGCCTCAAACTGGCTGGAGGACTGGACTCACAAGGATGCCTATTTATAGTACAAGCAGCTCGGCATAATGTCGACACTCACGACATAATGTCGACACTCACCCCCTATTATTAGTGCTGACTCATGTTTTGTCCCGGTTGGTGTCTCCAACCGGGACTAAAGGTTCATCTTTAGTCCCGGTTGGTGACACCATCCGGGACAAGGTACAAGCCGCACGACACAATGTCGACACTCACCCCTATTATTAGTCCTTCCTGGCCCAGTCTGCCGCAATCCCTTCAGTCGCGGTTGGTTTCTCCAACCGGGACTAAAGATGAACCCTCTCTTTATAGGCATTTCCCTCTATTTATAGGTTGCTCGATCCAGCCTGCCTGCCCTTTCCTCTATTTATCGGCTGCTCTATAAATAGGCCTTTTCCTCTAAATACAACATCTTCATATTTAGGTAACACTCAAGACATTTATTAATATTAAAAACCAAGACAAACTGGGACTAGCTAACACTCAGGACTAAAGCCGCCCCTTTAGTCATAATCATGCCTAGTCCTATAGTACGCAGCTTCAGGGTCTTCTTCGTCATCGTCACCTGCCACTCCGGGGATCCTCAGCCCAGCCATGGCATATACCAGGGGCCACTCCGGCCTCAGATTCACGGCGGGCGGGGGAGGGGTCTCCTAGAAGAGGATGCCGCTACCGCCGGGCGGGGGAGGGGCCTTCTTGTGGCTTTGTGGCGGGTGGACTTGTGTGCACCACAGGCTAGGATGGTCTCCCCCGGCGATGTAGCGCATCACTCCGATGATAGTACGGTTTGCCCACCACAGACGGCGGCCGACTTCGTTGTGGTTCACTGGGGGCGGGACATCACCCTCGTACCTGGTGAGCTCCCTTTCCAGCCTATTAGCGAAGAAGGCATTCCAGGTGTCGTAGTTGTCGGGATCTCACTAGGGATCCATCCGCTGCTCCGGCGTGAGCTCGTGGTAGAAGTTGTTCGTGATGGCTGCCTGGCGTGCGGAACCTTGAGGGACAGAAGGGACAGGAACCCCTCCAGCGCTCAGCATCCAGCCGGCGGGCAGCCGGTAGCCCGGCGGACAAGGGTATCTAGAGGCACACAACGCCTCGGTCTCCTCGAGTGTCAGAATGGCCCAATAGGCGTTGTCCATTGTTCTAAGAGAGAAAGGTGTGGATGTGTGGATAGCCATGGCGCGATCGCCCTCATGCAAGAAATTAGACAAAGGCTGTCGTCGTCAGCTCAACAGCAGGCTGATGATCCTGCATTGGATCTTAGCCAGCGGAGAAGCAGCGTGGCTTCCACGGAGGTCCGGGCTGATGATCAAGCACTGCTGGATGAAGCACCGGCTCCTCACTACCCCGTGGATGATGTTAGAGAGATGGCACAATGTGATCTACATCAGCCAATGAACAACATGTCCTTCAAGGTGGCGATCGACACTGCTTTACCTTATCTACCTGGAGCACTCCACCATTCACTTCCGGTTCCACCAGGCTATGCTCGTGTCATGGTGGATGACATAGTGGAGGATTTTGCGGACCTAGAGATTGAAATCGCAACGCCTGAAGGCCTTACAAAACTAGGAGATGTCAAGCGCAACATCATTCTATGGAAGAAGAAGTACATCAAGTTTCCAGGCTCGGCGCCAAGGACACCGACTCCGAGGAATCCAAATCCACCCCGCATCGAATATTGTCAACCTCCAAGTCCACCCCAACCCGATTATCGCCGCAGCAGGAGTACATCAACTCGATCTCCGCCTCCACGCAATACTCGATCTTTGCCTCCGCCTCCATGCAATATTACTACCTCGTCGAAGAAACAGAAGTTCGATGCTCCCCCGCGCCCCACATCGAAGAAAGGTCAAACGGCAAAGATAGTCGACATCCCGCCGGCTCTTACAAAGAGACCTTATGACAAGACCGATGAGGAAACTAACGCGGATGTGGCTACCCAAGTTAAGGCGCATTTTGCACCCAAAAAGCCTGAGCCAAAGCCGGTATATGATGAAAAAACCAAGAAGTGGGCTAAGTCCTTTCTTGAGAAACCATCCCAGATATCGATGAATCTGGAATCAGACTATGACCGGGAGATTATTAAACAAGCACAAAAGAAAAAATCATAAGTGCCAAAAGAGGGAAGCAAATTGCCCAGCTCGGAGCACAGAAGAATCAATCGGTCGCCCCGCTCAAAGTCATTTCAGACCTCGACAAGGCCTTCAGAGCTGAAATGGATATGGACATGCAAATAATGGACTCCAGAGCCCGTAATAATGCTGCACTAATGGGAATCACTATATTGCAGGCCAAAGCACTTGCTACCGAAGCAAAAATGTCTCTTGGTCAATATTTAGGCTATGAAGATACGCCAGTGGGTCAGATAGTACGGAAGTATGTCCAAGGGAAGCCTCTAGTCAGTAATGAGGAGCTCACGTGTCTATCCACACATATGCAAAATCTGCACGAATGGTACATGTCGCAAGCAGAAAAAAATCATCAGAAAGATTGGTTTCCGGTGGACGTTAGAAAGGAGCATCACTTCAAACCATACTCGATACAGGTTCAAATGACCGAATTATTTCAGTTATACAACCAGCGTGCCCTCGACAAATCTATCATTGGTTGCTACTGTCTATAAGTGATTTATTTCTATAATTAAGTTTGTAGCTCAGCTCGTTCATTGCATTTAATATATTATCCTAACTATATATCATTTTCTATGATATTATATTCTGCAGAATGAAGATGCTTGAATGCAAAAGAGCTAGAAGATACGACGTTGGGTTCATTGACCCATATATCGTTAATGAATATACGTTAAAGAATCACCCCAAGGACGTGGAGGAAGACATGTGCAGGTTCTTAATCGAGAATAATTTTGTTAAGGAAATACTATTTCCTTACAACTTCAAGTGAGTGTTTATATCTTGTACACATTTTATTTTTGCTTACTCGATGAGCTATGCATGTATGCTTATGTAAACATCCGCAGATTCCACTGGATCTTGCTAAACATTCAAGTTGACAACTCCCTAGTTGAAGTCCACGACTCATTAAGTTGGGACCAAGAGGAGTGGAGCGACATGAAAGCAATGCTCCATAAATAATTTCAATCATTATCGCATTATATCGGCCTCTTTCATTCGTTTCCTGATATTAAGTAACTAATAACTTCTTTGTTCATTTTCTTTGCCGAGAAGGTGATGGACACGATTCAGACAGAAAATACCAGGTCCATTCAAAGAGGAGCTAACTTATAAAATGGTGAAGAGTTTACAGCAGCCACCGAGAACTCATTTATGTGGATACTACGTCTGCGAGTACATCTGCAAGTTGACCAGTGAGCGGAAAGTTGACTCACATTATATTTATGATTTGCGGGAGAAACTAGAGCCAGACCAGCGCATAAGAGCAATTCAAGAGGAGTTGGTGGGATTTATGATGAAGGAAGTCCTTGATGTACATGGAGAGCATTATGCGGATGACGTGGAACTCGATTTGCCTTAGTGATCTCCATGTAGCTGATATGATAATTCATCAATGACCATGTAATTTCAAAACATTTCTTCCTTTATATATATATATATATCATCAATATATGCTTGCAAGGGATCGATTAATTATATAGATGCATCAACGTGTACTCTGTATGTACTAGCGTAGAATATGTGTACTTAAATATATGTTTGAAATTATAGTGAAACACAAAACGAAAAAGAAACGAAATGGCAAAAAAGGAAATACACAATCTCTGTCACGGCAGAGAAACACACAATTCTCTGCCATGGCAGGAAACCTTATAGTCCCGGGTGGTGTTACGGCCCGGGACTAGAGGGTTTCCGCCCCCCGCGGCGCTGAAACAGCCGCGTGGCTGTTATCATTCACGGGCCGTAGCGAGCCGGGACTAGAGGGGGGCCTCTAGTCCCGTTTTCGCAGTCCCGGGCCTAAAACCGGGACTAGAGTCCGTTGCGGCACGGGACTACAACCCTGTTTTCCACCGGTGCATGTTTTCTTTTTTTTGTTAATTGGGGATAAACGCTGCTACTTTTTGTTGACGGACTTGTGTATCTTTTGAAAGGTGCATGGAACTAAACACCGGTTGCTACTTTTTGACAAAGAACGGCATGCCTCTTTTTTTATTAATGGATGGACATGGCTACTTTTTATTGGTAGAAATGGTTACCCTAACACTGTTAACTAAAATCTACTGTTAGAAATACCCTATAGGCAGATCCAATGGCTAAATGGGGGTGCGCGTATCCCATGGCACCCCACTATTTTTCATGTGTGTGTGTGTGTGCGTGTGTGCGTGCGTGTGAGTGTTTGTGTGTGTGTGCGTGTGTGCGTGCGTGTGTGCGTGCGTGCGTGCGTGCGCGCGAGCTTCATGTAATTGATCAGTGTGTAAATCCCAACAAAGGATAACCAGGCGATAACCGTAGCATGATACCGACGAGATTCAAGAAGGCAACATGCATTCATACTAGTGAGTTAGTTGACTATGTGGTAAGTAGTATCACTAAGAACGCAGTGAATCTAGCGTGTGATTCTGTTATTCAATTTTGGCTGATGTAAATTCCCCTCATGGGTACCATATAGAGTGGAGGTTGGACTCGCTCGTCCCCCGTAGGTGACGGAGCGAGCTCATCGGCGCCGCCCCCTCCCAGCCTCCCTACTCATCTTCCCTTCCACCCGCCTCCAGGCTAAGCCTTGCGATGCCGGCGGTGGCGGGCTCTCTCTTCCCCGGCGGTGACGGTGGGTGATTGGGACACAGTTTCGGTGGACCTGGCGTCTCCACGGCCACGGCGGCGGGTAGCTCGGCAGGGAGGGTGGGGCGCGGGGTTGCAGGGGTCCCAGTGGCGGCTCTTGTAGGACCAGATCTGGGCTAGATTGGGCCGGATCTAGGACGTACGGGAACCGGCTAGGGCACTCGGCCACCAGGTGGGTGGTAGACGCCCCTCCTGGATGCGACACGGTCGGGAAACTGGATTTGGGCCAGGCGGGCCTAGATCTGGTGGTCGCCCGACAAACCGGCTCGGGGTGACCTGTGGGTAGTACGAAGATGTTGTGTTCACCATGCCCGTTATTCTCCCTTGCAAGCCCAGGCGGTACGGTGAACCTTAGACCAGTGTCGTCCGGTAGTCCTGGGTGAGCACGGTGGTGATGGTGCGGCTACTTGGCGGAAGGAATCGACGGTGGCGGCAGATCCCCTGGTGAACCGAGAAGTAGGAGCTAGTGCGAGGGTTCTCTTGGACGACGGTACCCTCATTGCAGTGCGTCAGCAGGTCTTCACGAACCCTTGTGGGCTCGGCTGGGCCAGGAGGGTCTAGTTTTCCCTACGGTTGCATCCGGTGGTGGAGGTAGCCCCCTTCAGCGTGTTTATGTTCCGTTAACCCCCGCAAAAGCTTCCTTCCTACCGGCCTTGCTTCGTGTCTCATGGTGAGACGACGATGGTGGCTGCAAGAACGTGGTGGCGTGCGTTGGCTGTCGACGAGCTTGGTGGAGCACTGCGAACCGTCCGGGAGTGTGGGTTTTTTTGAGGGGTCGCGTGTGGGTTTTTTTAGGGGTCGGGAGAAAACTTTGTTGTCCTGACACCGAAGCGGTGAAGCCTGCGGGTGTCACCGTCCTTCCTAAATGGCGTCGAGTGTACCTCTTCCCCATCTCTAGGAGCGTACCAGGGGAATCCCTAGTACTTGTCCGGGCAGCAACATTGTTGTCGTCGCTTTCCTTTTTGTAGGTGTTGATTGGTGCACGGCGATTCAATGTGCTAGGCGTGTGGTGGTACTTAGTTGGAGGGCGCAACGGTTGCTAGTTATCTTCGCTTTCGTCGAACCGTCAGTGTCGGCTTTGTTGCCGAGGCAGGAGGCCGATCCCATGTCCGGGCTGATCATGGACGACGTGAGCGATAGAAGACCACCGGTGGTAAGACAAGGGTCGAGCCCTACAATCCCGGATCGGCAGTATATCAAGCTGATGCAAGTGTTAGGCATGCGCAATTGTAGCCACCTCCACAGTTTCATAGGGTGTGTGCATGTTGAGACTTGAGACAGACATATTCTGCACGTAATAGGAGGATATTATATAAATATCTTTCTAGAAATAGTAAGATCAGCTCATTGATACTATCCATAAAAAGCAAACGATCTGCAATCCCACGTTTTATACGAGACGTAATTAACTAATGCCAAAGTGCTAAAATGTTTCACTATGAGAGAGAGGTTCTTTGTCGTGTGGGTGTTCCCCACACGGTAAAGGCTTACACACGGCAAAAGCAACACGGCAACGTCAGCCACGGCAAAGAACCTTTGTCGTGTGTCTTTGCACCCGAAACACGGCAAAGCCTTTGCCGTGTGTTTTCTGCGTAGACAGGACAAAGTAAAGTAGTTGACGGTTCCGTTCGTCTGACAGAGCCAACAGATCTTTGGCGTGGTTGTTCTTTGCCGTGTGGAATGTTTCTTTGTCGTGTAGCTCTTCTTTGCCGTGTGTCTTTCCTGTGCCGTGTACAATTCTTTGTCGTGTGCCTTTTTATTTGCCATGTGTTGTTTCTTTGCCATGTGCCTGATGTTTGCCGTGTGTTCTCTCTTTATCGTGTGCCAGTCAGGTGATACACGACAAGGTGGAGCCCTCATTTTTCAATTTTTTTCTGTTTCCATTCATTTCCTGCAGATCCATATGGTACATGTGTTAGACATGGGATCTCGTATTGAGTAAGTGAAAGAGCATGAAAGCAGTTCCTCGCATGCATGTGCACGCGTTTTAGTATGTACTCCCTCCCTCCGTTTTAAAATATAAGATGTTTTAGGTTTGTGAAAAAGATGAATCTAGACTTATTTTAGTATGTAGGTTCACTCAACTTTGGGATGAATCTACACACTAAAAAAGCCTAGATTCATTTCTTCACAAACCCTCGGCGTAGCGGCCGTCGGCATAGCTTGTCGACAGGTTGTAAAAATATATTTTTTTAAATAATTTTTTTTAATTTTTTTCTCAATTTTTGAATCTTTGAATTGGTTGACTCGTTATCTCTCACTTTAAACATTTTTAACACTAATTACACTTAATATCTTTACTATTAATTTCAAAAGCGTGGTGAATGCCTGGTGTCACACATAAAATGCCACCGCTAACAAATTGTCTAACCTCCATAAAAAAGACTAACAAACCTTATCTAACAAGACTAACAAACCTTATCTAACCAGACTAACAAACTTTATCTTATCTATATCTATTATCTAAAAAGAAGGTGTTCTGTTTACTGCCGTTCCGCACTACGTTAATTCTTTTGTCGCGCGTCGGTCCGTTCGCCCCACACGCACCTAATGGCTAAGCCCAACATCAGACACCCTGCCCAGTCCACCCGATCTTCCACCCTGCCCAGTCCTCCCCACCTCTGCCGCCGCAGAGGGGATCTCTCCTTCCGACGGCGCCGATTTCCCTTCATCGTTGGGATGTCGACCGTCTCCAAAACAATGGAGTTCGGCTTCACCCGCGTAGCAGGAGCGATCCACGCCCTTGTTGTCCCGGCTGCAGTCCCTATCGAGCTCCAAGACGCGCGGCCGCTCCAGGATCATAACACCAATGGAGTGCCGGTGGGAGGTGCACGATTTCAGGCGACTTCTCCATGCCCTCGATGTCACGAGGCACGGTCTCCGTCGAGCTCCAGGACGCGCGGCTACCCCAGAATCAGAGCGCCAATGAAGTGCCGGCAGGAGGTGCGTGATTTCGGGCGACTTCTCCACGCCCTCGTAGTCCTCCCGCCGTCTCCGTCGAGCTCCAGGAGGTGCGCCGCCCCAGGATCAGAGTGCCAATGGAGTGAGAGTGGGTGGTGCACAAGAATGTCCTGCAACGATGAGATCAAGACCATCTTTGTGGTGGTCGTCGTGTCGGAGGCGATCATCTTTGCAGACGGATGCCATAGGTGTGCAACCAAGGTTTGTGGCGACAAGATCGATACAGCAACCGTCGCCTCTACTGAATGCCGATGATGGTGATTGACACCGCACCCTTACTCCCTTCGATCCAAATTAATGTTCTCATATTTGTCTAGATTCGGATGTATGTAGAGATACATCAGAATCTAGAAAAATATGAGAACATTAATATGGATCTGAGGAAGTAATAAAGATGGGTCCGATGACCTCATTTAAAAAAAACATATTCTCAGCTGGATTTCCGAAGGAGAAGATCTCCCAGTGTTGTGAATGGCACTTGATTTTCACATAGTTATACTTATTTTCTATTTTTCTTTGAAAATGAAATGAATCATTAAACTCCCTGAGACCCTGACACTCAACCACATAGGCTTTTGTCCGTGCTAACTTGATTTGTTATCTCAACAAGTCAACATGGAGTTTTATTATATATATCGTACTGTGAAGGCAATTTGTTGTAACGCTGATTTGTGATTGAAATAAGGTGTTTTATAAGTAAATTTATACATCTACAAGCAGTGTAATTTATTGAAGATCGTGTTTTTTGGCAATTTAGACCCTAGGTATATTAAGGAGTACAAGTGGTACACAACACCGCACTAATAAATAAAATACTACTCCCAAGTCCATGGGATATAACTCAACACGAGGTCCACCGTGTTGTCCTGTCAATGACACTCCCACCTAGAGTCGCCATGAACTTTGTATCTGTAGAGGTCCACTGTATCGTTGCCGCTGCCACTCCCACTCCGAGTCGTCGTGAACATTGTATCTGTAGATGGGATCTCTGTTGTCACAAAGTTTTCGACTTCTGTATCTCCATACCAACACTAGAAAGCAACATAAAGTTGAAGAACCACCAACTCCAAGGTCCTCCCCTCCCACTCCTACATCATCGAAAGGAGGCAAAATTGGCGCCTTGTGACTACCTCATGTACAAGGTCTCACACACTCCATGACACCGGAGGATGCATCGTCACCACGACGGAGTTGGAGAAAAAAGTTGTTGTGTGGGTGACATCGTAACCACGACACCCACACGGCCACACCTAGCGCACCAAATCTCGCTCCATCCAAGAGAAAGCATGAAGATGTTGCTGCCAGGTACTTAATGTAGCTACGTCAATTCCGTTCATGGGATATAACTCAACACGAGGTCCACCGTGGTGTCCTGTCAATGACACTCCCACCTAGAGTCGCCATGAACTTTGTATCTGTAGAGGTCCATTGTACCGTTGCCGCTGCCACTCCCACTCCGAGTCGTCGTGAACATTGTATCTGTAGATGGGATCTCTGTTGTCACAAAGTTTTCGACTTCTGTATCTCCATACCAACACTAGAAAGCAACATAAAGTTGAAGAAACACCAACTCCAAGGTCCTCCCCTCCCACTCCTACATCATCGAAAGGAGGCAAAATTGGCGCCTTGTGACTACCTCATGTACAAGGTCTCACACACTCCATGACACCGGAGGATGCATCGTCACCACGGCGGAGTTGGAGAAAAAAGTTGTTGTGTGGGTGACATCGTAACCACGACACCCACACGGCCACACCTAGCGCACCAAATCTCGCTCCATCCAAGAGAAAGCATGAAGATGTTGCTGCCAGGTACTTAATGTAGCCGTCAAAGTGGGGCTGGAGCTGCAGTAGATTATTTTTCACCGTCATTGTCACCACCACCAGAAAAATGACAATCAGAACCCTAACCCTACCACTACCTAGACGCAGGAGACACGATTTGTGGTCCCTCTACTCTCCCACCAATGAAGTGAATGATGGAGAGGGAGGGACCCTCGTTCTGGCTAGCTACGGAGCGAGGGAAGTGGAGTTCCTCCCTTTTGCTTCTCTTTCACTATAGCAAAGGGGAAGAGACAGAGAATGATGACATCTTGTGTTGTCGGCTTAACCAAAGGGTGAATTTGGAAAAAAACAGCAAGTGAACCATATCGGATATATTTGACAAATTGAAAGATGAAAATGCACCATGACAACTAAATAGGGCATGACATAGAAATTTAAATACCGTGGCAACGCACGGGCATTTAACTAGTTTAATTAAATTACAGTCTTGATCAAACTTTCCAGCCGGACACCCATCCTAATACTACTCCAGCTCCAGCACGCTTAACTTCCTCGTTCCTTCAAAATATGTTTCCACAAAGTAAATCATACATTGTTGTCAATACTATGATATCTATCCTATTAACCCTTATATCAACATGTCACATGTTTGTATTTTTTGAAATTACAAACAATTATTTAAGTAAACATTAATGAATAAGTAAAAATATTATTGAATTCAAATAAAAATATAATAATTTTACTTTTTTGTATTTTTCTATTTAATATGGAATAATTAATATCTTTAAATCTATAAATCGGAATTTAACAAATAATATGTCCAAATTGATCAAAAAATGAGAGGAATCCAAATATGATATCCATATCAACTAATCACAAACCCTCTGTTTTTGAATTATCTATTTGGTGGTTGCTTTAGAAAATTTCATTTTTGCGCTCGGATAATGAAAATGGCTTTTTGGTACGATGAAAAGGAAAACTTGCATTGAATCTTTAATAAAATATCATATTGTGAACCTAAAAATTATTTTTGTAAAAAAACATGAGCATCGGATCATGTACATGTAGTTCATATCTGACCCACTTCTCGCCGATTCGGTAGGAATTTGTCTTTTTCACCAGAGGAGGACGGAAAGGTTTCGGATCCCCCTGTTGGGACATTGTCCATATAAGGTGGTATAGTATTTTTTGTAAAATGTGGTGGTAGCATTTTGAATTAGCCATTTGGTGGTTGCTTCACAAAATCATCCGTTTTTGTGCTCGGAAAATGGGAAATGGCTTTTTGGTGCGACAAAAAGGAAAACTTCCTCCTACACATTGTTCGCCATCCCATGATGCATGTGTATGCACAATACGGGCACATTATCACAAACTATGCCCTGATTTTAGCCATAATATTGGTCATTTGACACGAAAGCCAAGAAACCTCGAATGAGATAGGTCATTTTGTGAAGGGTTTTTTGAGACATAATCAATATATCAAGTTTGATATTTTTACTCATAACTATGTCACATAATATGACACCACACGAAGCTTTCGCATTGTTTTGATCTTTTTGAATTTTTTATGCCCGTTTTAAACTATCGTCAAACTTTGTCAAACGGCAGGCATGAAGATTCTTAGCTCGGGGCCAAGCCTCGCTAAACTTGCATTGGATCTTTGATAAAATAGCATATTGTGAACCTAAAAATGATTTTTGTAAAAAAACATAAGCATCGGATCTTGTACCTGTAGTTCATATCTGACCCACTTCCTGCCGATTCGGCAGGAATTTGTCTTTTTCACCAAAGGTGGACGGAAAGGTTTCGGATCCCCTGTTGGGACATTGTGCATATAAGGTGGTATAGTATTTTCGTAAAATGTGATGGTAGCATTTTGAATTAGCCATTTGGTGGTTGCTTCACAAAATCGTCCGTTTTTTGTGCTCGGAAAATGGGAAATGGCTTTTTGGTGCGACAAAAAGGAAAACTTCCTCCTGCAACATTGTTCGCCATCCCATGATGCATGTGTATGCACAATATGGGCATATTATCACAAACTATGTCTTGATTCTAGCCATAACATTGGTCATTTGACCCGAAAGCCAAGAAATCTCGAATGAGATAGGTCATTTTGTGAAGGTTTTTTTGAGACATAATCATTTGATATTTTTACTTATAACTGTCACATAATATGACACCACGCGAAGGTTTCGCATTGTTTCGATCGTTTTTGAATTTTTTTATGCCCGTTTTAAACTATCGTCAAACTTTGTCAAATGGCGGGCATGAAGATTCTTAGCTCGGGGCCAAGCCTCGCTAAATTTGCATTGGATATTTGATAAAATAGCATATTGTGAACCTAAAAATGATTTTTGTAAAAAAACATGAGCATCGGATCTTGTACCTGTAGTTCATATCTGACCCACTTCCTATCGATTCGGCAGGAATTTGTCTTTTTCACCAAAGGTGTACGGAAAGGTTCCGGATCCCCATGTTGGGACATTGTGCATATAATGTGGTATAGTATTTTTGTAAAATGTGGTGGTAGCATTTTGAATTAGCCATTTGGTGGTTGCTTCACAAAATCGTCCGTTTTTGTGCTCGGAAAATGGGAAATGGCTTTTTGGTGCGACGAAAAGGAAAACTTCTTCCTGCAACATTATTCGCCATCCCATTATGCATGTGTATGCACAATTTGGGCACATTATCACAAACTATGCCTTGATTCTAGCCATAACATTGGTCATTTGACCCGAAAGCCAAGAAACCTTGAATGAGATAGGTCATTTTGTGAAGGTTTTTTTGAGACATAATCAATATATCAAGCTTAATATTTTTACTTATAACTATGTCACATAATATGACACCACGCGAAGGTTTCGCATTGTTTCGATCGTTTTTGAATTTTTTATGCCCGTTTTAAACTATCGTCAAACTTTGTCGAACGGCGGGCATGAAGATTCTTAGTTCGGGGCCGAGCCTCGCTAAACTTGAATTGGATCTTTGATAAAATAGCATATTGTGAACCAAAAAATGATTTTTATAAAAAAACATGAACATCGGATCATGTACATGTAGTTCATATCTGACCCACTTCCTACCGATTCGGTAGGAATTTGTCTTTTTCACCAAAGGTGGACGGAAAGGTTTCAGATCCCCCTGTTGGGACATTGTCCATATAAGGTGCTCTATTATTTTTGTAAAATGTGGTGGTAGTATTTTTAATTAGCCATTTGGTGATTGCTTCATAAAATCGTCCGTTATTTATGCTCGGAAAATGAAAAATGCCTTTTTGGTGCGACAAAAATGAAAGCTTCCTCCTGTAACATTGTTCGCCATCCTATGATGCACATGTATGTACAATATGGGCACATTATCATAAACTATGCCTTGATTATAGCCATAACATTGGTCATTTGACCAGAAAGCCAAGAAACCTCGAATGAGATGGGTCATTTTGTGAAGGTTTCTTTGAGACATAATCAATATACCAAGTTTGATAATTTTCTTTCTAACTATGTCACATAATATAACACCACGCGAAGGTTTCGCATTGTTTCGATCATTTTTGAATTTGTTATGCCCATTTTAAACTATATATAATGTTTTATGCTTTACTTAATTTTTATTTACAAATGTGTAATATTTGAGTGTAGATAGATAGGTCTTATTTTTCTGTAAATTTTGATATATTATTTGTATTTTTCCAAATTATAATGATTTAGTTATGATTTTTCAAAGTTTAATGAGATAAAATAAAAAATAGCTACGCCGAGGGCCGCTGCCCTCGGCGTAGCATAGAATATGCCGAGGGAAATTCTACGCCGACGGCTGCTTGGTGGAGCTGGCCTAGACGATGGCTACGCCGACGGCCCCGACGTTTGGCCGTCAGCGTAGCTTCTCATTCCTGTAGTGACGGCCAAGCCATACAATCCGCGTCTGGCAGCAGATCCATATGTTGCATGTGTTAGACATGGGATCTCGTATTGGGTAAGTGAAAGAGCATGAAAGCAGTTCCTCGCATGCATGTGCACGCGTTTTAGTATGTACTCCCTCTGTTTTAAAATATAAGATGTTTTAGGTTTGTGAAGAAGATGAATCTAGACTTATTTTAGTATGTAGGTCCACTCAACTTTGGGATAAATCTACACACTAAAAAAGCCTAGATTCATTTCTTCACAAATCTAAAACATCTTATATTTTAAAACGGAGAGAGTAGAAACATATTAATTTAGACAAATTAGAGTCACTTGTTTTCGAATAAATAAAGTGCATCATTCGTCACCCAATATTTATTATACCACAGCCAATCCATACCGCAGATGTTACGGCATAACCGGTCAAAACAAACAAGGACCTTAAACTAGTTAGAATGGGGAGTATCATGTATATGATACTAGTATATGATGTCATCTCTACAATGCATATTATCATGTAGTAATACCATAGTCTTAGTGTATTTGTTGTTTTGTAAAATTTTAATGGAAATTTGTGAACAAGATTTATTTAAGATTAGTTTTTCTAGTTTTATATACTATGATACTGTACCTACCTATGATACCAACACAATCTTTTTTATTATTAATTACAGTGATGTATAAACATTTTGCATGCATATAATACGTGATATTACTTATAATACCTCCATTAGCACTCGTGTTAGCAAGGTGCTCAATGGCCATTGGCCAAACCATGACAGCGCAACTGTAGCCCCTTCCAGCCAGCGGTTGCATGCGGCATATACGTGTTGATCCTTGAGACAAGATATCCTGCAGATATAATATAAAATACCTTTTTCAGAAATAAAAAAACCAGATCACTGGTACAGTCCAGAAAAAGCGAACATATCCTGCAATCCCACGTTTTGTACGAGCCGTACCTAACGCCAAAGTGCTAAAAGGTTAGCACCACGCGTCCTAATTCAAATCTTTTTTATATATTATATATATATAATCTCTACCAGGCGAAACAACCAGTACTTGTTGCAACAACTAGTTGTTTGCCAGGCGATCTATAAATACACATCCATGAAGTCTTAGAACACACACACCACCGCAGCACATATAGAGTGTAACTGTCCTAAGATACATCACTGCTCCAACCAGCTCTGTATATATACTTGCAACTGCAGCTAGCAACCCTTGACATGGCACCACCGAGCCACCATGCTGCTGTTGGTAACGGCCATGATCGCACGATCAACACTGATAGCGAGAAGTTTGCGCCCTCCGTCTGGGGTGACTTCTTTGTCACCTACGTGCCCCCTGTCTCGCAGGTATATATATATTTACATGCTTACGCTAGTATTTATATACTCCCTCGATGTCTCGAATTTTCTAAAATTTGGATGAATTGTGTCTAGATTCAAATTTTGACAAATCTGACACGTCTATTTTGAGACGAAAGGAGTATATGTATATGTATATATTAAGATAAGATTGGTTTCTTGGTGCAGAGGTCAGTGGAGTGGATGAGAGATCGGTCAGAGCAGCTCAAGGGGCAAGTACGTCAGGCGTTCGAGGCGAGGAAGGATGCCATGACGCTGGCCGATGCACTAATATATGTGGACACTCTTGAACATCTAGGCTTAGATAATCACTTCCGTGAAGAGATTGGAGCGGTATTAAGCCGCGTCCAGTCGGAGCATATGGAGTGCGAGGGATCGAATGACCTACACGTTGTCGCGCTTCGATTTCGCCTACTTCGGCAGCATGGGCTCTGGGTGCCTGCAGGTAATTAAGTTTACACATTGTAATCAAGTCAATACCCTCTTTAATGAAATTATATACTACCTCCTATCCATAGTAAGTGTCGCGGTTTTAAACTAATGATAATTATTATGGATCGAAGTTAGTATTTTATTTGGACAGTTAGAATGGTACAGAATATCTTTACCCATTTTTATTCGATACAATAGTTTTCTATAGTTAAGCCACATAATGTTGACCACTTTAGGATGTTACCAGCAACATTCAATGTTAGAATGCACCTGCGATTAGATATGTATATTTGATATGCACGGGGCCTAGATCAATGACCATGCAATTATTATGCAGATGTATTCGAAAAATTCAGAGATGACCAAGGCTGTTTCAGCGAGAGCCTTAGCAATGACCTGAAGGGCATGCTGAGCTTGTACAACGCAGCTCACATGGCAATACCGGGTGAAGTGGTTCTTGATGATGCCATAACCTTTGCAAGGGGCCACCTCGAGGCCAACAAAGGCAAGGTTAGATCCCCACTTACGGAGCAGATCTCCCGCGCCCTCGACATTGCCCTGCCACGGTTCACTAGACGTCTTGAAACCATGCACTACATTACTGAGTATGACCAAGAGGAGACACACGACGACATGTTGCTAGAGCTTGCTAGGCTGAACTTCAACCTTGTCAGAATCCTTCACCTCAAGGAGCTCAAAGAACTCTCAATGTAAGTCAATATTCCTCTCATAAGAAAACACCCTAGGTAGAGCATTTTGCATTCGACGTTTATCCTAGATCTTGCTATAGTTAAAAAAAATCGACATGTATATATGACCTCTTTATGTTGCGGACATCAGGTTGCCTGTTTTTGGGTCAAAACATTTGCAGTGTGCAATCCATATTGCCTCCTACCCTCGTGCGGCAATAATTATTTTTTCCACGGACACAAATTCAACCACCGCAACATATCATATATCGGACTAATCAAATCATTTTCTTCAGAAAATAGTTGGAAAAATCATTAATATGATAGATTGAGAGCAAAAAAATCATGGCAAGAATTATATAAGGTTGTTAGAGTAAATTAGTGACTTTGACATGCAGATGGTGGAGGGATCTTTACAACACCGTAAAGTTACCGTATGCCCGGGACCATATGGTTGAGATCTACTTTTGGACCTGCGGAATGCTTCATGAGGAAGAGTATTCTGATGCACGGATGCTATTTGCCAAGACATTTGGAATGGTGTCTCTCCTGGATGACACTTTTGATGTCCATGCCACCTTAGAGGAGTGCCACAAGCTCACTGAAGCTATGCAGAGGTACGCCCAGTAATGTTTGTATTTACAAGATTACAAGATATATATCTTATAGTCTGCTCGTGATATCTTGAACCTCCATTAACCATATCTTGTATGTAGATGGGATGAAAGTGAGGTTTCAAACCTACCAGAATACCTCCGCATGCTCTACATCAAAACGTTAAGTAATTTCAAAGAGTTTGAGGACAATTTGAAACCTAATCAGGAGTATCGCATGTATTACATCAAAAAGGCGGTATGGTGCACTATATCGATATGTGAATTCAAAAGTTGTGTGTGCTTGTATATTATATTACTATGTTTTTCTATCACCATATATGCTTTGTCAAACGTAATAAATAATACGTTGTGTGTCTTTGCAGTACAAGCAGTCATCTGAATATTACCTCCGCGAGGCCATCTGGTCTAGCGAGAACTATCGGCCGAGCTTCAAGGAACACGAGGAGATATCTATCATGACGTCTGGTCTGCCGATGCTTACCCTCTTGACCCTAACAGGGTACGGCGACATAGCGACCAAAGAGGTGTTTGAGTGGGTAAGCGGCATTCCTGAAATGGTCCGTGCCGGCTCACAGGTCACACGCTTCCTCAACGACATATCTTCTTACAAGGTATACTCATGGTCTGTGCCCAGGAATAAAATAACTCAAAGTAATATGTAGTACATGATAAAGAACTTACCGATGATATCATACGATTAAGGACATATGTGACAATGAAATTATGCGGTCGTGCGTCATATCATATACTCATCATAGCATGCACACATGCAGCTTGGTAAGCACAAAAAGGACATGCCTAGCGCCGTGGAATGCTACATGGTGGAGAACGGAGCAACAGGTGAGGAGGCCGTGGCTGCGGTCGCCGCACTCCTAGAGAACAGGTGGAGGGTATTGAACCGGGAGAACATGGAGATAGATCGTGTGTTGTTGCCGGCGGCGGAGGTGGTGGTGAACATGGCGAGGACAAATGAGATCATTTACCTCAAAGGCAGGGACGGCTACACCTTCGGTGGTGATCTCGAGGAGCTTGTCACCGATCTCTTCCTCAAGCCGGTTCCCGTTTAGCTTTATGTTGTAAAAATCAACCAAAACGATGCGGTACTGCACTTTTCGAATCAGCTACATATCCAGTGCCGATGTAATAAGTCTACTCATGTATGCATAGCGACGGCCTCGGCCTTGAACGACAAAATAAAATATACACCACGCCAGTTTTATCCTTATTAGTTCTCATGTACTCTCTCTCTCACACACACCAAATTCCTCGAAATGGAGCCCATCAAGCTCTCCATGTTAGCAGTTTCGATAGGACTTTAGCACACGACAGGTTTGCGTGTTGTAGTAATTGAGCCAGCATAGATTAGGGATGGAGGGATGAAATGCCTGCCTTGTGATCATTACATTTGATGGGAGAGAATTGGTCGTCTTGGGTTCTTGTGAAATGATTTTGCTGCGTTAAAAGGTTGGACAGAACAAGACATCACTCTGCTTAGATTGATACCCTCAAGTGTAGAGGATCACTAAAATCATCTATGTGAACTATAATCCAAATTTATAGTTCGACTTGATGGGACCACAAGAATACCGATAGCACTTTAGAAATTGGGGTGTCATTCTCAACCACATATGTCTATCAATATTCTTAAGAGCAAGTGGTGAATGTAGTTGTTGAATTAAAAAAGAGAAGTAAAACAGTAAACAGTAGCAACATATTTCTAGTTTTTATCGGAAAGTTTTTATTTGTAACTTTCGGTGGACAAAAGCATAAGCATGGGGTGATCGGCGAGATGTTGCATAGATAAGAGCAATTATGTAATAAAATAACTAAGGCCACGGTGCTTGGCTCTAGTTTCGTGATATGTAGGTGTGTATACCTAATTTAGTCGAACGTGCTTACTTGAGAACTTACACGACACATATTGTCCTACCTTCTCATTTCACCAGGCCACTTGAGGAACTTAGGGTAATTAAGAATGACATTATCAACTCACTTAGAACAACATATTAACACTTCATGAACACACATACTCCTTGAATTACAGCACACCCCTTTGTTACATGTCAGTGTCAGGTTCGCAAGGATCAATACTATAAGAAGTAATACACTATGCACATAAATCCCAAACTCTCGTATATGATGGGACAATAAAAATTCAGAACTGAACTCATGTCACTCGGGCCCTCGTAACAAGCATTGCTCATAAAAAATGTATTAACATTCGATGGTGGCGACGCTCTGGTTTGCGAAAAATGAGGAGGTGAGATGACGTCCAAGAGACCGTGGGCCCACCACCATGGGGCAGGGTGATATGATCATACCATGGGCCCTCTTGGCGCCTCGTCGGCCTCTTGGCCCACTTTTTTTTTGGCCTGCTAGACTTATTTTCCCTAATTTCATGTATAAATTTCCTCAAATTTATTTCTTTTGTTTCCTACATGAAAAAAAATACAGAGGGGCTTTTGTTGAAAATAGCATCAGTTCTTGTAGTTTCCAAGTTAAGTGAGGTTTTGGACAAAATTCATGAGCAAAATACTTAGAGAAGTAGACATTTTAGATGTATCATCACTCTGTGAGGGCGACGAGAGCATAAACCCTAGTTGGTTGCCAAGCATATCTTCTTACCTTTCAAAATCGGTTTGCAATTCTCTGAAGTTGCAATGGCCATGTGGGGAATCAAGCATCAGCTTGATTTGTGTTTCTGAGTCCTATGTGATTGTCAACTCACTATTATGTAGTTGCCCACCCAGTTGCAAAGCCAGGGTTCAGGTGACGAGCACCTAGTCTGGGAGCATGAAAAGCCAGCAGAAATGCAACAAGTGACATGCCTGACCACCGTAATGTATTTCATGACTACTGTCTCGTCATGAAATGCCTGCAGAAATGTAACAGGCCATATGCCTGCTATTGTAAATGCCTATCTATTATGCAAACAATCAGAGGAGTCTAAAAAATTGGTTCCTCGATAGATTAGAAGTTTATTAGAACACCAGTTGTGCAAAAGTTTAGAATAGCTACCTGGTTGTTCAAGCATATCTTAACTTCAGTATCTGCTTGCCAATGTTCTGTTCTTTCAATAGATGTGCTTATGCAAACGAGGGCAGGGATAATGATTTTTTAACACTATCTGCACCATGCAAGACAACAAAAACACAGACCTATGATCCAATAACATTGGGTCCCTCGATAGATTAAACACCAGTTATACAAAGGTAAAAGGTACACAGTTGTTAAAAAATAGTTAAAGAGGTTACACAAAACACTTCGCAGGGTACAACTACAACAGCTTGCTTGGCAGTGTTCTCACCACACCACCACCGATTAAGTACAACAAATTCTAGAAACCCAGATCAGTTCAATGGGTTTGCACAATGGTTGTAATACAACATCACCATTCACCAATACAGCTCGCACTGCAAGTACTTACCAATACCCGCACTAGAACCGCCTTCGATTTTAACAGTAAAACATGACACGCTTCACGTTTTCCTTGAGGGCGGGGAGAGGCCTGACAGGAACGTTTCCGAACGCCCTGGTACTGCGGGCAGGGCCCTGTGCAGGGCCACGGGCACCACTCGCCACGGACCCACTGTCAGAGGTATCTGGCTCCATGTAAAATCGAGCTCGGAATGCTGCCAAATGAGCATAATAGGCCGGAGGAACTGCAAGCAACAAAACCAACCAGCCGACGGTCAGCATTGAATATTACTACAAAATTGTGTCTTGGAGAAACTAAAAGGAAATGTTGCTTGCGCTGGGAAGCTTACCAATTGATACAGAGCGGGTGCACCTAGCATACCTGAAACAGTAGAAAACAAAATTTATGTTTAATCGGCCAGTTAACAGCAGCAGTACATAACTATTAAAAGGGTCTGAAATAAAAGTTATTTACGTGTAGCACAAGTTGTTTGTGAGAGTTTGCAACTCGTCAGCAGTAAACTTGTTCTCGTCCCACAGAACATGATAATGAGCAGGCCGGCTTGTTCCCTGAAAGGAAAGTACACTTGAATGAGCAATCAGCCTATTCCATCAAGTGAACAGGTTGCAAATGAAGCAAAGCCAACCTGAATGCCAGCATGGCTACACAGGTAGAAATCAAACTCTGTCGGATGGCAAATCTTCGAATCAACAACAGTGCCTAGAATTGGGAACATAAAAATGGTCAAATTTCAGAATTTAGCTAAACACAGAAAACTTGTTTGCACAAAAAACTAACCAGGCAGTATATTCCCGCTCCTATCAACAGTACGTGAATCGTTGTGGTTATTAGCAAAGAGCCTAGTGTGATGACGCTTCTGGACAACAACAAAAGTAACTGGAGGCTGATAATTGGGCTCCAAGGACGCACAGGCCTACATATTTAGTTAAAAAATGTTAAGTCAGAGAAAGTATGTGAAATTGCCGAACAAGTGTGTTTAGAGTTGCTCATGAAAGTGTACTCAAAGTATCTGTACCTTTCGGATGGCATCAAGTTCAAACAACAAAACTTGATAGAACTGTCCCTCGCTGACACCGTCCCTGAAAATATCAACTGTTTAATAAAAGCAATCATGCTTTAGCAAAGATGCCCCAGAAAGAATAAGAACCTATAAAAGATGATTCTCTGGGGTTTCTGTCCAGTTGCCCTCTTGAAAGATATGAGAAGCTCCCTGCAAATTTAACAGAATTTACACTTTTAGCAGCATCCAGATATAGAGTTAGTATGCCTCGTTAGATCACTAAGATTATTACTTGACCATGCCACCAGTCACAGTTCCTCTTTGGGGATCTTGCCATACTTTAAAAAGATCCTGTATCAATTCTTGCCTATGCGCTTGGGCGCTCACTAATCCCGCATACTTAGTGATCTCCGGCCAGTCTTGAGAAGCAACCACCTAGACGAAAGAAAATTATCAAACAATTAACAAAACTACAGAACTCCTTACACCTAGGAAAAATGCAGAGCTTCAATTACATGTTAGGAGAACTCAAGACATGTCTTGTAGTAACAAGTCACTTACAGCTGCAATGGAAGGACTGGAATCTTCTCCAGGATGAGGATGTGTAACATCAGCACCAAATATTATGGTTGGTCTATCACTAACAAGGGGAATCCTCCTTGTCAAAGCATCCACAAGTACAGTATTCCTTCCCCCCACCTGAAAAGTAGGAAAACATATAACAATCGAGGTGCGTAATAAAGAAGGAACTGTTGGAGTTCAGTGAATTACCTTAACATTGATTTTAAGAGCTACATTTGCAAGATACTGCTTGCTCATCTTAAAAACATGTTTCGTCAGACAACACTGAGATACCAATCCAAGATCAGTCTCACAAATCCTCTTAAGATCCCCTGGAATGGAAAAAAAACTCATAAGCAACAGTATCCTGTGGGCAATCTTCAAACTTGTTTTCGAAGAGAACATACCATAAAGAGAACCGTTATTGTCAGGCAGTATGACAATTAGCAGGTCAAGTTCTTTGCCCTGGGGTCTAACTATGTTCATGGCATCTTGATAGCGTGCCTTTAGTGCTCTTTCCACATGTTCAGGTCTTGCAGTAAGCGGGGGTAGCACAGGTTCTGGTGCAAAGTTCTAAGAAAAATGGATTAGAAGAGAATTTGATGACCAGAGAATACAAAATAACCAAAGTGATTCAGAGAACTATGACAAGCTAGTTGGATGATTGAACCATACCATTCCAGATATTTGGCACATTATAGCCAACTCATGACAGAAAGCCCTGGCAGCATTATCTTGTACATTCCGAGAGAAGTTGATACATGTCCAGTGGCTGACTCTACCACCATTCACCATTTTCTACCACCAAAATGAACAAGTATTAGAACAAGTTAAAATATAACATCAGACGGGAGGGTGAGTGTGCTGTGTGTGTGGTGGTACCATGCATAATCTCTTAAAATGGTACCACATGAAACTAGACAGTCTTCTGGCAATATGAGAGATTGAGCGAACTAAACAATACGAAGTAACACAGAAGCAGCAAAACTTACAAGCAGCTAGTATTTACGAAACCTGCATCTTGCACAAAAGCAGATAATGTTGCTACTGTATGCTAATTAAGTGGGCAGACAATTGGACAAATTATTTCCACCTCAGGTTGCTAACTGTTTCCCAGTTATGTACTCCCTCCGTTTGGGATTATAAGTCCCGCGCGGATAACTAGGTTGGCAATTTGAACAACAAAATATAAATAATATAGCATAAAAAATATACCATTAGAAACTTTAGAGATTATATTTTCTAATGGTATAACTTTTGTGATATATAAGTTATATTTTGTTGGTCAAATTAACAACCTAGGTATGCGCGTAGGACCTATAATCCCAAACAGAGGGAGTAGGTAGTTGCCAGATGCCACCTTATTTTTGGTTAGTTTATGTATATGTTCACAGGAAGAATGATATAATCTTTATTTTTCAGGAAAATTATCAAACCCTACCTTGTTCATCATATTCCATTGGCCGACCCTGGGCAAGACATCCTTCTCTCTGCCACTATCATGGTACTTAAGCTAATAAGAAAATAAGTGCAGTCAGTTGCTATACATAAATATACCTAACATGGAAAATCAACTCCTGCCTAATCGCAACAGAAAATTGACTTACCCTCGGGGGAGGCAGAACACGAGCTTCAACTGATGCAAGTTGCTCATCAATTTTTATGCCAAATTCCTGTGCATATGGATCTTTGTAGTATGCATTGTGATGCACGGTCTGATTAAACAGGGGAAACCATAGGTTTAGATATTCCCGTTTAAATGGATAATAATTGTGAAGATAACAGAGATCATATAATCACAAAACAGATATAAGGGTCCTTCCCCAATAAAGTGGTTTTGACAGTAACAGATGTCTCATCAGCCACTGTCACAGTGAAGCAACTACCATCTTGTAAAATATGTTTGTGCAGAAATTACCAAAAAAAATATAGATGCTTTAACAGCAATAGCGTCAAGCCGTCAACTAAAAACATCAAACTGGAAGAACTTTGTCAACATGGAAGACTGGGAAAACAGCTAGCAGCTACATAAACATATATTAACACTTGATACAGACACAACATATCAAACAACACTTTCACAGAAACACCGTTACATTGATTTGCACCAAAAGGTTAGAATTAACTATCACCTGCATGATGTCCTTCTCACGCTCTTGAGGGCGCTGGCAAGTCACTTTTAGTAGAGCAGTTATTTGTTTCTCATTCAGTCGTTTTGAGTAGCGTTGTCCTTCAACAATCTTACAAACCTAAAATTTCAGAGTGAGAAACCGATGAACAACTTGTACCAACATACTGAAGCTTGCATGGATGAAAACACTATTGTGTTAAAGAAAGGAATGTTGTTAAAGATACTAACCTCCATAGGGAGATAATTCGGCCTTTGCTGATTTCCCACTTGCAAGCAAGGTAAAGTGGTGTGCTGAATATTAAAACCATATGTCTCCAGGAAATATTGCACCACAGTCTTCACAGTACCGTGCTCATCAACAGGGAATCTACCGAAGGAAAATTCAACAGGGAATCACCCACAAATCTGCATGATCATAAGAGATTTATTTGTATAAAGCAAGGGAAGAAGAACATACGATAGCTCTCTTGTTGTTTGTGAAGTGAGGCCAGATATACGATACTTCCTACGCATGTTTCCTCGATGTGTAACCTCAACCTTTATACCTCGTAGAGCTTTTTTAATCTGCAGGAGGAATATTAACAATATAACTCAGCATAAATAGAAGTCTCTGTGAACAACAGTGAGACAAGTAGTGACCGAACCTTCACACGATCTGAATCAGATAACGGTCTAACTGATATGTCTCTGCACAGAAGCTGAGCAACAAACTCAATCACAGGGAGAGGCTCAATAAATGCAGTAGAAGACATATCTGCAAGAAGAAGCACCGCATAAAATCATTATGTCAGCAATACCAAGGGACATTCTGCAACCTACACTCTGTGCCTGCATTCACCACAACTCAGTAGACAACAAATGAAGAGGGAGATGGGAGGGGTCGTATCTAACCAATATTCAGCGAAAGCCCCATCTGTGTAGGTCTTATACTCTGGTAAAATCCACGCCAACTTTCCAACCCGTCACCAAGTCTCTGACGTCTCCCCAGGTTAGGAGAATAAAATGATCGACTAACTGGAGAATACCTACAGAAGAAAAACACAAACAAATTTTAACCTGTGCCACAGGAAAAACAATAAAAGGAGACATGGTTAGCTAAAAGTTACCTGGCAGTAGGCAGTTCACGCAGCACAATGTCAAGCACCTGAAGAGCTTCTTGAGGTGCATCTGGTTGCCTCCCGGCTAGAAACATAGCCAAATGGTGGAGATCAGCACGAGCGGCAAATTTGATCACCACCCTGAATTGTCTCTCACGCCTCAAAACAACGGAAAGTCAGTAAAAAAACCATAGATGCATTTAAGTACAAATGTCACAGCAACAGCATACCTTGTTGCTCCTTGCCCACCATCAGGGCTTTCATCTTTATCTTCGTCTTGCAGAGTAATTTCAAATGTCCTCGAAGTAAACGGCAATGGACCAGCTGTATAAAGGCTCTTACTTCCATCATAGGCAGGTAGCCGTCCATTCAAATGGGATTGTCGATACATCCTTACAAGTTCATGGATCACAGCACGATTGACACCACGTGATGTAACCTCTGGCGATATGGTCACCTGATGAAACAAGATTGATATCAGAAATTGCAAAACATAAATAAATAAAGCCACCATTGTGGAAATAAAATTTCATTTGAAGGGCATACATCGTATTGGTGAAGGTCCTTATCAGGGAGCTCAGCAAAGAAATGGTTGGCTTTCACCACACACCTATCCCCATATGTACCCTTTCCAGGGCGCAATGGGAATCTAACTGATTTGCTTGATGCTGGTGCCGGACGAATGGCTTCGCTGGTCGAACTTTGATCAAGGATGGCAAGTTTTTGAAACTGTTGCTGGACTTGTCCACTGCTCACCTCAGCCGCAGGCTGAGAGGATGAGCCAGCTCCCGATGCGGATGGTGAAACCACCGGGGCTTGATATTGGACATGCGGGGCTTGGTGCAGCTCGGGAACTGTTCTTGAGGGACCTGGAGGAACATTGTCTCCACCACTCCCTCCCGTATGCCCGCCATAGTATGGCTGCGGCATTCCACGACCCCTAGGGCGTGGACCACCACGTCCCTGATAGTCACGCGGTTGATATTCAGGTGGACCACCACCTGGATGTCCACGTCCCTGATAGTCACGCTGTTGATATTCAGGTGGACCGCCACCTGGACGTCCACGCCCCTGATAGTCACGCTGTTGATATTCAGGTGGACCGCCACCTGGATGTCCACGCCCCTGATAGTCACGCTGCTGATATTCAGGTGGACCGCCACCTGGATGTCCACGCCCCTGATAGTCACGCTGCTGATATTCAGGTGGGCCACCTGGACGGTGTGCAGCAGGCCCTCCTTGGCCCTGGTAGTGTCCACCACGGCCTGGGTGTTGCCCACCACCACGGCCACCCTGTTGAGGTACCCAACCACGCCCACCACCATGCTGCTGAGGAGGCTGTTGAGGAGCTCTCTCAGCTGGCTGTGAGGAACCCTGTCCCGAAGCCTCCCCGGAACTCTCTCCGGTGCTGCCAGTACCAGTTTTCTTCTTCCTAACCATGATAGGCACTGCGAAGACAAGAATACACCAAAATGTAAGATTATAAAAAAAAATGAAGTATCAAGACTGGAAGCTACTCCTCAGGTGTACAACTTCAAGCAGAAAGATAAGAGTATCATAATCAAGCAAAAGGACCAACCCCAACCAGAATAGTATCTGATGTCAGGATATGAAGTTGCAACATTTGCATTTATAGTTAGCAGTCAAAATTGAAACGCCATTACTACACTACAACCCATAATGATAGAAGCCCTAGGAGTACAGTACTTGGAAACCTTGTAGATCATTTCATCAATGACACTGTAACCCTAAATGGGCATCAAATATTTTCAACGCTGCAATAAGAAAATAAAAAAAATACAGCGCTCCCAGAGTTAACTGATTGACACGGCAGGCAACCACCCCACCAGCAGACATCCCCAATACAAGTCACACAAACAACAACCACAGCAGACGATACATTTCACACTCGTGACAGAGATACGCAGTCCCATCGGAAAACAATCTGACTCAACCTAAGATAGTCTAGAGCACATGCTCGTTCCTCAATTCCATTCCCGGCTCGGCCATTCGACCAAGCTTGCACGATAACCTTTTTGCTTCAGAACTTGGAACAACAGCCGCAGCAAACAACAAATTAAAGCAGCAGGCATCTAAACCCGCCCTGAACGAACCACGGAACATACATCAACCAAATTCGGTGCATCATCAGCGAGCACATATACGGTGAATGGGGTTGTACGGAAACCGCCGCGCTGCAGTCCGCACCACACGATAGCGGGAGCGGGAGCGGGAGCGGGAGCACACGCACTAGCGTCAGTCGGAACAGCTTTGACCAGCAGGCAGAGCGCTCAGACAGCCATTGACCTAGCTAGCTAGCTTAGGTGTGTCCCAGCTCCCAAACGTAAAGCGCCGCCGCCAGGCTGAGAGGAGAAGAAGGGATTTCCTTCAGCTGGGAGGGCCTCGCGCCTCGCGTCATAGCTCAGCTGCGACCAATGGGGGGAGGCCTGTTTGCTGGTGCGGGTCACGCGATGCGATCGCCTCCGTGTACCTGGGCCGAGCTCCGGTGCTGCGGGGAGCGAGAGGGGGAGGGAGGGCGAGGAGAATGAGAGGAGAGAGGGAGGGCGGCGGTGAGGGGGAGGGGGAGGGGTCCGTACCTCAACAACTGCGGCGAGGCGAGGCGCGGCGGCGGCGGCGTCGAGGCTGGCGAGATCTGGATGTGGGGTGGGGGGTATGGGGGGCAGGGCGACTTGGGAGAGGAGAGGAGTAGTAGGGGTGGAGTGGGAGCACGTGACGACGAGTGAGCGAGAGCGAGTAAACCTCGGCCCGTGCTCGTTGCGCGAGCGCGACGACCATCTCCTCTTGGAGCACGTGCGCTCAACTTCACTTCACACTCAGGTCTATCTCAGGATTTTCGTCCCAAGGTCAAGTTTTGAGCCACCGTCGACACTAGCACGTCGACATTGTGAGATCTAATAAGTATTTCAACCGGAGTGCGGTCATATTTTTCTTAAAATGTTACTATTGAACAGATAGAAGATCAATCCAGTTTACGAGGAAAACCAGACCCAAAAACCATACAGATGATTGTCTAATTGCTGACAACACACAACCACAAAAGCACAAACTAACCCTGCCAAGATGGCGAGAGGTCATGACACAAAGTCACTAGGCCGCTTCACAACAGAATCAAGACAACTCGGATGACGATCATACTTGTAGTCAAACCCATGCCATCAATCAATACTCTAACGACTGACCATGTCTCGATGTCCGGGTCTTCTGCAAAGGATGTTGGAAGCACATAGTGTTCCATACCGCCCCTGCTTTCGATAGACATCACTCACCTTCGGTCCACCTCCAATGGCGAAGGGAGGTAGGGCGATAAGGGGATGTAGAGGCAGCGGCTAGGATTTATCCCTCAAACATCGGCGGGAGCAGAGCAAGGGAGCACCTTTCACTCTACTTAATATTTGGCTAGCCAAAATATTAGTAAAGCGTTTGCTAGCTAAGTCACTAGCATTGGCCAAAAAATGAAGTACAGTGCTAGGGGGTTTTGGCCAGGGCCAAAAAAAATGTTAGGGTGAGCTTCGGCCACCATCCAAACATAGCCATAATCGCAAATCACAAATCACCAAGCAACTTGATTTTCAAAGAGAATCGCAAGAGACAGTAACATACTTCCTATGTCCTGAAATATCCTGCATTCTGGGTTTATTCAAGGTCAACATATTGAAAAATTTATGTACAACTATAATACAACATAAGTACCATTAGAATCGTCATAAGATATATTTTCATAATATATACATTCGGTGCTATAGATGTTTATAGTTTTTTCTATATATTCTACCAAACTTTATAAAGTTTGACTTTGACTAAACCCAAAATGCATGGTATTTCAGGACAGAGGGAGTATATTCATATGATGGAGAATTTACATTCAACTTGCATAGTTAGCATGCGTCCTCACTCTTCCCCACACAAAAAAAAAATGTGTCCTCACTCTCCAGTTACAACTTGCAAAGCATAATACAACGAAGGAAAACATACACACGACTTACAAGGCAAAATAAAATAAAAAAGGAACATGCACACACACACACGTTCAAACAAAGGAAGCCGCGCACATACATCCAGTTCCAGGGGACTGATCACACGTCCTCCGACTTCACTTGAGATCGTTCGGTCAGTGCCCTTGGCAGCACAGCATGGTCAGGAGGTTCATGACTTCATTCGCTTCAGCTCCAAAGACCCGCACCGCTCAAGTCTCATCTGACAGGGTTGCTCCAGCTCCTCCTAGATTTCACAAGTCAGCTGATTGTGCCAAGGGATCCCACGCCTACCAACTTCACTCTTGATCATTCAGTTTGTGTCCTTGGCAGCAGCACAGGATGGTTGCTTCAGCTTCAGCTTCAGATACGCCCTCCTCAAATCTCCTCCAACACAGCAAGATTCCTGGTATTCAACAAAGAAAATTCTTGGATTCAGAACACCAACGTTCTCCACTTATCGTGCACATTGAAACAAGGAATAATAGAAGTTACCTTCAGCAGAAGGGCAAAGGTTTTTTAACGGATCAGATAGTGTGCCATGAGTCAAGCTACACATCATAAATTGACCATGCCATGTTGCAGCTTCTCCCAGGTTTGAGGAAGTCTTAGGTTTATCAAACTTTTCGCGACAGATGGCTGTTTCACACTGCAAAACAGGTGCGTATAACAGAGTGAATAGCTGCTGATACAAGAGTTACTTGTATTATGGTGGCTTGAACTACATGTAGCAAAGACCATGTAAAAAATGATGCGTATAAACCAAAAGCTGACTTAGGAAATGTGCTTCATGCACAAGAAATAAACTAATGTTTTTCTGTTAGTCAGAAGAGATTTCTGGATATAAAAAACACGTACAGTTCTATTCTGGTGAGTTCATGCCTTAAATCAGAGGAAGATGCTGATGTATTGGGTGCCATATATCTCACTTAGAAACTAGCTACTGAACAGCCAACATCACCTGAAAAAAGGGTTATTAAAAATAACAGAAATGTTAATTATGTTTTTCTTGCATGGCTCTGAAACATTTAAATGTGATGTTTAGAAATGTCAATCCCTATAATCACTCATGTTTATCCTACACTTGTCTCAAGATGGCATGCAGGGTTCAAACTGGCCAGTTGACCCCAGTACAAAATTAAAAATAGCACTAGTGAAATAACAATTTCAGAAACGTCATGGGTTCATGCTAATTGACAGGCAGTGTGGAACTAAATATAGTAGTATCAGGTAAAGCAGACGGAATAACAGTATAACAACTATCAAGGGTAAAGAATAATGACTTACTCAAACATGCATATTGTTTCACAAATTTTCATTTTCATTCTTAGCTTACAGTTAGGGTCAGCATAAAAAGGTATGCACACATGTTGTAACAAATGAACCCATTTAACCATAAGTATATCTTGCTTCCTCGGCAGCAACACCAAAAATGTTAATTGATGCTTCCTTCAAGTGGCATAAGACTCTTCATACTGGGTAACATTTCCTAGGTATTTCTCCAATTCTTTTTCTCCACTCTCGAGAGTCTCCCAAAGAGATCTTCTTAATTCCTCCTGCCCTTGGCTCTTCATCACAAGGTCATAAGCATACCTCATAGCATGGTTGCAGTATGCAGCCTCATCATCCATACATTCCTGATACGATGATTCATATTGCTTTGGATTGAAAACCCACTGCTTAGCATCTCTGGTCCACCGCTTCAGTATATACATTTCTGGAATTTTGCATACATTCTTAATACTAATAGCTTTCAGAGTATGCGAACAAAGTAAACCCATTGTCTCAAACTGACTGCAGCTACAAGTGAGTTGCATTGTAGACTTATTCAAATGAACTGTGCAGACTCTTGACCCTCTACCTTGCATGGTCATCTCAAACCGACATGTGTCACTGTCTTCACACTGAAGCTCCTTGGATTTTGTGGCCCCACACCCATCAAGAAAATATGTCTCGAACAACTTGTAGATTCTGTGTGTATAAACTTTCGCTGCATGATTCAAAATAGCACTGTGCTTTATGATACAAGCAGGTGGCCTTTGGGAGCACCGCATATCCTCATCAAACTCTTTTTCACGCCAATCATCAGTCAGCTTATCCACAAGAACAACAATTGTGGAAACAGAAGTAAATGTATCAGCAATGGAAGTGAATATGTTACTCAAAATGTCAGATTGCGGCTCATTCTCAACCCCACCATCAAAAGTGCACTTGTTAAGAGCACCACACCACTTCTGCTTGAGCTTATAAAGTTTGTTCAGCCACTTGTTATCCTGCAACTTAAACTCACGGAGCATCTCAGCCCATGTTTCCTCGAATTCAGCTTCTGAGTCGCATCCCTGCGTACACTTGGTGAACATTTTATTAAATGCTTTTGAACCATTAAGTGCACCAAGGCGAGAAGCAGCATCCTTTTGGATGTGCCAGTGAGCAATGCGATGGCATGTATTTGGAAACACCTCCTCGATTGCTTTTGACATGACTTGGTCTTGATTGGTGAAAATAGATCGAGGATGTCGGTTCCCCATTGCATCCAAGAAAGACTTGAACAGCCACTTGTAAGATGACAGCGACTCATCCACTAACAGTGCACAGCCATACATAGTGGTCTGCCAATGGTGGTTCACACCAACAAAAGGCGCACATATCATGTTCTGTTTGCTTAAGCGATAAGTTGAATCGAACACAACTACATCACCAAAGCAGTCATAGTCCGCCCTGCTCCTACCATCACGCCAAAAGAAATTAGTCATCCGACCACCTCGGTCTAGCTGAACATCCCAGTAAAACATTCCATCCACATTTGCCCTGCTCTTTAGCTGGTTTACAAGGCTTTGCAGGTCTCCAGTCCCTATGGTTGATGTTCTCGTCATGCCACTAAAACCAGGGAGCAAATCTGGCCTTGGAGTCTCTGCATTGTTGGTTACACTAGTGCTTACGGCCATTTGGGAAGGTGCACCCACTACCTGGTAGCCACCATACAGCACAGCATCCGCAGTAGAACATGACCTCCCAGCTATAAGTGACCTTGCAGACCGCAAAAGGTGCCGTTCTTCCGGTTTTGCCAGGTTGTGGTTGTGATCAGACACGAGGCGGATGACCTTCCACTCGCCCCGGCCGTTCACTCTGAAGCGAACCATGGCCCTGCAATTGGTCCTGGTGTGCGGGTCGTGGAAGTTGTCGTCGGTAAGCTTCTCGGCTTCCTTGAGGCCCTCCTTGGAGCAGAAGTAGTCCTTGGTCCGGATCCTCTTGGTGCCGGTGAAGTAGGACTGCTTGCCCTTGCGGACGCTGAACCCCGTGCGGTGCCCGTAGTCGCAGTACAGCTTGTAGGCCTCCTCCTCGCCGTAAACCACCTTCAGGAGCAGCTCCTCAGCCCCCTCCTTACTGCCCTGCACCGTGGCGGCCTCCTCCGTCTCGGCTTCCTCGGTTCCTTTCATCCTCGTTTTGGTGCAGGACATACAGACCGTCCCTTGCACTTCTTCCATGGCCGCATCATGGCAAGCAGCAGTGGCGCCGCCGTCCTGCGGCAAGGCTCCTTCGTATCGGGCTGGCCTGAGGACAATGACGCCATTCTCATCGATGGACATCGCGTCTACGCCCCCAGCATCACTTTCGCCGTCCGTGTTCACCATGGCTACAGACTACAAAGTAGAACAACCGAGATCAGGCAAACCCGTGACCATCAACCCTAGCCGACATCTGAAACCTAGGCTCACGAAAATAGAATATCAGATAAACGTTCAGAGGCTGGTAATCAACTGTCCACAGAGGCGGATCTAGATGGAAAATTTCTCGAGATCGTCGACGGGGTTTAATGATTCAGGAGTCGCCGGTGATGAAATGCTCGTACCTCGGAGACCGATGGCCCAAAATTGCGGCGGACGGGGCTCGGGTAGCGGGCGGGGACGGGGACGGGGACGGGGACGGCGGCGCCGCGCCGCGAGTCAAAGGCGGAGATGTTGGGGCCGCGGACGGAGGAGGGGGTTGAGGCGGCGGCAGGTCGAGCTCTGGCCGTTGGGTCGAATTGGGGGAGAGGACGGTGAGCACTTGCTAGGGACCCGGGAGGGGAAATTTGTTTTTGGAAAGAAAAACTGGTTTATGATTACCGTGGAAACACATAAAATGAGCCTTCAAAAAAAAGTGAAGAAATACAGGGATGTGATTTTTTTGGTTTCTTCATTCTTTAGTTTGAAAAGGAATGTAGTAATAAAAGGAGAACACAAGAAAAAATCCTTTTGATCTTGACATCACAGGAGATTCTTACAATCCACTTGGATGCATTTCCGAGATCGAGGTCTTTATGATCTGGTGTGCGTTAGCTTTGATTTGACATGTTTATAGGATTCATGTGCTTCTGTTTATGTGAGTCATGCATCCAAGTTTATAAAAAAATGAGTTAGCAACCACTTGACAACCCTAACTTTGTGAGTCGCCTCCCTTCCCCTATGAGGCTATCGCGCCAGATATGCCATAAAATCGCCATGCTTGTGCTCGCCATCTAGCGACGCTCAGACCCACGGCAGGTGGATCTCGGCCCCGACTTCATCATCTTGTGCACCCAAGATCTGATGTCTCGTGCCTCTGGTCAGATCGATTAGGCCAGTCCTATCCTGTAGGTGTTCTTCGAGCATTAGCGCAAGACAACTTTGGCCTCCTTACAACCATTGCTCCCGCTTTGATTTGTTTGGCGGGCACATGCTTGTGATGCCTAATCAAGTCGGGACTAGTGACGGTCAAGCCGCAACCACCGTCGTTGGTAGATGGTATACTCGTGACGGTTAACTAGTCTGCCATTAGTAATAGGAACACCAGCGACGGGGCAAGTCTACGGACCCCATTTGTATTATATGAAATTACCTAGTGACGTCCGAGGATACCGTACAAACATACACCGTCTGAGTGCCTCGCGATTCGTGTAAGGTGACTCGTATTTGACTAGGTTTCAGATGGATATGATATACACGGATTTGTCTATGTATGCATGTATCTATATGCGTTTTAGTGTATATATACATAAGAATTTAGACAAATGTGCGGCATTCTTTTCCAAACATGGCATGTATCTTTGATTTTTTTTCTTGAAAGGGTAGTGAAATCTTACATAATTTAGTTATTTCAGACCAGTCTACATGGTTTTCGCACATATTTGAATTATTTCAGTTATATTTTACCAGATTTCAGTATGATTCGATTGCTATTTCATTAGATTTCAAATATGTATCATATCAAGTTGAAAGTAGAAAAATATAACGCACGAATCAAGAGGCACGGGTAGCGTTAGATGTTTGGCCCACCATGGGTGTGAGGGGTTGTTAGAGTAGATTATATAGATTTGGAGTTCCAGTGTATATATGGCCATATGGGAATTTCTACACATTTTCTTCCATATACCCCACGGGTTATTCAATAGAGATAGGTTGCATCCATAAATCATAAGTGTAGAGACCTCTCTCAAAACAAGAAATAGTCCAGACCGAACATGAAGTCGTTTAAGCGATGATCTGCGTGAGCATTTCCATCGTTAGGGAGTTGAGCAGGTAAGCCATGATCCTATCATTCTTGTCTCGGGCTTGGATCTTCTTGGGTGGTGGTGCAATCATTCCTTCGAGGTAAAAGCTCGGTGACATGAACTTGGAGGACGACGCCATAGAGCCATCGAGAGCCAGATGTAGATGAACAAGAGTCAAGAGGGGCTCTGATACTGTATGTAAGGAGCATTGAATCCTTTGTCCTGGGCCACACATGTATTTATATAGAGATCGGTCAAATCAGATCATATCGCGGATTATAGTGAGATTACATAGCGACTTGCACGTCAACATGATTCAGCAGGTTAACAGAGTAGAAGTCTAGAGCTATCTAGAAACATCCACGCCCTCGCTTCACGCTTAATCTTTTAGATAGGACGCAATTGGCGACGAATGATTTCAGAAAACTCTCTGATAGTCGTATTTCTTTCATTTAGGCATTGCTATCGATTTCTTGCACTCTACTTGAATCTTCTTCAGCCTTGTGACCACATCGCTCATTGGCATCCTTTTGTCAGGTGAGTCACTAGAGCAGAGCAAACCTAACTCAAATACGGGCACAAGAAAGACTTCGAGTTTGCAGCTAGACAACCATTCTACCAGCCGATCATCCACGACACGGACAAGTTCAGTAGGAAACGCCTCAAAAACCCATTGCCTCAGGGTTAGATCCTCAACAAAAACCGCATCCGTCGGTCTCTTTCTAGTGAACACTTCGAGGAGCATAACACCAAAGCTGAACACATCGCTGTTCCGCGATGCTTTTCCATGAGCTGCATACTCTGCTCAAGAAAAGAGAAGAGAAAAATAAACCAAGTCCGGTTAGTCTCATATAACCAATGATTCAAGAAACAGATTGCTTGAGAAAGAAGACAATTGCTACTAGGAAGTAATAATACCTGGTGCCATGTACCCGATAGTTCCAGGCATGCTGGCAGAGAATGTGGAGCTGGGATCACCTGCTAGTAACAACCTTGCAATGCCAAAGTCTGCAACATGTGCTGTCATGTCCTCGTCAAACAACACATTGCTAGGCTTCAAGTCGCAGTGCAAGACCACCTCACAGTGCTCATGGTGAAGATATTCCATCGCCAACGCCACATCCAACATGACACCCAGCCTCTCAAGGAATCCCATGTGTGCTGTACCTTGAGAGTGCAGGAGCGTCTCTAAGCTTCCATTGGGCATGTATGGAAGAACTAGTGCCCGGAAGTCCAAGTTGGAGCATGTATTAAGTATCCTAATTAGGTTCCGATGTCGTGCCATTCGTAGTGCACCACACTCTGCGTCAAAGCTTCTGATGGCCTGTTCTAGTTGCATGTTTAGAACTTTTATAGCAACAACCAAACCGCCGCTTAGTTGGCCCTTGAAAACTTTTCCAAAGCTCCCAGAACCTAGTAGATTGCTCTCACTGAAATTTTCAGTGGCACGAACAAGCTCATGGTAGGAGAGCAACGGATGGTTGATCATGTCAACCATACCAGCAGAAACTGGCATACCATGCTGCTTCTGATTTTTCTTTCTAATAATTGCATATATGCAGAGAGCTACTACTCCAGTTGCTAGGAGGATAGTAGGCAGAAGAACTTTCAGCATTTTCATGTCAAATCTTCTGGAGTTACTTGGACATCGTGAGAACCCTAAACGTGGAGCACCACAAAGCCCCGTGTTCCCTTCCAAAGATTGCAAGGTGATGTTTGAGAAGACACCACCTTCGGGTATCTGACCTTGTAGCTTATTGAAGGAGAGGTTCAAGCTAGTGAGGATGGAAAGGTTGGCCAGATACTTTGGTATGGTACCAAACAAATCATTGTGTGATAAGTCCAGAAATTGCAAGCTGGTCAGATTTAGGAGAAACAATGGAATTGGACTGTAGAACGAATTGTGAGAGAGGTTCAAGTAGGCTATCATTTGGAGTTGCGAGATCAAATCTGGGAGGCTACCAACCAAGGAATTCGAAGAGAGATCCATGCCGTTAATTTGTTTCAAATATCCTACATCAACTGGTAATCTGCCTTCCAAGAGGTTTTGAGAAAGATCTAGAAAGACGAGGCTGTTAGTATGAAATAAACTTGGTGGTATGGTGGAGGATAACTGGTTATTAGACAACCTAAGGTCATGTAACATTGTCAGATTACCAATGTCCTTTGGTATGGATCCGGAGAATTCGTTGTTATGAAGATATAGTTTTATTAGATTCTTTAGCATTGCAAGATTTGATGGGATGGGGGCAAACATGCTGTTTCTTTGAAGACTAAGCCACTGGAGATTCTCCAGCATACCAATAGATGATGGAATTGTACTACGCAATTGGGTGTCTGAAAGATCTAACCTGATGAGACCAGTTAGATTTGAGATTGTGGCTGGAAGTTGACCAACTATTTTGTTTCCATATGCAAGGAATGTTTCGAGGTCACTGGACAAATTCCCTACATGGTCTGTGGGGAGTATCCCAGTGAAATGGTTCAAGGAGATGTCAAGGTAAGAAAGGTGTTGGCAGTTGGAAAGAGTTGACAAGAAGTTGAAACCCCCCTGTAGATTGTTATCTGAAACACTGATGAGAAACAAAGAGTTCATGTTACAGAGTGTTTTTGGTATTGTGCCAGCCAAGAGGTTGCTGTCCACTGCCATAAATCCGAATTCAGACAAATTTCCAAGAGAAGCTGGAATTGACCCAGTTAGTTGGTTGGCAGAGAGCAGCAATAACGAGAGCTGCCTCATTTCCCCAAACTCCACCGGAATGGCTCCTGTCAGGTTGCAGACCGACAGGTCTAGGGTACTTAGCATAGTGAGGTTGCCAAGCGCCGCAGGAATCGTGCCAACAAGATTATTCCCACCTAAAGAAAGGAAAGTGAGGCGCGTTAAACTGCCCAGCCACACTGGCAGAACACCTTGAAGCAAATTTTCAGTAAGGTCGACACGTTCGAGGAACCTACACGCTGCGAGCCCCGACGGGATTTGTCCGGTAAAACTATTTGTTCCCATGGAGATCCCCTTTTTTTATTGGATTACGTAATAAGCTCGATCTCGGTAGTGCTGGCAGCAGATCGCAAAGCACTCTTTTGATTAGGTCGAAAATAGTCATCTCTAATCTTTTTGTCCTTCTTAAAACCCCTAGCGGTAGCTTTAGTTTCTGCAAGACAAGGTTTCCTTTCGATGAAATAGAACTGGGGAGGAATTCCTGTGAATCAAATAAGGAAAAGTAACTCAACAGATTGCGTCAAAAATTAAACCTGATAAAACAGATGCTATGAAAATGGAAGTAAACGGAGGCAGGCAGGAACGCACTCCCTTTGTAAATACTTGTTTAGGCTTTAATTTTCGGAAAGCTCTATCTATTGTGCTCGGTGACATCAGTGCCGTCACTCAATGGTTCGTAATCTGAGTAATTAATCCGACAGATCACTGTTTAGACGAGTAAAAAATTGTGCATCTCCAATTTCTAGCACCAAAAATAAACTATGTGCAACTGAATCAAAAGATTTTTTACATTGAAAATTCCAATCAAAAACGAAGTATGAGAGAAGAGAACCTATATGATTTGCTGCAGACTGTTGAGCCAAAATCTCCATTTACGCCGATTGGCTGTCCACATCACCGCCCAGTTGGCATGCAGCAACGGTGCGGCAGGCTTGTTCGACCAGACCAACAAGGACCTCGCCCTCAAATCGGATGAACTCAAACACGAGCTCACACACAATTCGAAGATAATTTGGGTACGAATATCTCTAACTTTTCAAACAGGTACTATTCAGCTCAATAAAAATAATGATCAATATTATACAAGTACAAATAAGCACACAAAAAAGCCCACGAGAATTAGGAGGTGGACTGGATGGACAAGCGATCTTAGAGTGAAAAAACATCAGCCATTGTCGGGTTTGTAGGTGTGGTACGTAGGCTTCGGATTTTTTTGATGTATACTCTTTGTCTATCCTTTATTGAATAAATTTATAAAAAAGTTCGTATGCATATCTTTCCGATGCAGAGCCCGGAGGTACATCCTCCATTTAAAAAAAAATTGTACTAGCTGATCATCCATGACACATACAAGTTTAGTATTTTTTTTGAACGGGTAAAGGGGTAAAGGTCCCGAAGGACCTGGATTGCTGCATTAATTCAGGACAGTGGTACAAATTACAGGAGGGACCTTTGGAGAAGTAAAAATTAAAAACAGGCCTTTGAAACACACACACACATGAGACCTTAGAAAGATATTTGAAAACGCCATCAAGTCCCTGTGCCTCACCACCCAAGATCTGAGATGGATGTCGTTGTCGGCTGCCGTCTTCCTCACCGGGGACAACGCCACTTGGGAAGAAGAGAGCAGAGAGTGCCTCCGTCGCACCATCGAGAAGGGGCCTCCGTTGTTGGTGGTTAAGAAGACGCACCCATGGCGTCGGCAGATGCCTTCCTTTGGCATCGAAGATCGGCGGCCTGCCTTGGACCACCGTGGAATAGCTCGTTGATGTCGTAGCAGCAGCTTCCCTTCTCTGCCAAGCTTCAACACCCGGGCCTCGCGCACAGCTTCTTCTCTCCTCGCCTCCACGGCCGGCCAGGGAAGAAGACAGAGCCGAGTCCAGGAATCTCCGCTCCCGGAGACCGCAGGCCTTATTAATGGAGCCGCTGGTTAGAGCGCCACGACGGCGAGGAGCACCACCAGCATGCCCTGGATTTGGCAAGCGAAACCTCCTCATCTCCTTCCCGCTCTTCATATCTACTTATCTATAAATACAGCTCCACCTTCAACAACCGCGTGCGGATGCGCGTGCGAGGAGAGGAGAGGAGAGCGTGCCATTGTGGCTGGATGACCGGTGAGCTCCATGGTGATGGCCTTCTTCTTCTTTTTCTTCTTCTTCTTTCATGGATGGTTCAGTCTCTGTAGATCTGTAGATCTTCTTCTTAAGTTTCTTTCCGATTAATAGGTATAAAAAAATTGCAATACTACCAAAAACTATAGTGGCAAGTTGGAGTAAAATTTCTAGGAAGTGTCCATTACTTGTATGAGGTTTGCCAGGACAGGGCGAGAATCCAAGGCGTGGAGCACCACATAGCCCAGCATTCCGAATCAGAGATTGCAACGGGAGGTTTGTAAAAACACCTCCCTCTGGTATTTGGCCTTCTAGCCTATTGAATGAGAGGTTCAAGGTAGTCAAGTCAGTAAAGTTTGCAAGAAACATAGAAATGGTACCAGAGATGTTGTTAAAGGAGAGGTCTAATGAAGCTAAGTTAGTTAGTTTTCCAAGTGGGTCGTGCATGTGGCCTATGAACCCGTTGTGCAATAGATTAAGATAGGTTAGCATCTTAAGTTGTCCAATGGTTTTGGGATGCTTCCTATCAAGAAATTAGAAGAAATATCAATTTGGTATGCACTACTAGGAAAAAGGCCATTCGTGGAGCACCTGAAAAGGCCATCCGTGGCGCACTAGTATTGCGCCACTATCCTCGCGCTACGGCTAAAAGTTAGCTGTGGCGCACCATGCCTATGAAAATATAACCGTGGCGCACTATGTGTTGTGCACCACGCGTATGAGACGATAACCGTGGCGCACTACATGCTGTGCGTCACGGTTACAAATTTCAAAATTCAAAAAAAAGCGGCAGATCTGGATCTCACCGCCACAGCCGCCAGTGCCGTCGCTCGTTGGTGTAGGTCATCGTCGTCGCCTCGTCGGAGTGGTCCTCTTCGTCGGAGTGGTCACCGTCATCGCCGTTGCCTCACCTCGTTGGAGAGGCCTCGTCGTCGTCGTCGGAACTACAAGGAGGAGGAGAAGAAGAAGGAGCTCGTTGTGGCCGTCGTCACTTCAAGGATGAGGAGGAAGAGGAGAAGAAGAAGGAGCCCACCATCGTCGTCGTCACTTCAAGGAGGAGGCCGCCGTCACCATCTTCACTGCAAGGAGGAGGAAGAGGAGGAGGAGGAGAAGGAGAAAGAGAAGGAGGAGGAGGAGGAGGAGGAGGAGGAGGATAATGAGAAGGAGAAGGAGGAGGAGAAGAAGAAGAAGGAAAGAAGAAGGGAGGAAAAAGGAGGAAAAGGAAAAGAAGAGAAGGGGAGGGAAAAGAAGAGGGTAGGTGGACGGGGTGGGGATTCAAAATTTGAATCCCGCCCAACTTACTCGTAGCACACTAGGTAGTGGTGCGCTACAGGTAAGTTGTCATCTTTTTTTTTTGCAGGAAAAAACAGTCTTTTGACCGTAACTTTTTACCCTTTTCGAATTTTGAAAATCTAAATAATCGCTAAACGACCGGTGTGAAATTATTCACTTTATATTTAAGTATTTTTATAAAGTATTCAATTTTGAAAATCTAAATAATCACTAAATCTTTTGGAATTATTTAGTTTTGGATTTATGATAAGTATGACTGAGGTGTGGAATTATTCACTTTATATTTAAGTGAATGATTAGATTAAATTTGTTTTTCTATTATGCAATTATTAAATGAAAGTATAATTTGGATGATATTATTAATGTGTTAGATTTAAAGTCATGTTAAATATTATTTAGATATTAAGATCATTCCCTTTTAATATTAGTGGATGATGTAAAAAAATTATTTTAAAGATTATGGTTTTGAATTTTTATTTAGGTTTTAAAAGAGTATTAATGATTTATGCTTAGGTTTTATTATAACCTTAGTTATGGTTTAGAACTTTAGTAATTAGATTTTAAGGTTTTAATATTTCTAAAGAAATATAATTATTTCTTTCTAAAAAATGTTTGTTAAAGAATTTTAAAAAATAGGTAATAGATAAAGAATTATTACTTTAAAATATTAAAAAATTCTAATAATATATTGAATATTTTCTAGTGTAATATATTTATTCAAGACCTTAAAAATGTTTTTTATTTAGTATTTTTTTTATAAAACCCTCAAAGGTATTAAATGTCTTAGGATATTTGTTTCAAATTTGTTTTGTAAAAATTTACTTAGTAGTATTTTTATAAAATAGTAGATTTCTTTCGATATACAAAATGATTTTTTAATTCATTTTTTAGGATTTCCCTTATTTTATGAAATTTTACTTAGGATTTAATAGTGCTAATTTTTATTTGCTTTATATTTATATGAAACAAGTAAGATTATAGTTTTCTTATGTAGATATTATTCTTGTGGTCATTTTGATATATCATATGTATTTTTGGGATTTCTTATATTAAACCAGTAAGATTATAGTTCCCCCACCCACTCTCTCACACATCTCACGCTCTCATCTTTCCCCTCTGGTTGCTGGCGACATCGCCGTCGTTGTCTGCCCGATTCCGGCGAGGCAGGCCGTTGTGGTCGCCGCCGATGGTCGCCGGAGCTTCGCCTCCGTCTGGCCGACCTGGCCCTCCGAGCTGATTTATCTTTAAGGCTCTCTCGAGCTCGCCCCTTCCATTTTCTGCGCGTATAGGAGCGCCCCCAGCTCCTTGTGCTTCCGCCACCAAAGAACATACGGAGTAGTACATACTCAAACATTTGCTGAAAATTGAGCGAGGTTTTCTGTGGATGGCGCCATCTTGGCGTCGTTGTGTGGTACCTGACACTGCCGCTACGACGTCCACGGTGTCGGCAGGGTCGACGCTCTCTGCTCCGTCCGTCCGATCGAAGCGCCACCGGATCGTCAGGTCAGCTTTTGCCTGCTTGCACGCAACCTGCTTGTGTTTATTCCTGTCCTAGCTCGCGCACTCACTGACCGAGTGCAAGAGCTGATTCACGCTTTGCTTTGGCTCCACCATGAAGCGAAATACTACTGAACACAGGGTGCAAACATGTACGATGGGTTTGTTAGCATCCAAAGTGAATTGACTCCTCACTTTGTGCCTGTGTGCGGGAGAGGCAGATCGAGCCGGACACGAAGAGATGGGTATCTCAGGTGCTTTGGAATGGTGGGAGCAGTGGCAGCTGCGCATCCTCGTCCTTGCCAGTCTCTTTGTTCAGTGGCTCCTCCTCCTCTCCGCCGGCTTCCGTAAGTATGCTATTCCTTCCTGGTTCAGATCCATCATATGGCTCGCATACCTAGGGAGCGATGCTCTAGCCATATACGCCCTTGCCACCCTCTTCAGCCGCCAGAGCAGGCAAGACTGCAACTCCGGGCAAGGCAATAGTATCCTGGAGGTGGTGTGGGCGCCAGTCCTCCTGATGCACCTTGGCGGCCAGGACCTCATAACCGCCTACAACATTGAGGACAACGAGCTATGGACACGCCATGTCGTCACCGCCGTGTCCCAGATCACCGTAGCCATCTACGTGTTCTGTAAGTCATGGCCAGGCGGCGACAAGAGATTGTTGCAGGCAGCAATCTTGTTCTTCGTCCCTGGGGTCCTAAAATGCATAGAGAAGCCTTGGGCTCTCAAGAGCGCCAGCATAAACAGCCTAGTCAGCCCTTCCAACCCTGCTCCTGTGAAGACTGCAAACATGGAAGGTGGGATCAGTTCGCTTGATGACTATGTGCAAGCAGCAAGGGCTTTTGTCCATGTCAATCCTCGTCGTCAAGCACAAGAACTTGATGCCGTGGACAGCCGTCTTCCAGATCAAGCACACGGAGAAGACGGTGTGGTGGACCCTGAGGCCGACAACCGTCTTCCTCATCAATCACAAGGAGAGAGTGATGCGGTGGACCTTGAGGCTGCCGAACTTCAACCTCAGACCTCGAGCACATGGAGAAGCTGCCTAAACCATCTAAAGGGAGCAATTAGAAGCCTCCGGAAAAAAAAAGTGGAAAATACTAGAAGCAAAATCGTTGACTATAAAGTGGACCTTGAGGCCTATAAGCTATTTGTTGACCTTGCGTCGCCATTTCCTGATCGGCTTGGTATCCTAAAATCATTTTGGGTGCTTGATGAGAAAAAAGCATATGGTGTGTTGCAAGATAGGCTGTTTAGTGCATTCAGTCTTCTCTACACAAAAGAAAAGATGCTCGGCGCATTTAAAGACATTGAACACTCAGGCTTTCTGGAAGTGATTTCTGGCTATCTAAGGTTATCAGCTGCGCTACTTCCATTAGCAGCCATCGGCCTCTTCCACAAGAGTCACAGAGATGCTTATGATGATAATGGTGTCAAGGTTAACGTATGCCTTGTTCTGTTGTACCGCAGCGCTGGAATACTGCTCCCGTATTCCTTCATCAGGAGTATTTCAAGTGCTATTCAAACCGATATTAGATGCTGATGGCCGACATGTGCAAGCAACGGGAATGGCTGTGCAATGGCAGTGGGTACAAAAATTCGTTGCCCTATATGAACATGCAAAAGAAAAGGTCATGCAGTGGCAATGGGTAAAAAAAGTGGTTGCCTTGACCTACATGAACGGGCAAAAAGAAAGTTTGCCCAACGAGAACAGACCATCCAGTACGATGAACAATTGGTGAGAAAGATTGGCGAACTAATGGTTGCCATTAAACATATCCGTGTAGGCCAATACACCCTGGTTGGATTTTTTGTACGCAACAAAAGACACACCAAGACGACGTGCATCCTAAGTACCTTTAATTGCAAGGACTTTTTTTATCAACACTGGTCCATGAAGCCCTGCAACTCGTCTTTTGCAATTATAGAGTTGGTTCATAAGTATGTGAAGAAAGGGTGGGAGGAACAAATAAGTGATGCTGACAGTTACTGCAAGTTCAACGATCGCAGAGGGCAATGGACTCTTCAGTCTAACAGGTGTGACCAAGTCCTAATTTGCAGCTTAAGGAGGCCATTCGATGAGAGTGTTCTTCTCTGGCATGTTGCCACAGATTTATGCTTCTATTACAGGGACGCATCAGCAGAACGCCGGTGTGTCACTGCTCAGTGTATTGAGGATGCCTCTGGTGTAGGCCATGGCTGTGCTGTCTGGTGTGAAAGTTCACCTCATCACAAAAGAGCTGTTCGGTGCAGAGAAATTTCCAACTACATGATGCATCTACTCTTCGTCAAGCCTGAGATGTTATTGTCAGGCACAAGGCGGAATCTGCTCATGACCGCTAATGCTGAACTGGAGAAGATACTCAGTGATGACAACCCATCATTGCTCAAGAATATCCTGAAGGGCGACAAGCCTTCGCTCATGGAGATCCTCAGGCGCAAGAAGCCATTCTGCAAGTTCTTCACAGGCAAAAGGCCGTTGCTCAAGGAAATCGAAAGAGGTTTTATTCAGAGAATAATCATCAACGTGCAGCACACAGAAAACAGAGAACAGGCCGTTGAACGCACAGGCTCGCCTCTAGATGCAGAGAGATATGCGACCACACGAGAAGGTTTTGTCCCCGATGCATGGAATCTTGCAAATAAGTTGCTGGATATAGGTGATGAGAATATGTGGGAAGTAATTGAAGGCGTGTGGGTGGAGATGCTATGCTTCTCGGCCAGTAGGTGCCGAGGGTACATACACGCCAAGAGTTTGGGCACGGGTGGGGAGTTACTGACATATGTCTTACTCCTGCTGTCACAAATGGGCATGGAGACCTTGCCGGAGAGGCTACAGAGGACAGAGCTTTCAAGTGTAGAAAGAAATGCTGGCGCCCCTCCATCCAATTCCCAGGTTAGCATCACCACTTGAGGAAGCCCTTTCGTTTTTGAAATATGATGCTTACGGAGACCACTTCTGCTCTGCATTTCAATCATTGTTTCATCCTTGTTTATCAATTATCAGTTTTATGTCATTTGTTCATTCGGTGTGCTGTTTATTAGTGCTATTGATCTTCAATGATACCGAGGCTGGAGATATATAACTATGTGAATATGTAACCTTTCAGATACATGACATGGAACATCCAACACACTTCAGACGCTCGAGGTCTCATCAGTAAGTTGCTGCTGCTGGCGCATCTACCTCTCAACGGTACAGCAATACCTGCTGCATAATGCGATAAATACCCGCTGAAGAGCCGTGCGATGTCTTTATATATTTCTCCTTACAATACCACCAGTTTAACACCATGTTTGTAAGAGTGGATTTTGTGCGAGTCATTTAAACATTTTGTTGCCCTGTTAATGTATAATGTATTTTACTACGACCATGTTCGTAAGAGAGTGGATTTGGTGAGCCACATCAGGACATTAAGTATTTTTGACCATAAGAGGTAATTTACTTACAAAACTAAATATATAATAATACCATTTAGACTAATAGGATTGCTTGTTATATTTGTTCCTCCGTAGTGATGCACGTGCATTCAGCTAGTGATTTTGAACACTGGGCTACACTTGAGCTGGGCTTCCAATGCAAGCAGCTTTGTTTTCTTATAAGTTTGTGCGATTGCAGTGCAACCTATGTGGGTTTTCCCGAGCATATTCTCTATGTGTCTGTGACAGTTCACGATGTTCGTGCACTCCTTTTTATGCAATGGCTGTTTGGTGCTTGCTAAAGCAGGAGCCACTGTTCTAAATATATTGTCGCTAAAAAATTATGTAATTATTTTGGCCTTACTCTACTGGTATAATTAATTGGTGCATTTTGTAGTCAATTTCTTTTCTGATGGTTCAATTCATGTCAGTGCTAGCTCTTTGCATGTTTGTGTGCAAGCCATGGACTGGATGCTGGCACTTGTTAATCTCAGTGAGCTACAAATAAGGGAATTTGTTTCTTTGGAGTAAGCTGCTTGGTATAGAGCCAAAGAGTTTGTTTTTTGGAGAAACAACCTCTCTAGATTCCCAAGGATACCAATTTCTGATGGGATAGTCCCTGAAATTTCATTGCTAGAGAGGTCAAGCCACGCGAGATTCTTCATCTCCATGATGGATTTTGGGATCGGCTCGGTGAGTAGGTTGTTAGGAAGATCTATCCACTGAAGGCTACTAATGTTTGAAAATGTTATTGGAAGCCCACCCGTTAACTTGTTGAAACCTGCAGTGAAGGTGACTAATCGCGAAGTGAGGTTTCCCATATGGTGAGAAAGGGAACCCGTGAAAGAATTAGCCCCTATGTTAATGAGTTGGAGGTTTCTGCAGTTTGAAAGAGCCGACAGGAATTCCATGTTATCCTCTAAATTGTTATTTTGTATGTATAGAGTCTGCAAAGCTGCAATGTTCCCAAGTGTTGCTGGTACTGAGCCGGATAACATATTTTCTTCTAAAGCTAGTTCAGACAAGTTGGTTAGATTTCCAAGTGAGGGTTGTATTGTACCAGTAAGTTGGTTGGCTCCAAGATGCAGATACGATATTTTCTGCATTAGTCCTAACTCTGGTGGCATGTCTCCTTTGAGATTGCAGTAGGAGAGATCTAGCGTAGTAAGACTAGTGAGGTTGCCAAGAGCAGCTGGGATCGAGCCAACAATGTTATTTCCACCCAAATAAAGAATTTCGAGGTTTGATAGTCCAGCTAACAACAGTGGCACAACATCCACGAAGAAATTGCCGTCCAAAAACAATTCTTGTAGGTACCGACATGATGCAAGCCCAGGCGGAATATGGCCGGTAAATCTATTATCGGCGAGGTACAGATACTGCAACATTGGGAGGTTAAAACTTTGGTTGCTTACAAATGTCCCCGTAAGGTTGTTGCTCGACAATGACAAGTATTGGAGCATGGACAAGTTGTACATGGCTTGTGGCACTTGGCCGGAGAGCTGATGGTTCCCCTGCAGCTCCAGGTCTTGGAGCATAGACAGGGAGGCGATGTTGTGTGGTATGGGACCCGAGAGGCTGTTGTTGTGAAGGTAGACGGCCTCCAGGAAAGGTGTGTGGTTGAACAGATTGGGTGGTATCTGTCGTCCACTCAAGTCGTTTTCGTTCAGAAAGATTGCTGTAAGGCTGTTGAGATTTGCTAGCATCTCAGGAGGGATCTGACCTGAGAGCTTGTTGCTGCCAAAGAATATGTACTTGAGAGAAGGTGTGTTGTTGAATAGGTAAGGTGGTATTGGGCCACTCAGCTTGTTCCCATATAGGTTCATGGACTCGAGCTTGTGCATACGTGCTAGCATGTTGGAAGGGATTTGGCCAGAGAGTTGGTTAAAATATAGGCTGAATGTCATCCGAGAGGCTATTTTCTGAAAGGCGGAGGAATCTGAGGCGGCGCAGCCTGCCGAGTTCGGGAGGGATGGAACCCGTGAGGTTGAGGACGGAGAGGAAAGAGAGGTTACCGAGATGAGGAGCCACGGGTCCGGCAAGGGGCATGTCCCATAGCGACAGGGCGGTGACGCGCGGCCGGCGGCGGCTACACGAGACGCCGACCCAGCTGCAGAATGATGTGCCGGTCCAGTTGCCGGCGAGGACGCCGAGAGGATCGGCGAGCTGAGCTTTGAAAGCCAGCAGCGCGGCGAGGTCCGTCTTGGCTGGACCTGAAGGAGATGAGGAGGACGAAGAGGCAAAGATGGCCGAGAGCTGGAACTGCAGTAGGATGATGATGGGAATGCGGGCGGGTGATGATGGTGCGGCGGCCATGGATTGCGAGTTGGGTTGCTTATGTCTGTGCGGATAGGAGTGAGAGTACTCTGGACCTTTTTGGGCAGAATTTGTATGGGTTTTTATGTGGAATCTCTTCTCTTTTGGGCCACATGCTCATCGTGCATCAAAACGACACTGTCCTCCTGGCCGCTTTGGGGAAACCAACACCTGCATCAAAACGACACCGTCCAAGATCAATGCAAAAAATGTATTGCCTCTGTCCAAAATTCCTTGATTTAGATTTGTCCCATAAATCCATACACTAAAACACGTCTAGACATATTACAAATCATTTATCTATGCTAGCTAGTCCTAACATGTCCAGGAGGTGGCCGCGGCGCGTCGTGGAAAAGCTAGGTCGGCCTAGGGATAAACTTTATTAACAATATTCTCGTTGTGGCCGACGGGGCTAAATGATGGGCCTGGTATGTGAGAAGACACATAAATCTATTTTAGCTTTTGATGATGTTAATGGGGAAAATAGTAGGCTCCACATGTATGGTAATATGTCAGGCAGAAAACACTTTAGCTCCTCGCAACATGTTTTCATCGTTATATTAGTATAGCAACCACACACGATACAACTTCGAGAAAACTGCTTAGACAAACAGCATAATCCAGTCCAAAAGAAAAAAGGAGAGAAAGAAAGATAAACTAAAGCCAGATCGATGAAACAATGGTGATCCGCAACCATCCTTCCCGCAGGATAAGTCCGACCACATTCATAACCCTCCAAAATAACGGTATACCAAACAACACCTTCAAGAAGGAGTGCGGAAACGACGACGTTACTGTTCGGATTGGTCCTAGCGTTACCCCCAATACGTAGAGAGGAGTGAAGAAAGGGTACACCCAACGCCCTTCAAAAAGGAACACCGGCGATCGTAGGTGTCACCGCGTCGGTGTCGGCCGACATGATTTTCTCCCGATTCCCAACAAACCACAACCCCAGGCGATCCGAAGCGCTCCACCAAACTTGCCTCCCACTAACACACGCTACCACGGTCTTCGAATCACCATCGCCGGATTACCAAGGAAAGCACTATGAGACCGGCCGAACTATGAAGAAATCCCCGAAGACGAGGAGGGAGTACCGCAACCATGCAGGGAGGAGCAACCTCCGCCACCATTGGCGCTAACAGATTGGACACAACAACGGAAAAAAACCAGCCCCTCCATTGGCCTGGCCAAGCCTAGATCGAAACCGTGAAGCTCCCGCTGTCGTGCTACAGTAGGTGCGCCGCCACCCCATGCATACGCAGCTCCTCAACCCGCAGGAGGCGTCCCAACCAAGCTCGGGTCTGCATGCCCTAACCCAGATCTAGCCCAAAGGGACCATACCTGGGTTGGGAGGGCATCGTCGCCCCTTTCACACGCCGCGTCGTCACCAACTAGCGTCTCCGTCACCTCGACGCCACTGAACACTACGCCGGAGCATCTCTGCCCGAGCTGCACCACCGCCATGCCGCTCACGTCCCAGCACTGCCGCGAGGTCGCAGGAAAAGAAAAATGCCACCGGCCCCGCACGAGCAACGCTCGCCAGCGAGCAGTGGACATTTGGAAGGAGGCGGTGAAGAGGGCCGCCCGACCACTTCACTCAATAGACCGGATCATAGCGAGAGCTAGTGAGAACCACTACAATGTTGTACTCCCTCCGTCCTAAAATAAGTGACTTGGATTTTTTTAGATTGAATGTATCTAGACATGTTTAAATATATAGATAAAGGGAGCATCTAAACAGCAACCGGTGGCTGGTTAGTTCAAACCAGCCATCGCCTGATAAGGAATTTTCCCCAACCCACCAACCCCAAAACAGAAATAATCAACCGCCCACATCACGAGCCCTGTCCACCAGGTTCGTTCCCAAGTGCGCGCTTCCAAGACCCCTCGCGCACCAAGAGTCCAAGGCCCCTCGCCCCTCCCCAGGCCACATGACGCCCCATCCCCTTTCTCCCCAAGGCCACCTGACGCCCCATGATCCTCTTTTTTTCTCCAAATTGCCATGGTTTCCATTACCTTTCTCTGGACCCCTCCAAAAATAAGCTAGTGCATAACAAGCAGGCTTTCCACAGGTCAAATAAATAGGTTTCTGGTTAGATCTAGTGAAGCTGAACTAGTTCATGTAAAAACATGAGATCAAGAAAAATACCACCATGTGACACAACTTAAGAGCGCAATAATTTCAAAAGAAACAAAAGTAGGGCGCGACTAGCGAGCCGAGGGATCATTTGTGCATCCTAGCCCGCGCTAACAAATACTCCCTCCCTCGCACTCGCCCGGCTGCTTGTTCTGTAAGAAGTACTCGCCCAACTCTTCTTCTTCCTCGCAGGATCTGACCCAAGGCTATAACTTCTCGTCTCCTCCCTCCCGTTCTCCAACAATTCCCCCCATGAACAAGTTAGGATAGTGTATAACAAGACTAATCCTGAAACTTGTAGCCAGCAAACATAGTTATTTCACATAGTAAAACCAGACGGATTCATCAAGATTTTTTTTCCAACAACTTAGTAGCCTAGCCTGACATTCGTGGGACAACAAGGACTAAAATTTGCATACAACAATACCAGGAACCAAAATAAGGACCAAATTGGGTACAACACATATCTGGCAAGATGGCTAGACTAGTTAGGGAAAATCCCAAGAACCAAAGTAAGTAACAAAACAAGAATCATCAGCAACTTAGATCATGCAATAACTAGTTAGGAAAAACCCCGAGTTCAAGTAAATATTGCAAAGACAACTGTATGCGAAAAAACAAAGTTAAAAGAGGATAAATATGCAACTTAGACCAATTTATCTAATCAACTTAATTAAATGACATGAGTAACTGAAGTCCATGCCACTAATCAGCAGAGCAATCAGATCAAAGTTGCTACCTCATGAGGCTAAAGAGGGGATGTGTCGCACGTCCACGACCCTGGTGCCCTTCTTCCGGCCTTCATATGGCCTGCATCGCGCTTTGCCACAACTTGCTCGGCAACTACAAGCACACTAGTCTATGAGCAAGTACACGTCCTTCGCGAAGCCCAGGAGGTACCAGCGCACGAGTTTCAAGATCGAGAGCATGTCCAATGCTGTCATAGTCACGACGACATGTAGGTAGTCCCTCTTGCTAAACAAAAAAACAGGCAACTAGAAACATAGTTCATAATGGATAAACACAACTTACCAAGTGGTGGTAACCAACTTGATTGAAAAGTGGAAACAACTTAACAGCTTGACTAAGTAACTACGATCTAGAAATGTGTGGATCCGCACATTAATATTTAAGCTAGTTCATTATCTCCTTACTAGGAAGTTAGATTGAGCACCAGATAGTAAGTTTGTAGTGAATACAATCTCGCGAGAACAACTTAATAAGCCCATCCTATAATCGAAAACCTAAGTATTTAAGAGTGGAGACGGTGCAAACTAGGGTTTGTCAGCTGGGAGCAACTAAACTGCATCACCCTAGACATCATCTTAGACCACTACAAGGAATCTATTCACCTATGACCCTCCATTTTCGTCACAGAAACGTCACAATAGTCCACCTATGACGATCTTATGACGAAAATGAGATCGTCGAAAGCTGGGCGTCGCAAATGAATTATAACGACGATTTTGGTGAAATCGTCATAACCGTCTATGACGATATTGGATCGTCATACCATCTATGACGATCTAATATCGTCATGGCCCATCTAGTCTGGCCAAGTCAGATCCTACGTGGCAAAATTATGACGAAATTAAACCGTCTTAAATCAAAATCAGCCCAGTCCATTTTAGTGATCTATATGGGCCTAGCCCAACAATTCTAGCTTGTTTATATTTTTCCTATCTATTGTGGTTAGCTACATGGGCTTTCTAAAAGGCCTTGGCCTTTTCACAGTCCAATTATTTTCTAAATTTAGGCCTTTTACATTCCTTTTAATTTCTATTTTCAGTCTTTTTGTCAAGTGGGTCTCAATTGTCAGTTACTTTGAGAGTGGGTCCCAGACGTCAAGTTTTAATATATTTCAGAGCTGATCAATAACCAATATTCCAATTATAAAGAAGAAAGAAAACATATGAAAATCTTTAAATAATATACAAAATCTATTTGAACACACATTGAAATTTGACATTTTATATCACAACATTAGCACACGTGGAATTCAACACTTTACATCACAACCAATTCAACGATCGAAAGTATTCTGGAACTTTTTCAACCCGTAGCTCTTGTAAACGAGACGATTTTCTTCGTCTACTCTGTCATCTTTCAGCAGGACAATACACTCATCGTTCTTGAAGCTCCATAAAAAAAAAGCCAACCAATCTGACAACAGGAATGGGTTGTGAGAATATAAACCATGCATAAACCATAAAAAAGACGTGAAGTGTGGAAATCACCAAAATGCACATGTTTCTACTAGCTCCAAGTATACGCTACTCACAGAACGAATCGAGTGGTGATTTTCCCATTGACATACTATGTGTATTTGTTGCAGATGTAGTGACTGCTTACTATACTACTATTTTTGCGTAAATTATTATACTAATTATGATGGTTTTCTCCTACAGATGAATATGCTACGACACCGTGCAGTGCTGCGTAACTGTTGCTTCAGTTTCAAATAGAAATGAATTTGCTAAACTTTCACATCATTCTTTCATTCAGCTACTGAACTTTTCTCTTATTTTTTATATCAGGTGCTGACGTCTTCCTTGGTTTGGATTGGTGGCCAGCACCCGTGAGGCAGTTTTAGGTATCTAAACAAAAGTCAGGACGACTGAATTGATGATAAAGTTCTATTGCAGGACTACAACAAATTCTTCATTGAAGTAGACATTTGAGGTTCGCATTAGACACCATAAATCCAGAGCTTACATTACCTTACAAATTTTGTCATTGTAGCTTTCTATACTTGAACAGAGCTCGCTCCAGTTCTCGCCCTCCCCTGCAAAGAAAAGAACTCCGGACAACAAAGCCAACCAAGCTTTGCATATGCTAAAAAACTATCTCCCTCTGAACTAGATGAAATATACTGTCCATCTATGTAATGAAAAAGAATGTATATTAGCTTCGGCTTATCTACTAATGTATGTCCAACTATATAATGAGAAAGAATGTATATTAGCCACGGCTGATCTACTAATGTAAAACTACATAGCCAACTATTTAACATTACTTGATCTATGTTCTGCAAGTAAATTCGCCACTTGTGTACTATTTGTGTAAAATAGCCGCATGAATTATGTAAACAGGTATAGCCATGTATCAGTACTCTAATTACTATAGCCATATGCATGATAATTCTAATAGTTTTGTGTATAAATGTATTCTCTGCATGCCACTACCTAATAGCATTGTCCCAATTTCTCAACGACGGGGCGCGGCGTGCGTCGCGCCTAATCTTCTAGTCTAGTACAAATAGCCGAAAGATTTTTTATAAGGAGAGAACTATAGAGAGCAAACCTTGCAATGATGACTCTTGAATACAACCTGTTGCGGGTAGGTCCAGGAGGAGTCAAAGTCAGCCTTGGAAAGTGGCAACCACCGCTATACGACATCTCTAATGATCCCGGAGTCCTGCCACAACAAAGAGCCAAAACAAACAGGTCAAGGACAGGACGACTACTCGGAGTCCATTGGGACCATTGGATTATTTCGTGGATCTAGAAGCTATGTTCTAGAGGCCTTGCTACACATAAATCTATAGGCTATGTTCTACTGTTAATGGAAGGAAGACCAATTTAAGTTTACCAAGTGAGTAACATTCGCTATCCCTAGTTTGATTGCTGTCTAATAACCATGGTAATCACAAACATGTATATGACAAACGGACAATCATGGTAGCACTAATAACCATTCACGATCACGATAGATGGTACTAGTAACCGGAAAATATTACCACACCACGGATAACTTGAGTCTAATTGCATTACATGTTACCCTTATCCAACGTTATCAAGCGGTAGTATATTGTATACGAGTATGATGTAGTTAACTTTAGATTACTCAGGTACATGATATAGTTAACTTTAGGTTATTCCAGTACATGATGTAGTTAACTTTAGGTTATCTACAATTATGGAGTATACAGTACATGTATGTACCAGCAGCAAAGGCAAGAATTTAGGGTAAATCCGAAGCAAGGCTAATTTTTGTTCCCTATCACTAGCCAAATCGTTGGTCTATCAACTTATTCTTCAAAAATAAATACACATACAACATGAAGGCAAGATATACCAAGCAGCAGAAGTTGGTCTATCAAGTGCACATGAACTTAACAAGCAAATTATGTGTATAACACGAGCCAAACAAAAGAGCATAAAAGTATCAACCATAGATAATCTGCAGACGTCTAATGGTGTGGAGTACCTCTCTGAAAGCAAGAAAACCAGGGATGTATGGTACTAACACAAGTTTCAGTGAAGTACCTTACAAATGACTGATGTGAAGCTGATTCAGTAACATATCTGGTGCCTGCTTCAGGGTTTCACCATTCTGTGTGGGATAAACAGGAGAATAACAAAAAATTAAAATTAGAAAACCAATAGAGATTTTAATATTAGGACAAGAAACAATGTTTAACAGGAACACGTAAGATGTTAGTTCCGAGAACCAGTCCACAAAATTCAAGGTTTACTAACCCGACTACATGAGACAGCATATTATTTTCTCAGAATAACTAAGTAGCAATTATACCGACTACCAAGAACTCAGACCGGCATTTGTTGAACATCAGCTAGAACTATTTTTTTTTAATAATACTGATTGTTCATTGGAAAGTAGTGCAATCTGCTGGTTCTACACGATCATCACGCTATACTGATATATGCACTCAGATACTAAACTTGAGTCCTAACGAATACACACTTACTATTACCTCCTGACCCAGCATAAGGAAGCATATCCAAGCACCAGATTGCAGGCGCCGGAATCTACCGTGTACCTCGCCAGTCACAAGAGTCTCGGTATGCTAGATGTCCCACTCCAGAACAGTCACATGCATGACCAATCAATCTCAAATTCTGGCTAGTGTTCTGGTGAGAAATATGTGGTGGTGATTACTTCCATGTAAGTATGTAGCATGAGCTCAAGAAAAGGCCTCTAATGACACTTATATATATATATGTGAAAACACACGATAGACTATATGCATAGCTTGATTGATTTTCTTGTGTCAAGTGCTAATTAATTTGCTGCTTAATAATTTTCTTACGCTGATTATTGGCTAAGCTAAACAACTCTTGAGTGTTCTAATAATCAATTTTCTTATTTATTATGTCTGTTCTTGTGTGGTTTACTGTATCAGATATACTCAGTTCAGGGTCTCAGCAAGATGGACCACATCATTTTAACATGCATATATAGGATCTAGGATCCTTAACGGTGAAGGAAGTGCAATTTCATCATACTTTCACTTAGTCCAGGATTCCATGGATAGGAATCCAAATTGTTATATCGCTTTTCTACGAGATATAGGAGTTTGCAGAGGCACCTACAGGCAAGATATTGACCAAATTAATCTTGTCATATTTTGATGAACCTATAATTATTGGGTGTAAAGAACATCTTAAAATTGTTACATCAGTCCATCACAAGCTCATGATTGCAAGTCAATTATAGAATAAGTCTAACACATCTAGCAAGCTCATGATTGCAAGTCCATTATAGAAAAAAATTACAATTATACCTTACAAAATAAGAACAAAGCCACTGGACCAAGGTAATATGCATCAGGGATCATAATTGTTGAACTATTGAACAGAATGCTATGGTGGCTCCTTGTGCACGAGGTTGGCTGTACCTTTGCCACTGGACCGATCGACTACCTCGTTGAGGGAGACTCGCGTGGTCCACTACAGTTGCGATGGAGGGGTGGGGAAAACGATGGGCGCAACGGTGTGTCTGGAGCCGGCGGCGCCCACAAGGGTTATGAGGTCAGAGAGATGACGGCAGTGCCTGATTCAAGATGCGGCGTAGCAGGAGATGTGACATCCACTCATTTACAAGAAGAAGAACAGTTACCATTGATTTGTCAAGGGTTTGGTGTAGTGGGTTGAAGGAGCTCACCGAGGCGCCGAGAAGCACAAACCTGCTGTCGTCGTAGAGGGGGAGCAGGACGTCTTCGGGGAGAACAAGATCCCGTATCCCCAAGACTCCACCGGCCGGGTGGATAAGAGGGCTCGGTGCAGAGGCGAGCGGGGAACCTGGGATCTGGATACGGAGGCACATCCCCATCGACCGCATCTTCCCTATCGACGGCGGCATCCAAATCGCCGCTCGTCGGGTTTTCCTGCTCTGCGTGTGCGAGAGGTGGAGGATGTGGGGCGGAGGGTGTGGTGTGGGTTTGGTCTGGGAGAGCACCCTGCGTGGGCATGATGGCTGCGGCAGGTGAGGGGTGGTTGCGGAAGGAAATCTAGGGTGGTGGCGCCGGAGAGAAGAAAGAGGAGGTGGCGGCGCTGGAGAGAAGAAATGTCTAGGGTTCTAGAGACGCGGTGGGACTCAGCGAAAAATTTGGTCTATCGCGCCTGTGAAATTTGGTTTTCCCGGTTTCCTTTCGTGACTGGGCGCGAGGTCCTTGGCAAAGGGAAATATTCCCGGGTCTGCCCGCGATGAATAGGGGCCAGGTCATCGATCCGTGGCAACTTCCCACACAACTTTATCTCAGCCGTTTATCATATTCATATCCAACGGCCGGTATTTCTCTCTCTTATATCTAGTTGGTTATGACGATTTCACGTACTAAAAATATGACATTTATTATCCAAATCGTCATAATTTATCAGGATTTTGACTCTCCCAAATGGCTTACGACCATCTGATGCGAAATCGTCATAACTCTATGACGATAATATCCATGGTCACTATCAAAAGGTCATAGGTTGACACATTTCTTGTAGTGGACAGAATAGCAAAGAGTCTAAAGGCATGATTACACAAAACTAACTTGGTTAGATCAAGAAGACAACTTAGGTACGATGATAGAGACACTTAATCAAAATCAGAAACCAACTAATAAGCAAAGAGGTTGATAAAAAATAGCAAAAAGTTTAAGGTAAAAGCATGATTACACAAAAACCAACTTGGTTCGATCGAGAAGACAACTTAGCTATGATGACAGAGCAACTTAATCAAAATCAGAAACCAACTAATAAGCAAAGAGGTTGATTAGCAAAAAAGTCTAAGGTAAAATCATGATTACACAAAAACCAACTTGGTTCGATCGAGTAGACAACTTAGCTATGATGACATAGCAACTTAATCAAAATCAGAAACCAACTAATAAGCAATGAGGTTGATAAAAATAGAAAAGAGTCTAAGATAAAATCATGATTACATAGAAACTAACTTGGTTAGATTGAGAAGACAACTTAGTCATGATGACAAACAACTCAATCAAAATGAGTATCCAACAAAAAGCATATATCTTATCTACCTTTGTACATAGTTGACATTGAACATAGAGTCGTAAAGTTTATATAGGGGACTACATTTCTTTTGTTAATCATGTTGATGCCCCGCACACTCGTTCTTTTTGCAGCAAGCTGGAAATTTGCAACCATACGAGTAAAAAGAAATGAACTTTTGTCTTGTGCATGAAAATTGCATAACTTAGTTTTCATTTATCTTTGCATGACCTGATTTGAGAAGAATATGGCAATCGTAAATACATTTATCACGTCGGAGATATCTTGGATCTGAATGCTACCCCTATAGAAGATGTGGATACCAACGACATGGAGCCACTGTTTTGCAGCCAGGCTGCCCCAACAACTAAGTAGGATTAAGAACCAACTTAAGCATGCCGCAGCAACAACTTAGCTATGATGAAGAAGAAACTAAAAAAGAAAATCAAGCATTCAAACTTTTAAAACATTAAAATCAAATAAATAGGATGTAGAACCATCTTAAGCATGTTGCGGCAACAACGTTTGCCATTTCTTGCTACTACACTAAACAATAACTTGGCTCCCTGCAAAATAACTCTTTCTAACAATATTTCATTTATCCAGCTCATGGGGGAATTACTTGTACACAACTTGGGTATTTCAGTACACAACTTAAGCTGGCTGAAAAAACAATTTAATTAAATCAGTATGTTGGTGCTTACAGTATAAGATAATAAAAATCAACTAAAAAACAAGCTTACAAAAGCAACTTAGCTGAATTTAGGACCAACTTAACCATGCTGAAAAAACAACTTAATCATGTTGAAGTAAGAACTTAACCATGGTGAAAAAGCAACTAAACATCAAACTTAATCGTTAAAAACAACTTAGATGAATTTAGAACCAACTTAACAGTGATGAACAAATAACTAATAAACATTAAAAAGCAACTGAGCAAAACTAGGCAAAACAACAATCGTCAATGCTAAAAGCATATTAGATACAGTTATAAAACAACTTAGTTATTTTTAAAATGAACTTACATACATTATACAAAGAAAAATTGATCGACTACTAGGCAAAACAACAATTGTCCACGTTGAAAAACACAACATAGTTAAAAGAATGTAGCTAATAAACTTAATTATGAAGAAAGAACCACCTTACCTAATCCACCCCATTACAAGAACATATCTAGCCTAGTATATGTAATCAACTTTATTAAATTAGTGAAAGCAATTTATATATGGTCACAAAATAACTTAGCTATGGTGACAAATGAACTTATATACATTATACAAAGCAATCAACTACTAGAGAAAACAACAATTGTCCATGTTGCAAAACACAACTTAGTTAAAAAATGCAGCAAAAATCAACTTAACTACGAAGAACGAAACACCTTACCTAATCCACCCCCATTATAGAACATATAGCCCTACTATATAGAATCAACTTGGTAAAGTGGTGAAAGCAAATTTATATATGGCCACATACAGAAGCAACTTAACTACATTGGGGAAACAACTTAGCTATAAAAAAAACTCGCTAATTAAGTACACCCCCTTACAAATCATTGTGTAAACTTAGCTCCAATCTATATACCCATCTATCAGATGCAGGGCCACGAGTTCGTATGTTGGCTATAACCTGGGGATCTACTCCTGTCTCCATGCGTGTTTACCATACGAACATTGCTAATACTCTTTGTTTTTTCGAGAGTAGCTAGCACTCTATTTCTAAGTCTATGCATGTTGATAACTGAAAAAACAAACATAGGTGAACTATGTGTCTTACAAGGGTGTCATGCTTTAACTATATAGAGCTATACTCTTTTGGCGAACTTATCTTAGGAGTGCCCATAGATGGATTATGCATGTTTCAGCAAGCAACAGGTTTAGAAAGGAAGGCAGATTAATATTCCCCATACACACGCTAACTATTCATAAAACCTGAAACTAAGTACTGCTTGCATCAACATAGTAAAAAAAACATCGTGCACTCAGAGCTAATGGTCAGTATAACACTCACACATAGGTTAAGAAAAGTTGCAAGCGTGTGGTTCAGTTATTCTGCACGAATTCTTTTTAGTACTAGAAGAAGAAAGAATTAACAAAAGGATACAATCCTCAGTTGATTGCATCTCCTTGCCAAATCATTCAATGACTGTACCATGTGCATAGCTTCAGAACATCCTATCCATGTTGAACAAACTGCAAATAAGATACCACTCAACAAAGGTTGGCCAACGGTTGTTGTTATTCTTGTCACACGCACCACCATCCGATTCCACCGTGGTCCTATATTGCGTACACACAAAACACCCAGAAACTCCAGCCCCAATACAACAGCCGAGCAAACCGCTGGGAGAAATCGAACTGGGGGATCTCGTGACTAGATAAATCCATACAAAATCCATCGAAAAATGTCATGCTAAGGCATGAATCAACAAAAAAATTGCTCCTATCTGGGGGATTTGAACACAAGGAAAAACCTTAGAATCACGATCTAGAAGAAGTTGTTGCCAAAGTCCCGACTCCGAGCTTCTAGCGCCCCTCAAGCGCTCTCTCCATTAGAGAACTTGACTCCCTCCTCCTCGATCACTAAGCACTCGCACGCGGGGTCAATCTCTGATGAGGAGCTCAGCGCACACCCGCGCGCCTCGCTCTCCGCCGACGATCTCCCGCTACCCACGCGTGGGTGGGAGGGGGGAGAGGGGATCTCCGACGACGAACTTGACGCCCTCCGTGCGCCATCTCCCTCTCCGCCGGTGAGCTCGGGGCAGTGTCGCTCTCGCCCGTCGAATCGCCCCTACAACCTTACCGAGACACAGGAATTGGGAAAGGGGAAATGGGATGGGAGAGAGACGAACACGCCGTGTGCCAGGTGGGTCCCTGAGGTGGGAAACTGTCGGAACGTTCCAGTCACACGCGCATGACGATGCGTCGGTCAGGTAGGATCGGACGGTCACAAATCGATGGCTCGGGAGAGCAAACCGGCCACCGTACATTTTTTAGCAATTGGGAAAAATATAAATCTAGACAAACTCAAGTTACTTGTTTGGGAGGATGGGAGTACAAACTTCAGCTACGCTAGGTTCCTACCATGCACGACAGAGCTTCAAACCTGTAATTAACTAGGTTACTAAATAATGCAACAAACGATACTAGTTAGTTAGGTGTAAACATATGGATCAAACTCGTGTGGGCCTATATTCTCCCCATCCTGCAGCAAGTCGTACTTCCAGCTCTTGCCTCCGTCGACGCTGTCCCGGCACTCCCGGCCCTCCGCGGCGGCGAGCCGGCGCCTGGCCACCCGGCGGACGACGGCATCGACGGCGACATCGAAGGCGTCCTTGAAGGTGACGCCCTTGGCGGCCGCCGGGTCCCTGTACATGACGGTGGGTATGAGCCGGATGACCTCCTCCCGCATCTGCGCAACCTTGGCCGGCGGTATCCCGGCGAGCGCCTCCTCGATGCTGGCGTTCTTGCCGACGACGTCGCCGTGGTGGATGAAGACGGAGTAGGTCCTGTAGTCCCTGGGCAGGTGCCAGATGTACTGGAGGTAGGCGGAGATGGGGTGGAAGAAGACCGGGATGCAGCCGGCGAGGATGCTGTCGAAGGTGGACTTGCGCGTGTACCCGTCCCCGCGCGGCTGCACGCAGAACTCGGCGCTCTCCAGCAGCCGCATCGTCCGCCCCGGCCCCGGCGTGAACGCTGTCGTCGTCGTGCTCGCGAGCATGGCGCAGCGGCTCGACCTGCCGCACTCCTCCATGATCTGGGACCGCACGGTCCTCTTGCTGCTGGGGCGGGACGCGCCCGCGAAGCCCCACAGCCACCTGCGCTCCGCCCGCCGCATCCGGTCCTGCCAGCTGGACACGTCGGCGTCGGAGGAGGCGTGGAAGTGCGACGGGAACGGCACGGCGAAGTCGTGGCCGTGGTACGGGCTCGCCTCCGTGGTGAGCACCGTGGCGTTGCGGATCGCGGGGTAGGACAGGAGGGAGTTGCCCTTGCCGGCGGCGCCGAGCGCGCGGAGGAAGTCCCAGCTGCCGCGCCCTGTGACCAGGAAGTGGTCGCGCCCGCCCATGGCGCGCCACTCGGGCCGCCGGAGGAGCCACTCCACGAGGGCGCGCGGCAGGGCCTCGCGGGCTGAGACGTCGGCCGGGATCTCCCGGTCCTGGTACCTCACCACGTCCAGCCCGGCGTAGAACGGGATGTACACCGCGGCGGCGGCGGCGGGGTCGGACGTGAGGCACTCGTGCCGCTTCATCCGGGCATGGAAGATCAGAGCCAGCATGAACTGATTGGTGTCATAGGCCCCCTTCTCGGGAAGCGAGCCGCCCTCGCCGCCACCAGTGATCGACGGGCCGAACCCGTCGTTGGCCACATGCGTGCACACGTCGGGGAAGGCGGTGAGGTTGCGACAGTCGCGGACGAGGTCGGCGTTGAACCGCGGCGGCAGGTCGTACATGTACACGTACCGGCCGGCGCACCTGTCCTCCCGGAGCCCGAGCTGGACCGCCGTCGACGTGTTGAGCCGGGAGACGATATTGACTCCGCCGCCGCCGCCGGTAGGCTCTGCTGCGCTGCCTGCTAGTAGTTGCAAGCTGGTGGAGCGCTGGAGGAAGAATATGACGGCCCAGAACATGGTGCAGAAAAACACCACGTAGAGCATCCGAGACGGCCGGACGACGCCGGCTGACGGGTGCTTCTCGTCGGCGCCGGCCGCGCCGTCGCTCTCGATGCTCCGAGAGAAGGCCTTCGTCATCGGTGGTGCGAGCTAGCAGGTGCACTGCAGCGTGCAGGTAGCGCCTGTACAAAAGCACAGGTTGACCTGCCATGCGATGCTCCGACCAGTGCAAGGCTTCTCTCGCTACTACGCTCCATTAGTAATTAATAGCTCATCAGCGTGCCAAACTATGCGCGCGCAGGTACCCATGACGATGATCAAGTTGACTACATTAAATGGTACTCTTTGAATTACCATGCCTTTTCTCATACCGATACATAGATCATTGGAGCAGGATTGGATTTCGAGCGCACAGATCATTCATTCAAACCAAGTCTACACTTCGTATCTAATAGTAATGGTTTGCATCTTATGATTTTGGGTGATATCAGGAAAAGCAATGTGTTTTGCATATGATTTTGTCCCGTGTTACACTTTCCTCCTTAATTATAGTGTCATTAGCGGACTCGCATTTTGCTGAGAGCCGAGTGCGCGCTAAACTGATTTTTCGGCCACTCATTTCGAGTGTAGTCCATCTACGCGGGGCTAGTCAGACCGTTTACTCTTTGGAAAACGATACCATTCCTCAGGGGATAACGCATCGCGATCCCCCGGGTCGCTTCCTTCATGTTCTGCGTCCAGCCACGCCTCGCGCTCGTGCCGCCAAGTTGCCGTGTCCTTGTCGCCCAGCCATGCTGCCCACGCTGCTGCGCCGTCGGCTGCTCCGCCCACGCGCCTGCACCGCCCCACTGGCGCTGGCTGCTCCACCCAAGCGCCTGCCCACTCCGCCCTAGCCTCGCCGGAGTAGAGTACCTGCAGCGCCGTCTTCCCCATCCTCGATGTTCCTCTCGCTGGAGCGCCGCCTGATTCCGCCGGCGAGTGTCCTGGCTTCGGTAGCACGACACCTAGGATTTACCACCACGCGGGTCCCTACTGCTCCGCCATCTTGCACCTCTTGCCGGCCACCAAGCTCGCGTCGACCATTTTCCTCCGTCTCCATTGATGTCGTTGGAGTATGCTACCGACAGAGGTGGCGAGTTTTGCTATATGTGGTCAGTGGCGGTGCTACAATCGAGCTTTACTTTTGCTATAGACGGTCGGTGTTTTAGCTACCGACGGCCGACGAATTTGCTACGGACGGAGCGGCGGATTTTTGTGTTGGGGATTTTTTTGCAGTGGCCACAGGATTTGCTACATACATATATTATTTTTGCTCCAACCGTTGTGTGCTTTTGCTACAATATTATAAAACTTTTGTTACAAGATGACCGACGACGATAGTCTCCGGGAAAGTATTTTTGCTTGGTAGCAAATTTTTTGCTACAAAGTCTCCGGCGAAATCTGTTTTTTGCTACATTAGCACATTCTGTTTGCTACCACCGTTTTGTGGTGTTGCTACAATATCACAATTTTTTTTGCTACGAGGTCTCCGATAAGGTTTTTTCAGCGAGTCTCTGGTGATATTTTTCGGCGAAGTCGGTTTTGCTATATTAGTAAAAAAATGTTGCTACAAAGTCTCCGGCGAGTTCTCCGGTAAGGTCTCCGGCGAGCGTTGTCTTTTTTGTTCTGTTTTTACGCGAACCTTTTTTGCTACAATGTAGCAAAACTAGGCATTATGTAGCAAAAGCGGAATTTAGTGTAGCAAAAGCGGGTTCAAAAGGACATGTGTCAGCAGAAGGACCCGAGGGATCAGAAATTTTGATCCCCGGGGGACGCGTAGCACTCCCCTTACTCTTTTGTCTAGATTCTATTATAAAGTAAAAAAACTTTATACAATCTACTACAATGTACTCTTTAAAAGTATCGAAAAGTATTTTATAGATCCGGTCCGTAAAATAGAAAGACTCTATAGAACCGTCCACCGGACTTATTGACATACAACAAAGGACTCTATATATTTACTGTTTTTACATAAATTTTCTATATTAAAAATTAGACTCGTTTTGAAGAGCTCGCCATGACAAAGTCAAATATGCAAATAAAATTAAATTTTGCATTTTTCTTATAAAAATTACTCACTGTTTTTAGTTTCTAGTACATATGGAAAATGGAATCTAGTCAAAAGTCAAAAGCAGGCGGGTCTCATGTCCAAACAAAATATGTGGATGAGAAATCAGCTCCGCGTGCATTCCGCTCGTACATGGACTTATCGGTCGTTAGCATTTTCACTACTCATTCCACCTCCATTTCTTAAAAGCAGGCGTGAAAAGTTAAACAATGTCGAGTTTGACCAAAGTTATTGTAAAATGTATTAACATTTGCATTATCAAATCTCTATCATTACATACATTAGTATAAAATAAGGATATTTCTGTTGTAACTTGCTCGAGCTCAAGTCGAAGGTGGAGCGCACGGAGACCCATGTCAAAGTGGCAGGGGGACTTCAATCTCATTCGTTTTACTGAAGACAAGAGCTTGGCGAACGTGAACCTCCTTAGGATGTGTATGTTTAACGACCGCATCGCCGAACTTGCCTTGAGGGAGATTGCTCGGGTGGGTGCCAGGTACACTTGGATGAATAAGCATCTAGACCTGATCTGCAATGATCTTGATTATGTCTTTGCATCGGCGGAATAGGAAGTCGCCTTCCCGTTGTGCTCGCTTTGGGCGGTCATCAGGGTCGGCTTCGGACCATATCCCACTCCTCTTATCAGGAGGAGGCAACCCACCTAGATTGAATCGCTTCCACTTTGAGTCCTTTTGGCTTAAACAACCAGGGTTCATGGAGGCCGTTCGAAATAGGTGGGTAGAGGCAGAGTATATTGTGTGGTTGATGTATGGTACCATTGTGCCAATGCCTCATGCTAACTTATGAGTGGACGGGGAAGAACCTAGGGGCTGCTCTACGAGGTCAGAAAGAGAATCTGCTACAGGAGATCCAGGCGCTGGATCAGGAAGCGGATAGTGTGGGACTCTCTGCTGAGGCTTGGTCCCATAGATACTCCCTGGAAAACTCCATTATGAAGATCTATAAGGGAGAGGAGGCTTTCTGGTGCCAGTGGAGCTGCCAGAACTAGAGTCTTTAGGGGGAACCGAACACATCCTACTTTCTTACCATCGCGAATGGCAGGCATAAGAAGTGCTCCATCCCGTTCCTCTAGGAGGAGGATACCCTTTTGGAAGACCAAAAGGATATCTCCACCCATATTTACACTTTCGATAAAGACTTATTCTTGACACCACCGTGTTCGGGGATCTCGCTGGCCCCTGACTTCTGGAGGGAGGGGTCCATGGTTACCTGTGTAGAAAATGCGGAACTCACACTCCCATTTCTTCACACAGTCGTAGTTTTGGCGATTAAGACTATGAAAGCCAATTCGTCCCATGGGCCGGATGGGCTTCCTGTCATGTTCTTCCAGACTTTCTAGGAGCAGTTGTGGTCGGTCATTATGCCTATGTTTCAGGAGTTTTACACTAGGACTTTGGTGATGTCCAGGATGAACTTAGGCGTGATTACTCTGATCCCCAAACTAGTGGGAGACACGGATATCCGCCAATTCAGACCAATCACGGTGATCAAGCACATTTTTGCCAAAGTCTGCGCCTTACGACTCGCCTGGTCATGTAGCGCCTAACCAACCTCTCCGGTTTGCCTTATTGAAGAGACGCTTGATCCATGACGGTGTTCTTGCCTTCCATGAAATTATTCATGAGGTCAAGGTATGCCATCATAGAGGGGTGTTCCTCAAGTTAGACTTTCAGAAGGCCTATGAAAGGTTAGACCCGGCCTTCTTGAGACATGACCTCGAGAGGAGAGGTCTTGATGATAGGGTGATTAGTTGGATTATGCAGTTCGTCATGAGTGGTAGCACTGCTATTAATATCAATGGGGAAGTAGGCTCATATTTCATGCCATCCTGCCGAGTTAGACACGGGGATCCTATCTTTCCTCTTCATTTTAACTCTACTGTGGATGTCCTTGCAGAGATTTTGGATAGGGAAAAATAGCTGGCCACATATCAAGTATGGTATGGCATTTTATCCTTACCCACCTCCAATATGAGGATGATACCATGTTTATGGTTCAGGGCTCAGAGCATGATATCATTAACCTCAAATTCCTGCTACTGTGCTTTGAATCCATGTTAGGCCTCAAAATTTACTTCAACAAGAGCGAGCTCATGATATTGTGGTAGTCTGATGAGGATAGTCAGCATATCGTCGACAACCTAAACTGCAGGCTGACAGCCTTCCCATCACCTATATGGGGATGCCGATCAAGGATCTGACTCCCCTTGTAGAGAGGGTGCAATCTAAGGCTAAACCTTGAAGAACCATACTTACATACAAGGGGAGAACCATACTCACATACAAGGGGGAGCAAGACGGTCTTGATAAGTTGTTTAGGTAGCTAGGGATGGACGGATGGCCATCAAAAATACCAGAGATGAGCGAAAATTTGCATCCTCAGGATTCTTGGGGGCTTAGGGATCCAGGACGGAGCTCTGTCGGGAATTTGGATTTTGATTTGAGGTCGGGGGGAACTGTTTGCTTGTTCTGAACTTTTTTCTCCTTTCGTAGTACAGTATTGAGTTCTTAGTTCTGGCAGATTAATCTGGGGAGTACTTTGCCTAGTTACACGTACGTACGTAAATGGTGGTGTTAGCTGAGTTGGTTTGGTTGGTCGGTCAGTCGGCTGTGACAATGTATTGATGGAGTATTATCGGTTTCTTCTCAACGAAAACAGGGGCTGTAACTGTAAGCCCCTTCAAGTCGAAAGAAAAAAAATCATGTACTACTGATTATTGGATCGCTAAACAAGTAATTAAGCAAACGTTACTGATTAGCGGTGAAGAAGTGAGAGGTAGCCTCCTACAGAAGGACATGTATGAGATTTATTCTACTAGTACTATAGTACCATGGAGGCTAATTAATTAAGCTTATTGAAAGAAACTAGTACAAAGGGCTTGATCGGCGGAGCCGCCAGGAGCTACTAGAACTTGCTGTCGTTGCCATTGGCATTGGCCATGGCGGGCCTCTCGACGTCCTCCATCTCCTCCTCCCGGACGAACACCGCCTGGTCCAGCACCGACCCACCTTCCGTAGGCATCGTGGCGGCGGCAGGTGCACCGTTGGTTGCGGCGATGTCGGGGTCGGCGGGGCCGAAGACGCCCGTCTCCTGGTCGGGCACCCACGACGCGTCCTCGCCAGCGCCGGCACCGCAGACGTCGTCGATGGGCTCGTCCGGCAGCACCGCGGCGACGTGCTCCTCGCCCTGGAGCTGGATCACCTCCACGTTCTTGCAGTTGAGCGCCGCCTCCACCTGCTCCCGGGTGGTCGTGGCCGCGCCATGGACGCCCTTGTGGTCCTCCTCACGCTGCGCGCTGGCCGAGAAGTGGTTCCTGCTGGCTTCTCCGCTCCTGCGAACACGAGATGTACATCAGCCAAGAAAGATCTTTGTTTCATCTCGGCCACCAGCAGAGTCAGTCAAGGAAGGGGAAAATGTTGTTACCTGCGGGAGGCGAGCAGTGGCGGCCCGGCGCGTCCGCCGGCCACCCGGCGGCCTGCCACGGCGGCGGCAGTCAGTGCTCGCGCGGCCATGAGGACGGATGGAACAGCGGCAGCTTCCGATCGAGATCTTCCTCCTCGTGAGCTTGAGGTGGGTTCGTGGAGGCGGGGCAGAGAGCAGAGTGTGTCTGAGACGAGCAGCGGAGCAGTAGGAGTACTACGCTTATCCACCTCGAGGCTGAGAGCTCTTCGATCTCTGCGCCTCGGTGACGGTGGGCGGTGGCTATTATTTACTACTTCCCCGATGGACCGATGCCGGTGCAGGAGAAAAAAGATGGGGGGAGTAATGGCGTGGTGACACGCGACAGGGGAGATGGTCGATCGGTGGGGGTCGTGATGCGGTGGAAGGAAGAGAGCGGAGACACGACACGACCGCATACCGCCGCTGCATGCAAACCGTCCTTTTCATCGGAAGGCGACACGCGATCGCATTCGCAGGATCTTATTCTCGGCTCATATATATTCCTTGCTTCCACAGCTTTTTTTTTCCTAATATAATATTCGAAAAGTTTAGTGCTCCCTACGTAATAAAACAATTTAAAACTATATTTATAATTTCCAGACAATTACGAAACAAAATCTTAAAGTCCGCCCTTCAGGGACATCCGAGAAATGAAATCTTAAAAGTCGATAATGACTGTATCCCTACAAACATGCAAAATCTCGATTCAAAATGTTTTACATTTTGACCTACGCAAAAATTGACAAAGTTCTTCTGATTTAACTTTAGATTTGAAATCACTATATTCAGATCTACACTTTTGTCCTTTTGGTGTAGCTCAAAATACACATTAGTTCTAATTAATACATTTGGCTATTTTTTTAGTAGGCTACATCCCAATTTATTTTCAGAAACTCAAAAATATGACTTCTCATTTTTTCTTTTTAAACGAGATCGCCCAGTAACCATGGACACCAAATCTCCACTCGTATAAGTTAGATTACTAATTCACAACACTAACCGAGAATTTACTTACAGCATCTACAACTGATGATGATGTAATTAAAACTAACTTGGTGCAAACAAACTGATTTTTATACACAATATGTAAAAGAATAGCACGATAGATCAAAAAAAAAAACAGTGCTTCAACAAAAACTTTATCCGTGTTCCATGCTGCAGTTATTTTTGGCCTCCAGTGCTGCTGCATATTTAGGCCTTGTTTACTTATCCGGTATTTTTATCCCCAAAAGATACAGGGATATGCGGGGATTTGGTGTCCACCCAATACTCTCAAATCCCCTCAAATACACTTCCCAAAAAATACTCTACCATGATGTAGAGTTTTTAATCTAACCAAAAATACACTAGTGTGGAGGGGATTTGTGGGGATATTTCGGGATTATCCCCTCCGAATCCGGACTAGTAAACGACCTATCGGGGAAATTCCGGGATACGAAATAATCCCTTCCCATCCCTTCAAATACCCTAGAAGTAAACAAGGCCTTAGGGACACTGAACAGTTGTCCCAAAATAAATTACACCCATCCACGAACCGCCGGGTTATAACATCCCGTGCGTAACCATCTGCTTGCCGGAGATTGTGTCAGAGCAATAAAATGCTTTTGTGCCGGGAGGTTGATTATAGATAATGTGTTTATTGCCTATGAGTGTTTGCACACAATCAGAAAACAAAGATCGAAAACCACCTTCTTCGTACTAAAGATCGACATGATGAAGGAATACGACAGGGTTGAATGGTGTTTTCTTGCCCGTGTCCTTCAGAAGCTTGGTTTTGATCAGTCATGGGTCAATATGGTGATGAGATGTGATACATCTGTACGAATGTACTCCCTCCGTCCATAAAAAGATGTGGCAACCCTCTCTTCCGTTAGTTCATTCGTTTTTTTTTGTTGCAAAAACCTCCCTAACAAAGACAGATCAATTGAAATATAGGCTTTAATTTCAAAATTCAAACACAATTCTTGTTGATCGAGGTCTCTCCTGCCGCCGGCCTCCCGCCGGAGCTCACGGACGCGCAGGAGGTCCCGCTCGCAGCCGCCGTGAAGGGAGGCGCACAGAAGCTAGCAGCCGTCGACAGGGAGGAGCTTGTGTACGCGCAGGAGGTCGCGTCGCCCGTATCGCCGACGCGCAGGAGGTCGCGGCCGCCGACGCGCAGACGCTCGCCGGCGCCGTGCAAGGAGACGTGCAAGAGCTCGCGACCGCCGACGGGGAGGAGCTCGCAGACGCGCAGGAGGTTGCGGCCGCCCGCATCGTGCAGGAGGTCACGAACGCGACGCATGGGACGTCGCGGACGCGCGGGACATCGCGGACGCGCAGGAGGTCGCGGCCGAACAGGGAGGATCGCGCAGCTTCCTCTAGCCCCCTGTCGTCGCTCCCCCGTCTACGCAGCTTGTCACCGTACGCCGCCCCGCCGCCGAGGAAGGAGGTCGCGGGCGCCCGCGGCCGTCGTGCAGGGAGGTGATCAGGAAATCGAGGCCACCGGACAGGGAGGACCGCACAGCTTCCTCTAGCCCCCGACATCGTTCCCCCACCTCCGCAGCTCGTCACCGTCCGCCGCCCCTCCGCCGAGGAAGGAGGTCATCGACGAGGAGGTCATCACCTTCTTCTGACGACGAGTACAAGGTAACTGAAACAGAAACAGAAACTGCCATGTTATTCATGTAATCTTGCTAGCTTCTGACTCAAACCGGCTAAGAAAATCTGTGCTGTGTTAACTCCTGAATTGTCTACTCGTGCATTGTGTTGTGTCAAAAGGAAATGTGCAAGTTGATCTGAACCTGTCTCTTGCTATTTTGTGCATCGCCTGAATCTTGACCAGATGACAGGAGATGTTTGCCTGTTGATGATCTATCTTTTCAGGTCTGATTTTCACTTGTGATCTGTAACTCTTCTCAAGATCCTTTTCCTCTCTCTGCACTTGTTGGAAGATGAAGATTCAGTGTTGTGGTCAATCTTTTGCCAGTCAGTAGTTGCTCTTTGCTCTTCTGTCAATCTTCTGTCAGTCAGCAGTCAACAGTTTTTAGAGTTTTTCTTGTTACTGAAAGTTTGGAGTGTCCAGCGATACTTCAGATTAGTACATATGGAAGATGCAGAGTGTTCTTGTCTATTGTGAACTCGGTCAGATTTCTCGGTGGCAGCGACAAACCGGAAAGATCTCAGATGTAATTTCCCATGTTTCCCTCATCTGTTCATGATCTCAGATTTCTCGATTTTTCATGATCTGAAACTGACACTGAAACTGAAACAAGTACATGATCTGCTTGCAAAGCCTGCAAAGTTTGTTTGAATTTTAATCCAGACTGACATTGTATTTTCTTGTGTATATACGAGTTGTTGGAATTTTGGCCCAAATATTCTAGCCCATTTTCTATTTCAATAATTCCTGAAAATCCTAGAGGCCCATGTGGCCCATTCATGCAAGACAAGAGGTGGGACAAATGTTTAGTCCCACGTTGCTAGTTGAGTGGAAGTTGGACCAGCTTATAAGGTGAGCTCTTCTACCACTTGGTAAAAGGATGAGAAGGAGAAGGAGAGAGTTCCACACGCGCGCTCCTCCTCCTCCTCGCTCGCCTCGCCACGCCTCGTCACGACGCGCGCGCGCGCCGCGGGTTGCGGGAATATCGCCGAGCCGAGCTTTATTTTGCCACGCATGAATGGTATATGAACAGATATACGAAGGTGTAACGTTTGCTTTGAATGAACGTTTAATACGAGTTAAATGCGCCTGCTCGTTTCATCTTCTGCACCGTCTGCCTTCTCCTCTGCGCCTATAAGAGAGAGAGGTCGCGCCTCCTCTCAGTTGCGCTGTTACACATCTCTTGCCTTGAGTTCCAGAGCACTGCGCTACTTCCATCTTCCCCATCCCGTCTTGCGGCGTGCACCGCGAGCCGGGACAGTAGGCCTCCGAGACCCCGCTGCTTCGAGTCCTGTACGGGAGAAGGGCGATAAGGTTTTTGGGGAGCGCTATCAGCGCGACTACTGGCTTCGTCACGGACTCCCTCACAGATAGCGACGTCTTCCCCGACGAGGACTTCTTCCCCGACATCAGCACCCTCTTCCTCGACGACATGGCCAATGACGGTTCCAATGCCGGCGGTTCTACTTCTGCTACTGCCGTGTACAACTTCTGTCTCAATCTTGTTCTGATTCTATCCAGAGTTTTATGCCTTGTAGTTTGTTTGGCTATATGCCTTATTTTGTATTCGCTATTTAACATGATTAGTATATTACCTATTATTCTAGTCATGTTTTATCTAGTGTTTATTATGAATAATTCGCTTGGTAAATTGCTCTATTTCTCAACAATCCAAAAACCTCATTTCAGGCAATTTGCCCCAAGTGGCTTTGTTGCTTCTATGAAGCCACCTGTGTTTGAAGGTGTGAATTACAAACGGTGGCGTGCGAGAGCAGTGCTCTGGTTTCAGACCATGAGCTGCTATAACGCCATCTATGGCGCACCTGAGGGGGAACTTAATCCCGCTCAGGAAGAGGCGTTCCAAAAACTTGATACTACTTTCAAGGCTGCCTTGATCAGCATCCTTGGCGACAATATTGTCGATTCATATCTGTCATTCAGCAATGGCAAAGATATGTGGGATGCGCTCGAGAGAAAATTTGGAGTCTCTGATGCTGGCAGTGAACTGTATGTCATGGAACAATTCTATGACTATAAGATGATTGATGACCGCTTCATTGTGGAGCAGGCTCATGAGATACAGTCACTTGCCAGGGAGCTTGAGCACTTCACTTGTGTGTTACCGGACAAGTTTGTTGCCGGAGGCATTATTGCCAAACTTCCCCAGTCATGGAGGAATTTTGCTACTTCTCTGAAGCACAAGAGACAAGAGTTCTCCGTGACGGATCTCATTGGGACTCTTGATGTGGAAGAGAAGGCGAGAGCAAAAGACACACGTGCTCGAAGTACCGAGGGAGGTTCTAATGCCAACCTGGTACAGAAAAGGAACTTCCAGCCTTACAAGTTCAAGAACAAAGGCAAGTTTGATGACAAAGGAAAGTTCGATGGAAAGAACAAGGCCTCACAGTCTACCAGCTTCAAGAAGAAGACTGATAAGAGGAAAGGTGCTTGTCATGTGTGCGGTGATCCTAATCATTGGGCTCCTGCTTGTCCCAACCGCTTTGACAAACGCCAACATGGGAAGAGCAGCAAGACTGCTAATGTTGTCATGGGCGACGTTGAGATGAAAGATGTTGGGTATGGTATATTACCTACTGTTCTTTCATTATGTCATTCTCCTGATTGGTGGATTGACACGGGCGCTAATGTACATGTCTGTTCTGATATTTCCATGTTTTCTTCATATCAGGTCAGAGGGACTCAAACCGTGCTGATGGGGAACGGCTCGCATGCTTCTGTTCATGGTGTTGGTACGGTCGATCTGAAGTTCACTTCGGGAAAGACTGTGCGCCTGAAGAACGTGCATCATGTTCCCTCAATAAATAAAAATCTTGTTAGCGGATCTCTTCTGTGTCGAGATGGCTACAAGATTGTATTTGAGTCCAATAAATTTGTAATTTCGAAGTATGGAACCTTTATTGGTAAAGGCTATGAATGCGGAGGCTTGTTCCGCTTATCTCTGTCAGACATTTGTAATAAAGTTGTTAATCATATTTACACAAATTTTGAATCAAATGTCTGGCACTCTCGTCTTTGTCATATTAATTTTGGTTGTATGACGCGACTAGCCAAAATGAATTTAATCCCTGATTTCTCAACTGTTAAGGGATCTAAGTGCCAAGTCTGCGTGCAAGCTAAACAACCTCGCAAGTCACATACGACTGCAGAAGTGAGAAATTTAACACCACTAGAGCTCATACATTCTGATCTTTGTGAGATGAATGGTGTGTTGACAAAAGGTGGAAAGAAATATTTCATGACTTTGATCGATGACTCTACGAGATATTGTCATGTGTATCTTCTGAAATCAAAAGATGAGGCTTTGAGTTTCTTCAAAATCTATAAAGCTGAGGCAGAAAATCAACTTGATCGAAAGATTAAGAGGCTTAGGTCTGATCGTGGTGGAGAGTATTTTTCCAACGAGTTTGATTCTTTTTGTGCGGAACATGGTATAATTCATGAGAGGACGCCTCCCTACTCACCCCAGTCAAATGGAGTAGCCGAAAGAAAGAACCGTACTCTAACAGATTTGGTTAACGCCATGTTAGACACATCGGGTCTTTCTAAGGAATGGTGGAGGGAGGCATTATTGACCGCGTGTCATGTCCTAAACCGAGTTCCCACAAAGAACAAAGAAATTACTCCATTCGAAGAATGGGAGAAGAAAAGACTAAAACTCTCTTACTTACGTACTTGGGGTTGTTTGGCAAAGGTTAATGTACCAATCCCCAAGAAGCGCAAGCTTGGACCAAAAACCATTGATTGTGTTTTTCTGGGCTATGCTTTTCATAGCATTGGTTATAGATTCTTGATAGTAAAATCTGAAGTACCTGACATTCATGTCGGTACAATCATGGAGTCGACTGATGCGACTTTCTTTGAGGATATATTTCCAATGAAGGATAAACCTAACTCATCAAATCCGGAGATACCTAGTTCATCTAATCAGGAATTTGCTATATTCTCTGAACCTATCATTCCGATTGAACACTCTGAAAGTCCTAAGGAGGATGACAATGAAATTCCTAAAAGGAGCAAGAGACAAAGGACTGCAAAGTCTTTTGGTGATGATTTCATTGTGTACCTTGTAGATGACACTCCCACTTCCATTTCAGAAGCTTATGCATCTCCTGATGCTGACTACTGGAAGGAAGCTGTTCATAGTGAGATGAATTCCATCTTAGCTAATGAAACATGGGAGATCACTGATCGTCCTTATGGGTGCAAACCTGTAGGATGTAAATGGGTGTTCAAGAAGAAACTAAGGCCTGATGGTACTATTGAGAAGTACAAGGCAAGGCTTGTAGCCAAGGGTTATACCCAAAAGGAAGGTGAAGACTTCTTTGACACTTACTCACCTGTAGCAAGGTTGACCACCATTCGAGTACTACTTTCTCTGGCTGCCTCACACGGTCTTCTCGTTCATCAAATGGACGTTAAGACGGCTTTCCTAAATGGAGAGTTGGATGAGGAAATCTATATGGATCAACCAGATGGTTTTGTAGTAAATGGTCAAGAAAGAAAAGTGTGCAAGCTACTGAAGTCTTTGTATGGTCTTAAACAAGCACCTAAGCAGTGACATGAAAAATTTGATAAAACCTTAACCGTTGCAGGCTTTGTTGTAAACGAAGCTGACAAGTGCGTATACTATCGCCATGGTGGGGGTGAGGGAGTCATCCTTTGTTTGTATGTTGATGACATACTGATTTTCGGAACCAACCTTAATGCAATTAAGGAGGTCAAAGATTTCTTATCTCGTTCCTTTGAGATGAAGGATCTGGGAGTAGCTGATGTCATCCTGAACATCAAGCTATTGAGAGATGATGATGGTGGGATTACATTGCTTCAGTCCCACTATGTGGAAAAGATCTTGAGTCGTTTTGGGTATAGCGACGTCAATTTTTCTCCTACACCGTATGATCCTAGTGTGTTGCTTCGAAAGAATCGAGGAAATGCTAGAGACCAACTAAGATACTCTCAAATTATTGGCTCGCTTATGTATTTAGCTAGTGCCACGAGACCTGACATCGCCTTTGCTGTAAGCAAACTCAGTCGATTTGTCTCAAATCCAGGAGATGATCACTGGCATGCTCTTGAGAGAGTTATGCGATATCTAAAAGGCACTGCGAGCTATGGCATACACTATACCGGGTATCCAAGGGTACTAGAGGGTTATAGTGATTCAAATTGGATATCTGATGCTGATGAGATAAAGGCCACGAGTGGATATGTTTTCACACTTGGTGGTGGCGCTGTTTCTTGGAAGTCTTGCAAGCAGACCATCTTAACGAGGTCAACTATGGAAGCAGAACTCACAGCACTAGACACGGCCACTGTTGAAGCAGAGTGGCTTCGTGAACTCTTGATGGACTTACATGTGGTTGAAAAACCTATACCCGCAATTCCAATGAACTGTGATAATCAAACTGTGATTATTAAGGTGAACAATTCTAAGGATAATATGAAGTCCTCAAGACATGTGAAGAGGAGATTGAAATCTGTCAGGAAAATGAGAAACTCCGGAGTTATTGCATTGGATTATATCCAAACATCTAAAAACTTGGCAGATCCCTTCACAAAGGGTCTATCACGCAACGTGATAGAAAATGCATCGAAGGAGATGGGTATGAGACCCACAATTTGAGCTTTCCACAGTGGTAAACCACTCTATGTGATCGGAGATCCCGTGAATTAGAATTGGGAAACAAGCTGTTGGTTAGCTGAGAGGAAAGTATCCCTACTTTAATAAATACCACTCCATAAAGATGCAATACTTTCCTATTCTGCATGGCAGGTTGATTTATTATCTTAATGTGTTCTAAGTGGCTTATCCTAAGCAAAGATGTTGTCCTGCAGAACATCTTTTGAAGAACACACCTATATGAGTCTGACTGTTAAAACGTCGCAGTCTATGAGAGTGGGGTGCTCTCTAATAAACTCATGAAAGGTCATGGAGTATGACGTATAAGCTCCACCCGCGGGGAAGTCCCACGGTAGCCCAGTATCGGTCAAGACTTCGTGTGAAGCTAGATTGCAGCAAACTTGCAGTTCAAGGCATAGTCCACTGTACAAGTTGCAACCTAGTGTAGCATAGAATTCTAAGTGGAAGTTCAACTTAACAGTCTCCACTATATTACCGGTATATAAACAGTGTTTTGGAACCAAAGGCAGATTACATGTGCCTCTGGGATCTGGTGGGGGATTGTTGGAATTTTGGCCCAAATATTCTAGCCCATTTTCTATTTCAATAATTCCTGAAAATCCTAGAGGCCCATGTGGCCCATTCATGCAAGACAAGAGGTGGGACAAATGTTTAGTCCCACATTGCTAGTTGAGTGGAAGTTGGACCAGCTTATAAGGTGAGCTCTTCTACCACTTGGTAAAAGGATGAGAAGGAGAAGGAGAGAGTTCCACACGCGCGCTCCTCCTCCTCCTCGCCACGCCACGCCACGCCTCGTCACGACGCGCGCGCGCCGCGGGTTGCGGGTTGCGGGTTGCGGGAATCTCGCCGAGCCGAGCTTTATTTTGCCACGCATGAATGGTATATGAACAGATATACGAAGATGAATGGTATATGAACAGATATACGAAGGTGTAACGTTTGCTTTGAATGAACGTTTAATACGAAGGTGAAACGTTTGCTTTGAATTGAATGGACGTTTAATACGAGTTAAATGCGCCTGCTCGTTTCATCTTCTGCACCGTCTGCCTTCTCCTCTGCGCCTATAAGAGAGAGAGGTCGCGCCTCCTCTCAGTTGCGCCCCGCTGCTTCGAGTCCTGTACGGGAGAAGGGCGATAAGGTTTTTGGGGAGCGCTATCAGCGCGACTACTGGCTTCGTCACGGACTCCCTCACAGATAGCAACGTCTTCCCCGACGAGGACTTCTTCCCCGACATCAGCACCCTCTTCCTCGACGACATGGCCAATGACGGTTCCAACGCCGGCGGTTCTACTTCTGCTACTGCCGTGTACAACTTCTGTCTCAATCTTGTTCTGATTCTATCCAGAGTTTTATGCCTTGTAGTTTGTTTGGCTATATGCCTTATTTTGTATTCGCTATTTAACATGATTAGTATATTACCTATTATTCTAGTCATGTTTTATCTAGTGTTTATTATGAATAATTCTCTTGGTAAATTGCTCTATTTCTCAACACGAGTCACCCATCAATGGAAGTTCTAGACTTACTTTCTGTTTTTCTTGTGCCAAGACTGGTTGGCACGATGACGATGGCGTGTTATAAGATGAATATGAAGACGGTGTCCGCTGCTGCCAAGAAGTTAAACATCAATTATTAGGATAGCAAAAGGAGATGATATGCATATTAGTAGTGTGATATGAATATGCATTTACTGGAAATTTAGTATTTACTTTGAAATTTAGACAAGCTACTCATATGCATTATTCATGTTGCAGAGAAGAAGATACCATCCATTTCACGGCAATGCTGAAAATTGATAAGAAAATAGTGCTTTCCAATGTGTAAGTTTCAATTGTCCCTGACCTACAAGGACGAATTAATAATGTCGATAATATTTAATCTTCTCTTTGCACAGCTATATAAAAAACAAATTAAGGATGAAACACAACTATGTAAAATGGTTTCCAAGAGGAAGGAGGCACCCCATAGTGCATTGGATGTGTGGAAATATAACAGGATGCGTCAAAAGGACATCTTCTCTGAACCTTTGATACATGATAAGTTACTATGATAAATTCATCTAGTGTATTCTTGTTCTCAAAACAAACAATGTCATGATCCCAATATCGTTCTTTTTATAGGAATGTGTACTGCCCTGCAAAATACCTACTTCCTCAAGATTCCTCGAGATTTTGCTGCCCAAGAAGTTGTTGCTATTGATTTGGATGCCCAAGAAGATGTTGTTCTCGACTTGAACGAGATCCCTCGAGATTTTGCTGCCCAAGAAGTTGTTGCTCCTGATTCGGATGCCCAAGAAGTTGTTGTTCTCGACTTGAACGAGATCCCTCGAGATTTTGCTGCCCAAGAAGTTGTTGCTCCTAATTTGGATGCCCAAGAAGTTGTTGTTCTCGACTTGAACGAGGTCCCTCGAGATTTTGCTGCCCAAGAAGTTGTTGCTATTGATTTGGATGCCCAAGAAGTTGTTGTTCTCGACTTGAATGAGATCCCTCGAGATTTTGCTGCCCAAGAAGATGTTGCTCCCAATTTGGATGCAGAAGAAGAAGAAGAATATGCTCAAGATGTTGATCATCCAAAACCAGAACTAACAAATGAGCAAAGGTTTGGTGTATAATTTGCGTTGGAAGTAATTAAGAGTAGAGACGGGGGAATAGAAACAACAGACAAGGACCTCATTGCATGTATGCTAAATACAAGTGTCCGAACTGTTGAAAGAATATGGGCCAAAGCCCATGGACAGATTGAACGAAACGAAGAAGTTGATGTTTCAAACCAGAAGAAGGGCAATGTTGGCCAAAAAAGAAAGATCTGGATCTGCCGAGGGTGGCGATAATACCACTCAACAAAAGGAAGACCATTCAAGGTCTAGCAAGATCATTGGGTGTGAGCCACTCAACTTTACACCTTAGGTTCCAGTTGAGAGACCTAACACGACACAGTAGCCGATTGAAGCCTTTGATTACGCCAGCAAACAAGCTCAAGAGACTGGAGTTCTGCGTCTCGATGCTCGACGAGGACCAATTGACAACTCCTTGTCATTTCTTCAAGAAAATGGACAACATCGTCCATATTGACGAAAATTGGTTCTACATGACAAAGGAAAATAACAACTACTACCTACTTCCCGATGAACCTCGACCATTCCGCACGGTGCAGAATAAGAACAACATTGGGAAGGTGATGTTCTTGACAGCTTGTAATGCCCGGAAAATATTCCGAAATAAAATTGCGTGTTATTTTTTATTTTGCATCATCATGATATCATGCATACTTTTGACCTAAAATATTTTAACCAAAAGCCTATTTTATTTTCTAATTAGTCCCCTTCTTTAATTTCAAATCAAAACCCTGATGTTTTCTAGATCTTTTATTTGTCTAAAAACTATTTATATAAGTATATTTAAAAATAAAATAAATAAATAAAAATGTTCATGGGGGAGGCAGCCAGCCGCCAGGCCCAAAAGCCCTGCAGCCAGCGACCTACAACCCCATCGAAACCCTAATCCTCCTAGACCTGCACACACACACTTGGCCGCCGCCACTACCCATCCACGCACGCCACCCACACCTACTTGACCCTCACGCACACACCTCACCCAACACGACACAGCCTGTACGCAACACACACAACGCACGTCATGACACACGCACCCAACGTGACCAGGAACTGCACGAAGACTCGCGACCCCATCCTCTCGTCTCTCTGCTCTCGAGCGCTTGCCCTCCGCCGCCGCTCGCTGCTCTCCTCCCTCACCCTCCTCTCTCAGAACCCTGACCTCCGCCTCTCTATCCGGCCGCCGCCCACGTGGTCCCTGTTGTCGCCGCCTCCTGGACTAGCTCGAGCCCGAGCTCCTCCGGCCGTAGACGCATCGTCCTCCTCCACCTCCCTGTGGTCCTCCTCTCCGGAGCCCCTGGCCGCCGCCTGTATGTCTCCACGCGGCCACGCCCCAAGCTCCGCCTCCCGGGGCGAGCAGAGCCGGCGTCTCCTCGCCGTCGCCCTTGGAGCCTCGCCACTGCCGGTCCTCTGTCGAGCCGCTGCGACCCTCTGCCGTGAACCCCGCTGCCGATCTACCCCGTCCTTTGACGCCTCGCCGCCGTTCTGAGCTCACCGGCCACGTCGCCAGCCGCCGTCCCCTTCACAGCCTCCTCGACCTCCGCCTGCAGCGCCGTCGTGGCCCCCTCCGCAAGCACTGCCTCCTGCAGCACGTCGTCGTCCCCGTGGCGCCGCCTCTGCCCGCCGTGTTGCCGTCGGCTCCCTCACCTCCAGCGCTGATGTGCGTCCGTCTGTGGCAGCACCGGCGTGGGCAGGCCGCCCGTGGAGCACGGCCTCGACCCAGCGGTCCCGTTCTTCTTCGGCTCTCCGCGTGTTCTCGATGCTCGTCATCCACACCGTGGCCTTGACCCTGATGGCTCCGTGTTCAAGCTGAAGTCTTCGTCATGTCGTATTGCTATCCAAGTATCAGGTTGCCATGGTCTCCATCGACAACATGCACTCTATGGATTCTTCTGCTGCTACATGTTGGAGTACATAACACGCTAGCATGTGCCCCTTCCATCTTGTATGCTCGACTTGGAACTCTACAAAGATCTCTGACATGGGTACTTCCACTTGGTGCCGGGAACTGTCCAAGACTCTCAAGATACTCGCAAGGTGTCGCGTCCGCGTACCTGTAAACCGCCAAGATCTTTGGGACGACAAGATCAACATCCACCCAGACAAACCCCAGGAACCACGCCGAGATGCTAAGGTCTACCTCATGGATCCAAGCACGATCCTGGAGTCCGATGCTCAAGACCGATCCCGAAGCCCGAATCCGAAGACTGATCTCGTCGGAACCAAGTTCTTCGAACCCCAACGTGTGATCTTTATCCGAGCCCTTATTTTATAAATTGCCATATTAAACTTGTTGCATATTAAATCGTTCATACTCGCATACATATTTATTTGTTGGGGGTACTTTGTCGTTTCACCTAAATTAAATATGGAGACCATATGCGGGTTATATTTATATTATCTCGACTCCATTTAAATTTGTGTAGCTCACACATGCCATGCTTTTTCCTTGCTAATCAATATTTAATTTGTGGGGTAGTTAAATAACTTGAACCTAATAATAAATGTCGGGATCCCGATTCCGCTTAATATTGCTAAGTAGGACCGCATATTGCCATGTCATGCATCATATCATAATCATGCCAGATCTTCCGTCCTAGTATTAAATATTGCATCCGTTGTCTCTTCTAGTGTTTTGCTTCTTCGCGGACTAGGCCGATGAGTTGATGCGAGTGTCGACCCGATCCTCGGGTGAACCTTCGACAATGTTTTTAGGCGAGCATTCTCCCTCTTCTACCTATTTTGCATTTATAGTCTTTACTTCCTTCATTTGATCTATTGCTATCCTTATTATCGATGCTATAGTACCGTTCCATTAATTATCTGCTCCACTATATTGCATTGGTTATCCTATTGCCTTGTTTGTTTAGCTATCTTTGTCCTTGCGAGTCATAGGCATGCTTAGTACCGCTCTCATACAGGTGGAACATAATACTTGGATATGGTTGGCGATAAGATAATTAATCTAATATTGTTGGTTATGGTTTCACCTAATGATAAGGCCCGGCAGGGACCACCTTTGGGAACTGTTTGAGCCGACCTAGGACCCGTTCGTTCTACGATACCAGTTCTGAGTTGATCGCGCTAACCAAACGTGGGGCCTATGGGATCCCCCCTCAACTACCGGCGCTATTCGTATATCCAGAGGGTTACAAAATTGGTTTTCCATTTGGTGCATACGCATAATATGTTCTCGAACATGGGTGAGTTGATATGTCTTCGGACTTGATATTTTGGTAGATTTCCATGGCTTGCATACATAAATCGCGGTACACGGTGGCGGCACCCACGGTGTGTACAAGTTACCCCGCAGGGCCCGATCCACCAGTGGACGCAAACGCTGTGCCTCCCTCGAGAATCGTCGTAACTCTTGGTTGGTTCCCCATAGTAGGTGATGCCTCTGGATATGCACGTAGTTATGGGACAGTTCTTGTTGTGAGATTCGGATGGCACACGTAATATGTTGCCTGATGGGTTGAGCATGCGTTCGGGTACAGTAGTGCACCCCTGCAGGGTAAATCTTTTCGAGAAGCCGTGTGTCCACGGTTATGGACGCCTCAGGAGTACAGTGTCATGATCATAGATAACGCTACTAATGATTTGCCTTCTTAATAATATGACTAGTAATTAGCCTTATCAACTAAACACCTGCTTAACTAAAATTGCCACCGTGTGTGTTCCGCAAGAGGACTTCCTCGACTGGTCTTCGAGGGGGAAATCTTCGGATGGGTTAAGTTTGGTGTTATATTATGCTATCGTGTAGTGCTCTCTTATCTCGCTCTAATAGACTAAGTTGTAGCGTGTGTCTATAAGTTAGATAGTGCAAGCTTTGCTGCCGCTGAGCCCACCATACCTATGTAGGCGAGGACCGCCGAATTCTAGTCTCGCCGTGTACTGGCCTCAGTACTGACCGCTCTCTTTCTGTTTTCCTTTGTCCTTTGTCGGCACCCTTTTGGCTTGACAGGTATGTGATTGACGACGTTAGCAAGGTTACCCTTCCGGCTTGGCCTGGGCAGGGTTGGACACCGCTTGGTTATTCTTCAGGACTCTTAGTCCCATTTGGATCTTGTCCGTACTCGGATACTATCTTGCTTTCTTCTTGAGTTGTATCTTCGTATCGTACCTTTTGTATTCTTGACTCGTTGAGTTGTTGTATAAATAAGTTCTTGTGGACTCTGTTGTAAACTACTGTGATGTAACTACTTGTATTCATATCCCACCCACACGAAAGTGTCTGGTGGGCGTCTTTGAATCGCTTCTATGCGGATTTTGGCGGAAAATGCTGACATCTGCATAGACCCGATTCGGGGGCATTACACAGCTGTGGCGAAGCCAAGGTATAATGAAGTTGGAGAGGTCACATTCGATGGAAAGATTGGAACTTGGGCCTTTGTTCAAGAGACACCGGCTCAAAAGAACAGTAAAAATAGAGATAAGGGGACACTTGAATTGAAGCCGGTGAAAGTTACACGTGATGTTATGAGGGAGTATCTTTGTCAGAAAGTAATTCCAGCAATCCAAGAAAGGTGGCCTGACGAGGATGTAGGCAGAACAATCTATATACAACAAGACAACGCAAAACCTCATCTCCTCCCTAGTGATGAGGTTTTTTGACAGGTAGTAGCCGAGACAGATCTGGACATCGAGTTGATACAACAACCTCCAAACAGTCCGGACATGAATGTCCTGGACTTGTGTTTCTTTAGGTTGCTCCAGTCCCTCACTAATACCAGAGCACCGGCAAGTATCGAAGAATTGATAGAGGATGTAGAGGAAGAATATCACAACTATGGTGTTGACAAACTGGCTCGAAGCTTCATAACGTTGCAGTACTGTATGGCTGAGGTTATGAAGGTAGGAGGAGCAATACGCTACGACCCCCCGCACAACAAGGAACGCCAACAAGAAGACGTCAGGCTACCATATGCTATATCTATCACCGCAGAGCTACTTGCACAAACCAAAGCACTTATAGAAGGAGAGATAGAAGCATGAGAGGTATAGGAGACTATCTTTTATAGGATAGGAATGTCAAACAATTGTATAGGAGAGTACAATTCCTTCATAATGACAATGTGTATCTATGTAATAGCTTAGCTAATGCTAAATTTGTCATAGCACTATGAATTTGGAAACTGCGGTATGACTTTGGAAACTGAATTTGTCATAGCACTATGCATAGCTATGGTTTTCTTCTATATGCAAAAGTACTCAAGTACTCAATAGCACTATGGCTAGCCTCAACCTGAAGAAGAAGTGATTATACAGTACTCAACCTGGTTCAGATAAAAATGACAGTGCTATACTGATGGTTCAGATAAAAATATGGATATTTAGCAAATGGTTTTAAATCTAGCATATGAAAGACTGCATATTTAGCCAACACCAAAACAAAAAAACTTGCATTTAACAATATTTGCAGTAGAGGAAAGAATAACTTCTTCTTAGAACTGAACCACATTGTCGTCATTTCTGGATCCAACAATAGCTGAAAAGAAAAAGTATAAATCAGGGAATATATATTCATTTTGCAAATGGTTTCAGGGTGGTCGCAGAAAAGGGGATCATTTTCCTCTTGATCTCCCTCCTCGTCGGGGTTTGCTCGGTACAGAGGAAGGAAGGCGATGAGGCAAGACGCGCGCTTTCAGGGTGGTCGCAGAAAAGGGGATCCTTTTCCTCTTGATCTCCCTCCTCGTCGGGGTTTGCTCGGTACAGAGGAAGGAAGGCGATGAGGCAAGGAGGAAGGAAGGTGGGCGGCACGCAGAGAGGCAGGGGTGGCCGGCGACGGAGTGGCGGCGGGGCAGAAATGGGGAACGACGGTGCGCTGGAGGGGATGAGGACGACGCAGAATGGTGGGGAAGAGGATGACGTGGCGTTGGACCGCGGGTTATGTCGGAAGAAGCACAAGGGTTTTTCTGCAAAATTGCCCTCGCGACATCCTTTTATGGACGGAGGGAGTACGATACTTGGTTCGTGTGAATGGAGAATTAAGAGCAAGCGCAGCGTGTAGAGACGAATCTACGAGTAAAGGGTGGCACGTAACGCTGAGTCTAGCAAAGAAAATTTCCCGCAGCGGTTAGCCATCTCGGAAGGACCCACTGTACTCAGGAAAAAGTGTCTTTTCTGCCAACAGTTTTGCCATCCATGTCAGGATAGTAGGAGGCTGACGGTGGACCCTTTTCAGCTTTTTGCTTTCTTAGCGTTGTGTCTAGTACTAGACACAGGTCTTAGAATTTTATTGCTAGACTCACCTACTCCACCGGTTAGACTCAAGCTAAGGATTGAAAATATTCTCTTAGACGCTGCACACACGCTCTAATAGACCCGTGTTATTCCATCAAGAGGTATTCGTCAATAGTCCTTATTTGTTTCTTCTCTGCATGGTGTAGGGGTTCGTAGCATGGAAAACAAAAAATTTCTACCGCATACAAACAAACAAGCCAAGATCTATCTACTAGATTGTAGCAACGAGTCGATGTAATAACTCACCCTCGAAGATTCCAAAGTGTTTAATGGGAGCGGATTCTCGTGGGTGATGTAGTCGTACTCTTCCCGATCTCAAGATCGCGTAGACGATCCTTCCGGCGCTGCGTTCCGGCAGCGCTCCCGCAGTCGGTCACACGTTTGGTACTCGACGAAGACCTTCCTCTCCCTTGTTCCAGCAGGCAGCGGAGGTTGTAGCACTCTCCTCGCGATTCCGGCAGCACGACGGCGTGGTGCCGGAAGTAGAGGGGAGATCTCGCAGGGCTTCGCCTTAAGCCGGAGCGAGTATGGTGGATTATGAGAGAGCCTCGGTGATCTAGGGTTTAGACACACCAAGGAGGAGAGGCTAGGCCGGCGGCTAGGGCAAGGGGATGCCCCAACTCGGCGTCTAGGGTTTAGCCCTAGGCGGCGGCAGCAGGAGGTGGCGGCGCCGGCGGCTTGGAGCTAGGGTTTGCGGGATGCAAGTTGTGTGCTTGGAGGGGCAGCCTTGCCCCTCCTTATATAGGTGGAGGGGGCCGGCCAAGGGGAGGGGAGTCCCTCCCCAACTCGGCTTCCAAGGCCGGCGGTGGAGGGAGAGGGACTTCCTCCCCAAGTAGGTTTCCTACTCTCCCTCCACCAAGCAAAATAGCCGTTTGACTTTTCAAATTGGCGTTTGACTTTTCAAACTAGGATTTGATTTATTCCTTTATTTCGCTCAGCAATGACACCTAGTACATGATGCAACCATTCCAACTTGTTATTCATGTACCCTTCCCCTCCGGAGTGTCGGACATTTCGGAACCTTCTAGAACATTCCCGATGAAAACACCGGAACCATTCTCCAACCCCGAAACAGGATTTTCCGTATATGAATATTATTCTCCGGACCATTCCGGATCTCCTCGTGATATCCCGGATCCCATCCGAGACTCCGAACAACATTCGATCTCTTATTCATCATTCCATAACTACTCAACCACGTCGAATCCTTAAGTGTGTCTCCCTATGGTTCGTGAATTATGCGGACATGATCGAGACACTTCTCCGAACAATAACCAATAGAGGAATCTGGAAATTCATATGGCTCCCACATATTTCTACGATTACTTTTGCGATCGAATGAACCACTTACATACGATACCAATTTCCCTTTGTCTCACGATAGTTTACTTATCCGAGGTTTTGATCGTCGGTATCTCTGCATACCTAGTTCAACCTCGTTACCGATAAGTACTCTTTTCTCGTTCCCGTGATATGTGATCCCTTGTGAGCCAGTCACATGCTTGCAAGCTAAATGGATGACATTCCACCGAGAGGGCCCAGAGTCTATCTATCCGTCATATGGATGGACAAATCCCACTCTTGATCCATGTGTCTCAACCAATACTTTCCGAACACTCAATGCCACCTTTATAGCCACCCAGTTACGGTGTGGTGTTTGATGTCATCAAAGCATCCTTCCGGTGATGGTGATAAGCATGATCTCATGGTCGAAGGAATTAGGTTTACTATGTATCAGAAAGCATATAGCAATTGAACTATTAAAATGACTTGATCTTTATGCTACGCTTATCTATAGGAGTATGTCCATTATATCATTCTCCTAACGATATGATCTTGTTGTTAATAACATCTCAATGTTCATGATAGGGAAACCACAATCATTTATTAACCAACAAGCTAGTATTATAAAGAGGCTTTACTAGGGTCTCTAATTTAGTTTACAAATCACACGAGTATTAATGTTTCCTTGTTAATACTATTATAGCATGAATGTAAACATTTATCATAAACACAAAGATATAATAATAACTACATTTATTATTGCCTCTAGGGCATATCTCCAACAGTCTCCCACTTGCACTAGAGTCAACTAATCTAGATTACATGGTAATATACCGAACACCCATGGCAGTTTGGTGTTGGTCATGTTTTGCCCTCGGGAGAGGTTTAGTCAACGGATCCGCCACATTCAGATCTGTGTGTACTTTGCAAATCGTTATGTCACCATCTTGGACATGTTGCCAAATAGCGTGGAAACGTAGCTTGATGCGCTTCAGCTTCTTGTGTGACCCTTGTTCTTGCGCATTGGCTATGGCGCCCATGTTATCACAGTAGACATTGGGTCCAGCGCACTTGGAACCACACCGAGCTCTGTAATGAACTCTTTCATCCATATCGCTTCTTGTGAAGCCTCCGAAGCAGCCATGTATCCCGATTCAGTTGAAGATCTCGCCACAATGCTTTGCTTTGCACTCCTCCAGCTAACTGCTGCACCATTCAAAGTAAATACGTATCCAGATTGTGATTTAGAATCATCCGAATCGGTGTTCCAACTAGCATTGGTGTAACCATTAACAACGAGCTGTTCATTACCTCCATAAGAAAGAACCATATCCTTAGTTCTTCTCAAGTACTTAAGGATGTTTTTGACCGCTGTCCAATGATCCACTCCTGGATCACTTTGATATCTGCTAGTCAAACTAACAACATATGCAATGTCGGGTCTAGTACATAGCATGGCATACATTAGAGATCCTATGGCTGAGGCATAGGGAGTTTTACTCATCCTTTCTCTATCTTCTGTCGTTGTTGGAATTTGAGTTTTACTCAACGTCGTATTGGGCAACATGGGCAAGCACCCTTTCTTGCTATCTTCCATTCCAAACCTCTTTAGAACTTTGTCCAAATATATACTTTGTGACAATGATATTAGACGTTTCGATCTATCTCTATAAATCTTTATGCCCAATATGTAAGCTGCTTCGCCAAGATCTTTCATTGAAAAACTATTATTCAAATATTCCTAGACACTATTAAGAAGGTCTACATCATTCCCAATCAACAATATGTCATCTACATATAGTATTAAGAATGCTACAGAGCTCCCACTCACTTTCTTGTAAATACAAGCTTCTCCATAAGTTTGTATAAAACCAAAACTTTTGATCACCTTATCAAAACGTTGATTCCAACTTCGGGATGCTTGCTTCAATCCATAAATGGACCGTTGAAGTTTGCATACCTTGTTAGCATCCTTAGGATCGACAAAACCTTTGGGTTGCATCATATACAACTCTTCATCAATGTCTCCATTGAGGAATGCTGTTTTGACATCCATCTGCCATATCTCATAATCATAATATGCAGCGATTGCTAACATAATCCTCACAGACTTTAGCTTCGCTACAGGTGAGAAAGTCTCATCATAGTCAACTCCTTGAATTTGTCGAAACCCTTTTGCGACAAGTCGAGCTTTATAGACAGTAACATTACCATCAGCATCTGTTTTCTTCTTGAAAATCCATTTGTTCTCGACAGCCTTCCGGCCATCCGATAAGTCCACCAAAGTCCATACTTGGTTTTCGTACATGGAACCAATCTCGGATTTCATGGCTTCTTGCCATTTATTGGAATTTGGGCTGATCATCGCTTCCTCATATGTCACAGGGTCATCGGTGTTGTCCACCAACATGACACTCATAACGGGATCATACCAATCAGGAGTGGTACGAGTTCTCGTTGACCTGCGAGGCTCTGTAGCAACTACAACCGAAGTTTCATGATCATCATCATTAGCTTCCTCTCTTATTGGTGTAGGCACCACAGGAACTTCTTCCGGTGCTGCGCTACTCGCAAGTTCGAGAGAAGGTTCGACAACCTCGTCGAGTTCTACTTTCCTTCCAGTCACTTCTTTCGAGAGAAATTCTTTCTCTAGAAAGGATCCATTCTTGTCAACGAAGATTTTGCCTTCGGATCTATGATAGAAGGTATACCCAATAGTTTCCTTTGGGTATCCTATGAAGACGCATTTTTCCGCTTTGGGTTCAAGCTTGTCCGGCTGTAACTTCTTTACATAGGCTTCGCAACCCCAAACTTTAAGGAACGACAATTTAGGTTTCTTCCCAAACCATAATTCATACAGTGTCGTTTCAACGGATTTAGATGGTGCCCTATTTAAAGTGAATGCGGCTGTTTCTAATGCATAACCCCAAAATGATAGCGGTAAATTTGTAAGTGACATCATAGAATGAACCATATCTAAGAGAGTTCGATTACGACGTTCGGACACACCATTACGCTGTGGTGTTCCCGGCGGTGTCAATTGTGAAAGTATTCCGCATTTCTTCAAATGCTCGCCAAACTCGTAACTTAGATATTCACCTCCACGATCAGAACGTAGAAATTTAATCTTCTTGTTACGTTGATTCTCAACCTCACTTTGAAATTCCTTAAACTTCTCGAAAGTTTCGGACTTATGTTTCATGAAATAGATATACCCATATCTACTCAAGTCATCTGTGAAGGTAAGAACATAATGATAACCACCGCGCGATGCTACACTCATTGGTTCACACACATCGGTATGTATGATTTCCAATAAGTCTGTAGCTCGCTCCATCATACCAGAAAATGGAGTCTTAGTCATTTTTCCCATCAGACATGCTTCGCATCTTTCAAGTGATTCAAAATCAAGTGATTCAAGAAGTCCATCGGAATGGTGTTTCTTCATACGCTTCACTCCAATGTGACCAAGACGACGGTGCCACATATAGGTCGAGTTATCGCTCGATTTCAAATGTTTAGCTTCAATGTTATTAATATGTGTATTTCCACTATCGAGATTCAATAAGAATAGACCATCTATCAAAGGTGCGTGTGCATAAAACATATTACTCATATAAATCGAACAACCATTATTCTCGGACTTAAACAAGTAACCGTCTCGCAATAAACACGATCCCGATATAATATTCATGCTTAACGCAGGCACCAAATAACAATTATTTAAGTATAAAACTAATCCCGATGGTAGATGAAGAGGTAGCGTGCCGACCGCGATCACATCAACCTTTGATCCATTTCCCACGTGCATCGTCACCTCGTTCTTCGCTAGCTTCCGTTTATTCTGCAGCACCTGTTTCGAGTTACAAATATGAGTAACCGAACCAGTATCAAATACCCAGGCACTACTACGAGTACTAGTGAGATACACATCAATAACATGTATATCAGATATACCTTTCTTCTTGATGTTGCCGTTCTTCAAATCCGCCAAGTACTTTGGGCAATTCCGCTTCCAGTGACCTTCTCCCTTGCAGTAAAAGCACTCAGTATCAGGCTTAGGTCCAGCCTTGGTCTTCTTCGTCGGTGTGGTAACTTTCTTACCACCCTTCTTGAAGTGTCCCTTTTGCTTAGACTTGCCTTTCTTGAATTTGGTGGTCTTATTGACCATCAACACTTGGTGCTCTTTCTTGATCTCCACTTCTGCAGATTTTAACATGAAGAAGAGTTCTGGCAACTGCTTGTTCATGCTTTGCATATTGTAGTTCATCACAAAGTTCTTGTAACTTGGTGGTAGTGATTGGAGGACACGGTAAATCCCCAAAGCATTAGGAATCACTATACCCAAGCTTTGGAATTTGTTTGCGTGCCCAGACATCTTAAGCACATGCTCACTAACGGAGTTGTCCTCTTCCATCTTGCAGTTAAAGAACTTTTCAGAAGCCTCATAGCTCTCAACTGCCGCGTGAGTCTCAAAAATCAATTTGAGTTCACGGACAATATCATGTGGGTCTGAATTCTCAAACCTTTTCTAAAGCTCCGATTCCAAACCATACAAGATAGCACACTGAATTATGGAGTACTGATTCTTCCGAGCGAGGTAAACGTTCTTTACTTCATCGGTAGCATCAGCTGCAGGCGGGTCACCCAGCGGTGCATCCAGCACATAGGTCAAATTACCAGCATTGGGGACAATCCTCAAATTGCGGAACCAATCCGCGAAGTTGCTTCCATTGTTTTTCAACTTTTCTTTCTCTAGGAACGCATTAAAATTGATGGTAGGGGCTGCCATTGATCTACAACATATTTGCAATAGTTTAGACTAAGTTTATGACAAATCGAGTTCTAATTAATAGTTAAATTAATCTAGGTGAACTCCCACTCAAAACAATATCCCTCACATTGTTTTAGTGATCACACGAACCAAATCCACCACATCAAAACCGATCATCACGAGAGTTGATGTAGCTTCAATGGCGAACAATCGACATGTTCATCATATCTACTATATGATTCATGCTTTACCTTTCGGTGATCCGTGTTCCGAGACCATGTCTGTACATGCTAGGCTCGTCAAGATCAAACCTTAGCTTCCGCATGAGAAAATTTGGCTTGCTCACGTTGTATACACTTGCAGAATCTAACACACCCGATCATCACGTGGTGCTTCGAAACAACAAGCTTTAGCAACGGTGCTTACTAAGGATGAACACTTTAGAACTTGAAATTTATGTGCATGAGGGATCATCTTATAATGCTACCATCGTTAACTAAGCAATACAAGATGCATAAAGGATTAACATCACATGCAATTCATAATATGTGATATGATATGACCTTTCTTCTATGTGCTTCCGATCTCCATCTTCAAGCACGAACATGATCTCCATCATCACCGGCATTGCATCAAGGTCAATGATGCTGCTCCTTGGTTGTCGTCCACCAGCTTCAACTATTACAAGTACTTTGAATAGACATGCGGGTCTTAACAGAAATTAAAGACAACCATATGGCTCCTGCCGGTTTCCTACTTACAATAAGGAACATTGCATACATCAAATATAATCACAATCATGGCCATATCACATCACATCACACCCCTGCAAAACAAAGTTAGACGCCTCTAATTTCTTTGCATATTTTACGTGGTTTGGGGCTTTTAATAAGTGTCGATCTAACTTACGAACAAGAACCACAACATTGATGTTTGAACTATCAAGTGCCTGTTGTAAATTGGATCTATACTATAATGGGAGAGACAGACACCCGCAAAGCCACTTATGCAATACAAGTTGCATGTTGAGCGTGGAGCAAGTCTCATGAACGATGTCACGTAAGGTTAGCCCGGGCCGCTTCATCCCATCATACCGCAAGATGAAAAGTACACAAGAATCAATTGATAATAAAAGCACCACCGCCCACAATGACCATTGTGTTCTACTCGTGCAACAGATCTACATATAGACATGGCTCTGATACCACTGTAGGGGTTCGTAGCATGGAAAACAAAAATTTTCTACCGCATACAAACAAACAAGCCAAGATCTATCTACTAGATTGTAGCAACGAGTCGATGGAATAACTCACCCTCGAAGATTCCAAAGTGTTTAACGAGAGCGGATTCTCGTGGGTGATGTAGTCGTACTCTTCCCGATCTCAAGATCGCGTAGACGATCCTTCCGGCGCTGCGTTCCGGCAGCGCTCCCGCAGTCGGTCACACGTTCGGTACTCGACGAAGACCTTCCTCTCCCTTGTTCCAGCAGGCAGCGGAGGTTGTAGCACTCTCCTCGCGATTTTGGCAGCACGACGGCGTGGTACCGGAAGTAGAGGGGAGATCTCAAAGGGCTTCGCCTTAAGCCGGAGCGAGTATGGTGGATTATGAGAGAGCCTCGGTGATCTAGGGTTTAGACACACCAAGGAGGAGAGGCTAGGCCGGCGGCTAGGTCAAGGGGATGCCCCAACTCGGGGCTAGGGTTTAGCCCTAGGCGGCGGCAGCAGGAGGTGGCGGGGCCGGCGGCTTGGAGCTAGGGTTTGTGGGGTGCAAGTTGTGTGCTTGGAGGGGCAGCCCTGCCCCTCCTTATATAGGTGGAGGGGGCCGACCAAGGGGAGGGGAGTCCCTCCCCAACTCGGCTTCCAAGGCCGGCGTTGGAGGGAGAGGGACTTCCTCCCCAAGTAGGTCTCCTACTCTCCCTCCACCAAGCAAAATAGCCGTTTGACTTTTCAAATTGGCGTTTGACTTTTCAAACTAGGATTTGAATTATCCCTTTATTTCGCTCAGCGATGACACTAGTACATGATGCAACCATTCCAACTTGTTATGACACATTCATGTACCCTTCCCCTCCGGAGTGCCGGACATTCCGAAACCTTCTAGAACATTCCCGATGAAAACACCGGAACCATTCTCCAACCCCGAAACAGGACTTTCCTTATATGAATCTTATTCTCCGGACCATTCCGGATCTCCTCGTGATATCCCAGATCCCATCCGAGACTCCGAACAACATTCGGTCTCTTACTCATCATTCCATAACTACTCAACAACGTCGAATCCTTAAGTGTGTCTCCCTACGGTTCGTGAATTATGCGAACATGATCGAGACACTTCTCCGAACAATAACCAATAGAGAAATCTGGAAATTCATATGGCTCCCACATATTTCTACGATTAATTTGCGATCGAATGAACCACTTACATACGATACCAATTTCCCTTTGTCTTACGATAGTTTACTTATCCGAGGTTTTGATCGTCGGTATCTCTGCATACCTAGTTCAACCTCGTTACCGATAAGTACTCTTTTCTCGTTCCCGTGATAGGTGATCCCTTGTGAGCCAGTCACATGCTTGCAAGCTAATTGGATGACATTCCAGCGAGAGGGCCTAGAGTATATCTATCCGTCATATGGATGGACAAATCCCACTCTTGATCCATTTGTCTCAACCAATACTTTCCAAACACTCAATGCCACCTTTATAGCCACCCAGTTACGGTGTGGTGTTTGATGTCATCAAAGCATCCTTCCGGTGATGGTGATAAGCATGATCTCACGGTCGAAGGAATTAGGTTTACTATGTATCAGAAAGCATATAACAATTGAACTATTAAAATGACTTGATCTTTATGCTATGCTTATCTATAGGAGTATGTCCATCATATCATTCTCCTAACGATATGATCTTGTTGTTAATAACATCTCAATGTTCATGATAGGGAAACCACAATCATTTATTAACCAACAAGCTAGTATTATAAAGAGGCTTTACTAGGGACTCTAATTTAGTTTAAAAATCACACAAGTATTAATGTTTCCTTGTTAATACTATTATAGCATGAATGTAAACATTTATCATAAACACAAATATATAATAATAACTACATTTATTATTGCCTCTAGGGAATATCTCCAACACACGAAGGATTTATCGTGCTTGTGGGGCACTACTTGGTTTAAGAATGGACGATCAAGACTTCCGATCATCCACCTATTGTTTGCCGATGATAGTGTTTTTTTTTACCCGAGCTACTAAGTTCCAGGCCTTCCATTTGATCTGAACAATGTCACCAGTCCCATCCTATCACTAGTCCTGGGTTGTGACGCCTCCAACGGCTAGTAATCTCGAGAGCCACTAGTCCTGGGCCGGACTGGACCTCTAGTCCTGGTCCGTAATACGGCCCGGGACTAGTAACCTGGAGCGGGCCAGCTGCTTTTTTTGGGGACTATTAGTCTCGGGTCGTATCACGACCCGGGACTAGTTGTCTCTTAATATATATACAGCTTCGTGTCCACCTGCCCTAGCCATATGGTGGCCATTTTACTCAAAGAAGCAAGCCGAGTTCATGCCGTTTTTTCTCAAGATTTAGTTTGCAACCCCTAAATCCAAAGTTTTTAAAGGTTAGAACTTCATCCTTTCATCTCTTATTGCTACTTTAGCTCAATAATGCTATAGAAGTATAGAGATATGGATTTGCATGCATGCTCTAGAAGTAGAAGGATTTTGAAATGTGTAACAAATTTTGATTAGACACATAGTTACTGAAAATTGAAATGGAATGAGGTTTACAATGGAATGAGGTTTTCACTGATATAAAAATAATAAAAAACTCCACATTTATCATGTCAATTGTTTTCTCCAATTCACTAATTGGTGCATATAAATTTTTCAAAATTCAAAATTAATGCTCTAGAAGCTCTCACTATAACTTGTATTAAATTTATCATGTTGTGTAATGGTTTTTGATATACTTTTACTATAAAACAGATGGTCCATGAATGGATGTACGGTACTGACCGACGCTCTGCCAAGTTCATTAATGGCGTGCATGAATTCATCAATGTTGCTGATGCAAACAAGCACAATGGTTTTGTATTCTGTCCATGTAGTGGATGTAGGAATCCGAAGGATTACTCTGACTCAAAAACCCTTCATAGCCACATGTTGAAGTCCGGCTTCATGCCTAGTTATAATTGTTGTACCAAGCAAAGAGAGAGGGGTTATAATGGAACACAATGAAGAAGATGAGGACGATGACAACTATCATGGTTTCCATGGGGGATGCTGAAAGGGAGGTTGAAGAAGAGACACATGATAAACCCGCTGATGATCTTGGTCGGCCCATTGCCAATGCACGAAGAGACTGTGAAAATGTAAAGGAGAAGGAGAAGTTCAATCACATGTTAGAGGATCACAAAAAGTTGTTGTACTCAAATTGCGAAAATGGTCTGAAAAAGCTGGACAGCACACTAGAATTGCTGCGATGGAAGGCAGAGTGTGCTATACCTGACTCCTCATTTGAAAAGTTGCTGAAAATGATGAAGAATATGCTTCCAAAAGATAACGTATTGCCTGCCAATACGTAGGAAGCAAAGAAGGTTGTCTGCCCTCTAGGTTTAGAGGTTCAGAAGATACATGTATACCCTAATGACTGCATCCTCTACCACGGTGAGGAGTACGAGAATTTGGATGCATGCCCGGTATGCACTGCACTTCGGTATAAGATCAGACGAGATGACCCTGGTGACGTTGAGGGCGAGCCCCCCCGGAAGAGGGTTCCTGCCAAGGTGATGTGGTATGCTCCTATAATACCATAGTTGAAACGCTTATTCAGAAACAAAGAGCACGCCAAGTTGTTGTGATGGCATAAAGAGGAACGTAAGTTAGACGGGATGTTGAGACACCCCGCTGATGGGTCGCAATGGAGAAAAATCGATAGAAAGTATCCGGACTTTGCAGATGACGCAAGGAGTTTAAGGTTTGATCTAAGTACAGATGACATGAATGCTTTTGGGGAGCATAGCTCCAGTCACAGCACCTGGCCCGTGACTATATGCATCTATAACCTTCCTCCTTGGTTGTGCATGAAGCGGAAGTTCATTATGATGCCAGTGTTGATCCAAGGTTCGAAGCAACCCGGCAACAACATTGATGTGTACCTAAGGCCATTAGTTGAAGAACTTTTACAGTTGTGGCACGAACCCGGCATACGCGTGTGGGATGAGCACAAGAAGGAAGAATTTGACCTCCGAGCATTGCTTTTCGTAACAATCAATGATTGGCCTGCTCTTAGTAACCTTTCAGGACAGTCAAGGGATACAATGCATGCACGCACCGTTTATATGAGACTGAAAGTATATATTTGGATCATTGTAAGAAGAATGTGTACAATGAGCATCGTCGATTTCTTTTGGCCAAGCATCCCTTAAGAAAAAGGCAAGCATTTCAACGGTCAGGCATGTCACCAGACGAAGCCTAAGGAGCGTACTGGTGCCGATATATTTGATATGGTCAAAGATTTGGATCAAATAGTAACCTTTGGAAAGTGTCATGGCGGAAAATCTGTTCTGAAGGACGCTGACGGACACGCATCCATGTGGAAGAAGAAATCTATATTTTAGGAGCTACCATATTGGAAATTCTTAGAGGTCTGCTCTGCAATCGATGTGATGCATGTGACGAAGAATCTTTGCGTGAACCTGCTAGGATTCTTGGACATGTATGGGAAGACAAAAGATACAACGGAAGCACGAAAGGACCATCAACGTATGAAAGACCCAGATGGCCTGCATCCATAATGGTTTCAAGGTCATGGCAGCTACGCTCTTACCAAACAAGAGAAGGAAATATTTTTTGAATGCCTGAGCAGTATTAAGGTCTCGTCTGGCTTCTCGTCGAATATAAAGGGAATAATAAATATGGCAGAAAAAAAGTCCCAAAACCTAAAATCTCATTACTGCCACGTGATTATGACGCAAATGCTTCTGATTGCATTGAGGGGGCTTCTACCGGATAATGTTCGAGTACCCATTGTGAAGCTATGTGCATTCCTCAATGCAATCTCTTAGAAGATAATCAATCCTGAAGATTTACCATGGTTACAGAATGATGTGGTCCAGTGTCTTGTCAGTTTCGAGTTGGTGTTCCCACCATCCTTCTTCAATATTATGACGCACCTACTGGTTCACCTAGTCGAAGAGATTTCCATTCTCGATCCTGTATTTCTACACAATATGTTTCCCTTTGATAGGTTCATGGGAATCTTAAAGAAATATGTTCGTAATCGTGCTAGGCCAGAAGGAAGCATCACCAAGGGCTATGGAACAGAGGAGGTCATTGAGTTTTGTGTTGACTTTGTTCCTGACTTTAGGCCGATTGGTCTTTATCAATCGTGATATGAGGGGAGACTGAGTGGAAAGGGTACTCTAGGAAGGAAATCAATAATATGTAGGGAAGGACATTCTTACACTAAAGCATATTACGCAGTTCTACATAATTCTATCTTGGAAGCCCCGTATATCGAGGAACACAAGAAAATTTTATGCTCCAACAACCCTGGAAAGCATGACTCTTGGATTAGAGATGAACACATGAAGAGTTCCGGTGGTTGGTTGCAACATCTCATAAAAAACAACACTCTTGGAGATCATCTATACTTGTTGTCCAGGTCACCATCTTCGACTATATCGAATTTACAAGGGTACGAGATAAATGGGTATACATTTTACATAATCTCCCAAGATAAAAAGAGCACCAACCAAAACAGTGGTGTCCGCTTTGATGCAACAGACAACAATGAGTCAAATACCACATATTATGGTTACATAAAGGAGATATGGGAACTTGACTATGGACCTACTTTTAAGGTCCCCTTATTTCAGTGCAAATGGGTCAAGCTGACAGGAGGAGGGGTTGAGGTAGACAAGAATTACGGAATGACATCGTTGGATCTCAACAATCTTGGGTACTTAGATAAACCATTCGTCCTAGCCAATGATGTGGCTCAGGTTTTCTATGCGAAGTACATGTCTACCAAACCTAGAAAAATAAAAAATAAGCAAAAGAATACATCATACGATGAACCAAAGCACCACATAGTTCTTTAGGAAAAAGAAACATTGTGGGAGTGGAGGACAAGACAGACATGTCAGAAGATTGTGATAAGTTTCATGATATTCCGCCCTTCGCAGTGAAGGATGAACCAAGCATCATGTTAATGAATGAAGATGCTCCATGGATATGACGCAATCATAAAGGGACACACGCGAAGAAATGATGTGTAATAATGTAACATTTTATGAATGAAGATGCTCCATGTGCCCATTTTTATGTATTAAACATTATTGTGAAGGTTTATCTTTAGTCCCAGTTGGAGAAACCAACCGGGATTAAAGGGATTGCGATAGGCTAGGGTAGGCAACACTAATGATAGGAGCGAGTGTCGGCATTATGTCTTGCTGCTTGTAAATTGTCCCGGATGGTATTGCCAACCGAGAGTAAAGATGAATCTTTAGTCCCGGTTGGAGACACCAACCGGGACAAAACATGAGTCAGCACTAATGATAGGAGTGAGTGTCGACACTATGTTCTACTGCTTGTACTATAAATAGGCATCTCTGTGAGCCCTTAGGCATCTCCAAGATGGTTTGCGAGAGCAGGGACACCACTATGGCCAGTTTCAGGGAGATGTCGCCGGAGCCCAGTCCTCCGGCATCTCCAAGAAACTGGTCATAGAGGCACTCCCTAATAACCATCTCTATACAACATAATACATAGAAAGCATGTTCTCGCTCACGACGTCTTGTCTTACAACCCTTTAAATGTTGGTTTTAAGCGAAGTTTAAATGGTGATAAATGGGATGCATGGTTGCACCTATGTAAGAAGTTGATGGAAATAACCTTGAAAAATGAGCAGGACAAGTTTTCATAGAATTTAACTGAGAATGGGGCTTTCTCAGTTAAATATATGTATGGAGATCTCATGAATTAACATCCACGTTTCCCTACGAGGTACTTATGGAAGATAAAAATACCATTAAAAATTAAAATCTTCATGTGGTTTCTTAGTAATAAAGTATTGCTAACAAAAGACAACTTAGCCAAGAAAAACTGAAATGGGTGTAAGAAATGTTGTTTTTATGAAGAAGTTGAAATAATTGAACATTTATTCCTCTCATGTCCTTTTAGGAAAATAATTTAGCGTATGATTTTTTGCACTTATAATCTACCTCCTCCAACCAATATCACTAATATGTTTGGGAGTTGGTTAAATGGAATAGACAAGGTGAATAAGGATAGAATTCAGATTGGCATTTCGTCCATTTGTTGGTCCATTTGGAAATGTCAAAATAACTTTATTTTTAATAAGGTCGGAGTTCCTTCCTTTTTTGCAGGTTATTCATATGGCGGCGCATTGGATTCAACTCTAGGTTTTCCTGCTCCCTGAGCATCAGCGACAACCCATGGTTTCTAGGTGCACCCGTCTTATGGCGGATACTCTGGAATTTTCAGCCAGGCTTCGTGGTGTCATTCTAGTAGATTGACAGATGTCTAGCTATTGCAGTTGCTCTCTTGTGAGATTTTAGCTTTGTTTAGATGGTTGGTGTATGTATCAACCCTATCTGATCCTTGAACTATAATGCTATGATGATATTTTTTGGATCTTAATAAAGGTTGTGTGCATCCTAGGATGCAGAGGCCGGGACCTTGCTCCCCTTTTCGAAAAAACATAAATTTAGACACTATTTAATATATAGATATCTAAATTTCGACAAATTCTTGATTTCTAGTTTAAGCAGATGGACTAAAATGTACAGTACTAGAATAAAATGGTGAAAACATTTTTTTATAAACATATATTTAGTAAAAAATCCATACATGATTTATACAGTTGTCGATCAAACTAACAAATTTACAGTAGTACGTAAGAGCATCTCCAACAGCTTACCCATATCTTGTTTGGGTAAGAGGAGAGATAGTGTATAGGTAAGAAGAAAATGATCTACTTTTCCAGCTCATTCAAAATTGGTTACCCAAAATTTACACACATGTGGAACCTAAATGTAGGTGGGATATGCCTTTTGTCTCCCATTTCTTCTTTTTTCTCCCTTCTTCCCAACAAATCCGACCACCAACTTCACGTGCGTCCAGCCCTGCCGCCACGCCCAACCTTGCGCCCAGCCCCGCCGCCGCGCCTAGCTCTAGCATCGCGCAGGTGGCGGCCGCCCATTACCAAGCACCAAATCGGACGCGCCAGGGACGGGCCTCCACCCGCTCTGTCCTTCGCCGTCAGAGCTCGTGGCTAGGGGCGGGTGGCAGAGCTCGAAGCCTAAGTGGCGAGGGAGTTGCGAGGCCACCGGATAGGGCCTCGGCTTGTCCGCATCGAGGTCGCCGCTGTCTCGATGCACGCAGCCATTGTGGCTCGATCTTGGTCAGGAGGAGAAGAGATTGGGATGGGAGGAGGACGCCAGGTGTTGGGAGAGGTGGGAGCGGGGTTATGCGGCGTGACTAACGGTCACTGGCAAGCGCAGACGGCGAGGACGACGATACGGTGCCAAGCATATCGGGAGGATGTTTCAGCATGGAGCGGTTGTGCCTTCCCGCGGTGGTTTCGGCTGACGTGACTTCTTAGGGCACGTACAATGCGGTGACGTCAGCCTTCCCTTATGCTCGCCACATTGAATTTTTGCTTAGTTGGAGGAGAGAGAAACAAGAGAGAGAGGGTTGTCTTCCCTTAGCTAAGGGATGATCTCTTAGCAATAAGAGAAGATTATTTTTCTCCATTGTACCATATGCCTTCTCTTAGACAACCAATTTTTTACTAAAAATAGTTAATTCTATTAATTGCTAGAGATAGCAATAAGAGATAATGCATTGTACAAGTTATATATTGTGTCGTCTCTAAATGATGTGGAGAGCTAAGAGAAGACATGCCTTTTCTAGCATTGTACATGCCCTTAATTCTTACCCAAAATTTGGCTGGTCTTACCTAGGTAAGAGCGGCTAAAAAAAAGGGTGATCATCCATTAATTTATGATAGGGGACAACTTTTGAATAAGCTGTTAGAGTTATGTTTTTTTTCATCTTAACTAAAAGAGTGCGGTTATTGGTCCATGTATATACAAGTAAGCTCTTGGAGATGCTCTAAGTAGCTTAAGTAGAGATGAATGCAGGCAATAAGTAGAGAATACTACTAGAGTGGTAGGAAGTGTGCGGTGAGCACATTGAGCGTGGACACCCTGGTGTTTACTAGCGCGCGGCGCACCTCCTCGCTGCCATCCTCCGCCGCCACGACGCAGTCCTCGAGATTCCTCAGGGTTTCTATGGCCGCCATGGGTGTAGCCGCAGCTGTGGATGAGGTGAATGCCTGCAAGGCGGATGCGAGCCTGGCAAAGATGGCGGTGGACGCGGACGCCGCGACGGAGGTGGCGGCCGAGACGGGCTCGGCAGGGGAGGAAGAACGGCGCGAGAGGGCGCGCATTTTGGAGGCGAGGCGGGAGAGAGCGCGGTCGGAGGGGCGGCGCGCGCGCAGCGCGGCCGCGAGGCGGGCGGCGTCACGACGGCGGACCGCGGACTGCGCGTCGGCGAGGAGGTGCTTGAGGGAGAGGAGCTCCTGAAAGAAGCAGGCGTGCGCGTCGGCGAGGAGGAGGAGGTCGTGGAGCAGGCGCTGGACCCACGGCGAGGCCATCGTGCAGGTGCAGGGCGGGCGCGCGTGCGGGTGCTGGAGCAGGTCGGTGAGCGCCGCCAAGAGGCGGGTGAGGAGGTCCACCCCGTGTCGGATCCACGCCGCCGTGTCTTCCTGCAGCGGCACCTGGGTCCACCGGAGGAGCGAGAGCGTGGAGGCGTGGAGGGCAGCGACGAGGGGGTGGGTGGCGGAGTAGGAGCAGGAGCAGGAGCAGGAGAGGTCCCTGTGGCGGAGGTAGCAGGAGGTGAAAGCGGCCACCAGTCGGCGGTGGAGTCCGAGGAGAGGCATTTCGATCGGGCTAGCTATAGCTGAGGAGGTGAGAAAGATCGTACTAGCTAGCAGTCCGATCGAGGAGAGGCAAATTAATGGTTCTGTTTCTGTTTTTTGGTGGAGTACTTTTAATTATATTTATAGTGAAGAAGAAGTGACGCTAGCTAGCTGCTGGAGCGAGAGCAGAGCCCCTCGTCGCAAACCGCGCGCGCACGCATATCGCATGCAACCGTCGTCACTGCTAGCTGTGTGTTGTGCAAATGAGCTCAGCCTTGACCATTTCTGTTGTGCAAACCGTTCTGTTCTCTTCCTTTTTTTCCTTCCTTCCTTCCACGGTTGCTAGCTGCTAGCTGTAGCTGTCTGTGATCAAAAGGCGTGCAGTCAGCTGGGACAACTTGGTTGGTAGCCTACGTAATTAGGGTCTCTCTCTCGTCAGGAATAATTGCTTCTTCCATGTGGAGCAGTGCAATAATATCTGATTCAGTTTTACAAGCTAACGGCATCAGCCAAGTGTCAATCGCCCAGCCTTCCCTCTACATACTCTAATGTCATCTCCACAACGCAGGGACTCGTTCACTGGCCACCCTTCAGCCACCGCTTACCTGCGGCATTGATTCAGACGGTCAGCGACACCGACTTAGACGCAACCGCGGCACCGGTTCAGAGGCGCTGCGCGGAAGGCTGACCGGCGGCAGCCTGCGCGCATCAATGGCGACGAGACGGCACGCTGACGCCGCATGTGTTCCCGCGCCGGCAGTGATGGCGAAGGAGTGGGAAGCTGCGCGCGTTCACGGGCGGCTGGACTATTTAACCCTGTGCCCGTCGGCGCTGTCATCCTAACCTCTCGCCATCGCAAAACCTAGCCCGCCGCCGCCACCACCACCACCGTAAACGATGAAGACCCCGTCATGGCTGAAGCGGAGCAAGAACAACCAAGAAGCATCTGGCAGCCATGGCTCTCGGCTGCCGGCCTTCCTCCATGGCACGTCCTTGCCGCCTCCGCCGCGGCCGAAGGAGTTCCGGAGCTACCCCGTGGGGGACTACCCCGACATCGCAGGAACGCCGCACCCGACGGTACTATCGCGTCGGGGAGTGCGAGCGCCTTTGGAGGGAGGGTCACGACATCCAGCGCAGGGGTGTCTCCCAACCCACCGGCTGACACCTCAACCGGGACCGTGTCCCGGTGCCGCCACCGCCCAAGGCGGGCAGAGGGCTGGCGGAGGAGATCCGCAACCTCCCCTAGGCCAACGGTGGGACAGGGGCTACCACTCTGAGGCGTACTGGATCAAGTTCCTCAAGTGGGAGCACATGGCGCGGGCGCGCGACCACCATCCACCGCGACCTGTAGCCGTGGGAGGTCTACGACGTCCCCGACATCGACTCGGACGACGAGGGCGCCCACAACCACTCTGACGCCAACCTCGGCAGCGAGGACGACAACGACAACGACAAGGACGACGACATCGTCGTCAAACAGGAGGCGCCAGACGATGTAGCCGCGAACCTGCCCCTACCGCGAGGTGCTGTCTCGGGGCTACGACGAGGACGCCTTCACAGAATAGGCCATCGCGGCCAGCGCGCGCGAGGAGGAGGCCCAGTGGCGCGGCTACGAGGAGGCCCTCCAGCTCACCCGCATGGTGGCGCAGACGAACGCCCAGCTGTCTCCACCGCCGCCGTTGTCGGGTTGAGCGCCTTGGATCGCGCCACGGGTGGGGATGGAGCTGGCGTACCTCTAGCACGGTTGGGAGCCGTGGCATGGGCAGGTGGTCAACCCGCCTGCTCCCACTTCCTCTCCGGCCCTGCCGCCGCCCAACCTCTGGACGCCGTCGAAGTATATCGACCTTGACCCGTAGATGGACAAGGCGGCGCCGGCGTGCGAAGTTCAGTACCTAGGGCTAGTAGTAGTTTAAATTTCGTTTTACATATTTTGAATGTAAATTAATTTTGAATCTTGCCTGTTTTTAGCGCGAACTGTTTGTGTTTGAATCTGAAAAAAAGTTGTCTGGCCCAGCACGGACAAATGGGTCACGCCGCTGGGTTCGGCTGGCCGGACAGGCCGGACCCCTGATACGTCCAAAACGTATCTACTTTCTCGAACACTTCCTATTGTTTCTTCTCTAAACTTGTGTAATTTGGATACAACTAACACGGACTCACGCTGTTTTCAGCAGAATTACCTTGGTGTCTTGTTTTTTTTGCAGAAAATGAACTATTAGGAAAAATCCCGAAAAATATGCCAAAAATTATATTTCACCAGAAGATCCATGGAGCCAGAAGAAGAGACGGAGGGGAGGCCTGGGGGGTAGACCTACCCCAGGCGCGGGCCCACCTGACCCCGTGCCTGGTGGGGTTGTGGCCACCCCAGGCAGCTCCCCAGCCTCCCTCTACGCCTATAAGTTGCCTTTCGACCTAAAAACCGAGGGGGGTCAATAGTTTTCCAGAAAGATTCGAAGACGAGTCACTTCAATTATCCTTTTATTTAAGTCCTATCTTCTGTCTTTCCCTATTTCATCTCATAAACTTCCATGCTCGCAGTTTGGTCAAGAAAGTTAGACCTAATCCAACAAACAAGACAAGGATTAATTATGAATCTTGATTCTTCAAAGAATTTATTCCATTGAAATGCTTTAACTTTAAAGGGAGAGATTGGATTCCGCTCCACCGCCGACCACCAGAAACCAAGATTCGGATCCAGAAACTCCGTTCTGGCACCCTGCAAGGACGGGGAATTTGGAGAGGATCATCGCCATCATCATCACCAACGCATCTCCATCAATCACCAATATTTCCCTCATCCATGAGTGAGTAATCCCCCACTGTAGGCTTGGGGATGGTAGGGATTGGATGAGTTCTATCATGTAATCGAAGATCTATTAGGGCATAGTGCCTAGTATCTCTTTTAGTGATATTTGACTTTGTTGCAACTTGTTGTGCTTAATGCTTGTCAGTAGGGCCCGAGTGCCATGATCTCAGATCTGAACTTATTATTGAATCATTATGATAGCATTGTTTGTGATCTTATCTGTAAGTTGTGTACACATATCATTGTTCGGATCCAAAGGCCCCAAAGTGACAATAATTGGGACAACCGGAGGGGATGACTGTGGTGTGAGGATCACATGTGTTCACAGAGTGTTAATGCTTTTCTCCGGTGCTCTATTAAAAGGAGCACCTTAATTGCCAGTAGTTCCCTAGAGGCCCCGCTGCCACGGGCTGGCTGGACAGAAGATGTTGTGCAAGTTCTTATTGCAAGCACGTATGACTATATTTGGAGCACATGCCTAGGATTGTTTAGTACTTGGATGCTTGTTATTATTTATCTGTAATGCCGTAGATCTTGAAGTTACATATTTAGACTCGTCCATGCAACGCCCGCCCATCCATCCCTATGCCCACCGCAATCGAATCCTACTGTTACCGTTACTGTTACTATTGCTCCTGTTTCACTGTTGATGTTGCTTTATTGTTGCTACTACTAAACTATTGCTACTGATAAAATTCTGTGAGTAAGAACTATTTCCAGGTGCAGCTTAACTGACAACTCAGTTGTTAAGGCTTGCAAGTATTCTTTGGCTCCCCTTGTGTTGAATCAATAAATTGGGTAATACTACCCGCGAAGACTGTTGCGATCCCCTATACTTGTGGGTCATCAAGACTATTTTCTGGCGCCGTTGCTAGAGAGCATAACTTTATTTGTAAGTTCACTTGGATCTATTATTGTTCACTGCTACTCCTTTCATCATGGGGAAGCCTCGTGATGGAAAGTTCCCTATTTTACCATCCACTATAAGAAGAGGTACAGTCCTAAACACCTCTGCTGCTCTTGATTCACCGTCTGTTATAAGTAAGCTTGTCACACCACCACCACATACACATGCTACTGTAGGGATTCGTAGCATGGAAAACAAAAAAAATCTATCGCATGAACACACACAAGTCAAGATCTATCTACTAGATTGTAGCAACGAGTTGATAGAGTACTAACCCTCGAAGATCCAGTGGTTAACGAGAGCAGATTCTCGTGGGTGATGTAGTCGTTCACTTGCCGATCTCAAGATCGCGTAGGCGATCCTTCCGGCGTCGCCTTTCGGCAGCGCTCCCGCAGTCGGTCACACGTACGGTACTCGATGAAGACCTTCCTCTCCCTTGTTCCAGCAGGGAGCGGAGGTTGTAGTTCTCTCCTCACGATTCCGGCAGCACGACAGCGTGGTGTCGGAAGTAGAGGGGAGATCCCGCAGGGCTTCGCCTAAGCCGGAGCAAGAATGGTGGAGTAGAAGAGGGCCTCGGCGATCTAGGTTTTAGATGCCGAGGGAAGAAGGAAGCCGATGTGTAGGGTTTAGGCTAGACGACAGCAGTGGTTTAGAGGGGATCTAGGGCGCCGGCGGCTTGGGGGGCAGCGGCAGCCTAGGGATTGGGTCTTGGGCGCCTAGGGCAAGGAGGATACCTTGGGGTGCGCCCCCACCCCTCCTTATATAGGTTGGGGGCGTCCAAGGGTGTTCCCAACCTAGGTGGAAACCCTCCCTAACTCAGAAACCCTCCCTAACTCGGAAACCATGTTGGGATTTGACTTTTTCAAACTGCCTTTTTGACTTTCAAATCAGAGTTTGATTTCTCTCTTCCAAGTGTCCATCCAAGTGACCTAGGACATGATGCAAACATTCCACTTTGTCATGACACATCCATGTACCCTTCCCCTTCCGGATCAGTGAACCTTCTAGACCCTCCTAGAACATTACGGTGAAAACACCGGAATCATTCCCGAACTCCGAAATTGGACTTTCCTTATATGAATCTTATTCGCCGGACCATTCCGGATCTCCTCGTGATATCCCGGATCCCATACGAGACTCTGAAAAACATTCGGTCTCTTTACTCACATTCCATATCTACTAAACAACATTAAATCCTTAAGTGTGTCTCCCTACGGTTCGTGAATTATGTAGAATGATCAAGACTCTTCTCCGATCAATAACCAATAGAGGAATCTGGAAATTATATGGCTCCCACATATTTATACGATTACTTTGCGATCGAATGAACCATTTACATACGAAACCAATTTCCCTTTGTCTTGTGATATTTTACTTATCCGAGGTCTGATCGTCGGTATCTCTGCATACCTAGTTCAACCTCGTTACCGATAAGTATTCGTTTCTCGTTCCCGTGATATGTGATCCCTTGTGAGCCAGTCACATGCTTGCAAGCTAATTGGATGACATTCCACCGAGAAGGCCCAGAATATATCTATCCGTTATATGGATGGACAAATCCCACTCTTGATCCATGTGCCTCAACACATACTTTATGAACACTCAATGCCACCTTTATAGCCAACCAGCTACGGTGTGGTGTTTGATGTCATCAAAGCTTCCTTCCGGTGATGGTGATTAGCATGGTCTCATGGTCGAAGGAATTATGTTACTATGTATCAGAAAGCTTATAGCAAGTGAACTATTTGAACGACTTGATCTTATGCTAAGCTTAACTATAGGAGTATGTCCATCACATCATTCTCCTAATGATATGACATTATTGTTAATAACATCTCAATGTTCATGATCAGGAAACCATGATCATATATTAACCAACAAGCTAGTTTAACAAGAGGCTTTACTAGGGACTCTTTTATGTTTACAAACCACACAAGTATTAATGTTTTTGGTTAATAGAATTATAGATGGTATGTAAACATTTATCATAAGTACGAAGATATGATAATAACCACTTTATTATTGCCTCTTGGGAATATCTCTAACAGTCTCCCACTTGCACTAGAGTCAATAATCTATTTTCAAACATTTGTGCATTCAACACCTATGGCTTTCCGTTGTTGTATTTACATGATTGCTAGTGGTCAACTGATCTCCGGATCCGACACTTTCAGGTCCGTGTGTAATTGCATGTCTTTGTGTCTCTACGCATCACTAATTCTCTAATGAGATGGCTTTTGTATAAATTTGGTCCTTTGGTGAGACCTTTAGTTCCTTGGGGTTAAAACATGTTGACAATATTGTCATACAATATATCTTCATAGTACTATACCGCTGTGAACTACACCTAGTTTGATAACAAACTACTTGACACAAATGCCCTCTTTTGCTGCTATAATAGAAGTCATATACTTAGCCTTTTGTTGTAGTAGCTGTCACAATGTCTTAACTTTGGAACTCATCCAAATCCATTATGGAACTTACTTTCCATTATATTGTGCCACCCTTAGTTTAGATTGAGATAAACTTAATATGTACTTTGTCACAAAACTAGTATCAATGTAATAATTTTACAATGAAGTAACCATGTATTTGTCATCTCTACAAAAATAATATATTCTTAGTTCTTCCAAAAGATCATAAGAATATCCTTACTATCATCCAATGATCATCTTATGAATCATTCTGGTATATGCTCATAACATTTAGAGAATAGGACATATCTGCATTTGTACATATCACAGTATGATTGATATAAAACTGTTTGTGATTTTATACATCAAGTATCAATCTATACTTGAATCTTTGTTTCACTTACCAAGTGTCTATACACTTGAATTTCGATTCAATCCTTTCTATGCGACAAGAACCTTTCTTATAGTTTCTATATTGAAATCATTTAATATATCATCTATGTACTTTCGACACAACCATGTTAGCATCTCAATCTATCTATATAGATATTGATGCCAAATATTCGGGTTTTGCCTAAGTCTTTCATGGAGATAAAATTCTTAACATGTGTTAATAAAAGATATATCATTTCCAATCAACAATATGTCTTCCATAGAATGTATTAGAAATATGTCTTAGCGCTCCCACTTAATTTCTTGCAAATACAAGCATCTTCATCGTCTCTGATGATTTTAAACTCTTTTAACAGTTTTATCATGGTGAAGATTCCAACTACGCGATGCTTATTTCAACCATTAAAGTTTGCATACGCTTTTAGCATCCTTTAAACTAACAAAACCCTTTGGATCGTGTTATGTACACGTCCTAGGTAACAACTCTATTAAAAGAACTTCGTTTTGTTTGTTCAACTACCATATAACAGAATTATATGTAATGGTTTCTACATTAATCCGTCTAGACTAAATAGCAATATGAATGATCAATTCTTGTCATAGTCAACCTTTGAACATTGTTGTGAACTCTTTCCAACATTTCGACTATTTCATAGATGTGAAACATCCGTGTCTATTTCTTTATAGATCCAGATACAAATGTAAGGTCTTACACCTTTCTGAAGGGTCTTTCAAGTTCAAAGCTTGATTTCTCGTGTATGGAACTATCACGGATTCTATGGCTTAAAGCCATCTAACGGAGTCAGGGCCCATCATTGCTTCTTTGCATGTAGACCGTTCATTATTGTAAAATAATGATTCAACCCTCAAATCTTGGTATTTGATTGTTTACCCGACCTACTTGGTTCAATAGGAACTTAGACCTCCGTAACCACAACCTTTGAGGCACGTGAGCCATTAGCATTGTTGATGCATCTGGAACACTTTTCACCGCTGAGCAACTTTGCACATATAGCTAAGATTCGTTTAACCTTATCAAAGTTCTATTGTCCTCCCACTTAACTTTTCATGGAAAATTCCTTCTCAAAGAAACTTGACGTTCTAAGCGACAAACATTTTTGTCTTCGGTGTTATGGAGAAATACTCAATGATTATTCTAAATAACATACAAAGAGATGTTCATCCGAATTTGATAGTAAACATCTCACTTATGCATAGCATACCAATGTTTAAGAAAGGACAACTTGGGTTTTATCCCAAACCATAACTTTATATGGGGTCATTTCAACGAATCATGATGGAGCTCTTTTTAGTGAAAAAGCGGTAGTCTCTAAAGCTTTTAATCTTTAAAATATAGTGGCAGTTTTATATTTTATACTTTTGATCTTACCATGTCAACCAAGGTTTCATTACATATCTCGAATGCTCCATACTCTTATGGTGTTTCGGGAAATGCAAATCCATGGAACGATTCCTTAAATCTTAGGTGTTATGCTAAACTTGTAACTCAAATATCTTCCTTTATGATCATATCATAAATTCTTTATTTTCTTATTACATTGATTTTGCACTTCATCTTGAAAGTTTTTGAACTTTTCAAATGTTTCACACTTCATCCTCATTAAGTAAATATTCATATATTCACTCAAATTTTCGGGGGAAAGCATATGAAGTTGAAATCCATCGCTCTTGACTATACATAATGGACTTCATACAACAATATGTACAAGTTCCAATAAGCTAGTCATCCGTTCCCTTTGGCCTATGAACGGAGTTTTAATTATCTCTAAGAAATTTACACAAGCGTCATTTGATCAAAAATCAAAAGACTCCAAAATTCCATCCACATGGATTTTCTTCATGTTTTCTTTCCAATATAATTTAAACGGCGATGTCACTTCCTAAGTGATCTTTCAATCAATTTGTCTTTTGACATTTTTAGCACTAGTTTTATGGATGTGATTTCTCCAACGAGATTTGTAAATCATCCATCTTTCATGGATTACGGCAATTATTTGAACAACCCTCTTGTTCTCATAATACCTGATAAAACAAATCTTGAAGGAAAGCTTTGATGTTAACGAGCAACACAACAACCCTTTATTTGTTCTCGATGAACATCATCACATATTCTTTTGCTAGTTACTTAGGCCATTATAGTTTATGAATTGTGTTGTTTCGTATGACGATTCACACCAACAAGTTTAGTATCCAGTACTTAAGAACCACATTGTTTAATAAGCAAAGAATATAGCCATAACATTTATATCCTCTATATACCTAAGCTGAACAATTCTATTCTTTTATTTTCTGCCATATATTTCTGAGATTCTCTTTCAGTATTTCCTTTTCTATTTGAAAGAATCTATCAACATCAATAGTGGAGCCATACACATGACACATAGTCCAAAACATGTATAGTTAAATACCAATGTCTTTGGACTTGCACTTTGAAGTAAATCACCATCATAAAATATTTGGTGTTCTTTCAAATTCCATTCTTTAGTAATCATTTAGTGTAGTAAACATTTTACCTACATCAAATATTCATACTTATCATGGAACTATTCATGATCAAGCTACTTTAGCTTATAACGGTGAATTGCGAGTATAATGTTTCTCTCCAAAACCTTTTGGAGGATTAGGACGACTAGCGTCTCCAACCTTTTAAAAATTCCCATCAAATATGAGAACATAAACTTTGCCATATCATACTCTATCATGTTATAATCAAAAACATTGTTTCAGATATCGCAATATCTTCCACATATGATGTTCCTAGATAACCTTGATATTAAAACAATCTTTTGAATATCAAGAATCATGGAGATAAACATGATACTTATATACTAACACTGGAATTGTTACTCTTGATTTAATACCAATTATTAAACTTCATGGAGTAACCGGAAATTACTGAAAGTTTGCAATAGGACTTTTAAAATTTAGATTAACACTTCAAAACAATACTATACCAGTTCGTAAAGTAACTAACTAGAATTTTATAGTTCCATTATCTCAATTATAACTAAGTGCACGGTGGTAAACAGATGTCAATGACTAAAGCAACTATGCAAATTCACTTTGATTTAATTTATGATAAATAGTGCTCAACTTTTAATCACATTTCTGTTGAACTCCCACTAAAAACAATATTCCTCACATTGTTTTAGTGAACACACAAACCAAATTCACCACACCAAGTCCGATCATCACGTGACATGATATAGTTTCAAAGGCGAACAATCATCATGTTCATCATATTATCTATATGACTCATGATTTACCTTTCGGTATTCCGTGTTCCGAGACCATGTATGTACATGCTAGGCTCGTCAATATCAAACCTTAGCTTCTGCATGAGCAAATCTGGCTTGCTCCCATTGTATACACTCGCAAAATCTAAAACACACGATCATCACGTGGTGCTTCGAAACAACGAGCTTTGGCAACGGTGCCTACTAAGGACGAACACTAACTTGATATTTTGTGAGAGGGATCATCTTATAATGCTATCGTCACGAACTAAGAAATACAAGATGCATAAAAGGATTAACATCACATACAATTCAAAATATGTGATATGATATGGCCTTTCTTCTTATGCTTCTGATCTCTATCTTCAAGCACGAACATGATCTCCATCATCACCGGCGTGGCGTCAAGGTCAATGCTGCCACTCCATGGTTGTCGTCCACCAGCATCAACTATTACAACTACTTTGAATAACAGACACGCAGGTCTTAACGGAATTAAAAGACAACCATATGGCTCCTGCCGGTTGCCGACTTACAATAAGGAACATTGCATACATCATATATAATCACAATCATGGCCATATCACATCACAGCACACCCCTGCAAAACAAATTTAGAAGCCTCTAATTTTCTTTGCATGTTTTACGTGGTTTTGGGATTTCATCAAGTGTCGTTCTAACTTACGAACAAGAACCACAACATTGATACTAGTATTGTCAATCACCCGTTGTAAATTGAATCTTCACTATGTTGGGAGAAACAGGCACCCGCAAAGCCACTTATGCAATACAAGTTGCATGTCAAGCGTGGAGGAAGTCTCATGAACGATGTCATGTAAGGTTAGCCCGGACCGCTTCATCCCACCATCCTGCAAGATGCAAAGTACACAAGAAGCAATCGACAACAAAACCATCAACACCCACAGTGACCATTGTGTTCTACTCGTGCAACAGATCTACATATAGACATGGCTCTGATACCACTATAGGGATTCGTAGCATGGAAAACAAAAAAATCTATCGCATGAACACACACAAGCCAAGATCTATCTACTAGATTGTAGCAACGAGTCGATAGAGTACTAACCCTTGAAGATCCAAAGTGGTTAACGAGAGCAGATTCTCGTGGCTGATGTAGTCGTTCACTTGCCGATCTCAAGATCGCGTAGGCGATCCTTCTGGCGCCGCATTCCGGCAGCGCTCCCGCAGTCGGTCACACGTACGGTACTCGATGAAGACCTTCCTCTCCCTTGTTCCACCAGGCAGCGGAGGTTGTAGCTCTCTCCTCACGATTCCGGCAGCACGACGGCGTGGTGTCGGAAGTAGAGGGGAGATCCCACAGGGCTTCGCCTAAGCCGGAGCGAGTATGGTGGAGTAGAAGAGGGCCTCGGCGATCTAGGTTTTAGATGCCGAGGGAAGAAGGCAGCCGACATTTAGGGTTTAGGCTAGACGACAGCGGCGGTTAGAGGGGATCTAGGGCGTCGGTGGCTTGGGGGGCAGCGGCGGCCTAGGTATTGGGTCTTGGGCGCCTAGGGCAAGGGGGATACCTTGGGGTGCACCCCCACCCCTCCTTATATAGGTGGGGCCGTCCAAGGGTGTTCCCAACCTAGGTGGAAACCCTCCCTAACTCGGAAACCATGTTGGGATTTGACTTTTTCAAACTGCCTTTTTGACTTTCAAATTAGAGTTTGATTTCTCTCTTCCAAGTGTCCATCCAAGTGACCTAGGACATGATGCAACCATTCCACTTTGTCATGACACATCCATGTACCCTTCCCCTTCCGGATCTGTGAACCTTCTAGACCTCCTAGAACATTCCGGTGAAAACACCGGAATCATTGCCAAACTCCAAAATTGGACTTTCCTTATATGAATCTTATTCTCCGGACCATTCTAGATCTCCTCGTGATATCCAGGATCCCATCCGAGACTCCGAAAAACATTCGGTCTCTTTACTCACATTCCATATCTACTAAACAACATCGAATCCTTAAGTGTGTCTCCCTACGGTTCGTGAATTATGTAGACATGATCGAGACTCTTCTCCGATCAATTACCAATAGAGGAATCTGGAAATTCATATGGCTCCCACATATTTCTACGATTACTTTGCGACCGAATGAACCATTTACATACGAAACCAACTTCCCTTTGTCTCGCGATATTTTACTTATCCGAGGTCTGATCATCGGTATCTCTGCATACCTAGTTCAACCTCGTTACTAATAAGTATTCTTTTCTTGTTCCCGTGATATGTGATTCCTTGTGAGCCAGTCACATGCGTGCAAGCTAATTGGATGACATTCCACCGAGAGGGCCCAAAATATATCTATACGTCATATGGATGGACAAATCCCACTCTTGATCCATGTGCCTCAACACATACTTTCCGAACACTCAATGCCACCTTTATAGCCACCCAGTTACGGTGTGCTGTTTGATGTCATCAAAGCATCCTTTCGGTGATGGTGATTAGCATGATCTCATGGTCGAAGTAATTATGTTACTATGTATCAGAAAGCTTATAACAAGTAAACTATTTGAATGACGTGATCTTATGCTAAGCTTAACTATAGGAGTATGTCCATCACATCATTCTCCTAATGATATGACCTTATTGTTAATAACATATCAATGTTCATGATCAGGAAACCATGATCATATATTAACCAACAAGCTAGTTTAACAAGAGGCTTTACTAGGGACTCTTTTATGTTTACAAACCACACAAGTATTAATGTTTCCTGTTAATAGAATTATAGCATGGTATGTAAACATTTAGCATAAGTACGAATATATGATAATAACCACTTTATTATTGCCTCTTGGGCATATCTCCAACAGCTACACACACTGCTACTACTGCTGAGTCTGAAACTGATTTTGATGCTCATGATGTTACTTCTACTGTGCTTGATGCGAGTGGTTCATTAGGTCCTTTTCTAGATGCTACTATGGCTGGTCTAGGAAACACCGAAACTCCTAGTGAAGACACTGTTACACCTGATAGCTCACCTGAGGCTAGTGAGAGTTATGATATTAATGATGGTTACATTGAGTTCACTGATGATTTTGTTGAAGAGTGCCGAAACACACATGGTACTAGTGCTATTAATAGTCTCCTTGCTATACGTACTATTATGCCTAAGTTGTCATCTGATACTAAGTTTGCCACTTCTCCCATAGATATTAAAGATGAAGATTATGATTTCTCTCTTGATTTCTCTCATTTAGATATTGTTGAGAAAGAACCTTTTTGTGGGACTGAAAATGAGAGTGTTGTGGCTCATATGAATGAGCTTTCTACTATAAGTGATGTGTTTTCTGATGATTTTAAGATGCGCAAGTACTTTCTTGCTAAGATCTTCCCTTTTTCACTAAAAGGAGAATCTAGGGCTTGGTTTAATAGATTACCTCTTGGTTCCATTGATAGCCCTGATTGCTTGATTGCTTCTTTCTTCCAGAAATATTTTCCTCCCAGTGCTAGACATGCTTCTTTGCAGAGACTTATTTATTTTAAACAGGGAGAAGAAGAGAAATTACCTGAGTCATGGAAAATATTTTGTGCCTTGATTCATGCACATCCTGGATGTCCATTGCCTAAGAATGAGCTTCTTGATATTTATTATAATGGACTAACTAATGATTCTAGGACCTACCTAGATAGCTTTGCTGATTGTGTTTTCAGGAAAAGGACTCCTACAGATGCTGAAGAATTAATGACTAAGATACGCAAGAATTATGATGATTGGACTTCAACTGAGCTGAATGCACCTGAGCCTATTACTCCTGAACCAGTTATGCCTGAACCAGTTCCAACACCAACAACAAAGAAGAGGGGAGTTATTGCATTAAATGATGAAGTGATGAAGGAAGCTAAGAAATGTCTAAAGGAGAAAGGTATTAGAGCTGAAGATGTGAAGAATCTACCTCCTATAGAAGAATTATGTAAGCCAATTCCCCACTCATATACTATTGAGGTACACTCTCTCCAACACTTTGATGAAGGTGATATTCCTTATGGTAAGCCTCCTGATCAATGTTTAGAGGAACTTGACACTTTTATTGTTATAATCAAGGGTATTTTAATAAACAAGTTCAGAATTATTTATTGGAAAACTCTAGAGCTATCCATGAGTTGAAAGATATTGTGGAAAGAACTTCTAATGATATTAAAATGCTTTGTAAACACTTTCAAATGGTTCAAACCCAACTTTATCAACTTGCTAAGGTACAAAAGGATATGCTAGTTAATGCTTCAGGAGATAAACATGCTTATGGAATTAGAACTAGGAGTGGTATAGCTACTCAAGATCCTTTATATCCTGAAGGACACCCTAAAAGAATTGAGCAGGATTCTCAACAAGGTGAAGATAGTGGTAGTCCCCGTAAGAGAAAGAAAAAGAAACATAAGATAGTTAAGGAACCACTTAAACCTACTGTAGATCCTAATAGTATATCTGTCTCTGATGCTGAAACTGAGAGTGGTAATGATAATAATGAGTCTCCTGATAAGGAGGAAGGTGAGGAAGAACCTGACCAGCACACTAAGAACACTAGGTACACAAAGGAAGATTTTATTGCTAATAAACATGGTAAAGAGAGAGAACCTTGGGTGCAGAAACCTATGCCTTTTCCAGGTAAGAAACACAAGTCAAAGGAGGAAGAACAAAACAACAAATTTTGTGAGTGGATGAAACCTTTATTCTTGCAAATTCCTTTGACTGATGCTATTAAGTTGCCTCCTTATTCAAAGTATATGAAGGATATTGTCTCTAATAAAAGGAATATTCCTAATGAGGAGATTTCTTCTCTACTTGCTAATTATTCCTTCAATTGTAAGGTTCCAAAGAAGCTTGGTGATCCAGGTATACCAACTATTCCTTGCTCAATTAAGAATAATTATGTTAGAACTGCTTTATGTGATTTGGGAGCAGGAGTTAGTGTTATGCCTTTTTATCTCTACAAGAGACTCCAGATAGAAAAGTTGATACCAACTGATATTTCTTTGCAAATGTCCAATAAGTCAACTACTATTCCTGTTGGTATATGTGAGGATGTTCCTGTTCAAGTTGCTCATAACTGCATGGTTCTAACTGATTTTGTTGTGCTTGAAATGTCTGAAGATGATAATATGTCTATTATTCTTGGGAGACCTTTTCTTAATACTGCAGGTGCTGTCATCAATTGCAATCAAGGAAAAGTAACATTCAATATTAATGACAAAGAGCATACTATCTATTTCCCCAAGAAGGTTGTTAAGAGCTATTGCATGAATTCCATTGAAATATTGAAGGCATTAAGGTTGGAGAAATATATTGTCCCATTCCATAAGAAAATTTTGAAACTATTATGATTGGGACCATTGCTATCAAGTATTAGGAAACATAATCACCTTGTGGATTGCAAAGTTTTGCTTCATATAAGATTGTTTTGGTAACAAGACTTGATCAACCTTGTTAACAAAAATATTTTTATGAACAAAATAATGTTTTCGTTGTGTTTATACTTGCTTTCTTTTTCCTTTCTCCTTCCTAGTCTTTGCTTTAGCTTTAGTTTAGCTAGTTGTTTTTTTGTCTGGGTTTCTTAGATCTGCTGTAGTTTGGCTTTTGGTTTGTTTTTGCTTCTTCTAAAAAACTGTTTCTGCGAGAAAGTCAATTTTCATACCCTGAAAATTGGCCAAAAATAAAGTTTTTCGAAAAATCCCAGAAATTTCAAAATAATTTTTTCCTCGAAAAAAGGGGCAGAGTGGCACCTGAGATGACCCAGGGGGCCACCTCAGGCCACCAGACCCCTGGTAGGCGCGACCTACCTAGGGGTGGCTCCTAGGTGGGGTTTGGCCCACCTGGGCCCCTCCAGGCTGCCTCCTCAAAGCCACCTTCTTTCTCTCTCCCAAAAAACACCGGAAAACTTACTCAATCTCGAGTTCTTGATGTTCTTGCTCGCGATTTTCGATCTCCTTGTTCAGCCCATCTCAAGTGCTGATTTTTGGAGGTTTTTCTCCTTGGTATGTTCCTCCTCCACTTGTTCAATTAGATTTGTGATTGGTAGATTGTATCTTGAGTATTTTGCTGTTATAGGTAACAGGTTGTTTGAGCTTGCATGCTGGTTCTTTGCCTAGAAACTTTGTTTTGATGCATATGTAGTCCTCTAGCAAGTTCCTATAGTAGTTGCTCATCATTTATCAACTTAGAAATCATTTGGGGTGATGGTTGTTTAAAAATTTCAGAATAGGGAAGTCATGGACCAACACACCTTTGGTGACATATTTGAGAGTGATGCACCTAGAAGGACAAGGCTTCCAAGGTCATCTACCAGTACTAGACCCTCATATAATGAGGATCTCATCACTTCAAGATTTGGTGATGAGGGAGATGAAGGGGATGCACACCCCTCCACCTTTCCTTGTCACTCTTTCTTGTAAGCTGCTGGGATTCTTAATGATTTTATGACTTTGGTGCAGAGGTCTGGACTAACAAGGTACATGCAGGATGAGAGTGCACAATATGATTTGCTTACTAAAACATTTGTGGAGAGTTTCTCCTTTACTAATAGTATGTATGAGCCTTCTGTGTCTTCCAAAATTTATGGCAGGGCTCATTCTATGACATTGAAGAAATTTTGCAAGGCCCTGAGACTTGGTACAACTGGGTCATCAAAGAAGATTCAAGCTCTACCTGCTGATTTGCTAGAGCTTTACCGAGGAATAACCAATGATGATGACCGTAGATCTCAGCGAGGGAAGATAAAGAACATTCAACTTCCAGCCATTAGGTATTTTGCCTAGTATCTTGCCACCAGTGTTCTTGGTAGGGAGAACACTAGTAATATTTCCAACTATCAATTGGCCTTCTTAGCTATTGCGCTCAACAATGAGGACAAGTATAATCTTGGTTCTCTCATTGCTCATTGTTTAGCTGCTAAGGGACCCATTTATGGGGGAATTATTGCTACTCGTGTTGCTGCTACCTTGAACATTGCTGTTGATCCACATGATACAGTTTTGGCTCCTCAGAGGCTTGATCTTGCTGCCATGAAGGCGCACCACTTTGTCACCACTAGCTCTACTCTTGAGAACTTGGTTTATAGAATGTTGTTTACTGACGGGGAAGAGAGAGAGATCCCTCTACCCCAAACCACTTTGTTCAGTATTTTTCAGGGACCTTGGTCGCGCTCGAAGGCGGAGATGGATGACAACTGCGTTCTCTCAACTTCCATGGGCACTATCAGGAGGAAGCACCATCATACGACCCCCCTGGGTATTACACAAGGGAGGCCAAGAGCTCGTACCAGGACGAGGGAGCTTCCTCGATATACTACGGAGGTGCATCTACTTGGGCACCATGGGATTGAGCCCCACTTAGGCTAAAAGCCTAAGCTTGGGGGGGAGGTACACCGACATCACACTCATAGTATATATATATATCATGTTCTGTTGGTTCTTTGTATATCCATTGTTTTTGCTTTTTTTTGGTTTTTGATGCTTCTTTCTAAAAACCAAAAAAATACCAAAAATATTTTCGTTGTTTCTCTTGGTTTGTTTATTTGCTTTGGTTTGCCTTAAAATAAAATTCCAAAAATATTTTGCTTTGTTTGGTTTGCTTTGTTTTTGTTTGGTTTTTCTTTGTTTGCTTGTTTCTAAAAAATCGAAAACACCAAAAATATTTGTTGGTCTTCTTTGGTTTTGTGAGTTCTTTGCAGGGTTCAGCCATCCTTAGTGGATTTTGATTTCATGTTAATTATTCAAGTCACACAAGTGAAGGGCAATAATGAAGATTAAGACAACTCAAGGTGTGGTAAGAGGCTGGTAACGAACTCTATTTGTTTCATTTTTGTACATATACTCATCATTGTGAGCATGCTTAGCCTGTTTATGTAAGGTGTATGTTATTATGGATGCTTAGTAGTTTTTGCTTGTCTATGATCAGCTACAGCTTGCTAATAGTTTGTAGCATGTCATATGAATGTTTGCTTGCATTGTTTTATTCATACTTTGGTATGACATTGTGGTATCCTCCTCTGACTGTTCATGTGAATCGACTTGGCACATGCTCATGCATGCATATGACTAATCAATAGTCAGTAAGCCTTGATGATTTATTTTGCCTTAGAGTTTTTGTATCACTTTCATGCCATAGTTAGTCTTGTTTTGTTGCAAGCATGATTATGACAGTTATTGCTCTCTCGTTTGTCGCTCCCTCTCTATTGCTAGCATTCACTTGCACTGAGTACGTGCTCTACCCGTGCTTCCAACTCCCCAAAACCAATATTGTTAGTTGTGTCCATCATACCTACCTATTAGCATCATTTGCTACTTCAGCGCATATTCTATATGCCGTGTTTTCTTCCAAAATAAAATGTTTGTCTGTTTTGAGAAAGTTAGTTAGTAAAGCTCTCACGAACTAGATGGCATACTTTATTCCTTGCGCTTAATAATTCTGAACCATTATGACTAGTCCATGAAAGTTATATGCTTGCTAATTATATACTGGGAGTCAGCAGAACCGTGCTGCCACGGGGAACGCTTTCAACACTTTTTGGATATCTCATGCAGTTAATTTCTTGCTCTTTTGTTTATGGATGTCGACAATGTGAAATAAAAGGGGAGGTTGTGAGTTCATGGAGTTTATACATTGTGTTAGAGAAACGTCTGGGCCGCTAGCCTAAGCCATGCTTAATCATGGTGGAAACTTCCAGCATCACTATAATGAGTATCTATGAAGCGTACTCAATAAAAAGCTATGCATATGGTAAATAAAAAGATTGCTGAGATGCCCATTGTCTGCTTGCCTTGTCATTTTGGTTATGGGAAAGCTCCTGTGCCATGTGCAAGGGGTACCCCGTTGGCGGTTCTCGATGATATGCATGTATTTACAATGACAAGAACTTTCAGGTGACCAAAGTTGAGTAGCATGCGGAGCGACCCTCGTACTCAAGGGACTTGGGATTTCCAGTCTATGGTCTGTCAAGCATATGATTCAGAGTGGACCTCACTTTAACCTTAACCACATGAAGATGCCTATGATAGGAGCAATGAGAGCTCAAAGCTAACGAGTACCTTCCTTTCAGCATTGGGAAGCCTTTCAAACCTTCACAAAACCGTTTTCACAACCTTGTTGAGTCACCACTTATCCTATAAGAACCTTCTTGAGAGCATAGTTGTCATCTTTGTGTTTGTTTCAAAACTTGGTTAACTATGTCATGACTTTGATGCTTGTATCTCTGATATCTTTATCTCTAGTCTTCACTTGAACTTCAGAGGTGCCTTGGCATTTATATTGTGCTCTTCAAACAAAGGCAAGCGAGATACCACTCTATCATACCTTATTATGAGCATTAAAATGTTGCTTATGTTTATGTTTCATGCTACTTATTATTATTGAGTTGGTTTCTCTTCATAGCTTGCAATGACTGTTGAGTAGACTTAGTTGCATACTCCTTATTATGAATTGTCTAAGCATCTACTCCTGTGCTAAGAATATTTACATCATATGAAGTAAAGTGTTCGTGAAAGTTCTTTTATCGCACTGAGTTTTCAACTGAATTGCTTGAGGACAAGCACTAGGCTAAGATTGGGGGGAGTTGATACGTCCAAAACGTATCTACTTTCTCGAACACTTTGCTATTATTTCTTCTCTAAACTTGTGTGATTTGGATAAAACTAACACGGACTGACGCTGTTTTCAGCAGAATTACCTTGGTGTCTTGTTTTTGTGCAGAAAATGAACTATCAGGAAAAATCCCGAAAAATATGCCAAGAATTATATTTCATCAGAAGATCCACGGAGCCAGAAGAAGAGATGGAGGGGAGGCCTGGGGGGGGGGGGCAGACCCACCCTAGGTGCGGCCCCACCTGACCCCGCGCCTGGTGGGGGTGTGGCCGCCCTAGGCAGCTCCTCGGCCTCCCTCTGCGCCTATAAGTTGCCTTCTGACCTAAAAACTTAGGGGGTTCGATAGTTTTCCAGAAAGAGTTCTGCTCCGTCGCAGCCACCAGAAACCAAGATTCGGATCCAGAAACTCCATTCTGGCACCCTGCCGGGACGGGGAATTTGGAGAGGATCATCGCCATCGTCATCACCAACGCATCTACATCAATTACCGATGTTTCCCTCATCCATGAGTGATTAATCCTCCGCTGTAGGCTTGGGGATGGTAGGGATTGGATGAGTTCTATCATGTAATCGAATAAGATCTGTTAGGGCATAGTGTCTAGTATCTCTTTTAGTGCTATTTGACTTTATTGCAACTTGTTGTGCTTAATGCTTGTCACTAGGGCTCGAGTGCCATGATCTCAGATCTGAACTTATTATTGAATCATTACGATAGTATTGTTTGTGATCTTATCTGCAAGTTGTGTACACATATCATTATCCGGATACAAAGGCCCCAAAGTGACAATAATTGGGACAACCGGAGGGGATGGCTATGGTGTGAGGATCACATGTGTTCACGGAGTGTTAATGCTTTGCTCCGGTGCTCTATTAAAAGGAGCACCTTAATTGTCAGTAGTTCCCTAGAGGCCTCGTTGCCACGGGCTGGCTGGACAGAAGATGTTGTGCAAGTTCTCATTGCGAGCACGTATGAATATATTTGGAGCACATACCTAGGATTGTTTACTACTTGGATGCTTGTTATTATTTATCTGCAATGCCCTAGATCTTGAAGTTACATGTTTAGACTCGTCCATCCATCCCTATGCCTACCGCACTCGAATCCTATTGTTACCGTTACTATTAATATTGCTCCTGTTTCACTGTTGTTGTTGCTTTGCTGTTGCTACTACCAAACTGTTGCTACTGATAAACTTCTATGAGCAAGAACTATTTCCAGGTGCAGCTGAACTGACAACTCAGTTGTTAAGGCTTGCAATTATTCTTTGACTTCCCCTGTGTCGAATCAATAAATTGGGTAATACTACCCACGAAGACTGTTGCGATCCCCTATACTTGTGGGTCATCACCCCCTACCCAAATCGACCGGGGCCTGGCCCAAACGAATAGAAACGGACCATTTAGGGTGACCGTATGGGTCGGCCCGGTGGAGATGCCCTAATGCTTAAGTAATTATTCATCGTGGTGATGCAGTCCTTATGCTCGATAGCGCCTACTCGACTGACGGGCTATCTTGGTGGGTTGGGCTTCATGATCCTCCAGGCCCAAGACCATGTCGTGGTGGCTGGAAATACCCTTTTCTCGAGGTCCAGCTTGGGGCCGACAAAACCGTCAGCCACGTCATCCCCGACGCCACTCGCCGCCATGCCATGCCTCGCCGTCAGAACAAACGATCTCATGTTTTGATCGAATGATCGAATAAAGTAGTAGTATCGGTTTCAGTAATTCAAGAATAAGGCTTTGTAGGGATTCGTAGCATGGAAAACAAAAATTTTCTATCGCATACAAACAAACAAGCCAAGATCTATCTACTAGATTGTAGCAACGAGTCGATGGAATAACTTACCCTCGAAGATTCCAAAGTGTTTAACGAGAGCGGATTCTCGTGGGTGATGTAGTCGTACTCTTCCCGATCTCAAGATCGCGTAGACGATCCTTCCGGCGCTGCGTTCCGGCAGCGCTCCCGCAGTCGGTCACACGTTCGGTACTCGACGAAGACCTTCCTCTCCCTTGTTCCAGCAGGTAGCGGAGGTTGTAGCACTCTCCTCGTGATTCCGGCAGCACAACGGCGTGGTACCGGAAGTAGAGGGGAGATCCCGCAGGGCTTCGCCTTAAGCCAGAGCGAGTATGGTGGAGTATGAGAGAGCTCTAGTGGTCTAGGGTTTAGACACACCAATTAGAAGGCTCTAATCCGAAGGCTAGGGCAATTAGAAGCTCTAAACCAAAACGGCTCTAAACCGGAGGCTATGGCTAGGGTTTAGATTTAGAGGATAGGAACTTGTGTGTCTAGAGGAGGGAGCCCTGCCCCTCCTTATATAGGTGGAGGGGCCGGCGCGCCAGGGGAGGGAGGGGAGTCCCTCCCCAACTCGGCTTGGAGGAGGTGCCGCCGGTTGGAGGAGGGAACCCCTCCCCAACTCGGTTTCCCTCTCCTTCCTCTTCCCCTCTTTCCAATTTTAGCCGTTTGACTTCTCAAACTTGCTATTTGACTTTTCAATTTAGGATTCAATTTAATCCTTTATTTGGAACAGAGAGAACACTTAGTACATGATGAAATCATTCCAATATGCAATGACACATTCATGTACCCCTTCCCCTCTGGAGTGCCGGACATTCCGGAACCTTCTAGAACATTCCTGATGAAAACACCGGAATCATTCCCGAACTCCGAAACGGGACTTTCCTTATATGAATCTTATTCTCCGGACCATTCCGGATCACCTCGTGATATCCCGGATCCCATCCGAGACTCCGAACAACATTCGGTCTCTTTCTCATACTACCATAACTACTCAAACAACGTCGAATCCTTAAGTGTGTCTCCCTACGGTTCGTGAATTATGCGGACATGATCGAGACACTTCTCCGAACAATAACCAATAGAGGAATCTGGAAATTCATATGGCTCCCACATATTTCTACGATTACTTTGCGATCGAATGAACCACTTACATACGATACCAATTTCCCTTTGTCTCACGATAGTTTACTTATCCGAGGTTATGATCGTCGGTATCTCTGCATACCTAGTTCAACCTCGTTACCGATAAGTACTCTTTTCTCGTTCCTGTGATATGTGATCCCTTGTGATCCAGTCACATGCTTGCAAGCTAATTGGATGACATTCCACCGAGAGGGCCCAGAGTATATCTATCCGTCATATGGTTGGACAAATCCCACTCTTGATCCATGTGTCTCAACCAATACTTTCCGAACACTCAATGCCACCTTTATAGCCACCCAGTTACGGTGTGGTGTTTGATGTCATCAAAGCATCCATCCGGTAAAGGTGATATGCATGATCTCATGGTCGAAGGAATTAGGCTACTATGTATCAGAAAGCATATAGCAATTGAACTATTTAAATGACTTGATCTTTATGCTACGCTTATCTATAGGAGTATGTCCATCATATCATTCTCCTAACGATATGATCTTGTTGTTGATAACATCTCAAAGTTCATGATAGGGAAACCACAATCATATATCAACCAACAAGCTAGTGATGTATAGAGGCTATACTAGGGACTTCAATTTAAGTTTACAAATCACACAAGTATCAATGTTTCCTTGTTAATACTATTATAGCATGAATGTAAACATTTATCATAAACACAAAGATATAATAATAACTATATTTATTATTGCCTCTAGGGCATATCTCCAACAGTCTACCACTTGCACTAGAGTCATCTAATCTAGATTACATGGTAATATACCGAACACCCATGGCAGTTTGGTGCTGGTCATGTTTTGCCCTCGGGAGAGGTTTAGTCAATGGATCCACCACATTCAGATCTGTGTGTACTTTGCAAATCTTTATATCCCCATCTTGGATATGTTCTCGAATAGCGTGAAAACGTAGCTTGATGTGCTTCAGCTTCTTGTGTGACCTTAGTTCTTGCGCATTGGCTATGGCGCCCATGTTATCACAGTAGATAGACATTGGGTCCAGCGCACTAGGAACCACACCCAGCTCTGTAATGAACTCTTTCATCCATATCGCTTCTTGTGAAGCCTCCGAAGCAGCCATGTATTCCGATTCAGTTGAAGATCTCGCCACAACGCTTTGCTTTGCACTCCTCCAGCTAACTGCTGCACCATTCAAAATAAATACGTATCCGGATTGTGATTTAGAATCATCCGGATCGGTGTTCCAACTAGCATCGGTGTAACCATTAACAACGAGTTGTTCATCACCTCCATAAGAAAGAACCATATCCTTAGTTCTTCTCAAGTACTTAAGGATGTTTTTGACCGCTGTCCAATGATCCACTCCTGGATCACTTTGATATCTGCTAGTTAAACTAACAGCATATGCAATGTCGGGTCTAGTACATAGCATGGCATACATTAGAGATCCTATGGCTGAGGCATAGGGAGTCTTACTCATCCTTTCTCTATCTTCTGCCGATGTCGGACTTTGAGTTTTACTCAAGGTCGTATTGGGCAACATGGGCAAGAACCCTTTCTTGCTATCTTCCATTCCAAACCTCTTTAGAACTTTGTCCAAATATGTACTCTGTGACAATGATATTTGGCGTTTCGATCTATCTCTATAAATCTTTATGCCTAATATGTAAGCTGCTTCGCCAAGATCCTTCATTGAAAATTTTTTGTTCAAATATTCCTTGACACTATTAAGAAGGTCTACATCATTCCCAATCAACAATATGTCATCCACATATAGTATTAAGAATGCTACAGAGCTCCCACTCACTTTCTTGTAAATACAAGCTTCTCCATAAGTTTGTATAAAACCAAAACTTTTGATTACCTTATCAAAACGTTGATTCCAACTTCGGGATGCTTGCTTCAATCCATAGATGGATCGTTGAAGTTTGCATAGCTTGTTAGCATCTTTAGGATCAACAAAACCTTTGGGTTGCATCATATACAACTCTTCATCAATGTCTCCATTGAGGAATGCTGTTTTGACATCCATCTGCCATATCTCATAATCATAATATGCAGCGATTGCTAACATAATCCTCACAGACTTTAGCTTCGCTACCGGTGAGAAAGTCTCATCGTAGTCAACTCCTTGAATTTGTCGAAACCCTTTTGCGATAAGTCGAGCTTTATAGACAGTAACATTACCATCAGCATCTGTTTTCTTCTTGAAAATCCATTTGTTCTCGACAGCCTTCCGGCCATCCGATAAGTCCACCAAAGTCCATACTTGGTTTTCGTACATGGATCCAATCTCGGATTTCATGGCTTCTTGCCATTTATTGGAATCTGGGCTCATCATCGCTTCCTCATATGTCTCGGGGTCATCGGTGTTGTCCACCAACATGACATTCATAACGGAATCATACCAATCTGGAGTGGTACGAGTTCTCGTTGACCTCCGAGGCTCTGTAGCAACTTCAACCGAAGTTTCATGATCACCATCATTAGCTCCCTCTCTAATTGGTGCAGGCACCACAGGAACTTCTTCCGGTGCTGCGCTACTCGCAATTTCGAGAGAAGGTTCGACAACCTCGTCGAGTTCTACTTTCCTTCCAGTCACTTCTTTCGAGAGAAATTCCTTCTCTAGAAAGGATCCATTCTTGGCAACGAAGATTTTGCCTTCGGATCTATGATAGAAGGTATACCCAATAGTTTCCTTCGGGTATCCTATGAAGACGCATTTTTCCGCTTTGGGTTCAAGCTTGTCCGGCTGTAACTTCTTTACACAGGCTTCGCATCCCCAAACTTTAAGGAACGACAATTTAGGTTTCTTCCCAAACCATAATTCATACGGTGTCGTTTCAACGGATTTAGACGGTGCCCTATTTAAAGTGAATGCGGCTGTTTCTAATGCAAAACCCCAAAATGATAGCGGTAAATCTGTAAGTGACATCATAGAACGAACCATATCTAAGAGAGTTCGATTACGACGTTCGGACACACCATTACGCTGTGGTGTTCCCGGCGGTGTCAATTGTGAAAGTATTCCGCATTTCTTCAAATGCTCGCGAAACTCGTAACTTAGATATTCACCTCCACGATCAGAACGTAGAAATTTAATCTTCTTGTTACGTTGATTCTCTACCTCACTTTGAAACTCCTTAAACTTCTCGAAAGTTTCGGACTTATGTTTCATGAAATAGATATACCCATATCTACTCAAGTCATCCGTGAAGGTAAGAACATAACGATAACCACCGCGCGATGCTACACTCATTGGACCACATACATCGGTATGTATGATTTCCAATAAGTCCGTAGCTCGCTCCATCATACCAGAAAATGGAGTCTTAGTCATTTTTTCCATCAGACATGCTTCGCATCTTTCAAGTGATTCAAGAAGTCCATCGGAATGGAGTTTCTTCATACGTTTCACTCCAATGTGACCAAGACGACAGTGCCACATATAGGTCGAATTATCGCTTGATTTCAAACATTTAGCCTCAATGTTGTTGATATGTGTATTTCCACTATCGAGATTCAATAAGAATAGACCATCTATCAAAGGTGCATGTGCATAAAACATATTACTCATATAAATCGGACAACCATTATTCTCGGATTTAAACAAGTAACCGTCTCGCAATAAACAAGATCCCGATATAATGTTCATGCTCAATGCAGGCACCAAATAACAATTATTTAAGTATAAAACTAATCCCGATGGTAGATGAAGGGGTAGCGTGCCGACCGCGATCACATCAACTTTTGATCCGTTTCCCACGCGCATCGTCACCTCGTTCTTCGCTAGCTTCTGTTTATTCTGCAGCACCTGTTTCGAGTTACAAATATGAGCAACCGAACTAGTATCAAATACCCAGGCACTACTACGAGTACTAGTGAGATACACATCAATAACATGTATATCAGATATACCTTTCTTCTTGATGTTGCCGTTCTTCAAATCCGCCAAGTACTTTGGGCAATTCCGCTTCCAGTGACCTTCTCCCTTGCAGTAAAAGCACTCAGTATCAGGCTTAGGTCCAGCCTTGGTCTTCTTCGTCGGCGTGGTAACTTTCTTACCACCCTTCTTGAAGTGTCCCTTCTGCTTAGACTTGCCTTTCTTGAATTTGGTGGTCTTATTGACCAACAACACTTGGTGCTCTTTCTTGATCTCCACTTCTGCAGATTTCAACATGGCAAAGAGTTCTGGCAACGTCTTGTTCATGTTCTGCATGTTGTAGTTCATCACAAACTTCTTGTAACTTGGTGGTAGTGATTGGAGGACACGGTAAATCCCCAAAGCATTAGGAATCACTATACCCAAGCTTTGAAGTTTGTTTGCGTGCCCAGACATCTTAAGCACATGCTCACTAACGGAGCTGCCCTCTTCCATCTTGCAGTTAAAGAACTTTTCTGAAGCCTCATAGCTTTCAATTGCCGCATGAGTCTCAAAAATCAATTTGAGATCCTCGACAATATCATATGGGTCTAAATCTTCAAACCTTTTCTGAAGCTCCGATTCCAAACCATACAAGATAGCACACTGAACTATGGAGTACTGATTCTTCCGAGCAAGGTAAACATTCTTTACTTCATCGGAAGCATCAGCTGCAGGTGGGTCACCCAGCGGTGCATCCAGCACATAGGTCAAATTACCAGCTGTGAGGACAATCCTCAAATTGCGGAACCAATCCGCGAAGTTGCTTCCATTGTTTTTCAACTTTTCTTTCTCTAGGAACGCATTAAAATTGATGGTAGGGGCTGCCATTGATCTACAACATATTTGCAATAGTTTAGACTAAGTTTATGACAAATTGAGTTCAAATTAATTAATAAAGCTAATCTAGGTGAACTCCCACTCAAAACAATATCCCTCACATTGTTTTAGTGATCACACGAACCAAATCCACTACATCAACACCGATCATCACGAGAGTTGATCTAGTTTCAATGGCGAACAATCGACATGTTCATCATATCTACTATATGATTCATGCTTTACCTTTCGGTGATCCGTGTTCCGAGACCATGTCTGTACATGCTAGGCTCGTCAAGATCAAACCTTAGTTTCCGCATGAGCAAATCTGGCTTGCTCACGTTGTATACACTTGCAGAATCTAACACACCCGATCATCACGTGGTGCTTCGAAACAACAAGCTTTAGCAACGGTGCTAACTAAGGGTGAACACTTTATGACTTGAAATTCATGTGCATGAGGGATCATCTTATAATGCTATCGTCGTCTACTAAGCAATACAAGATGCATAAAGGATTAACGTCACATGCAATTCAAAATATATATGTGATATGATATGGCCTTTCTTCTTTGTGCTTCCGATCTCCATATTCAAGCACGAACATGATCTCCATCATCACCGGCATTGCATCAAGGTCAATGACGCCTCTCCATGGTTGTCGTCCACCGGCTTCAACTATTACAACTACTTTGAATAGACACGCGGGTCTTAACATAAATTAAAGACAACCATATGGCTCCTGCCGGTTGCCAACTTACAATAAGGAACATTGCATACATCAAATATAATCACAATCATGGCCATATCACATCACTGCACACCCCTGCAAAACAAAGTTAGACGCCTCTACTTTCTTTGCATATTTTACGTGGTTTGGGGCTTTCAATAAGTGTCGTTCTAACTTACGAACAAGAACCACAACATTGATACTAGTATTGTTAATCATCCGTTGTAAATTGGATCTTAACTATGCTAGGAGAGACAGACACCCACAAAGACACTTATGCAATACAAGTTGCATGTCAAGCGTGGAGCAAGTCTCATGAACGATGTCATGTAAGGTTAGCCTGGGCCGCTTCATCCCAACATACCGCAAGATGCAAAGTACACAATAAGCAATCGACAATAAAAGCATCAACGCCCACAATGACCATTGTGTTCTACTCGTGCAACAGATCTACATATAGACACGGCTCTGATACCACTGTAGGGATTCGTAGCATGGAAAACAAAAAATTTCTATCGCATACAAACAAACAAGCCAAGATCTACCTACTAGATTGTAGCAACGAGTCGATGGAATAACTTACCCTCAAAGATTCCAAAGTGTTTAACGAGAGCGGATTCTCGTGGGTGATGTAGTCGTACTCTTCCCGATCTCAAGATCGCGTAGACGATCCTTCCGGCGCTGCGTTCCGGCAGCGCTCCCGCAGTCGGTCACACGTTCGGTACTCGACGAAGACCTTCCTCTCCCTTGTTCTAGCAGGTAGCGGAGGTTGTAGCACTCTCCTCGTGATTCCGGCAACGGCGTGGTACCGGAAGTAGAGGGGAGATCCCGCAGGGCTTCGCCTTAAGACGGAGCGAGTATGGTGGAGTATGAGAGAGCTCTAGTGGTCTAGGGTTTAGACACACCAATTAGAAGGCTCTAATCCGAAGGCTAGGGCAATTAGAAGCTCTAAACCAAAACGGCTCTAAACCGGAGGCTATGGCTAGGGTTTAGATTTAGAGGATAGGAACTTGTGTGTCTAGAGGAGGGAGCCCTGCCCCTCCTTATATAGGTGGAGGGGCCGGCGCGCCAGGGGAGGGAGGGGAGTCCCTCCCCAACTCGGCTTGGAGGAGGCGCCGCCGGTTGGAGGAGGGAACCCCTCCCCAACTCGGTTTCCCTCTCCTTCCTCTTTCCCTCTTTCCAATTTTAGCCGTTTGACTTTTCAAACTTGCTATTTGACTTTTCAATTTAGGATTCAATTTAATCCTTTATTTGGAACAGCGAGAATACTTAGTACATGATGCAATCATTCCAATATGCAATGACACATTCATGTACCCCTTCCCCTCCGGAGTGCCGGACATTCCGGAACCTTCTAGAACATTCCTGATGAAAACACCGGAATCATTCCCGAACTCCGAAACAGGACTTTCCTTATATGAATCTTATTCTCCGGACCATTCCGGATCACCTCGTGATATCCCGGATCCCATCCGAGACTCCGAACAACATTCGGTCTCTTTCTCATACTACCATAACTACTCAAACAACGTCGAATCCTTAAGTGTGTCTCCCTACGGTTCGTGAATTATGCGGACATGATCGAGACACTTCTCCGAACAATAACCAATAGAGGAATCTGGAAATTCATATGGCTCCCACATATTTCTACGATTACTTTGCGATCGAATGAAACACTTACATACGATACCAATTTCCCTTTGTCTCACGATAGTTTACTTATCCGAGGTTATGATCGTCGGTATCTCTGCATACCTAGTTCAACCTCGTTACCGATAAGTACTCTTTTCTCGTTCCCGTGATATGTGATCCCTTGTGATCCAGTCACATGCTTGCAAGCTAATTGGATGACATTTCACCGAGAGGGCCCAGAGTATATCTATTCGTCATATGGATGGACAAATCCCACTCTTGATCCATGTGTCTCAACCAATACTTTCCGAACACTCAATGCCACCTTTATAGCCACCCAGTTACGGTGTGGTGTTTGATGTCATCAAAGCATCCATCCGGTAAAGGTGATATGCATGATCTCATGGTCGAAGGAATTAGGCTACTATGTATCAGAAAGCATATAGCAATTGAACTATTTAAATGACTTGATCTTTATGCTACGCTTATCTATAGGAGTATGTCCATCATATCATTCTCCTAACGATATGATCTTGTTGTTGATAACATCTCAATGTTCATGATAGGGAAACCACAATCATATATCAACCAACAAGCTAGTGATGTATAGAGGCTATACTAGGGACTTCAATTTAAGTTTACAAATCACACAAGTATCAATGTTTCCTTGTTAATACTATTATAGCATGAATGTAAACATTTATCATAAACACAAAGATATAATAATAACTATATTTATTATTGCCTCTAGGGCATATCTCCAACAGGCTTTGCCGTGGTACACAAACTGTAAGCTTGCTTTTTCAATATGTGTCTTCAGATACTTCTTGGTTAGGCACTGTCTTCGTCATGCACTTTAGGTACATGGAACATAACATTGTCTTAGATTAAAAGTTCCTTGTCAGTAAGTTGAATTAAAATGGCATGATGATGTGTAATAGTATAGCCAGTATAGAAGAGCTAAAGTGTAGGAGAGGAAGTAAGTGAGTGACCAGTTTATCAAAAAGTGAGGCAGCAATATGCCGACTAAGACAGCTAAAAATTACAGTGAAGTTTGCACTGTCATCTTATGGTCATAGATTAATGCACTAAATTGTGCAAACATTATAGGATGTATACCTAGAACACTAGCTACTTCACATCCGTGGCCAAAAGTAGGATTAAAGCTGGATAGTTACAAAAGTTTAATTGCAAACCATTGTTCAAGATGGGAAATGCCGATGACTATTAAAAAAATGTCCAGTTTATTAATGCACATAAAGTCACTTCAACATGTCAAGCAAACATGATCACTTGAAATAGCTAGCATTATATTTCAAGAACATAACATAACCTTGCCGTCTCAAATATTTGTCTCCATGTAGCACACTTAATCTTCTGGGTCTTTTCAAGAAAATAACCAGTAGAGAGAATGAGTAAGAGTGCAAAATGGAGACGATATTAAAACTAAGATAGACAACAACAATGTTAAAAGAAAGTGTTGTATCCCATATTAAAATTTGTACAATGAACAATCGACGACACATTAATACACTTGGGAACATGTTACTAAACTAAGTTGGAGTTTAAATAGAACACAAATGTGATTTTGTTCCATCTCATCCCCCCCCCCCCCCCCACCCCACCCCACCCCAACCACACCCACACACACAACCTGAAGATGAGTCTCATGGATCATTTATCATTTGTCTAGATTCTACTAGATACATACGAATCTAGACAAATTTGAGTCAAGTTTAATGGAACGGAGGGAGTACATTGCCAGTGATCAGTTTGACCTAGCAAAAACCATGGCTCCGTGAACTTCAGCACATATTTCTACTTCAGCAGCAAGGAATGAAATGTCCCACTGAGAATCAAAGCTGCACACAAAGGGCAAGCTTCATATCACTACTCTTACCAAAAGTAGATAAACTGAAACAGTTAGATGCCCAAGTTCACACGCACACAAACATCAACTGAGACAGCACCTTCATTCAGGCAGCGAGACTAAAATTAACAGGCTTCAGCGAACTATTCTAGTCAAGCCAGGAGAACGATGTCAGGACCATGACAATGCAGTGGCAACGCTGACTGAACTTGAAGATAACCAGAAGCTGAATTACATTTGGTGGTCAACTGACGAACATATGGACAGATGAAGTGATCTCAAGACGTCCAAGATCGATGATCAAGATGCTTCCCATTAACGGATTTAAAGCCCGAGTCCTCTAATTTGCAAACTATGCCGAAACATTATCACTCTCTGGTATTTGTACCCCAAAACCATATGCGTTTCTGGGAGTAATTGAGGCTGCTACTACCTAAATTCTGTCCAATTCTGTCAATTCGAACTTCCAGTTCTTGTTCTTTGTGTATATATCAAGAGGGGTCTGTCAAACGTCATCCTGCACTTGTATTCAAGAACCCTAGGAATCAAGAACCGAATGCAACAGAGGCATCAACCTTGGTCTGCATCTAATAGTATATGGGGGAGAGGAGGGGAAGAAGTGGACATGACGTACAGGGAAAAAGATCCAGGTCTATGGGAGGAGATGGACGGGCGGAGGGATCTCGGTGTCGGACTCTTCGGAGATGTCAGAACGGAAGGAGCGGCCGATGCAGGATGGGAAGAAGGAGATGGCGGAGCTCTGGACTTCCTGGATGTGAGACGGCGGAGCGGCTGACATCGTCGGCAGCGTCGGTTGCCGCCGCACTGAGCACTACAATAAAAATATCCTTTTACAACGGACAATTTTCATGGTTAAAGATCCGTTTTTCGTGGTTGAGAACCCTTCTACGACGGATGTCCTTCGTGGTAGAAGCCCCGTCACAAATGAATCTATCACGGAATTTTTTCGACCATGGCAGATCGCACCCTTAAGCCACGAAAAGTCGTTCCGTCGTAGATCTGTTCGCCAGCCGCGTTGACTGTTGACGTCATACGAACTGCCACGTGGCGAACACCGTTAACGGTTAATTAATGACGTTAACTGTCAATGAAACCGTGGTAGAAGTCAGGCTCAGCCAAAGCCTGATAATTATTAAATAGGCCAGCCCATTAGGAGAGCTCAACAGTATTATGGTCAGTTACCGTTTCGGCTTGTACTATTATAAATGCCCACAGGTGCTGCCCACGGCGACCTGTAAATTTTCAAACCCTTTACTATTTTAACCAACACTGTTTGAGGTTGGCCCATTGCTAAGGCTCATAAAAAGCCAGGCCCATTACTCCGCCCTATACTATTTGAATTGAGCCCATTTAGCCAATCCGCTTTGTCCCGTAGCCATTCTGGCCCGACAATGTACATTTCTATACTGTTCAAAACTGTCCATTTACGCAATGGCACGTATACTTTCTAGTCTATACTGTTTAGGCTCATCAATATCCTGCCCATATTCTGTCATGTTACTCTTCATCGGGAACATCTCTTGGGAATGCTACAGGGTTGTTTTTTGCAAATCCAGATAAAAAAAATACTAGAAATGGCCTACTGAAAATGCTAGTGTGAGATGCTCTAACAAGTACCGATACCGTCCTGGGAATGGCCTGCTGGATAAGCCATGTAAGTAGGCTGACTACCCTAATCTGTGCACTCGCTGGCCCAACTTGACCCGAAAGGAAAAACGTATTTATAACTAGAAATAATGGAGGTGATGTAGGGTAACTGACGTGAGGTCGGTGCATGTACACATTGTCACGGTGTTCCCATTCTACCGCCGGCTCCACGAGGAAGAAAACAGCTCGCAAGCATACTTAGCAGTGGCGTGCATGCATTATACTACTCCCTCCATTTTAAAAAGAATGTCTTAGATTTATTAAAATTTGGATGTATCTACACACTAAAATGTGTCTAGATTCATTTAAATTTAGATAAATTTGCAACATCCTTTTTAGAACGGAGGGAGTACATCTAATAGGCTGCTTAATACTCGGTCCTTTCCCAAAATAACTGACTTAGGTGTATCTATACTAAAACATGTCTAGATATATTCAAATCTAAACAAACTCAAATCTAAGCACCGACCTCCTCCACCTACAGCACAGAACCCAGCAAAAATCTCCACACAGAGCAAATATCGACAATGATGCAAAAGATAATCAGAACTCTCAGATCTCCCGGCATTATATTAGCTAGACATCACGCAGCCTGAAACCACTTCACTGGAAGGCCTTTTGCGGGCAAATTCCGTCGATTTTGGAATGGTGAGGGAAGTCATGTGGCATATCTTCGGCTCTCAGACCAGCGCCTCCCAAGGTTCCGATGACCTCCTTGTGGACCAGAGCGTTTCCTTCCGGTGTCAGGTGCAATCCATCACTAGGAGATGAAAAAACATTTATTTGGTTAAGCTTACTGAGTTGCTAAGGGAGGTACAGGTACAAAAACCATCCAACTGGCAAACATACGTATTAAAATTCCACCTTGACCGCGATACCATGTAAAGAAGACATTCCGTTCATAAGGAAAATGAATCCGAGAAAGCATTACCTCAAGTAAAGCTTCTGCCAACCTTCGGTCGCTTGCATCTTTGACCAGATATCAACGTAGTGTAAATCCATCTCCTTGGCTACTTCTATGCATTGATCTGCATAGACACCAGCCATTTCATTTGTCCTTTCAGGGAGCTTCCGCGCATCTTTTCCATATAGCGATCTTGAGTAGAAAATACAAATAATCAACAACTAGGAAATTGCATGTAACGTGTTTCTGTAAAGCTTGTGGAAAATGAAACATGTCAATCACTGCACGTAATATTCCATAACTCCGTCGTTCCCACACACACAAAAAAAAAGAACTCCAGTGTCTAGTAGTTCCAGAGTAGACAATAAAGAGATTAAAGGGTTTGTTTGGCATTGCAGTGGAATCATAATTCGTCTGTTGGACCCGCTTTTGCCTATTTTATTATTTGCATGAGTAGCTTTGCCTAATTTTGTGGCAAGTTTCAACAGCTGGTTATAAAAAAAGCACACCACATCAAAGTTCAGCTACTACAAACTGGACCTAAGTAGAACTGACAGGAAAAGCATTGGCTTTTTTCACTCGTTTCTTTCTTTCTATGCCAGTCAGCCACTAAAATTGTTGCTAGAGAAAACATGAAGAGTTCAAGAGTAGAAGCCAACCGTGCAAATCTTTCTCTTCCATCTTCATCAATAGGAGGTGGGGTGATAAGCAAAATCACCATGGAGCTGGAACAATCCTGTATTGGGATGAAATGCCAGATTATAAATAATTCTTAGGAATGATACTTCATATTGGCCACAAAAATACTACTGAAAAAATATAGCACAGCAATTGTAAATTTACCTTGGCATGGTTACTTTAACTAGGTTGGCATCTTAGATTTATCTTTTAAGAATGCAACACATTTAACTACATGACAGAACAACAGACCCTGGAGTCGATGCTTCTATAGTATATCAGCATTGATGTTTTCTATTTTAACTGTACCAATGAGTTAAAAATGGCTGGCCATCAATTCTGAACTAGAGGTTCCATAATTTCTATACGAAAAATAGCAAGCGCGATGTGAATAATGCTTCTTAACCTTCCTAGCCCCAGCAATGACAATAGACACTACAGCAACCTGCGATCCTAAGCAAGCCAATCCACAGTTCCACAGATATAAACTTTAGGCAGGCAGAGCTACAGCTAGTCTGAAACTGCTTTCTGTCAGAGTTCCAAAATCAAATACAAGCTCTTTTACTGAAATCAGGGAGAACCGCCTCAATGAAAGCTTGCTTGAGAACATCAAAGGATTGCTTTGGCTTGTCCACACAAATGGTACTCCTTTCTTCGTGAGAGATCTCCTAATTATGTATATACAGAATGAGTCACATCTTGACAGGAGCACAAAAAGTGAGGAGAAAGGATCCACCAAAAGAGAGAAATGAAAGCTGTTCCTCCCGCAAGTGAGCTATTTATACTGAAGCTTACAAGAAGCAAAGTGGAAACAGGAGCTTTCCCACCAAGTACCGGCATCCAATTCTTCTCTTCCGTAAGCAAAGGGGCTTTCAACGAGATAGGGAGCTGTACAATTCCGTGGCTACGCTTGCTAGATTGGATCAAATATACGTGACCTAGGAGGTCACTGTTCCTGTTATGGCTTTGTCTGATTTGACCTCCCTGTTGTAAACTTCAAACTAGTTAGACCATTACTTATTTTTCTCTCAAACTGATTGGTTTGACTAATTTTAAGCAATCTTTATATGAGAGGAGCCGAGAAAGGAGACTGGAAACGAACATAATCTCCCCCCCCCCCCCCCCCCCCCCCCCCGGCAGTTATTTGCTGCTATGAGTTGATCCACATGTTTAATAGTTGATGTTAAGATGGAAGAAAAAAGTTTCATAAATCGTGAAAACATTTCTTGGATGTTCAGATATTTAGTGAATACATTGTTGTTCTATCCCTTATTTTCTGGGACTTGGGATCCATACAGTGCCCTAATAAATGATGGTAGCGTACAGGTTGCTACGATGATCACATAGTTTCAGACCGTGTCCACACTACTTGCTTGCGGTTCTGTATATTCTAAGAAAACAAGTTTGAACCATGATCCTGATATAGGAAAAAAAATAGAAACACAGGAAGTAATTAACAAAATTAAAGTGGAAACATTTTACCTTGAGATGATTGACAATCGTTCTGAGATTCTGTCTATACTCCTCGACCGGGACATGCTGCCGCTCGCCTGTTCGTCCCGGGAGCGCCGCATCGTTTGCGCCGAAGAATATGGTCGTTGCGATGGGTGGCACGCCGACCTGCACAAGGATTTACCGCAGATGGGTGGGTGTGATGATCTGCGCCAGTGAGCTGACCTGAGGTGGATGGATGGATGCAATGCGGCCGGTGGGGGTCGTACCAGTGGGAAGATGCGGTGGATCAGGAACAGAGCCCATCTGGTGTTGTACCCGCCGTAACCTCTGACGACAACGTCGGCCTGGTCACAGAGAAAAATTTGGTACTCCAAGGGGGGAATGGAAGGGAGGGAGGGAGGGAGGGTGGTTGGATTTGACAGACCTTGCGGGAGTAGGTGTCGGCGAGGGCGGCTCCCCAGCCGCCGGGGCGGAAGGACTGCTCGGTGATGGAGTCGCCGAAGAGCACCAGCCGCGGCCGCAGCAGTGGTTCCTGTGCTCCCGCCGCCCCTGCTGACAGAGCCAAAAAAGCGGGACTGAGAGTGAGGCGCAGGACCGTGCGGGATGACGGCGGTGGGAGAGGAATGCAGCAGTGAACCTCCTGGAGCGTCGGCAGCGGCGAGGCAGATGGGAGGGTGGCCCGCCGACGGGGCCGCCGTCGAGGTGCAGGATCCGGGCGCAGCCATCGATCCGAAGAGGAGCAGAGACCGACGACTCTAGCCTTCTTTTGTTTTTACTTTTGATGAGGAGAGGGAAGGCCACCTGAGCCTGATGGGAGGAATTTTACAAATACAATCGATTCTGTAATTTGGAACTCTTTAAGCTTTTACAGTAATCTTGGGCTTCTTTTGAAATCTTTGTTCAAAGCAAATCAATTACTGGTACCCTCTCCGTCCTAAAAAAGATATCGCGGATTTGTCTAAATTTAAATATATCTAGACATTATTCAATATATAGGTTTATCCAAATTTAAACAAATTTGCCACATCCGTTTTAGGACAGAGGGAGTATGGGAGTATATGTTTAGTTTATGTTAACAGCTTCATACGAATGCGAATATATGTTCGCAGATCCTTTATGTAAGCACTTCTAAACCTTCTTTTTCGTGTTCATCGACAGCACACAACTCAGAAAAGAAAATGCGCGGCAAATCAATCACAGATCAAAACTGATTCAAAAGCTAATCACAGAACGGCCAGCCATCAGATCTCCCCAGGCTGCGTTCTAATCTGGCAAAAAAGTTACCTAATCTTAGATTAAAACTGACAGGTACTTTGACCAAATGGCATCAGCCTCAGCAAAGAGTACCACTGGAGAAAGAGACGAGAAGCCTCTCCAAGAACCATGAAATGCTATATGGAATTCTGCAATGAGGAGCTATATGGAATTTTGAACCATCCTGAAGAGTTAGAACAAGGGTCTAAAACAAACCCTTTTTTGCATGGCACATGTTCCATTGACACAAGCACAAAGTGGAAGTAGCAGATTTACTGCATAAGAACAATCATGTTGATGATGCCATGACGACAAATTCAGAAAGCAAAAAAAAAAAGTAAGCTTCAGCCTCTGTTATGTTCCACATCTGTTATGTTCCACAGAAGAAAACCAGATCGCCATGACAAGAGTATCGTTCTTATTATCGAGACAAAAAACAGCCATAAGTAAGATTACAGCAAAGACAGCCTGTAGCTACATCAATCGCCGTTCTAAGCCCAGCACATGCTTCCTCCGCAAACCTGGAACCAGAAGGTGGGGGAAAGTATAGCTAGAATCAGCGCTGTGAAATCTGATATATGAAAGCAAGGTTGCCACAGCAGAATAGTGGAGGTGGTTATTCAGGCGCTGTCAGATGAACACTTTACCTTAGGCCTCAGAGGTCCTTGACGATGAAGTTCTGGCGGCTGATGGGGTTCATGACGACCGGAGGCCCGGCGGTGCGAGGCCAGGCCTGGAACTTCTTGTCTGTCGCCTGCCACCACTCCTTGTCAGAGACGGTCCCTGGTATGGTGCCTGACCAAGGAGTATAACATGTTAATAATAATTATCATGGAGGAAATGGTTTCTAGATAACCTTCGTGGAAGCACCAGCAATGTAATAATGTTGAGTCTACTGAAGATCTTCACAACAGGAACTATAGAGGTAAGACGCACTACATACCGCCGAAGATCTTCTTCTGAGATACGATGTAGTCGCAACCATATGCGATGACACAGGAGCCAACAAGGCTGCCGACGATGTACTTGGCAGCCATTGAAACTGCACAGTTCAGAACACATGAAGTCAGGAACAGAGCGCAAGAAACTTGTCTAGGTTGGAGGTTTAATTGATGGAAATATAATCATCACACGCTTGGAATGGGAGAAATTACAAATAAGAAGATTGCAGGTTAGGAGCAGAGGGCAGGAAACTTGTGTAGGTTGCGGGTTTATTTAAGTGATGGAAGTATCATCGTCACACGCTTGGAATGGAGAAGGTTCTACCGAGTACATCACTCAGCCGTCCATCGGATCGAACTGATGTTTTAACACACCGGCATGTAAATAATAATGGAGGTAAAGCTGAATACATTACGAGTATGCCCATGTCATTTCAGTACCCAGGTTATCGTTGACGATACCAACATGCACAAAATCGGTTGGGCGCAGCTAGTTCAATGGGCTGTTTTTTCGTGATTCGTAAAAAAAAAAAACTGGGTGAACAGATTTTGCTGAGAAGCAATTTTTCCCTCTGGCTTCACCTTTCGTTAAAGAAAACTGAATCAAAATGGAAACAATTACCAAGCCAGTGGGGAGGCTATCGCCCTCGGAGGTACACTGTAACTACGTTTAGTTGCTGAACTTGTGAGTTGCAAAAAATGTGACCTAGCCTGATCCAGGCTCCTACAGTTGCATCCCTGAGGCAAAGCAAAACGAACTGCATGGAGACCCAACTAATCAACTAGAAGAAAAAAAGCTATCTGCCCATTTCTCTCGCTGCAACTATCGAAAGGTGCAATGTTTTCGTTACTCTTGAAGACCTTCGGACTAACAAGTATCTTATCTGCAGAATGCAAACTTACTCCGCATTAGGAACAGCGGATAAGACCGGCCAAAGGAGAAATATGCTACTCTGTACATTACCCAGCACTGAAACTGTGAGCCATGCATGCGGTCGCGGATGCTGTTCTACTTGGAGATTCCTCGACCGTTTCCCACGTACAGCAAGGAAAACATCCCCAATCTAACTTAGTTTAGAAAAAGAAAGCAAGATACCCAATTCGGCTCAGCTCTTGTAACCTCCTGGGGTTCGAGCTTAGGGTAGACCAAATCTAGATCTGTGGCCAAATAAGAAACTTGTGCATGGGTAGCAGCTCGCAGTGTAATCTGGACTGGTTTATCGCCCGCTTATCTTTCAAGATCTAGCTCGGCAAAGCTATGTACAGAAGGGAAAACAAGAACGGTGCTACGAGATTCGGAAGGGAGGAGCGAGCAGCTAGGCTGCAGACTCGACGCGCGCGGGGGCACGGAGCTAGCTAGGGGAAGGGGAAGCGGGGAAGGATCCGGACCTGGTTTACCTCTGGGTTCCTCTTATGCGAGGCGGATTGACTCGGTGGTGGATTTCCTGGTCGGGGTTCCTGCTGTTCTTGCTTGCTTCCAGAGAGGAGGAGGAGGAGGAGGAGGACACGAAGTAGGTGAGGTGAGGCGTGGAGGAGCCGAGGAGCAGGGTGCGCTGCCTGAAGGATGTAACCCTGGGCCGCATCGGGCTCGAAACTACGGCCCATGAACCATAAATAAAATCCTGTTTTAGAAAAGAACACATAGCTACCAGGGCCTTAAGTCCCTCAGAACAAAAAAAGCTACCAGGGGCCTTACCCTTAAAAAAAACACTACCAGGCACCAGCCTACCACGTTCTCGCACCCTAAAAAACACGTTCTCATAAAGTCGTCTTGTATTTTATTCATGTGGTGCAAATACCTAGGTTGGATTATAGAGATATCTTTGACGAGCTGAACATTAAAATACATGCACCAAAATGTTATAGTACTAGGAAAAATGACTGTAATTTGTAATGGGTTAGAAACAACAAAATACAGTGAGCCCAAATACTAAAATGAATCTCACTATAGGAAAATATATATCAAGTTAAAAACATACACATCACTAGCATGTAACTAGAAATTAGAAAATATGATAAATTCTAAGCAAAAATATACAACGAGATTCAAGTATAGAGGCCAAATGATATAATACTTCTTGGTTCAACTGCATTGCAAAAGGTTGTGTAGATGCAATTTGCATGCTTGCATATGGGTTCTAGCTCCTAGTGTGGATGAAATTATCAGCCTTAAGGAGAGCACCATGATAGAAGCTTTCAAGCATTTCGTAAAGGTTGTGGTTGACTTGTTTAGGGAGAAATATTGGGACACTATTATGTTTGATGGCTACGAAAAGGGAAAGATGGGTTCCCATGCATGCTTGGTCACATTGACTATATGTACTAGAGGTAGAAGAATTGCCCGTTATCTTGAAAGGTGGCTCAGAGCGAGTGTGGACGGTGCGACCATTATGGTTGAAGTTGTAGCATCTCAAGATTTGTTGAGTAGGCATTCCTTCTTTGACCTACCAGGTTCTCTCAATGATATCAATGCGTTGCAAAGTTGTGAAGACCGTTTCCAATCCAAGGTAGCATTTCGAAACATATGATATAACATGAGGTAAGATGACGAGAGCGCATTTAATGTTCAACAATATAAATTTGCAATGTTGTGGGATGAGACAAAATGGTGAGACAAAGCTGGCATTTGGTACATTGTGACAACTTGTGTGGTATTGCACACCATAATCCTTGAGAATGATCAATACGATGGTGAGGATTTCTATTATGAGAAAGAGAATACCGTAGTGTTGTAAAAGGACTACGAGCACCATGATCAAATACTATTGATGGAGTTCTTAAGCGTTACATACGCAGATTAAAAATAGCAGACACATGAGCAACTGAGAGATGGCCTAGTCAAGTATTTGTGGGCGTTTCATGGTGCTTAGTAGTTTGTTTCAAACATAAGTTTGATAAACTATTTATAATGTTTGTATGACAATGGCTACTATTATATGCCATTTTCATGTTTATGTTGTTTGAACTAAAGTTGTATCATTTGGAATTATAAATTTTAATATCGTTGAATCCTATGATATGTTTTATATACTGTAGTGTCCAATTATAAATAACACAGATTACATGTCAAAATGGTAGAAAAGAGAACATATGTTGGGTTTTTGGAACTGTTGCTGGAGTTGAGTGTTTTTTTGAGGCCCCAAGGCGGATTCGAGCTGAACCTTAAAAATAGTTTATGGGTCCTGTTTAGTGAAAGGCTGTAGCATTCAATAATACACAATATTAATATCCCAATAAAATGCAACAATATCAACACATTTTCCAATAATATTAGGGAAATAAAATACACCATAAGGCACACATGGATGTGAACATACTACAGTTTAAAGAATATATGTAATGCAAATGAAGTTGAAGGGGAAATATTTGGCTGTATACACCAGTCAATGCACATGCATATCACTAGACACATAATTAGAACTGGCCCTGCATCCAGTCCACCACATTATTCTCCACCTGAAATGCCTTGGTGAGAATACCATCTGCGATGGAAGGCGTCGATCCAAACACCGCATTGGCCATTGTGATAACCCCGGGGTTCTGGCTGCTCAGAGCCGCAATAGCTACCGCCTCGGTTGCCCCGCTATTGAATTGGTAATGGACGAGACCCTTAGGGAACACAAACACGTCTCCCTTGCTGAGAACCTTGTTGAAATGTTTGTTCTCCGGGTTCGAGGTCACGAAGCCAACTTGGAGAGATCCTTCGAGCACGGTCAAGATCTCGGTGGAACGCGGATGGGTGTGTGGCGGGTTGAGTCCGTTGGGCGCGTAGTCGATGCGGACAAGGGAGACGCCCAGGGTGTTGAGACCCCCTATATGCGCCACATTGACCGGGGTCACAATAGAGCCCTGCTTGTTGGTCGTGTTGCCGGCCAGGTGAAGGCCAGAGTAGCAGAAATCTTCGACGACGATGTCCTTTGCGTCTTTGCAGGCTAACCCATTGACGCAGACTGCATGGTTGCATTCATGTACATATATATAAGACAGGAAGATGATAGCCAAAGACAGAAACTGCTTAATTAGTTTGGTATAGGAGCTTCTTCGGTGGAGAAAGTTCAGCTATTCTTTGTAGCGTGTGTAGTTTACCTTGAGACATCTTATCTGCAACACAGAAGTCCTGGAGATGGCTCGGATCGGAGGCGGTGACGCCATGAGAGCATGACATGGCCAAAAGAGCTGCTGCAAGGAGGAAGATCCGACTAGCCATGCCTCCCTGTTTCTCCTTGACAAACTAGGCAAGCTTGTGTGTTCACCAGTGCTATTACCAATGATAGATCGAACTGGTTGCTATCTCTGGCTCTCTTCTTGTGTGTTAACTAAGCAAGGAGGTTGGTACGTATTTATGGAGAGAAATGAATCATATATCTCAGGTAAAATGGGAGATAATGTAGAAAAATGCATGGTTGGTAGGAAGGAGGGTTCTGGCTGCTCAGAGCCGCAATAGCTACCGCCTCGGTTGCCCCGCTATTGAATTGGTAATGGACGAGACCCTTAGGGAACACAAACACGTCTCCCTTGCTGAGAACCTTGTTGAAATGTTTGTTCTCCGGGTTCGAGGTCACGAAGCCAACTTGGAGAGATCCTTCGAGCACGGTCAAGATCTCGGTGGAACGCGGATGGGTGTGTGGTGGGTTGAGTCCGTTGGGCGCGTAGTCGATGCGGACAAGGGAGACGCCCAGGGTGTTGAGACCCCCTATATGCGCCACATTGACCGGGGTCACAATAGAGCCCTGCTTGTTGGTCGTGTTGCCGGCCAGGTGAAGGCCAGAGTAGCAGAAATCTTCGACGACGATGTCCTTTGCGTCTTTGCAGGCTAACCCATTGACGCAGACTGCATGGTTGCATTCATGTACATATATATAAGACAGGAAGATGATAGCCAAAGACAGAAACTGCTTAATTAGTTTGGTATAGGAGCTTCTTCGGTGGAGAAAGTTCAGCTATTCTTTGTAGCGTGTGTAGTTTACCTTGAGACATCTTATCTGCAACACAGAAGTCCTGGAGATGGCTCGGATCGGAGGCGGTGACGCCATGAGAGCATGACATGGCCAAAAGAGCTGCTGCAAGGAGGAAGATCCGACTAGCCATGCCTCCCTGTTTCTCCTTGACAAACTAGGCAAGCTTGTGTGTTCACCAGTGCTATTACCAATGATAGATCGAACTGGTTGCTATCTCTGGCTCTCTTCTTGTGTGTTAACTAAGCAAGGAGGTTGGTACGTATTTATGGAGAGAAATGAATCATATATCTCAGGTAAAATGGGAGATAATGTAGAAAAATGCATGGTTGGTAGGAAGGAGGGGTCTTGTAAAATGTGGGCAGCCTGCATAGCGCGTCTTTGATCTGGGCATCATGCAACCTTATACATATGCGACGGCTAGCTATTTGTCCCCAAGTAACATGCTGCTTGTTGAACGAGTCGCACGTATGCACATCCACATCGACCAAGACCCTCCACGTGGAAAGAAACTCACTACATATCCAGGGAGAAAACCCAAGCAGCATGACGACACAGCTGAAAGAGTGTTGGTCATTGAAACAGTTGTAGCCGGCTAAGTCTGACACATAGTGCAAATGGCTAAGTTGGATAATAAACATATATCCAACGATGCACCAAAAAGTTACATAAAAATCACAGCAAAAACATCACTAGCACAAACAAAATAATAATCTAGTAATGGCTACAATTGATTAAGAAACTAAATCTGGTCGGCCAAAAAAGTAAGTTTGGTGAAAAAACAATAGAACACATGGATGGATAAGTTAAAATGTAAAACAAGAAGTGAAAAGTAGGATGTCAACAAAACTATGAATAGAGAAGACAATCTCGATGAGCCAGGAATTTGACTAATATATTTATTTTAAATTATAGAAAAATTGAAGAGAAAATGGTTAATAATTTTTTTTGGAGAAAATAATTGATAACAGTGGTTTTGGAGCTAGCCTCCGCGGCTGTAATGGCGCTGGAGCTGGCCATGCAGGTGGATTGTGGGGTGAACTCTGTTGTTGCTGCCTAGCACCTATTGCTACTGCATGCAGAGTTTTATTTTGAAATGGGTGCAAAAGATTTGTCTCTTTTTATTAACATAAAGAGAAGAGTTTGGTAAAAATATCCAATATGGAGGAAAAAAACAAAGGCCTACTCTCCAGGCATTAGGCGACTCAAGTGTTTAGCGTCAGCCAAGTGCCACATTTTCCATTCATTTTTTACTCTAGCAATGATGATAGAAGGGAGAGACCACACAAAGCGGAAAACACAACATTTCTTTAGTTCCAAAGATCTCAAGAGAGGAACTTGAGAAGATATGACATGGCTTTGATTCGATGAATAGAAGACTCTAGGTGATGATGTCCCTCCTCCGTCTAGATTTCTTGTTCTTGCCATTTATCCTACAAAATGAAACACTGGGACCCATAGTGCGCACTACCCTCATGTCACCGAACAAGCCTACCATACTAGACTTGGCCGACCGGCCAAACTGTATTACACATGTACATGTGCGGTATGAAGGTGTAGCAGTACTTCAGGGAAAGGCAAGAGAAATGAACAACATACAATATTACTCTTCAAAAAAATGAACGATCTCAACACATTGTCCAATAATATTAGATAAATAAAATACACAAATGGATGTGAGAATACAATGATTTAAAGAATATATATAACACAAATGAAGCTAAAAATAAAACAATTGGCTGGACAAGCAGCCAATGCACATGCATATCACTAGTAGGCACTTAATTAGAACTGAGCTTGCATCCAGTCTACCGTGTTCTTCTCCACCTGAAATGCCTTGGTAAGGATATCATCTGGGATGGAAGGCGTCGACCCAAACACTGCATTTGCTATCGTGATCACCCCAGGGTTCTGGCTGCTGAGAGCCGCAATAGCCACCACATCGGTTGTCCCGATATTGAACTGGTAGTGGACGAGACCCTTAGGAAACACAAAAACATCTCCCTTGCCAAGAACCTTACTGAAGTGTTTGTTCTCGGGGTTCGAGGTCACGAAGCCGACGAGGAGCGATCCTTCTATGACGGTCAAGATCTCGGTGGAGCGCGGGTGGGTGTGAGGCGGGTTGAGGCCGTTGGGCGAGTAGTCGATGCGAACGAGGGAGATGCCGAGGGTGTTGAGTCCCCCGATCTGCGCCACGTTGACCGGGCTCACCGCGGAGCCCTGCTTGTTGGTCGTGTTGCCGGCCAAGTGGAGGCCAGAGTGGTAGAAATCTTCGACGACGACGTCCTTTGCGTCTTTGCAGGCTAATCCGTTGACGCGTACTGCATGGTTGCATTCAAGTACACATGTAAGATAAAGCAATATCGTTTAAAAGGAACTCGTAAAGTAAGGCGATGTATAGCAGAAGATGAAAAACACCTTAATCAGTTTGCTAGGTTTTTGTTTCCTTTTTTTTTTTTTTGAAACGGGGCAAAAGACTGGTAGGTGTATTGTACGAAGCTTACCCTGAGACGTCTTATCCGCAACACAAAAGTCCTGGAGAAGGCTTGGATCGGATGCGGTGGTGCCATGGGAGCATGAGATGGCCAAGAGAGCCGCTGCAAGGAGGAAGACACGGACAGTCCTCATGTCTCTCAGTTTCTCCTCGACTGAACTAGGTGGTAATAACCAGTGCTACTAATAAGTAACCTTTGATTGGCCGAATTGCTTGCTAAGTTGCTATCTAGCTCTGGCTCTCCTGTCTGAGTATAAGCAAGGGGGGATTGGCATTTATAGAGAGAAACGAACCATAGATCTTGTGAACATGGGATATGAATATGATCGATGTAGACATGCTTGGGGAGGAAGAGGTCTTGTAATAATACTCTTATATATATGGGCAGCCTGCATAAGCGCGTAGCTTGATGGATGCACATGTAGATATCATTATCTAGGACGGCGACCTATTTGTCCCAAAAGTATTAACATGCTTGTTGAACGAGTCGCACGTATATATACATATCCATGTCGACCAAGCTACAACCCTCCACGTGGAAAGCATCTCACTATACATCAAGGAAGAAACTGATTTATTTGACCAAGATCGACTCTGAGAGGCAACGCAAGCAACACGATCACAGCTACTCCCTCCGATCCATATTAATTATCATTAAAATGGATGTATCTAGACATGTTGTAGTGCTAAATACGTCCATTTCAACGACAAGTAATATGGATCGGATGGAGTAAAATGGTGCAACAATCGACTTGTATGTTTCTCTATGCCGCGACCGTTGTAGTCCAGCGGGCCTTTCCAACAGCCAGAGTTCGAATGTCATTGACTAACTAGTCTCTCTTGTCTTCATGGGGTACCGATATTATGTCGGATATGTTTGCCATTATGGTTGTCTGAGCAAAGGTGGGGAAAATTGCACCTGATGGATGTTGATTTATCTATCTTGAAACATGACATGAAAAAGTTAGAAAACCTGAAGTTAATACTCTCAAAGTTTGAGCAAATTTCTAGTCTAAAAATTATTTTGTCCCAAGGTTATGCTTCGGAGAAGCGTAGGAAGCTTCCTCTCAACATGCCAACTCCCCATTAGATATTTGGGAACTCTCATCCACTGTTGAAGTCTCTCAAATGCCGAGGTAAAATAAATTGAGGAACGCTGGGAGAAATTGTTGAAGACTCATCAATTCAATGCTTAGTAATAAGGTACTCCCTCTGATTCATAATAAGTGTCACCGATTTAGTAATAGTTATACTAAATAAGCGACACTTCGACACTTATTATGAATCAGAGATAGTTCTTTATATGCTATCTCTCTTCAAGGTTCCTAAGGGAAACTTCTTAAATGGTACTATTCCCGTTTAAGTTTTTCTGCAAGGCGATAATAAAATGTAGTGTGTCGTCCAAAAGGTACCGTAAGGGGGGGCTCGGGTTTAGGATCTTGAAGATAAACTCTGCATAGTAAATGTCTCGAGCTTCTTGCAAAGAATGGGATTTGACAAAATCTACCGAGAAGAAAATATATGGTCTCAAATCCACCTTCTAGCTGTGTTGAAAATTGGGGGATGAAGAGCACCTCTTTCTCTTTGGATCTTTCTTAATTAAGAACAACATGGACATTAGTTTCTCCAAAGATTCATGGGTTGGAAATGCCCTTCCCCGTGACCAATATCTTGCTCTATACCAATTTTTCCTCCATAAGAATGACACCATTAATTGGAGAGGTACTGGGAACAACCGCATCAAATGTGGATATAGGCTTGAGTTAGTTGGTGCGCGCCTCGGGACATAGAATGCATTTAAGGGAAGTTGTCATAGTCCTATTATTACAAGGACAAGATCAAATCTGGTTGAATATACATTCGGACTTAAATTCTTAGCGGATTCAATGTACAAAGCATTAGTGCATTCTGATATGCCAATTGTACATAATAAGAATGTATGGAAGTAGAAGCACCTCTAGAAATAAAATTCTTAACCTAATACCCAGAAAGAGGTGTGATTCTAACCAAGTACAACCTCGCGAAGTGCAACTGGCAAGGCGGTACAAAATTTTCTTTTGTCATCCTGAAGAGAATACTGAATTCTTATTCTTATAGTGCAAGTTTGATCGTTCTATATAGCCATTCATCCAAGTAACTATGAACTTGTATCAACCTCATAGTTCTGCAAATATTTTTGGCAGCTAGTTGCGAGGCTTTGATGGCAAGGTTTAAACCGCTAACATATGGGAGCGGTTTCGTCATTTTAGTCACTTCTTTATGAAGGATGGAATGATTTTTATTAGTAAAAGTATGTATCCTTTGTAGGTTATTTTCTTATATGTACACTGATTCCGGTCATGGTCTATTTTGCAAGATGAGGTCAACAAGGGATATTTTTGGCGGTGTGCTTGTGTTTGGAGCATGTAGGGAAGGGTCTCTTGTAGGGTTCCGTAGCATGGAAAACAAAAAATTTCTATCGCATACAAACAAACAAGCCAAGATCTATCTACTAGATTGTAGCAACGAGTCGATGGAATAATTTACCCTCGAAGATTCCAAAGCGTTTAACGAGAGCGGATTCTCGTGGGTGATGTAGTCGTACTCTTTCCGATCTCAAGATCGTGTAGACGATCCTTCCGGCGCTGCGTTCCGGCAGCGCTCCCGCAGTCGGTCACACGTTCGGTACTCGACGAAGACCTTCCTCTCCCTTGTTCCAGCAGGCAGCGGAGGTTGTAGCACTCTCCTCGCGATTCCGGCAGCACAACGGCGTGGTACCGGAAGTAGAGGGGAAATCCCGCAGGGCTTCGCCTTAAGTCGGTGCGAGTATGGTGGAGTATGAGAGAGGCTATTAGTGGTCTAGTAATTAGACACACCAATTAGAAGGCTCTAAATCAATTAGAAGGCTCTAAACCGAAGGCTAAAGCAATTAGAAGCTCTAAACCAAAACGGCTCTAAACCGGAGGTAGAAGATAGGAACTTGTGTGTACTAGGAGGGGAGCCCTGCCCCTCCTTATATAGATGGGAGGGGCCGGCGGCCAGGGGAGGGGAGTCCCTCCCCAAGTCGGCTTGGTGGTGCGCCGGCCAAGGGAGGAACCCTCCCCCAATTCGGCCTCCACCAATCCTCCTTCTCCTCTTTCCGAAAACTGGCAGTTTGACTTTTCAAACTAGCCGTTTGACTTTTCAAACTAGGATTTGAATTAACCCTTTATTTCGGACAGCGATGACACTTAGTACATGATGCAATCATACCAACTTTGATATAACACATTCATGTACCCTCCCCCCCGGAGTGCCGGACATTCCGGAACCTTCTAGAACATTCCCGATGAAAACACCGGAATCATTCCGCAACTCCGAAACGGGACTTTCCTTATATGAATCTTATTCTCCGGACCATTCCGGATCACCTCGTGATATCCCGGATCCCATCCGAGACTCCGAACAACATTCAGTCTCTTTCTCATAATACCATAACTACTCAAACAACGTCGAATCCTTAAGTGTGTCTCCCTACGGTTCGTGAATTATGCGGACATGATCAAGACACTTCTCCGAACAATAACCAATAGAGGAATCTGGAAATTCATATGGCTCCCACATATTTCTACGATTACTTTGCGATCGAATGAACCACTTACATACGATACCAATTTCCCTTTGTCTCACGATATGTTACTTATCCGAGGTTATGATCGTCGGTATCTCTGCATACCTAGTTCAACCTCGTTACTGATAAGTACTCTTTTCTCGTTCCCGTGATATGTGATCCCTTGTGAGCCAGTCACATGCTTGCAAGCTAATTGGATGACATTCCACTGAGAGGGCCCAGAGTATATCTATCTGTCATATGGATGGACAAATCCCATTCTTGATCCATGTGTCTCAACCAATACTTTCCGAACACTCAATGCCACCTTTATAACCATCCAGTTATGGTGTGGTGTTTGATATCATCAAAGCATCCATCCGATAAAGGTGATATGCATGATCTCATGGTCGAAGGAATTAGGTTACTATGTATCAGAAAGCATATAGCAATTGAACTATTGAAATGACTTGATCTTTATGCTACGCTTATCTATAGGAGTATGTCCACCATATCATTCTCCTAACGATATGATCTTGTTGTTGATAACATCTCAATGTTCATGATAGGGAAACCACAATCATCTATCAACCAACAAGCTAGTGAAGTATAGAGGCTATACTAGGGACTTCAAATTAAGTTTACAAATCACACAAGTATTAATGTTTCCTTGTTAATACTATTATAGCATGAATGTAAACATTTATCATAAACACAAAGATATAATAATAACTACATTTATTATTGCCTCTAGGGCATATCTCCAACATCTCTCCTATATGAAAATGATCTCATCTTGGACAAAAGGTGTAATTTATCAAGTTGTGTCAAGCTTTCCGTAAGCTACATGAACATCAACACGATGCCTAACAGCTGACATGTTTTGGTGTGAGGATCACGCACTGTCAGTGCAAGCTACCTAGCCCTATACCCCTACATGATCACTTGAGGCTTAACAAGGTGTGCATTCACATATACCCTTCACTAGTCTTATTCATAGAGTGCAAATTGCTAGATTGGATTATAAACATATCATTCAGTGAAGTGAAAATTAAAATAACATGCACCAGCGAATTAAAAAAATGCAACAACGAACACAAACATCACTAGCATAAACAAAAGAATTAAGAAATGGCTAAGATTGATTCAAAACAACTAAAAGAAGCGAGCCAAAAAATTATATGTGAGGAAAAACCTATAGAAAAATGAATGATTATAGTAAAAAAAATTGCTAAGTTCAGAAATAAAAATCTGTACCATGTAGAAATAGATAAATAAATAAAAAGTAAATGGTGTGTTATAAATTCTATAAAAAAATCATATTAAAAAGTTTCTGGTGAAAAAAATATAGAAATGAAGAAAAAAATATTTATAAAATTTCTTGTTAGGGAAATTAGTAAATAACTATAAATAAAATGTCTTGCATCAAAAGAGAAATTTTATTGGAAAACTCTACTCTCAACGGAAATTAGTATTATGTTTACCTCTATTTTATTGGAACTAGCATGGTGACCCTCGCAATTGCGAGGGAAGCTCTTTATACTATTATTGTAGTGAGTAAGATATTTTTCTATAGTTTTACTTATTTTGTAGGATTCTTTAGGAATCCAAATGTATTGTAAATAAAATATTCTATTATGGAACAAATTTTACTTTTGTGATAGATTTAGTAGTATACGATATTACTAACAATATATGTTATTTTTTACATGATGTTAAATCATATCACATATTTAAAATTCCATATAATTAAAATTTTGACTACAAGGTAGATGATATTTCTATTGCTTTCTTGAATAGTTATATGATGTTGTCAGTCATTTGCATTATAATTCAAGGTCTGCGTGGGCAATAGCACGATAATATTTAGAATAGCAAAATATTTTTTTTCAATATAGTAACTTACCCTCTCGTTAGCCCCTAGACCAACTAAACATTAAAATTTAATTTATTTTATGTAGATCATTTTATTCCCACTTGGTTAATTTGTGGTCCTAAAATATATGGTATTCTTCTTGTGTTGTTAAAGTAGACTGTCTAAACACGTTAAATTTCCAAGGTGCAAGTTTGACCATTATTTTGGTTATGAAATGTTGCGGAGAACTAAAAAATTATGGAATAATTTCAACTCCCTTTTTATTTTTTAGAAGTATTATTTCTTAGGTAAATTCCATTTTTTTGGTTTATATCATTTTTATCCTGGTAGATGCTGATTGTATCACTACAAAATTACAACGGTCATCAAATTTCCTTCGCAATTACCCCTCTAATCAACATGTAACCTAGGAATCCCAACTCTAAATTTCTCTATAATAGTTTGTTGGTAAACATTTATAATAAAATATACTCAATAAGTTGAACAAAATAAACATTTACATATAGATTGTCAAGTTTAGAGAGATTGGATTGGAAGTTCTCTACAACCCTTTCTTATTTCCAAATTGTTCATTATAGTTTTTCCCTCTGTATGTACTATATTCTAGACATAAATTCATGTTTTCTCGCTCTCACTTACATTCAATTTCCGTGTCTTGTAAAATGAATGTGTTGTCATGGACGGCACAATATTGGCTGATGAGTAATTTATCTTAATTAACATGATCAAGTTTAAAAATATTAGAGACCATGGAAAGTGACACATATGGGTGTTTGATAACATCCTAGAGAGGAATATTAACTCAACAACCATAGGTTATTTTTCCAAAAGGTTAGACCGAGAGAAGCTTTTGTTCGAAACTCTGGTGATCTACAAATGGAGTTCCCAAAATTCTTAAATTCTTTTAAGGTAAGGTTGAAAATTTGTGTTACGAATAATCAAAAGGAAATTCTGTACTGACTTCTTATAGAAATCATGTTTCTTGGTACTCATATTTCTGTAGGTAGAAATTCATATTCACATGATTAGAAAACATAGAGGGTAGAAAAATGCAGATGTACTGCCATATTCTCTTAAATCTTAATATTTGAATCTAAGCTTACAATCATGTGGGCGATGATGCAAAGCGTGATTACCTTCATGCTCTAAATTTATACTTAAATGTACTACCATAAATTATTTCATATTATTATTTAATGATATAGTAGGTGTTAATATTTTTTTGATAAAATTGGTCAAATTTTACATATTTTAACTTTTGAAAAAATTTCCATGCCTTATTTATTTTTGAACAAAGGGATTTCTAATAAGTAAAATCATTTTTATACGAATATAAATCAGTTAACACTACTTGTACTCTTTTTTTTCTTTTGCAAACTGTCCTTAAGCCACACGTTTCATTACTTATTTACTGGCCTTTTAGTTTCTGTTGGAAACAGTCCCTAAATCACACAATTCATTACTTGGACATGCTGGTGAACACGTACGTACTAAAGGTAGACTCTATATATCTTCTTTTTTAAACAATCCTAGGCCACACTACTTTGTTTTTATTGAAAACATTACCGGTCCAACGTATTAGATAATTGTTGCACGTCAAAGGTGTAACACAAGTTTCACGCTAGTCCAATATGGTTTCCGTTCAAATTAATTGATAGGTAAATCTTACCATACAACAAACAACGTGTCAACATGGGTTAAACTGTTACGTAGCTTTTAATCTATTGTTAAATCATAGCCATATATTTTAGATCTAACTATCAAAAATAATTTAGATGATGTGGATCAACGTGGTGCCTCGAAACACATCCTTATATTGCTTTTAGTATATAATAATAGAATAGATAGATAGATACTTCTTTCATACTAGGATTTTTTGACGCTCTTTTTCTACCTACTCTTTTGGTGCATGCTGCTTCGGTTCGTATGATCGACGGGTCACTAGAGGAAAAAGAGCCATCCGTTCGCGACCCCTCGGAGCATTAGTCCCGGTTGCGCCACCAACCGGGACTAATGCTGGCACGCGTCCCGGTTGGAGCGGGCACGGTGCCAGGGGGCATGCGTCCCGGTTGGTAAGGGGGAATACGTCCCGGTTGGAGCCAGCAACCGGGACTAAAGGTTTGGCCACAGCCACGTGGCGTGGCACGCACCTTTAGTCCCGGTTGCTGGCTCCAACCGGGACTAAAGACCCCTGCCCTCTATAAATGCAACGCCCCAGCCCCCTCCTCTGCCTCCACTCTGTTTTTTCGAATGGTGTAAGGTGTGAGGGTGTGTGCTAGTTTTTTTTCATGCATGCATTGAAGGTGTTTGTTGAAATGTTTGAGTGAAAAATCTCGTTGAATTTCTCATAGAACAAAAATATAGAAGGTGTCCGAGTCGCACTTGAGCTTATTTCCCTCGATCGAGGTTAGCAATCTTATCTTTTCTAGGTCATTGATACAATTCATGTGTCGGTGTGAATTGGTTATTTCACTATTTATGATGTCCTGTTTTTTGATAAACTTACTTATATGATGCATATGAACGGTCGGGAATGGATGTACGGTGACCGGCGGGTATCCGGGTATATCAAAGGCATGGATAAATTTATCGATGTGGCTACGGCAAACAAAGAGAATGGATTTATACGTTGTCCATATGTTCAATGTCGGAACAACAAGGAGTACTCTTCCTCGAAAATCATTCGCGGCCACCTGATTATGAAAGGTTTCATGCCCAACTATAATTGCTGGACCAAGCACGGGGAAAGAGGGGTTATGATGGAAGATGGTGAAGAAGAAGATGATGATAACAACTATCATCATATGTTTCCTGAATACAGTGATACTGCAATGGAAGACAATGGAGAGGAAAAAGGTGAAGAACGGGCATCAGATGAGCCGGCTGATGAACTTGGTAGGGTCATTTCTGATGCAAAGCGAGACTGTGAAACAGAAAATGAGAAGTTGAAGTTAGAGGGCATGTTAGAAGATCACAAGAAATTGTTGTACCCAAATTGTGAAGATGGCAGCACAAAGCTCGATACCACACTGGAATTGTTGCGATGGAAGGCAGAGTGTGGTCTAACTGACTCCTCATTTGAAAAGATGCTGAAAATAATGAAGCCGAAGTTTCCAAAACATAACGAACTTCCCGAGAGTACCTACGAAGCAAAGAAGACTCTCTGTCCTCTGGGATTAGATGTGCAAAAGATACATGCATGCATTAATGACTGCATCCTCTACCGCGGTAAGGAGTATGAAAATTTAGATAAATGCCCGGTATGCAACGCGTTGCGGTATAAGATCAGACGAGATGACCCTGGTGATGTTGAGGAAGAGCCCCTCCGGAAGAGGGTTCCTGCTAAGGTTATGTGGTATGCTCCTATAATACCAAGGTTGAAACGCATGTTCAGAAACAAAGAGTATGCCAGGTTGTTGCGATGGCACAAAGAAGACCGTAAGAAAGACGGGGAGTTGAGACACCCTGCTGATGGGTCACAGTGGAGAAAAATCGAGAGAGACTTCCCAGACTTTGAAGGTGACGCAAGGAACTTATGGTTTGGTCTAAGTACGGATGGCATGAATCCTTTTGGGGAGCAGAGTTGCAGTCACAGCACCTGGCCCGTGACTCTATGTATCTACAACCTGCCTCCTTGGTTGTGCATGAAGCGTAAGTTCATTATGATGCTAGTGCTCATCCAAGGCCCGAAGCAACCGGGCAACGACATTGATGTGTACCTTAGGCCATTAGTTGAAGAACTCTTACAGTTGTGGGGCAAACCAGGTGTACGTGCGTGGGATGAGAACAAACAGGAGCCATTTAATCTACGAGGGTTGTTATTCGTAACCATCAATGATTGGCCTGCTCTTAGTAACCTTTCAGGACAGACAAACAAAGGATATAAGGCATATGCACCCACTGTTTAGATAAGACCGAAGGTACATATTTGCATAAATGCAAGAAGGTTGTGTACCTGGCGAATCGACGATTTCTTCCGACCAATCATCCTGTAAGAAAGAAAGACAAGCATTTCAAAGGTGAGGCAGATCACCGGAAGAAGCCTGAACTCCCTGCTGGTGATGATGTATTTGGTATGGTCAAGGACATAGAAGTAATCTTTGGAAAGGGTCCCGACGGTCAATCAGTTCCGAACGACGTCGCTACAGGACACGCACCCATGTGGAAGAAGAAATCTATATTTTGGGAGCTGCCATATTGGAAAGTCCTACGTGTCCGCTCTTTAATCGACGTGATGCACGTGACGAAGAATCTCTGCGTGAACCTGCTAGGATTCCTAGGCGTGTATGGGAAGACAAAAGATACACCTGAAGCACGGGAGGACCAACAAATTATGAAAGACCCAAAGAACATGCATACAGATAACAAGACGGATAAAGGGCGTCACTTAAGTCATGCCAGCTATGCTCTTACCAAAGCAGAGAAGGAAATCTTTTTTGAAGTCCTTTAAAGTATCAAGGTGCCGTCGGGCTTCTCATCTAATATAAAGGGAATAATAAATATGGCAGAGAAAAAGTTCCAAAACCTGAAGTCTCATGACTGTCACGTGATTATGACGCAGTTGCTTCCGATTGCATTGAGGGGGCTTCTACCGGAAAATGTTCGAGTACCCATTGTGAATCTGTGTGCATTCCTCAACGCAATATCTCAGAAGGTAATCAATCCAGATATTCTGCCAAGGTTACAGAAGGATGTGGTACAATGTCTTGTTAGTTTTGAATTGGTGTTCCCACCATCCTTCTTCAATATTATGACGCATCTCCTGGTTCATCTAGTGGAAGAGATTGCCATTCTCGGTCCGGTATTTCTGCACAATATGTTCCCCTTTGAGAGGTTCATGGGAGTCTTAAAGAAATATGTTCATAACCGTGCTAGACCAGAAGGAAGCATCTCCAAGGGATATGGAACAGAGGAGGTCATTGAGTTTTGTGTTGACTTTATTCCTGACCTTAAGCCGATTGGTGTTTCTGACTCGCGGCATGAGGGAAAACTAAGTGAAAAAGGCACGCTGGGAAAGAAAGCAATGATATGTAGGGACGGGGATTCTTTCACTAAAGCACACTACACAGTTCTACATAATTCCACCTTGGCAGCTCTGTATATCGAGGAACACAAGAATATTGTACGCTCCAAAAACCCGGGGAAGCCTGAATCATGGATTACAGATGAACACATGAAGTCTTTCGGTGGTTGGATGCGGACACATCTCTTGAATGACACCACTGTTGGAGATCAGCTATACTTGTTGGCCGCGTCACCATCTTCTACTGTATTGAATTTCCAAGGGTACGAAATAAATGGGAATACATTCTACACGATCGCCCAAGATAAAAAGAGCACCAACCAAAATAGTGGTGTCCGCTTTGATGCAATAGACGAGAATGGACAAAAGGACACATATTATGGTTACATAGAGGAGATATGGGAACTAGACTATGGAGTCTCTTTTAAGGTCCCTTTGTTTCGCTGCAAATGGGTCAACCTGAATGGGGAAGGGGTAAAGATAGACCAGTTGTACGGAATGACAACAGTGGATCTCAACAATCTTGGTCATAGAGATGAACCATTCGTCCTAGCCAATGATGTGTCTCAGGTTTTCTATGTGAAGGACATGTCCTCCAGACCGAAAAAAAGAAAAAATATGCAAACGAATACATCATATGATGAGCCAAAGCGTCACATAGTTGTTTCAGGGAAAAGAAACATCGTGGGAATCGAGGATAAGACAGACATGTCAGAAGATTATAATAAGTTTGATGAAATTCCGCCCTTCACAGTGAAAACTGACCCAAGCATTCCGTTAAGTAAAGAAGATGCTCCATGGTTACGTCTGAAGCGGTCATAAGGAATGACATATGCCAAGAAGTTCATGCTCATATTATGTAACTCTAGTTCATGTCTTTCGCGGTTTGTGGCTTGACCGAAGGATATCTTTCGCGGTTTGTGGCCTTTAGTCCAGGTTTTGTAGTCTCAGTTTTTAATATTAATAAATGTCTTGAGTGTTAGTCCCGTTTTGTGGCTGGACCGGGAGTGCCTCTATGACCAGTTTCTTGGAGATGCCGGAGGACTGGGCTCCGTCGACATCTCCCTGAAACTGGTCGTAGTGGTGTCCCTGCTCTCGAAAACCATCTTGCAGCTTGTAACTTCACTAACTAGATCAATACGCCTCGAAGCTAACTAATTTCACATATTAGGGAGTGCCTCTATGACCAGTTTCTCGGAGATACCGGAGGACTGGGCTCCGTCGGCATCTCCCTGAAACTGGCCACAGTGGTGTCCCTGCTCTCGAAAACCATCTTGTAGCTTGTAACTTCACTAACTAGATCAATACGCCTCAGAGCTAACTAATTTCACATATTAGGGAGTGCCTCTATGACCAGTTTCTTGGAGATGCCGGAGGACTGGGCTCCGTCGGCATCTCCCTGAAACTGGTCGTAGTGGTGTCCCTGCTCTCGAAAACCATCTTGCGGCTTGTAACTTCACTAACTAGATCAATACGCCTCGGAGCTAACTAATTTCACATATTAGGGAGTGCCTCTATGACCAGTTTCTCGGAGATGCCGGAGGACTGGGCTCCGTCGGCATCTCCCTGAAACTGGCCGTAGTGGTGTCCCTGCTCTCTAAAACCATCTTGGAGATGCCTCAAACTGGCTGGAGGACTGGACTCACAAGGATGCATATTTATAGTACAAGCAGCTCGGCATAATGTCGACACTCACGACATAATGTCGACACTCACCCCTATTATTAGTGCTGACTCATCTTTAGTCCCGTTTGGTGTCTCCAACCGGGACTAAAGGTTGACACCAACCGGGACAAGGTACAAGCCGCACGACATAATGTCAACACTCACCCCTATTATTAGTGTTGTCTGGCCCACTCTGCCGCAATCCCTTCAGTCGCGGTTGGTTTCTCCAACCGAGACTAAATATGAACCCTCTCTTTATATAGACATTTCCCTCTATTTATTAGGTAACACTTAAGACATTTATTAATATTAAAAACCGGGACAAACCGGGACTAGCTAACACTCAGGCCTAAAGCCGCCCCCTTTAGTCATAATCATGCCTAGTCCTATAGTACGCAGCTTCAGGGTCTTCATCGTCGTCGTCATCATCATCGTCATCGTCACCTGCCACTCCGGGGATCCTCAGCCCATCCATGGCATATACCAGGGGCCATTCCAGCCTCGGATTCACGGCGGGTGGGAGAGGGGTCTCCTGGAAGACGATGCCGCTACCGCCGGGACAGTGTGGGGCTTGTGGCGGGTGGACAATGATCATGTTTCGAAAAAACCTTCACAAAATGACCTATCATGTTCGAGGTTTCATGGCTTTCGGTCCAAATGACCGATGTTATGTGCTGAATCACGGCATAGTTTGTGATGTTGTGCCCATATTATGCATGTGTGTGGACATTGGTATGGAGAACAATGTTGCAGGAGGAAGTTTTCCTTTTTGTCGCACGGAAAAGCCCTTTTCCATTTTCCGAGCGAAAAAAACGGGTCGTTTTTTGAAGTAACCACCAAAATGCCGTTTCACAATGCTACTGTCCCATTTTCCTAAAATACTAGACCACCTTACATGGACTATCTCCCAACCGGTACATCTCAAACCTTTTCGTCCATCCCGGGTAAAAAGGACAAATGTCTGTCGAATCGGTAGGAAGTGGGTCCGGTTTGTACTACAGGTACATGATCTATCGCCCGTGATTTTTTGAAAAAATCATTTTTAGACTCGCAATATGTGGTTTCTTCAGAGATCCAATGCAAGTTCTAACGATGCCCGTCCCCTATCTTCATGCACACCGGTTCGACCATAGTTAGAAATTCAGATAATTCAAAACGGGCATAATAAATTCAAAAAAAATCCGAACAATGAAAATCCTTCGCGTGGTGTCATATTATGTTACATAGTTGAAAGGAAAAATACCAGACTTGGTATATTGATCATGTTTCGAAAAAACCTTCAGAAAATGACCTATCATGTTCGAGGTTTCATGGCTTTCGGTCCAAATGACCGATGTTATGTGCTGAATCACGGCATAGTTTGTGATGTTGTGCCCATAATATGCATGTGTGTGGACATTGGTATGGAGAACAATGTTGTAGGAGGAAGTTTTCCTTTTTGTCGCACGGAAAAGCCCTTTTCCATTTTATTTATTCAAAAATAATTTATTTCCGAGCGCAAAAAACGGGTCGTTTTAAAAATTAATATTAAAAAATAGAATATAAGTTAATTCATTTTAAAAGGTTACATTAATTATTTTTTAAAAATAGAATATGTTTTTGAATTATTTATTCAAATCCATACACTTCGTATGTTTAAAGTTTTTCTAAATTCCAAATTGATATTAAAAAAATATAAGTTAATTCATTTTTAATTATAAATGGTTCATATTTTAAATGGTTACATTAATTATTTTTTAAAACAGAAAATGTTTTTGAATTATTTATTTAAATCCAAACACTTTTTATGTTTAAAATTTTTCTAAATTCCAAATTGATATTAAAAAATATAAGTTAATTCATTTTTAATTGTAAATGGTTCATATTTTAAATGGTTACATTAATTATTTTTTAAAACAGAAAATGTTTTTGAATTATTTATTTAAATCCAAACACTTTTTATGTTTAAATTTTTTTCTAAATTCCAAATTAATATTCAAAAATATAAGTTAATTCATTTTAAAAGGTTACATTAATTAATTTTTAAAAATAGAATATGTTTTTGAATTATTTATTCAAATCCATACACTTCTTATGTTTAAAGTTTTTCTAAATTCCAAATAGATATTAAAAAAATATAAGTTAATTCATTTTTAATTGTAAATGGTTCATATTTTAAATGGTTACATTAATTATTTTTTAAAACAGAAAATGGTTTTGAATTATTTATTCAAATCCAAACACTTTTTATGTTTAAAGTTTTTCTAAATTCCAAATTAATTTTCATTTAAAAAACAATACAAATTTAAACCCCAAAATAAAAAATAAGGCGGGAACAGAGAGAAAATACCTGAATTTTTTTGAAAACAGGGGAATATGTCCCGGTTGGAGCCACCAACCGGGACTAAAGACCCCCTGCGCGCCAACCCTTGGTCTGCTGAAAATATTGGACTATACGTCCCGGTTGGTGGCTCCAACCGGGACGTATGACCCTTTAGTCCCGGTTGGAGCCACCAACCGGGACTAAAGGCCCTTTGGTTATAACAGCGCGCCTCTTCTTCTTCTTCTTCCCTTCCCCATCACTTCTCTGCTTCACCGACGCGCGCACAACCGCCCTCGACGCCGGCAGGCTGCCCGAGCTCGCTGCCCCCGACGCCGTCAGGCTGCCTGCGCCGCCGCCTCACCGTCAGCTGCCCGTGGTCGTCAGTGCCGCCGCTTCGTCAAGCTTCCCGCGCCGCCGCCCCGCCGTCAGGCTGCCCAACGACGTCCGTCGCCACCACCTCCAACGACCGTCGCCGCGCGTCGTCACCGGCCGCCAGAAGGTACGGCCTGCCTCCGTCCTCCCCCTCTTCATCATGCCTCTGTCCTCCCCCTCCTCCTCCTCCCCCTGCCGCCACGGGCAGGCACCGACGGGTGGGTGCGACAGCGGCGCGAGATGTGCGGCGGCGGCGCGAGATGTGCGGCGGCGGTGACAGCGGCGCGAGATGTGCGGCGGCGGCGTCAGCGGTGCGGTGCGAGATGTGCGGCGGCGGCTGCTCCCGCCGGCGAGCCCAACGTGGCATCTAGGTGGCATCCGCGTGGCCCTGGTCCCACCAGTCAGCCTCTAGGGCTAGCTCCTTCTCTGGTGACAGATGACCATGTTTCCCCTTTGCTTGCGTGGCTGCTGAGGTGGCTCCGGGCCCCACCTGTCAGCCACTATGGCTAGTTCTTACTATGGTGCAAAAGGTTTAAACATTTGATTTAATAATTTCAGAATTTAAATAAAATTTGTAAATTCAATAACTTTTAATCTGTAATTCAGAAAAATACAAATAATATACCAAAATGTTCAGAAAAATGAGAACTATATATCTATGCCATAATCATGCATTGTTCAACAACTTAAATGACAAGTTTAATTAGAACACCCTAGTAACCCTAACAGGTGATTCCGGAGTTCCTTGAGTTAGGGTTTGCGCCCCTCGGAACCCCGATTAACTTGTCGAGCATGCTTTAGGGTTACATTCCAATGCACATTAACTTGTCGTATCATCATCATTGCTTGAGCATTGCATCGATGCCATGTGTTGATTGTTTCCCTTTCTTTTCGGTGATTTGGTTCTTCTCGGTAGAATACGATATCGAGATCGAGATCGATTCCAATATGGTATTTTGTTAGTATCTACTGTTACCTATCTGCTGGATAGTTTCCCTTTTGTAGCCTTATACTCATGTTCCCCTCTCATATGCATCCGAGGTTTCTCCGAACTAGGTTTTACACCCCTCGGAACTCCGGAATATTGATTTTAGTTGATTTTAGCTAGAGTTACCTATCTACTACACGGTTTCCTTTTTGTAGCTAGGTTTAGGGTTTCTCTTCATTTTTATTATTGTGTATGTATATATTAGGGTTTCTCCTTAACTTTCTCCTTTAGCCGCTTTGACTTATTCGTTTTTCCATCTATGCAGAAAATATGGACCCACACGTCAGAGACGAAGAAAAGGAAGAGTTGATCCAAGGTGTGATCCGTGGGGAAGATAATTTAGACGTATCAACGTTTCTGAACAACTCCGGTGAGGGTGATCCTGTTTTTACCGGAGTAGACAACTTGTTTGAGGTTGAAGGTGTTGCCTTCCGCGAGGGAGAAGGCGATGCCTTGTGTAATCGAGAAGACGACCGCTCTGGCGAGGTGCATGTAATATAAATCAATTCATTAATTAATCATCTGCTATCTATATAGAAATAGTAACGACGATCTTTCTTCTTTTAGCCCTCCGGATCGAAGGAATCTACTGAAAAGAGCAGACGAGGCCCAACCAAAAAGTTGCAAGACCATGAGAGGTTTAGGATCGAAGATGTCGCTGAAGACGGCAGACCGACAGCTCCCGAAGTTGTCGCAACCAAATTTGCGGCACAATGCGGAGTAATCGTTAGGGACTTAATCCCGATCACCATTAGAAATTGGAATAGGCCTGCTAAAGCGGATGAAGAGGGAACATGTTTATTTGTCCCTAACCACGCCAAAGATTTACTGTGGAAGAGGCTCATGGTTAATTTCAAACTACCGAAGATAGAGATGGATCCAAATGCGGAGGATCCAGTTGAGGACGCCTTACAACATGGGAGAGCCATGGAGGCTAAGGTCAGGGAGTGGGCTTTGAAGAAGATGGCCCAGTGTTTCACCAACTGGAAGAAAAGATTGCACCTTGACTATGTCGTGAAAAAGAAGACTTCCGATTTCAAGAATATTCAGTTTGAGAAGATAAAACCATTCTGGGATGAGTTTGTGGAATACAAGAAATCAGAAAAAGCTAAGAAAATGTCTGAAACGAATAAGCTGAATGCTGCTAAGAAGAAGTATCACCATACTATGGGGCAAGGTGGCTACAAGGTTGGCATTCCTAAGTGGGAGAAACTTGAGCAGGAACTGCGTGATAAAAATATCACCCCAGAGACAGACGATTGGGTAGAACGTGCAAGGAATTGGTTTTACGGGCATGGGGGCACGTTGGACTCAGAAGGGAGGTGTATATATAACATACGACATAAAGAAGACCCCTTGCCAATCGAGAGGATCAGAAAAGCAGTAAAGGCTGTTAAAGATGGGGACTTCATTCCCGATAGAGAGAATGATGAGCTCACACTCGCCCTTGGAAATAAGGAACATGATGGACGAACACGAGGCACAATAGGCTCCCAATCATGGAGGACTGGGTTTCCCGAAGAGAGGAAGAAATATCCTGATAGAAGCCGTCAGAGGAGTAAGGACAGGGCGGCAGTTGAAGCAGAAAGTCAGAAAGAGCGAATGCGTTTAATTGAAGAACGATTAAAGCAACAACAAGATGAAATTAACACACTTAAAGAGCAAAGTACTACCGGCCCATCTCAGCAGCACACTGCATTCGATGCTACCGGCCTATCGAATAATCGAAAAAAGCAGTGTGGCTTCCACCGAGGTCCCGGGTGATGACAATGGCGATGACGATGATGCACCGACGATGGCTCCTGTTGGCTACCCAGTGGATGATATCACAGAGATGACACACTGCGAGCTACATGTCAAAGTTGTGAACATATCAATGAAGGTGGCGGTCGGCTATGCCTTACCAATTGGACCCACACCAACTTACCATTGTCGTCCGGTTCCAGAGGGCTACGCTGTTGTCGGCGTGGATGAAATCATGCCCACCTTTGAGGTTTTGGATCTTCACTACCCTGCTGGTGAAGGGGATGTGACTGTGCTGGGTGACGCAAAAAACGTCACCATTCTATGGCCGAAGGATTGTATCGTGCTTCGAAATCACACGCCAAGGCCATCTTCGCCGCCGCCTCACCCGTCTCCAGCGAGGTCGTCGCCGCCGCGGCAGCCGTCTTCGTCGCCTCACCCGGCTCCGTCGCCTCACCAATCTCCAGTGCAGCCATCGCCGCGGGAGCCATCGCCGGCGCCTCAGGATAAAAAGCGTAAGCGTACCGCTACTGTGCGTCGTAAGCGATCACCGAAATGTAAACAAGAGCCTCTTCCAAAAGTACCAACGGTTCCTCCCAAGAGAGCTTATGACTGTACTGAAGAGGAGACTGCGGCGATCGTTGATGCGGAAACGACAGCGTTTTTCGCTAAGCTGAGGCGGCCGAAAGAGCCAGAGTTCCCCAGCACCAAAGAAGAAAAAGCCAAAGTGTTGAAAATGCTAAAGAATCTTCATCAACCCGAGCCAAAGCTATCATCAGACTATGAGCGTTCTATTCTCAAGTCACATGCGGCACAAAAAGCCTCGAAGAGCAGTACCGATGCAAGCGGGAAATCTGTTGCCCAGCTCGGAGAACAAGCAAAACAGACTTGCGCCCCTCTCAAGGTGATTTCTCAAACCAATGTGGGGTCGAGCAAATATGGGGCCGAAGAGCAGTATGATCCAGAGGTAGTTGCACAATACGGAGAAGCTGCCGCTGCTCAAGGTATGAGTATTGCCCAGTACTTATCCCAGTTAGAGTTCTTCCCCGTGAGTGAAGTAGCATACCAATACCAGTACGGAAAACCTCTCGTCAAACCTGAGGAGGTAAACAATCTTCCAACAAAAATGCGAAGATTGCATAACTGGTACATGCATGCCACAAGGGCCGGGGCTAACTGGATAGTGCTGAGGGTTACAAAAAAGCATCATGGGAAAGATAAGGATGACATGATATCCATTGAATTTGATGAACTATTTCAATTATTCAATCAAGACGCCTTGGACAAATCGATCATGAGTGCCTATTGTCTGTAAGTACTAATTCTGTAATTAATTTAGTCTCCATCTATATTATTTTGTTTATTGCATGTATATAATCATACTGTAATATGCAGAATGAAGATTCTCGAATGCAGTAGAGGACAAATCTATGACATTGGCTTCATTGACCCATATTGGGTTCATGAAGCTAATCTCAAAATAAGCCCCCAGGATACGGAGGATAATATAGTACACGCGTTAAGGTTTCAAGAAACCAAAAGGGAAATACTATTTCCTTACAACTTCCAGTGAGTGTTATTGTCTTGTATACACTTTCTATTTCGCTTACTCGATGTTAAGTATATAATTGATTAGTTCTGCATTCGTAGGTACCACTATATTCTGTTAATCATTCAACTTGACAAAGGGCGTGTACTAGTCATGGACTCGAAACATAAAGCCCTTGAGACGTGGAAGGACATGCAGATACTTCTCTAGCGGTAATTCTAATCATTACGACACTATATCGGCAACGTTCGTGAATTTTATGATATCAAGTACTTAATAACTTATTTTATTCGTTTTCTACGCCGGGCAGCGCTTGGAAACGGTTCACCAAGAAGGCTAGGGGTGTTTGGAAAGAGGAGCTTACATTTCAACCACTAGATGTAAGCACCACTAGCTATATCCGCGCATCTCTTTGATTCTAGTTTTGATACAGTTATTATCATGCTTGATTATTATTTTGATTGAACTCTGTTCTCGTAAAGTGCCTGACGCAGGGACCAGGTAACAATCTATGTGGATACTATGTATGCGAGTTCATCCGGCAGACGTGCGATGAGAAGGGCAGAAATTTAGAGCAACTCCACGTACGTAAACAATTTCTATAATTTTTTATTACAATCAAATTGTGTTTAGTTTCATATTCATATAGGCTGACTCCTTTTTTAAATCAGATCGAACGTCTACGGGACGGTCTTCCGCCAAAGGATCGCATACGAGCAATTCAGGAGGAATTGGCGGGATTCTTGGATGCAGAAGTCCTAAACACACAAGGGGAATACTACTCGGCTGTGTATAGACAATAGAAATTGTAAAAATAGCAACTTTCAAGAAATTGGCCGGTAGCATCGAATAGCAACTTTTGTATGTAGTGCATGAACTCGATCCGTGTATTGAATATAATGTTGTCATGATGATCTTGTGTAATATAAGGTTCCTTCGTTGATAAGTGCAAAACACTAAATAAACAATAAAATAACCTAAATGAATTCTCTGCCGCGGCACAAAAAGTGGCGAAAATGCTGCCGCAGGGCAACAAAATGTGCCAAAATGAATTCTCTGCCGCGGCAGAGAAATGAGCCAAATCTCTGCCGCGGCAGCAGGTTATTAGTCCCGGTTCGTGTTACGAACCGGTACTAATGCTCCACCCCCCTCGCGCTCTGATGCCGCCACGTGTGCCCCATTTGTCCCGGTTGGTGGGGCAACCGGGACTAATGGTTAAGCTTTAGTCCCGATTGCCCCGTCCCGGTTGGGCAACCGGGACTAATGACCCTTACCAACCGGGACTAATGGTTCTTGTCCCGGCCGACTGCCTCTCGATCCCTCTACCATGTAAATATATCAAGGAAGGGTCTGAGCAGAGGAACCGAGATGAGTGTTGACTGACGAAGTCATTACAGAGAACACTTCTAGAGTCTCCATAGATTTAAACATGTCCGGCCTCCAAAAGGATGCCCCTCGCCTCAGTTACGATGTTTCGGATCATTAATTAAGAGAACACTTCTATGTCAGCGCTAGCACTGGCTAGCTCTCTCACAGCTCACTATATGGAGGTAGAAGAAAGGGAGATTCTGCACAAGTATTCTGGCGCACAAACACCTTGCCGCACTGACGGCGTTTCTTCAGTTTTTTCTGCCGAGTTCGAACTCGATGCACCGGCCGGATACACAGGGATAGAGGGAGGTCTTATACGTACGCGCACAGACGCGCCACGCCACGCTCGCCGCGCCTCCACTCGCCACGATCCGCAAGCCCCGGCCAGTGCGCACGTCGTGCTCTGACGCGATCAACACGGCCGGGCGGCAGTGCCTGGACATGGTCACTTCCTCCATCTAACTCGCTAACAAACATACCTACGCATGCACACGCACACCTACGCGTCGACTCACTCACACACACATGCACACATCCAGCTTCGGACTCGACCTAGCGCGTATACGACCGGTCGCCACCGTCCTGGACATGGCTTATTGCCAACATTCTAGAGTCTGACTACTAGTAGAGAGCAAAATTAGAATTGGCTAACTCCGTAGTGTAATTTTATTTTCTTAAGAGCCTACTCCATGAACTCTTTAGCTTGATTAGCTAAGGGAACCGCAGTCGTAGTCCGTGTGCCCATGCGAATTTCCTCGGAAGAAAACCGCCATGGCCGCTTTGATCAACACCTTGTTGAGCCATGAAGACGCGGCGATGAGTTGTCCGTTGAGAAAACTCTGTAGGGACAGTCTGAGGATCCTCCCCCTCCTCTGCTGCACATACAACGAGATCGCCTTCTCGACGCACTTGTGGTCCAGTTTCCGGTCATCGGCGGCTATGGCCGGGGCCATGCACCGAGCGAGCACGACAGCATCCTCCAGGCTGCAGGAGCCACCCTGCCCAATGAAAGGCCCCATGGCGTGCATGGCGTCGCCTGCGACGGTCACCGTGCCCGCCTGGAACGGCTGGAGGAGCATGTGCCATGGCGCCCGGTAGCAGAGCTGCGCCAGGCTGAGCGAGGCGGTGTCGCAGCGTCGCACCACCGCGGCCACATCGTCTGGCATTGCCTTGAGGGCCAGCTGCCGGATGAGCATGGGGTCCCGGTGGTGGCTGGTATACTCTGAAAGCAACAAACACATTATAATATTGTAGTAGCACTGTACTGTACTCCTAGCAGTTTTTTGCCACGAAAAGAAATATATGTGTACTACCTTTGGGGTTGGGTGGTCGGAAGTGGACGGCGTTGAAGTGCAAGGTTTTATCATCTATGGGCGTCAGCCGGAAGCTTACGCCCTCTGCTACCAGCTGCTGGAAGCGGTTGCCGAAGCCATGGCCTTCTAGAATGGTTGTCAGGCCCCGTGTTGCCCACATTGGCAGCAATCTCAGCGACCTCAGCCCCAAGAACTTGGCCACCACCGAGTTTGATCCATCGCAACCGATTACCACCTGTTGATGCATAGCATGCATGTCACCAATTAATTATTCTTTTCGGCCTGCTTCAAGAAATATATAAGTAGTACTGCAGCAGTACCTTTGCTCTGATGGTAGCGCCATTGCTGGTTGAGACGATTGGCCAGCGGCCGGTCATGGTGGTGTCGACGGAAATGGCGTCTACCTGGCATCCGAAGCGGATACATCCTCCAGGTAAACTTCTGGCCAGCGTTTCCACAAGGTCGCTTCTTTTCAGGCACCGGCATTCACTCCTAGTACAATTTAATTAATTGCCAAAAAACAATATCCTCCAGGTAAATTTCTGTTAGAATGCATCACTAGTTTAATATCTATATATTTTATTAGTCATGTTTTATCTACTGTCATTATAGATCAAATCATGGGGGAAAATTGCTCATATTTCCGACAATATGAATTGGAGTAGTATATATCTACATGAGACAAAAATCAATTTTCAGGGTAAAACCGTGTTATTATCTATTATGAGCATTGTCATAATTAACCATCTCAAATGTGATAGAGGTGACCATTTGTCTTGCTTCGTCCCTTGTTGACTTAGTGATGGCTAACAAAAACTCCACAAAAAAAAAAACAGCATTGTCTTGGCTGAACTAACCTGTATGATATCTCAAGGATCTTATCACCATGAATGGCACACTTCTTTTCCATTCTACACGGAGTAGTAAAGAAAACCCAGAGTTATAACAACAGAGGAGACACACATGTACAACTAGTGCTGGTCAGGTTAGTTCTTGAGAACTAAGATGAGAAGAGCGGACATACCCTGTAAGAGGCAGGGCCCGTTTCCGGAGCTCGTCGCCGACCTTGAGTTGGTCAAGCGCCCGCCATCCATTGGCTTGTATGGAGATACCCGCCCCTGTCGCCCTCAAGCTCTCGCCCTTCTCGACAACCAGCAGCCTGTTTATACCTTTTCTGCATCGATCGACGACTCCTTTCGGCTAATTAATTAATTAAGCAGCTACTGAAATGCAGCAGTATGGAGTATAACACATTGCAACATACTGTAATAAGAGAAGGATAGGATCATATCCATACATACATGTGAAGAGCAAGCGCGGTCCCGAGCCCGCAGATCCCACCGCCGACGATGAGAACGCCGTGGAGCTCCTCATCTGCGGCTCCAGTTGCCATCTCCTCCCTCGTCCAGCAGCTTCAAGAGCATACAGCAGGGCGACTAATGGAGTTCGTTGATTAATAAGCTCAGGACCCTTCTCGTACGTCACGCGCGTGAGATCTGCAAATTTGAACTACTGGAGGCGTAAATATATAGATTGTCTAGCAGTAGTGCAAGCAGATCTGGTATGTCGAAAATTTAAACACCCACAAGGACTGCCAGCTCAAAAGCTCTATGTTTAGAAGTGAGTAGTGATGGCAAGGGCCACCAATCGGGGCCAGTCTTCTGTCCCCTGGGCTAGCTCGGTGGCAGATCTAGTAAGATTTTTTTTAAAGCCTGGGCACATGCACCTAGCGTTTTTTTTAACAGAACAAGGTGTAGACGCACCCTTATATATTGCAGCTCAAAAACATTGTACATCGTGTCGATTGCAGCAATCACAGGCAAACAAATGTGTTATGAGCTGAGTTCTTACAAGAATTGATAGACTCAGACCATGTTGATCTTTTAGCCTGATGTGCACAGTTGTGGGCAACCCATTGATTTCCCTGGAAATATAAAAAATGGACCCTAACAGGGGTTGCGTTAGATTCTGGAATTCTATAGCTTGCCTTCTTATTTCCCAGATCATATTGTTGTCATCCGTGCCAGGTGCCACCGCCGCCTTTGCTAAGTTTAGATTGTCAGTGAAGAAGATTGGCTTCTGGAGCTTCATTGCAGCGGCGAAGTGGGCGACCAGGAGCAAGGCATTTGCTTCAGCCTGCAATGGGTTTGACATCTCTCCTTTGGTTGCCATGATGAAGACATCGGTCCTGGTACCTAGAAAGGTTTCGCATAGTAAATGCCCACACCGGCAGTGGACAGAGTATCTCCAACTTGTTTCCTCCAGGCAGCATCAACATAAATCTTCGGTCCTGCAAAATGAAAATATGTAGGAACCGATATTCCAGTGCTGCACTTTAAAACTTTCTTAGCTTGGATGAGCTGTTTAGTCTCCAGGTCGTTGAGAAGAGCAAAAGTGTGGATTGGCATCTATTGAGGAGATGTCTTTTTTCTGCACAAGAGCTGATCGTTCCTAGCTTTCCAGATGCACCAAAAAAAGGTAAACAAAAAATTGAGATTAATGGTCGGGTGATTCTGGTATTATTCATCAGACTTTCAGTTTTGATATAGCAAGGAGGTAGAAACGAGGCAGCCTTTGCAAATGGACAAAGAAATAAAAGGTGAGCATCAGTTTCAGGAACATTACACCTGCAACAAACCTTTTCAATATGTGAAGAGAACTGTGAGGCCCTGTCTCCAGTGATAAGTGCACCTCTAAGTAATCTCCAAGCAAAGGTATTTATTTTGGAAATCATTCGTTTGCACTTCCAGACTTCATTTAGAATTTTCTTTGTTGATTCCTGCACCTGTTCTGGTCTTGGTGTACCTATGTCAAAGAGCCAAGACAAGCAAGCTTTGTATGTGGATTTAGCATTACATTTTCCATTTGAAGTGGGTTTCCAACAAAGAATATCATCTTCTCTAGAGGGAACAATAAGAGTGCTTTTGATTGCTTGGGCAGTACAACTACTGAACATGTTTTCAATCAGGTTGATGTTCCAGCTTTGAGTATTGGAAAGCCAAAGTTGATTAATTGTAGTTGGGTAATTAAATCCTCGTTGCTGGATAATTAGGTTATCATAAATATTTTCCCACCTAGAGAACCAAGGAGTACTCCATATGGAGGAATTGACATTGCAGATTTGGTAGTAGGAGTTGACAATGAGGAGATGTCTAACTTTCAAAAGAGAGGACCAGAAAACCGATTTTGGAGTGTTCTTGTTTGCTCTCCAGATTGAGGAATTAGGAAAGTATTTAGTTCTAAGAACACTTTGCATGAAAGAGTGTGCAACAAGAACGACGTGCAAACTAGGACAGCCGACATGAATGGCACTTGCAAATTTGTAGTGTGTCACATCTTAAAAAGAGCTTCCGACCACATGTGGTTTCTTTGTAAACAACAATGTGGTGCCGAAAAGCAGGTCTAAGGGAAATAAAGAACAACATTCCCAAAAAGTGATGACACAAAGAACGGTTGGAATCTCTCTTTGAACACTACTGTTCATCACAGGGTAAAATATGGACATTGTAATTGTTGGATTATTAGGCATAATTTTCACAATTAATTTCTGAATATAAATAAGCATCTAGGATTACATGAAACTCTAGTTTAACATACTACATGTATTAATCAACGTGAACAGTAGTAGTGCATACACAATAACAACCATAATATAGCAACATATCGGATCACAATGTATATTGAACGGTTGCCGATGAAGTCCACGTTGGTACAACGGCGGCAACAACTTCTTGAAGGAGACGACGTTGAAGACGAGTCGCCTGGAGATCTCCCAGGAAGAAGCGCCGTGATGACGAACTTGAGCAGTCGCGCAGAGCGCTTTCAAAAAAACATATTCTCCCTCTACTGTACATGATCGCTAAGGAGAGTGGTTTCGGAAACCGTCCTCTCCCGAGTAGATTACTGTGACGGCGCAAACAGATAGGATGGCAAAGACGTAGATTGGTTTGATGTGGTGCGTTAGAGGCCGCACTCGGCTCGGCGAGATTCCCGCAAACAGCGGTACACGCGTCGTGACAATACGAGCGGGCGAGCGAGTGGCGTCATCATCATAGGAGCGCACATATAACTCTATTATTGTCATTCACTTACAAAGTGGTGAAACACTCCACCTTATAAGGTGGTGCAACTCTCCTTCAACTTCATATGTGAGACTAAACTTTAGCTCCCACTCCAATCACACGTGAGCTGCCACCAAATTGGGCCACATCACACATGGGCTTTCACACACATGGCTTTGAGATTTAGGGAATATCTGAAATCTCTCATTGATCTATGTAATAGCCCATTATTTCTAACAATCCCCCATCAGATCTCAAAGGCCTATTTGAAGATTTTTCAATCCTCTCTACTTGCTTATATACAAGTGTTTTAGTAGACACTGTTAAGTTGAACTTCCACCTAGAGTCTTGAGCTACGTCTATCAGCAACTTGAACAGTGGACGAACCTTGAATTGCAAGTTTGGTACAAATATATTTCACTCAAGATATAACCAGTACCTAGCTGCCAGTAGCCTACCCCACGGGTTGGAGCATATGCGTCATACTCCCTAGTATTTTCCTGAGTTTACTAGAGACCACCCAAGTCTCATAGATTGCGAGGTTTATAGTCGAGCTCATATAGGTGTGTTCTTTCAAGAATACTCTGTAAGACAACATCTTTGATAGTTATAGCCAACAGAAACACATTAAGGCATGTTGTCAACTTGGCTTACAGACTTGAAGAGTTATGCATCTTTCACATAGAGATGGTTACAAAATACTCTCCTTAGTCAGACCACTAGCTTGTTTTTTCCAGGTCCTAATTCGCGGGATCTCCGATCACATAGGTTGGGCTACCACTATGGTATGACATCTCATTTGTAAAGGGATCTATCACATTTCTAAAGTTTCATGATAGTCCCTCGATACAATTTCTATCACATTTCATGATAGTCCCTTTGTAAAGGGATGTATTAGGTTTTTGTCTTTTTGAATATACTTAACAATTATTACTCTAAAGTTTCTCAATTTCCTAACAGATTTCAAATGTCTCTTCACGTGTGATGACCCACAAGTATAGGGGATCGCAATAGTCTTCGAGGGTAGTATTACCCAATTTATTGATTCGACACAAGGGAAGCGAAAGAATACTTGCAAGCCTTAACAACTGAGTTGTCAATTCAGCCGCACCTAGAAATAGTTCTTGCTCACAGAAGTTTATCAGTAGCAACAGTTTTGTAGTAGCAATAGCAAAGTAACAGCAGCAATAAAATAGGAGCAATAGTAACAGTAGTAGCAAACAGTAGGATATGAGAGCGGTAGGCATATGGATGCATGGACGGGCGTTTCATGGACAAGTCTAAACATGTAACTTCAAGATCTAGGGCAATTGCAGATAAATAAGAATAAGCATCCAAGTACTAAACAATCATAGGCATGTTCTCCATATATAGTCATGCGTGCTCGCAAAGAACTTGCACAACATTTTTTGTCCTACCAGCCCGTTGTAGCGGGCCTCAAGGGAACTACTGGCAATTAAGGTGCTCCTTTTAATAGAGCATCGGAGCAAAGCATTAACACTCCGTGAACACATGTGATCCTCATATCACAACCATCCTGTAACATCCCAGTATTAGAGCTCAGAAATAAGATGAACCCAGATATGTGCATTGCATTCATGCATAGAAAATCTAAATTATTTTCGCGCTTTCGAACAAAACTTGTCAAAGTGATTGAAGCTTCTCTTAACTTGATAGAATTGAAGTAGATCATCAAGTTGACTGTGATAATTTTAAATATGACCTTTGATGAAACCTTATTTGGGTAAACATGAATTGATCTAAGGATAAATCAAAGAGAATAAGAGGTTACTCTTAATACATTGCTTAAAGGATTAATAATTGATCCTTAAGGGATCATACCATAATATTTAGCATAACAACTCATAAGTGCCAAGTTAAGATTACAACTAAAGTAATAAGAATGCAATGACTAATCCTGACCTATTTTATTCTTATCTATTCTTACTATGAATATCATGGTAATATTTAACCTTAACTCTTAAGTAAGATAGAGTAGGAAAGAAACTAAGTTTAGATCATTCACCATATAACTTTCATTCCATATCAATCTCTATGGAAACTAACTTAATATCTGTTGTTCATCACTGTTGAGTAATCCACCATTGATTTAAAAATTCTTTAACTATCACGCCTTGATCTACTATTTCTTGATCTTATCATAACATCTACTTAAATCTTTTAAAGAGGGCATAGTCCATGAATAACCTTAATCCAATATGAGATACTAAGAAGATAATTTCAATACAACTGAAAAGTAGTATTGATAAAGCCTTGCTTAGCCAACTAAGAACTTAAGCTATAAATGATTAAAGGATAGTAAGCCTTATAGAAAGTTAGTTGGATACATACATACATCTGATGAAGAAATATTAGTGATAGATGTTTAAGGAAGATTATGAGTGGAGTTTGAAAGAACTACTTGTTGGATTGAAGATTATCAACAGTAGAGTAGTGGGTATAACCAAGCAAAGATATGAGAAAACTATGAAATGCTTTGGTGTCAAACTCATTGGATTCATCCATGAGTTTAGAAGAATAAAAGGTGAATATGAACATTCTTGTGAAGTAAATCTCATCATACTAACTATGATGATGCATAGGAAGAAGTATTATATCTAGGAAAGGAATTCTTTAACTAAAGGTCAAGGATGGTGAAGAATGGAAAATAGACATCCTTGTTAAACAACTAACTCTAAATCGTAAACCAAGTATAATTTCCATTCAGGGAATTGATTCATCATCTTATGATAATATCACTTATAGGAATATTTTCCTATAGCAAATCACATAAGCACATCTCTGCCAATTCCAACCATCATAATTATATGTGCTTAGAAGTATCTTTATCAATTTATTTCTATAAAACATTCTAAATATAACTTTCTAGTCCTAAAGGTGATGTCATCAAATATCCCAAACAGAAAACAATATGCTTAGTTATTAAATCTTTACTCACATCCATAAAGGAATCTAAGTATATTAAAAACCCTAAACCCTAGGGTAAATATTCATAATTGAAAACTCTAAACTTCTTTGTTAATCATAATAGAATATATACATTGCCATTTTCCAAGTTAATGGGAGTAGTAATAACCATATTAATTTCTTTTATATTTCATGCATCAAATAAATTCTAAAAGGAATATTCAAATCAAAGAAGGAAAATTCAAATCTGAAAAGAAAAACAGAAAATAGAAATAGGGAAATCAAATAAAAACAAGACCTGGCCGTGGCCCAACTCCTACCTGCTTACTTGTCGCCCAGGTGCAGCCCACAAAGACCCAGTAACCAGCCCAGCTCTTTCTCCCCTGTGTCTGACGAGTGGGGCCAGGGAAGGATCGCGGGTTGAGAAGAAATAAACGCCAGGTTTTTTTTCCGCAAAAGCAACATCATCGTCATCCTCACGCACACAGGCAGCTCGCTTGAGGAGCTCGCCACCGCCCGATGCCGTCGTCGTCGTCAGCCGTGTGTCAAGATGCTCGCCGTCGTTCTAGAGGGGTATAAGAAGGCCACCGCGATGCCCTGCCTCAATCCCTATCCACAATCCCTCCTTATCCTCTCCGATTCAAATGGGGCCGAAACCCTAGCTCACCGGAGCCACATCTCGCCGTCGACCACATCTCCCCACACTCTTCCAAGAAGCCATGGAGAAGCCCCGTCCTCCGTAGATCCTCTGAGTAGAATCTTGCATCAAGGGGAGCACTAGAGAAGGCAAATTTTGCCGATCCTCTTTGCGGCAGTTCGTCGGAATCCTCGTCAGAGAGCTCGCCTCCGACCACGCCGGTCCTCGCCAACCTCTCTATCATCATCAGGGTGAGTTCCTAAACACTCCAGCATCCCTAAATTGTTGTATCTCGTTGTTAAACACCGTCACACCTTCTGTCACTGTCGGCCACCATCGGAGCTCGTCGGAGCTGAAGCTCCGATGACTATTTTTGAGCGGCGCCACCACTCTAGGGTTCAACGCGTTGCGCTGGTTCGAACTAGGTTAGTTTCGCTTGTTAGGGCGCCGTGGATCGTCGTCGGCGACCACCTACTGACGGTGGTGGTGGTGCTGACGCCATAACTACATCACGCCGACGCCACCCTGGACCCAGTTCCCTGTTTGACCTGGTCTTTGTCTCACGTGCCATGTGACATGGCCTAAGGCCCATATGTCATTGACTGGGGGTAGCCAACCAGTCAGTAACAAATACATTTTACTAACCTGAGAGCTAAGGTGGACATAGGCCCACTAATCAGTGACTCGGGCTAGGTGTTGGTGCGGTGTAAAAAGTTAATTCCTGTTTAAGAAGTAAATAAAATGTTATAAACTTAATTATTAATACAAAATCAAACAAATGACTAAATCTTGTTTAATGAATAACTTTTGATTTATAATTCAGAAAAATGTGTATAAGAAAATTTGTAGAAAAATAAAATCTACAACTTAAAATTATTATCAAATATTAATATACTGATTATTTAAATAAATATTATTTAATAAAGGTTTTATAAGTAATAAAACTTTTATAATTCAAATTTTAATAATGGTAAATGTTAAAAATATAAATTAAATACCAAAAATCATAGAAAAATAAGAAATATAATTTAAAACTATAATCATACCTTATTATTTCACCTACTTAAATATTTATTATTTATTAAGTATTTTTAAAGTATTAAATCTTATAAAAATCATATATTATTATTTATAAATCACAAAAATAAATGTAATATACCAAAATGATCACAAAAATAATATCTACATGTTAAAAATATAATATTCAACTTTTGAGTTAAATAAAAATTCAAATATTTTAATAACTCAAAATTTAAACTTATTTACTTAATTAATAATTCATATAAGGATAAAAAATTGTTAATATTTCTAAAATGAGTCAATTAAGTCTAATAAATAGTCTTAGTCTTAAATATTAATAATATGAAGCCATAATGGTTTAAAACATTATAAATACCTTTTTGTTAAATTATCTTCAACTTTAAGTGAAGATTACATTCTAAAAGGATTCCTATTCATAATAAAAACCTTAAAGAACAACTTGTAAATAAATCAAATCCTTTATATCTACTTTAACCACCAGATTATAAAAACTACCACAACACTATAGTAAGTTCATAAGTAATTAAGTAATATTATATCTTGATTTATAAACTATAACCACTCATCTATAAAAGCTAAATGATACTACTCCATTATAAAATCAAGAAACCACTACACCAAGTAAAAGAATAACCATTCTTAAGTAACCTTAAGGAAACATTACCAGGTACACAAAATACAAATATCATAAGCATTATACTTTCAAACTATCTTTGTTTTAAAGTTAACTTTAGTCTACAAGAATCTAAATATAACACTATAAGCATTATTATATGTTTTATAGTTAAATTTGGTGTGAACTTGTTAAGTTATAAAGCATCTCAAGCCAAAACTATTCAAGCAAAAACAAATAACATCAACCACCACTAACCAACCATAAAGATTGTTTAAACCTTAGGAAAGGAATCTTTTCTTCAGAAGTTATTCATTTTCCACTTCAGACAATATATAATAAATAATCAATATCACATTACTTCATACTTTACTTGTATACTTAGGATCGTTAACATTTAAGCCCTTTATAAGTAACTCTACTTATAAAGTAAAGTTTGGAGATAAACTATTAAAGTGTAAACAATTTTTGAATAGCATTTCATAGATATATATTTTATTGCCGCATAAATATGTGTTGTTCACACACACTCACAAGCCCTAATAAGCATAAGTGTGAAACTTATCTAAAAGGACAACACATTCCTAAGTAACCATTTCTGGAATCCAAACCCTAGAACAATGTTATTCCCAAGATTCACGTTTATAAAAGTGCATCTCATTACTTATGCATAAAGCATACTGCCTTTTTTAAACATTAGTCCTTACCGGACCAATGATGCTAATTTCAGATTTTAGATCTTAAACTAACTTGATGTAACACCCTCAGAATCGGACCTATGCAAGTTTTAGCGAAACCCGCCAAACCCGCATAGAAACGATTCAAAGGTGCCCACCAGGCACTTTCGTGCGGGTGGAAAACGAAGTAATAACATTACACAACAGTCCTCGATGGGACCCACAGAACAGATATATGTACAACAGCGACTCAAAGAGTCAAGAATACAGATATACAGTACAAAGATCCAAATCACCTTGAAAAGATGGTGCGTCCGACTATGGACAAGATGCAAATGGGGCTAAGAGCCCTGAAGAATAACCAATGGCGTCCATAACCCTGCCCAGGCCAAGCCGGAAGGGTAACCCTGCTAACGACGTCGATCTCAAAACCTGCTTAAACAAAAGGGGTGCCGGCAAAGGGCAAAGGAAAAAGAGGAGCGTCAGTACTGAGGCCAGTACACGGCGAGGCTAGAATTCGGTGGTCCTCGCCTACATAGGTATGGTGGACTGAAGCGGCAGCGGCAGCATGCACTAAATAACCTATAGAGACTCGATACAACTGGCGGCAATCAGAGAGGGGTAAGAAAGTCCTATCCGGAACCAACCTGATCCTACCATCAAACAAACCCATCCTGGCGTTTCCCCCTCGAGACCAAACAAGGAAGTCAACCGAGGAACTCACTCTGTTGGCAGTTTTATTTATTCGGTTATCGTTGCAGCAATTACTAGTCAGGTTAAAGATAGTCGTCCTGATAAATTAAGCAGTAGGCACTTTTAGTTAACCATTCCGTTATAGTTGCAACACTTACTAGTCAGATACAGATAGCATGAGATAAACCCAAAACCCAGCAGTTGTTGGTACATTTATTCAGCCATTCCGTTGTAGTTGCAATACTTACTAGTCAGGTACAAAGGTCGCAAGCGACACTCCAAACAAGCAATTGTGGGCAGTATTATTTAGCCATTCCATTATAGTGAAGCTGATTACTAGTCATTATAAAGTCAAATTTATTGCAATAAACTTTAGTTATGCTTGTCTATGATCGAGATACTGTGCTCCAAGTTGTCCATATCCGCGGACACGGCTTTCAAAAAGTTTTACCCGGCCGGGGTGCACCAATAGCAACACACGCTCGATCAACCTCGGAAAAACCAAATCAAAACCCAACGAGGCTTTCACGACTAAGCAATCACAGGATTCAGAATTATTTCAGGGGGCCACCCCATTGAGTAGACCCGCAACGGAGTAAGCAAGCTCCGAGACGGACTCAAGGTTTGCGTCAATGGCTGTAAACGACTGGGAACCCGAAAGTGTGGCTGGGCTTGTCGATACCGCGAAAACATTCCGCTTACCTAAACAGTACAGTGTGCTCCTCGCACAATCAGAAATACATAAGTAGCATGGCATAAGTACAGGATAGTAAATAAAACCTCAAACTAGTTTGTGGCCCCAAGAAATAAGACTGAATCAAGCTCTGGCTCAGGGGGGTCCCATATACCTCCCGGATGTGGATAGCGCGATAAATCAAGGAACAGGTATCAAGTACTCGGGGTCCTACGGGACACAAGTGGGCGTTCGGAAACCAAATATTTTCTATCACCCACCGATGCCTCTGCTTACTTCAATTTTAGTTGTTAAACAGAAATTAAAGTGTGCGATAAGTAAAGCCATAATCATCTCCAACAACAAACATGCGGCAAGGCTCCAACAACTGTGGCAATTGACGTCACGCAACAGCACTTGAGCAAGCGACTACGACGCGCAAGTCCAACTATCTACCAAACAACAGGTAATAGGATGTGTCCAAGGCAATATAAGGCTGCACGGGATAATACGGGTTCGGAAACTAGAGCATCGCAACACAGATAACAATAGATCAACAGGAGGGAATAAATACTATAAAAGTAAGATAGGTAGAAAGGGGGAGATGCTCGCCTGAAAACATTGTCGAAGGTTCAACCAAAGATCGGGTCGACACTCGCATCAACTCAACGGCCTTATCCGCGAAGAACCAAAACACTAGAATAAACACCGGATGCACTATTTAATACTACGGTAGAAAATCGGGCATGATGCATGCATGATGTATGACATGGCAAAGGTGCGGTGCAATTAGGCAATATTAAGCGGAACCGGGGTCCCGACATTTAGTTAAACGGTTCAAGTTATTTATCTACCCCGCAAATTAAAGGTTGTAAAACAGGGCAAGATAAGTTACCGGTTCGCTACACAAATTTAAATGAGGCCAATATGAGACTAGACTTGTCCGCATATGGACCCCATATTTAATTATATGGTGAATCGGCATAAGGCCCCCAAACCACATGACAATATGCATGCGACATGAATGATTTAATGCAACAATTTATATAGTTGACAATTTATAAAATAGGGTTCTCGGAGAGGGGTTCACACATTGAGGGGTCTCGACGAACTTGGGGTTCCGGGGTTCGGGGTTGGTCTCGGGGTTCGGAACTGGGGTTCGACGGGATCGTTTTGGCGGGATCGTTCTCGGATAACAGAAGAGCTTGTCGCATCCACGGTGGTCGGGTCATGTTGTCGGTCTTGTCGTCTCACGCGGAGATCTTGGCGTTCCGGGAGGGAGTACTTGGTCTGGCGTCGGGGCATCGGACTCGCCCTGGTCGCTGTCGCTCTTGTCGGACCCGCGTATCAGGTCGGTCTTGACGTGCGGGGAAGAAGATCTTGATGTTCTGTGTCGGTGTCCTCGGATCCGATTGAAGATCTTGGCGTCGGCGGGGTCGGCCTTCGAATCCAGGGAATTGGCATCCGCGCAGGGAACCTCGACGATCTAGACCGGCCTTCGAGTCTAGAAGGTTCTTGTGGTTGGTGCCGCTGTCGATCTTGTCGGCACGCAGGGTCGTTGGCAACTCGGATGGATGCCCGTGCGTCGGGCCTACCCGGTCGATGTCGATCTTGGCGTTTACTGTGCTCTTGACAGAACTCATGGAACGGGTAGCCTTGGCCGGCGGGTTTTGTACTGGCATCCCACCAACTCCAACAGCAACCAAACCACACGAAACAAAAGACGGCGTCTGACATGAGCACGAAGGCAAAAGCGAGCGGCACGGGCGCGGCCATGCTGGAGAGGCGGGTACACCGGCAGTCAGAGGCTGCTGCACGGCAGGAGGCGGTGGTGGGACTGGAGGTTGACGAGGAAACATGGCCGAGGCTCACCGGTGGCGCTGCTGCAGGAGCCAACGGCGGGGTCGCGGGCGGCTGGAGGAGCGACGGAAGAGGGAGGACCTGGCGGGGCGAGCGGCGAGGTGCTGCGGGGCGGCGGCGCCGGAGGGAGGAGGAAGGCGGCGGCCGGAGCGTGGGCGGAGGGAGGCGGGGCGGCGGCTGCTGGCGCCGGCGGGGAGGCGCTGGGCCGGTGGTGGCACAGGCGGGCGGCGCGGCCACGCCGGAGGGGAGGGGAGGCCGGCCGAGGAAGGAGCGACGGCAGGGCGAGGCGAGCAGGGGGCGTTGCAGAGGCGAGGGGGGGTGGACGGCGGCGGACGTGGAGGAGGCGGTGAAGAGGGGGACGACGGGGGTGGCGGTCAGGCGAGGTGGGGGCCTCTGTCGGCGGTGGCGAGGTCTCGCAAAGGGGCGGCCAGACGCGAGCCGGGCGGTGGCGAGCGGGGTCGACGGGGAAGCGACGCCCGCAGGCGGCGGTTGGCGGCTCCGGCGAGGACGAACGAAGGGGGCGGCGCGGCGACGGAGCTCGGCCGCGTGGAGCGGCGAGGGAGGCGGTGGGAGGAGCGGCGCAGGGAAGAGGGAGAAGAAGCGGTGGCCGGAGGGCGTGGAGGTGAGGCGGGGCGCTCGCGGGGCGTCGGTGGGCGAGCGTGGAGGTGGCTAGCCGGGAGAGAGGAGGACGAAGGGAGGAAGGAGAACGTGGGGTGAGGGAGGCCTGGTCGCGCGGGGGTAGCGGGGTGGTGGGGCTGGGGACAGCGACAGGTGGGGGGGGGGGCAGGCGTGTGCTGGGGGGTTGAGAGGATCCAGGGGGGTGGGGCTGGCTTGGGGGCCCGTGTGGCAGCGTGTCCAGGGGGGGCTGCTGGGAGTGGGGAGAGAGAGGAGAGAGAGGGGGTGGAACAAGTGGCAGATGGGGATTGGGTAGAGGGGAGAGGAGAGGTGAGGTGGCGCGACGGGGTTGGCCGGGGTGAGGTGGCCAAAGAGGTGTGGTTAGATTATCTGGTAGTCTTAGGATTTAGGCGGACCGATTAGGTGGACCGTTTTTGGCTCTGGGGGTGGTCGTTCGGGTCGGGTCGGCCCGTTCGACTGCCCCACTAAAATAATAAATATTTTTATTTATTTCACACAAGACTTTTGCAAACCGATATCAGACAAAACAAAATACTCCGGCGACCCGGATTTTGGTGTTTGAATAAAGATGGGGCGTTTTTAGAAAACACAAAATAGGTTTTTCTGCAAATAATTTTATGCAAACAAATGCAAGATGATGACGATGCTCAAATGCAATGTGGCATGATGACATGAGCATGCGGTCATGATGATGCAATGCACAAAAACAACGCGATTTTCTAGTAGTGGTTTTGCGGGATGCCACAATTCGACACCACTAACAAGGGATCTCGCCCTCGAGATCCGCCTCATGGTTCCGGAAGGAAGGTCGGCGATCTGAATCTTCTCGCTTCATGTAGATCCTCGCGACACCACTAACAAGAGGTCGTTGTCCGTGATCGTCGAGGGAACACTCCGGGAACAAATGGTCAAAGGTAGAGGCATCAACAAATAAAGCCACCCCTAACTTCCGATGGATGGAGTAAAACTGCTGGATCCACTGATTCGATGTACAAGAGCGAATGATAAGAGTAGTCGGATGGTGATCAGTCCATCGCGCACCCAAACCATTACTCCGCACACGAATAGGCGGATTATGCAACCAACTCTCGAAATTAGACTAAAGATCTCGACAAACGAGGTTCGGAAACAAAGGAGTGATGCAGACTCTGCATCGGATCTGGCGTAGAGGATGTCGTCGCGACGGAAACACCGGAAGATACAATAGAAATCGTATGAAAGACACAATGGTTAGGTTTCGTGATGGTTCCATTGGCATGAACAACACATGCTCAAGGTATACTCCAACTTCACCAATGCTCGTCCTTCTCATATGTTTTTCAACGACACGGATATCCAGCAAGGAACACATATGGATAAAGAGCTCAAGAACAAAAGATTGGAGGAAGGTACAACAGACAAGTTGCAGATTGATGATCGTAGCACCTCCGTTACAAAAGAGAGAAAACGAAACCCTGAAGGTACGACGGAAACCCAACCACGAGAAATCCTGGACTCGAAGAAAGAGATGAGAGCGGATTCAAAACGCGTAGGGGTAAGAGAAGAATAGCAAAGGGGTAAGTAGTAAAATCAGACCTAACCAGAACTATCCAACCGATTTTCAAAAATAGTTTTGACACTTCTACTTCGGCCGTTAGCTAGGTTATCCTACAGGATGGACTTGTGGAGTATCGCAACTGCTGTGCTCTGATACCACTCTGTAACACCCTCAGAATCGGACCTATGCAAGTTTTAGCGAAACCCGCCAAACCCGCATAGAAACGATTCAAAGGTGCCCACCAGGCACTTTCGTGCGGGTGGAAAACGAAGTAATAACATTACACAACAGTCCTCGATGGGACCCACAGAACAGATATATGTACAACAGCGACTCAAAGAGTCAAGAATAGAGATATACAGTACAAAGATCCAAATCACCTTGAAAAGATGGTGCGTCCGACTACGGACAAGATGCAAATGGGGCTAAGAGCCCTGAAGAATAACTAATGGCGTCCATAACCTTGCCCAGGCCAAGCCGGAAGGGTAACCCTGCTAACGACGTCGATCTCAAAACCTGCTTAAACAAAAGGGGTGCCGGCAAAGGGCAAAGGAAAAAGAGGAGCGTCAGTACTGAGGCCAGTACACGGCGAGGCTAGAATTCGGCGGTCCTCGCCTACATAGGTATGGTGGACTGAAGCGGCAACGGCAGCATGCACTAAACAACCTATAGAGACTCGATACAACTGGCGGCAATCAGAGAGGGGTAAGAAAGTCCTATCCGGAACCAACCTGATCCTACCATCAAACAAACCCATCCTGGCGTTTCCCCCTCGAGACCAAACGAGGAAGTCAACCGAGGAACTCACTCCGTTGGCAGTTTTATTTATTCGGTTATCGTTGCAGCAATTACTAGTCAGGTTAAAGATAGTCGTCCTGATAAATTAAGCAGTGGGCACTTTTAGTTAACCATTCCGTTATAGTTGCAACACTTACTAGTCAGATACAGATAGCATGAGATAAACCCAAAACCTAGCAGTTGTTGGTACATTTATTCAGCCATTCCGTTGTAGTTGCAATACTTACTAGTCAGGTACAAAGGTCGCAAGCGACACTCCAAACAAGCAATTGTGGGCAGTATTATTTAGCCATTCCATTATAGTGAAGCTGATTACTAGTCATTATAAAGTCAAATTTATTGCAATAAACTTTAGTTATGCTTGTCTATGATCGAGATACTGTGCTCCAAGTCGTCCATATCCGCGGACACGGCTTTCAGAAAGTTTTACCCGGCCGGGGTGCACCAATAGCAACACACGCTCGATCAACCTCGGAAAAACCAAATCAAAACCCAACGAGGCTTTCACGACTAAGGAATCACAGGATTCAGAATTATTTCAGGGGGCCACCCCATTGAGTAGACCCGCAACGGAGTAAGCAAGCTCCGAGACGGACTCAAGGTTTGCGTCAATGGCTGTAAACGACTGGGAACCCGAAAGTGTGGCTGGGCTTGTCGATACCGCGAAAACATTCCGCTTACCTAAACAGTACAGTGTGCTCCTCGCACAATCGGAAATACATAAGTAGCATAGCATAAGTACAGGATAGTAAATAAAACCTCAAACTAGTTTGTGGCCCCAAGAAATAAGACTGAATCAAGCTCTGGCTCAGGGGGGTCCCATATACCTCCCGGATGTGGATAGCGCGATAAATCAAGGAACAGGTATCAAGTACTCGGGGTCCTACGGGACACAAGTGGGCGTTCGGAAACCAAATATTTTCTATCACCCACCGATGCCTCTGCTTACTTCAATTTTAGTTGTTAAACAGAAATTAAAGTGTGCGATAAGTAAAGCCATAATCATCTCCAACAACAAACATGCGGCAAGACTCCAACAACTGTGGCAATTGACGTCACGCAACAGCACTTGAGCAAGCGACTACGACGCGCAAGTCCAACTATCTACCAAACAACAGGTAATAGGATGTGTCCAAGGCAATATAAGGCTGCACGGGATAATACGGGTTCGGAAACTAGAGCATCGCAACACAGATAGCAATAGATCAACAGGAGGGAATAAATACTATAAAAGTAAGATAGGTAGAAAGGGGGAGATGCTCGCCTGAAAACATTGTCGAAGGTTTAACCGAAGATCGGGTCGACACTCGCATCAACTCAACGGCCTTATCCGCGAAGAACCAAAACACTAGAATAAACACCGGATGCACTATTTAATACTACGGTAGAAAATCGGGCATGATGCATGCATGATGTATGACATGGCAAAGGTGCGGTGCAATTAGGCAATATTAAGCGGAACCGGGGTCCCGACATTTAGTTAAACGGTTCAAGTTATTTATCTACCCCACAAATTAAAGGTTGTAAAACAGGGCAAGATAAGTTACCGGTTCGCTACACAAATTTAAATGAGGCCAATATGAGACTAGACTTGTCCGCATATGGACCCCATATTTAATTATATGGTGAATCGGCATAAGGCCCCCAAACCACATGACAATATGCATGCGACATGAATGATTTAATGCAACAATTTATATAGTTGACAATTTATAAAATAGGGTTCTCGGAGAGGGGTTCACACATTGAGGGGTCTCGACGAACTTGGGGTTCCGGGGTTCGGGGTTGGTCTCGGGGTTCGGAACTGGGGTTCGACGGGATCGTTTCGGCGGGATCGTTCTCGGATAACAGAAGTAGAGCTTGTCGCATCCGCGGTGGTCGGGTCATGTTGTTGGTCTTGTCGTCTCATGCGGAGATCTTGGCGTTCCGGGAGGGAGTACTTGGTCTGGCGTCGGGGCATCGGACTCGCCCTGGTCGCTGTCGCTCTTGTCGGACCCGCGTATCAGGTCGGTCTTGACGTGCGGGGAAGAAGATCTTGATGTTCTGCGTCGGTGTCCTCGGATCCGATTGAAGATCTTGGCGTCGGCGGGGTCGGCCTTCGAATCTAGGGAATTGGCATCCGCGTAGGGAACCTCGACGATCTAGACCGGCCTTCGAGTCTAGAAGGTTCTTGTGGTTGGTGCCGCTGTCGATCTTGTCGGCACGCAGGGTCGTTGGCAACTCGGATGGATGCCCGTGCGTCGGGCCTACCCGGTCGATGTCGATCTTGGCGTTTACTGTGCTCTTGACAGAACTCATGGAACGGGTAGCCTTGGCCGGCGGGTTTTGTACTGGCATCCCACCAACTCCAACAGCAACCAAACCACACGAAACAAAAGACGGCGTCTGACACGAGCACGAAGGCAAAAGCGAGCGGCACGGGCGCGACCATGCTGGAGAGGCGGGTACACCGGCAGTCAGAGGCTGCTGCACGGCAGGAGGCGGCGGTGGGACCGGAGGTTGACAAGGAAACAGGGCCGAGGCTCGCCGGTGGCGCTGCTGCAGGAGCCAACGGCGGGGTCGCGGGCGGCTGGAGGAGCGACGGAAGAGGGAGGACCTGGCGGGGCGAGCGACGAGGTGCTGCGGGGCGGCGGCGCCGGAGGGAGGAGGAAGGCGGCGGCCGGAGCGCGGGCGGAGGGAGGCGGGGCGGCGGCTGCTGGCGCCAGCGGGGAGGCGCTGGGCCGGTGGTGGCACAGGCGGGCGGCGCGGCCACGCCGGAGGGGAGGGGAGGCCGGCCGAGGAAGGAGCGGCGGCAGGGCGAGGCGAGCAGGGGGCGTTGCAGAGGCGAGGGGGGGTGGACGGCGGCGGACGTGGAGGAGGCGGCGAAGAGGGGGACGACGGGGGTGGCGGTCAGGCGAGGTGGGGGCCTCTGCCGGCGGTGGCGAGGTCTCGCAGAGGGGCGGCCGGACGCGAGCCGGGCGGTGGCGAGCGGGGTCGACGGGGAAGCGACGCCCGTAGGCGGCGGTTGGCGGCTCCGGCGAGGACGAACGGAGGGGGCGACGCGGCGACGGAGCTCGGCCGCGCGGAGCGGCGAGGGAGGCGGTGGGAGGAGCGGCGCAGGGAAGAGGGAGAAGAAGCGGTGGCCGGAGGGCGTGGAGGTGAGGCGGGGCGCTCGCGGGGCGTCGGTGGGCGAGCGTGGAGGTGGCTAGCCGGGAGAGAGGAGGACGAAGGGAGGAAGGAGAACGTGGGGTGAGGGAGGCCTGGTCGCGCGGGGGTAGCGGGTGGTGGGGCTGGGGACAGCGACAGGTGGGGGGGGGGCAGGCGTGTGCTGGGGGGTTGAGAGGATCCAGGGGGGTGGGGCTGGCTTGGGGGCCCGTGTGGCAGCGTGTCCAGGGGGGGCTGCTGGGAGTGGGGAGAGAGAGGAGAGAGAGGGGGGTGGAACAAGTGGCAGATGGGGATTGGGTAGAGGGGAGAGGAGAGGTGAGGTGGCGCGACGGGGTTGGCCGGGGTGAGGTGGCCAAAGAGGTGTGGGTAGATTATCTGGTAGTCTTAGGATTTAGGCGGACCGATTAGGTGGACCGTTTTTGGCTCTGGGGGTGGTCGTTCGGGTCGGGTCGGCCCGTTCGACTGCCCCACTAAAATAATAAATATTTTTATTTATTTCACACAAGACTTTTGCAAACCGATATCAGACAAAACAAAATACTCCAGCGACCCGGATTTTGGTGTTTGAATAAAGATGGGGCGGTTTTAGAAAACACAAAATAGGTTTTTCTGCAAATAATTTTATGCCAACAAATGCAAGATGATGATGATGCTCAAATGCAATGTGGCATGATGACATGAGCATGCGGTCATGATGATGCAATGCACAAAAACAACGCGATTTTCTAGTAGTGGTTTTGCGGGATGCCACACTCGAAGACCGTGAGTGCATAATCTTGCAATCACAAAAGGCAAGTTCACACTTGCTCATGTCCTTTGTTTATTTCTGTAAAGTATTTTACAAATCCAGTGTTGTCACCACTTGCATTTAAAAAAGATTAGAAAGCACTATTTTCGATAATAATGTGAGCTACTGGTTACTGATCCAGGGTGATCAGCTAATCTATTAAATCCGACAGTTGGAATACCACTGTTCAGAACTATATCACCTAGGACTTAACAATCAATGTCGCCAGTGATTCTTGCGCCGTATATTACGCGTTGATCATGAGATTTGGAATGGGACAGAGAAGTCAGTTGTATCTTCTTCCTCTCGCATGAAGCCGGATGTGCAGGTCGTGGCTGTTATCCTTGAAGCGTGCATATTAATTGGTAATTCGTAGAGGATATGCAGCATATGGGTGGGAACCCTCAACGTCCCACGATAGTTCTGGCATCTAACGGTTTGTACAAACCATTTCCGTAATCCAATATGTGGGCATGGTGTACGCCAAGGAGGCATGCGAGCGAAGGGGGCAGTGATTGGCTTGGATCATCTTCTGGGCCCCACATCATAGAATTGTGGACGGGAATAAGCTGCCCGGTTGTGCAACAAAGAGTTGATCTCTCATGGGTAAAGTAACGCATCTCTGCAGAGTGTAAGAACTGTAACTTGTTACTCCCTGTTCCGGGAAGGAGCTGTGAACGCTGCGGGAAAGGAACTCCATAAAAGTTCTGGTAAACCCGTGAAGGCTGACGGACATAGCTTTTCAGAATAAAAACAACCTTTAAAGAAATGTTTATAAAAAAACTTGCATTGCCTATGACCTACGGTCTGTGGCTGTAGTTATAGTCCATCAAACACTCCTTTTCTAGTGAACTTGCTGAGTACGCTTGTACTCAAAGTATCTTCTTAACCCTTGCTAGATTCGGAAGCCGGTACAGATAACATCTACATCAAGTTATGCTCCAGGACTCATCATCCAAAGCTAAATATCTTCAATGCAGACAAGAAAATCAACATATACATCAACTCAAGTGAAGACAAAGTTACTGATTAGATAGGAATATAATCTCTAGCCAAAGAACCTAATTCTATAGTGTATTGCAATAGCAGCAATGCCAATCCCTTAGTTAAAATACTAGTCTTAATAGTATAATAGTTCTTGCGTTGTTTATCTTTGATTCTTCTCCATAAGAAGTTCTTTCTCTCTCTTTAACCTAGAGTGTTCTCTGGATCTTGTGTAAAGAGTGAGTTGTAACCTTTAGCCATGTATTGGACCCGCTGTGTTTCTGTTGTGCCATTCCGAGGGATGTAATACTAGTGAACGGTGTTTCATTGGTGTTATGTCAACGACTATAGCATACTACATCATGCAGTGGTATGCTGGGTCACCGCAGTTGGTATCAGAGCATATGCTTTGACCTTAGGTTGGAAACGTAGTAAATGGGTAGAACCTGTAGGACTTAAACTTGCAAGAATAAAGAGTTCTCTAGTGATATGAGGGATATTCACTTGAGAATAATCCTATTATGTTACTAGTGCGATAATTCTTTAGTATAATTGCAAATCATATCATTACCCAAGAGTTTTAACTCTTATGTGACTGATGATAATTTCTTATCTATAGTTCCACATGGCACCTCGATATCCACCCCGGAATGTTCAAGTGATGAACAGGATGTTGAATGACTACAAAGGGGATTGGATGGATAATCTCTGACAACTTCTATGGAGTTTGGAATGTGAATCAAGACTTTTGGTCAAGATTTACAGTTACTATGATGGGCAGGTATTAGCTAAATACTGTGTCATGATCATGTTACCCAAGAAGTTAGGACTTAAGGGAGAAATGCCATCAGGATAGGCAACGTGCATGGCATCTGCATATCAGATTGCCGTAGCAACAGCCATAACCATGATCCGAGAACAAAAATCCCAAGCTCTAGAAGGTAGTACTCACACCATTATACCACATGAAACCTCAAACCCAGAGCATGAGTTAGATCACTCTACTCTAGTCCAAACTGAACCTACCCTAGCTGTAGAGTATATGGATCATTGTCGGTATTTGCTAAACACTTATCATAACACTCACCAAGTTTTAGTTCAGGAACTGGATACGGTCATTGAGGATTTTACTGATCCTGCTAAAGCAATGGCATGTAGGAAGAAGTTAGATAAAGAAGCTAGGCATCCCAAATACATACCTTCAGGAGAAGTGTTTGAGGAAACTGAATTTGATGATCCAAACTCGGAAAATTATGCCTACTACCAAAATGACTTCAAGCCACCTGAAGACCTATGGACCAAGTACCACTCCGAACAACAGGAATGGAATAGAGTTATTCCAAATAACCCTGAGCAAAACCAGTATAAATGGGGAGTAGAATCTCAAGGTGGAACCATAGGAAATCCTATACCTTGTGATAAATGTATCGGAGAAGAGACCAACTATAACCATAGAGAGCCTTATGGACCATATGGGGGTGATACCAATACAATCAACTTAGAAGAGTATTCCGATAGCTACTATACCAATTTGTACGACTGGATCCAAGAAAAAGCTAAGGAGCCAACTTACTATGAGGAAGCGTTGCCGGACAATCAGGAATATCCTGTAGAGGATTACACCAACTCTAGTCATTTTTCAATGACTAATCTCAGTCTCGGTACTTCTAATCAAGAATACGCACCTACTGGATGCTCTTACGCTCTAGAAGACAGTCGTAGGACATCACGACATCATGGACGGAACTCCAGGAAGCACTAGAGGAAGATGAAAGTAAGAAAGGAACGACATCCCAAGGGATGAGTTCTTGAATAATGTACATAGAGGGTAATGCGTATTATGGTTTGAAAGATTTGCCGAAATAAGTGAGGATATATTCACAAGAACAAGAAGTTCTTGTAAGATAGTTGTGTAAATAGGTGTGGAGCAAACCGTTGGGACATCTAGTACGTTTATAAATTATCCAAAACCTACGTATAATACAAAGTATATGTTTTATTGTTTATCGAATTTTGGATCTTCTTGATTTTTTTGATTGGCTAGATCTATACATGAAGTTAATTAGGTGTGAAAATGCATGATGTAACACCCAGTTATTACTTGATGTCATAGACCTAGATAGGAATGGGAATTCGTGTAAGGGAGTGACGAGTCGCAGAGATCAAGACGAGGACTCACATAAAGGATGAAGCAAAAGATAAGGAATATTGACACCGTTTGGAGGATAGATCAAGCATAGATTATTCTTAGCCAGACACAAGAAAGAATTTTGGTATAGAAGATGTATGGAGCCACAAGATATAATAAACTTAAAGCTCATTCAAAGTAGGTAAGTTGCTAAGAAGTTAACGAAGTAGTTGTACCAAGTTCATGGGAGTATCATGAATTAGTACAAAGATGAAGTTGTGGAGAAAAATGGTATTCCAGCTCTGACAGTTCAAAGAGAATGCCAGTAGGAGGTCGGAAAAATGTAAGATAATACCTACCACCTAGAATGATCCGCCATTGGTACCTAATCCATAGTCGGCATTCCGATCCATAGTTGGTATCTTGTTCGCAACCAGTGTTGGTTGACATAGTTAACCAGATCATCTTAATGGTTGCATAAAGAGCATAAAATTTGGCCTAAGTTAAGTAAGACCTAAGGAAGTATAAAAAATGAAGGTAATCATCTTTCGAGATGCTTCGTAAAGTCAGACCTATCCCAGCGAAAATGTCCAATGGTAAGTACGCCATATAATGCTGAAAGATTTGCTTCGGAGATCCACACTTATGTGGATACACCATATAATCTTTCATCAGACCCTAATTAGGTAAAGTCTAAACTGAACAGAGACAAACATTCTGGTTATAAAGCCAATAAATGCTATTTATACAATTTAAAGACTATTAGTAAACCCTAAGGGAGAGAGTAAACATTATAAATGAAAGTTGAAGAAGTACTATAGGTGATAATGAAAGGTTATCTAAAGCTGAAAAAGGTAAAAGCTTGAAGGTGTTAAAAGGATAAACTTAACTGACTAATTCTAGAAGAAACAACTCTTAAGCGGTCCCTAAGAGTTAATAAAGCACATCCAATTGGGCATATGTAGAGAATAAGAAATTCCAATGGGTATGGACGAATTGAGTTCAAATCCAATCTTGGAAGAAGTACCAGTATCAACTATACTATGACAAGAATAGAAATAGTCTTTTGACCACAAACACGGGCATATAGAAACTTAAAACTTGTTCTAATAAGATTATGGAATACTACAATTAATTACATTTAAGGTCATCATGGAGTGGAGTAATGTAGCAACCACTACAAGTCAATTCCTTACTCCGAAACGTGAGAGTTTGCGAACTTCGAGGACGAAGTTTATTTTAAGGGGGAGAGTCTGTAGCATCCCAGTATTAGAGTTTAGAAATAAGATGAACCCAGATAAGTGCATTGCATTCATGCATAGAAAATCTGAATAATTTTCGTGCTTTTGAACAAAACTTGTCAAAGTGATTGAAGCTTCTCTTAACTTGATAGAATTGAAGTAGATCATTGTCACATCCCAAGATTTTCCAAATCTTGTAATGTGAAAATAAATGAATAAAATAAACTTTGTTCAATTTTCAGAGCCAGAAGAAACTTTTGAAATCATTTAGAAAATCAAACCCTTTTGAATTAAATAAAATCTTAAAGGGATTCATAAAAAAATAAATAAAGGAAATTATAAATGTTTTGGGAATTACAATTATTGGATCCCTGGTAAAAGATTTGGTTTTCAAAAGAAAAGGTAGAATTATAAATAAAGATTATTTAATAAAGCCAAATTAAACTTTGACCAAGCTTTGGAAATTAAAACATTTAATAAAATGGCAAAAGTTGATTTAAATAAATTAATAAGATTTTAATATCCAACTTTATTAAAATAAAAGGTTTTACCATTTTAAATTAAAACATCAAAACTTATTAAATTATTTTAAACAGGTTTTTCCAAGTATTTTATATTCTCTAATAAAAGCCTACTAAAATGTTTTTACTTATTTATAGGTTTCAAAATAAATAACTCAATAAAATAAATCCTATTTGAATTAATAAAGAAAGTCTAAATTATTTAAATCATTAATGGACCCTAAAATAAAAGGTTATTTTGTTTTAAACAAATTTCCCAAATATACTTTATTTCCAAATAAAACCTACTGATTTGTTCTGAAAATATTTGGATTTAAAAATGGTGATTTATCAAATAAATCAAAACCCTATTTAAATAAATAACTAAAGGTACATTTTATTTATTTAATGAATGGATCCTAAAATGAATTAAAATAATATTTTAGAATTTTGGTATTTGTTACTGAACAGAATCAAGTTCAAAAGTTGTGAAGTGTGATGTTGGTTTGAATTTAATTGGTTGTTTGAATCATGTGCTTGAATAATCAAATCAGAAAATAAAATAGAAAAAGGAAAAGCATTCAGTAAAAAAAATGAAGCAAAGCAGCCCAGTCGACCGGCCCAGTCCAGCCCACTCGCAACCCATCATCCCCTCCCCGCAGCGAATCGTTTTCTTACCGCCACCTGACCCGCTAAGCAGCTGACTAGTGGACCCCTCCCCTTCTTCTTTTCTTTCACTGACAGCGGACCCCACGCAGCCAGCTCCTTCTTCGTCCTCGCGCGAACCACGCCTCTTCCCCCTCGCTGCCGTTGCAGGCCTTGATTCCGCGCGTTTAATTCGCCTTAAAGCCGCGTTGATTCCTCGTCGCGGCCACGCCCATTTAACCGCCTCCCTCTCCTCTGTCATTTTCCCCAGACACCGCCTCCATTCCGCCCCTAGGCTGCCTCCAATTCTCTCTGCACCACCGCCGTCTCCGACGAGCTCCGCCCTCAATTCCGGCCACACCCTGCCTCTCCTTGCTTCCTCGACCAAGCACGCACGCTCCCCATACTCTGGCGCTTCTGTCCATGCCCTCCGCTCGACCGCGGGCGCCCCAGCACGTCGGTTACCAAGCTCCTGAACACCGCCGCGTCTGCAACTACTCCGACGACGCCCCCAGGTTAATTCCGACCACCCCGTACCCTCTGGATCACGCACACATCTTTGCCATGGTCCTACGCAGCTAACCCAACCCTCCGTTTGTCTTCTCGTGAACCACAGAGCCGTCTTCGACCTCGACTGAGCGCATCCGTCGCCAGAACCAACTCCGGCGAAGAATTCTGCCCGACCCCGTGCGCCCCTCGACGGACCAGTCCCACGTTGAGCATCAGCGTTGCATTGCGAGCCTGGTAAGCACACTCCCCCTCTGCTTCGCTTCCTGTATCGCCGGCGTCGCCGTGAAACAGAGTCGCCGCCGCCAGCAGCCGTCGCAGCGCCGCCCGACTATGGTCGAACACGCTAGCACCGTCCGATCTAGATCGCAGCGTCGCGATAGATTCACTTACCGAAGGGGTATGCGTCGATCGGCGCCGCACATCTTCAGTTAAATCCAACGCACCCCAGTAGTCGATCCACACGAACCGTTTTTGGCCAATTAGAATATGACGCGTGGCAGGATCTGTTTTAAAACTGAATTTGAAATCAGATTGGGTTGCAAACTTCAAACCCCTGTAACTTTCAAACCACACGTCCAAATTTGACAAATTTTATATCAATAAAATCAGGAGAACAAGCCCTAAACAACCATGGCCTTAGTTGTGAAAATAGTATCTGTTAGCTTGTTTGAATTTACAGAAACATTTGTGTACTTATTTAGAGTATAAAAATTGTCTAAAATTGATTTTAAGATTAAATCTTTTGCAAAATGGATTTGTGTGACCTTACTGACCCTAGGAACCAACCCATAGTGTTAAAAATAATTTTTGTGAAATTTAAGTGGAATTAGTTAACTTAGTCATTTTCTAGCCAAATAAACTCATTAAATCTTATTATGGAAAAGATGTTGCAAGGAAACCTTGGGAAAATGTTATGGACCAAACTTACTGACCCAAAACACCAAGCCTTGCCAAGAGCAACTCACTTGGTGAAAAACATAAAGTTTTACTTTAAAAAGAATAATTTTCACCATATAAAAATGTTGAATGGATTTTAAAATAGACTTTGAGCAAAACCCTCTAACTAATGACTTTGCCATTTTGGTAAATGCCCAATGTAGACCCTACAAAGTTTATAAACCTAGTAGAGACCAACCTTGCAATAGAACCCTCTTTTTACAAGACTTAGGAACCATTGCTTTGTGTATGTGAATTATTGTTTGAATGTTGGAATGCTACTTGATACTATGCTTGTTTGATTGTAGTGAAATTAGCAAAGTGTGAGACTAGCAAGATCAAGAAGTGACTATCATTCCCTAAACAAAAAGGCAAGTTACACTATCATACAAAAGACCTACTATTTTCATTATACTAGTGGATCTTGTAAACATGCATGAAAATGTTTTATACTTATGCTATGCTAATCCTAATAGGATTCCCTATACACTCCTTAGTGAAAATATTGAAGTTGTACATGCTTAGCCATGCTATGTTTTGAAAAAGAGATACATGTTGAGATTTTACAAAGGTTGAGAAAAGGACTTGTGTTTTTATATAATAAAACAAGGACTCAATGAACCACCTAGGTGGTGGACACTTTATGTTTTGGACAAGGTGGCAACAAAAGGGAACCATGTCTATGGCAATCACTTTGAGTTGTGCTCCAACTGAAAACCACCTAGGAAACTTAGAGATTGAACATGTTTCTCCAATTGTGGCTTTCGTGTACAACCACATGCTATTATGGCTCTGGCTTAGTCAATTACATTAGGAAGACCCATACATTGTCTTTATTTACCGGACATGGGGATCTGGAATGCTTCATGGGGGCTGAAGACAAGCTAGCAATGATGTATGGAAGGACCTTTTGGAAAGACTTCGTCACATTCTCAGTCTGCCAGTACTCCATCTTGGTGAGCACTAATCCAGTAGGCCACTGGTGGCAACAAGATGGGATTGTGTCATGTGGGTAAAGTGTACTCCTTCTGCAGAAGTTAATAAAATCTAAGTACTTAGCCGTGTCCCCGGTTATGGACAATACTGAGCAACTAAAGTTTGAACTATGGGAGATCTCGACATTCTAATTTCTAATATAAAAACTTGATGCACTTGGGGGTACCAAGGAATTCAAAGAGATTTGTTAAGCTTGTTGCACTTGGGGAGTTACCAAGGTGCTCAAGAGCATGATGTACTTGGGGTTACCAAGGAACTCATGAGTTTTGATAAAACTTGTAGCACTTGGGGTTACCAAGTTTCTCGAGGATTTTTGACAAGTACTTGAACACTTGAGTGTCTACCAAGGAGTTCAAGGATCTTGGAAATGAGATTTGACAAAAGACTAAAACCATTTTGAAAAGAAAGGATAAAATATTGCTTTATGCAAATGAACCCTAAACTCTACTTAGCCAAATTTGCATGTAATGATAGGATCCACTTATTATATATAAAAGTGAAACTTGCCAATACATTTCAAATGTATTGACCCTTGTGGCTGTAACTTGTAATGATGCAGGTTGATTGTTTTTAAGTGAAGATTGTTTGATTGACTAGGACTACAAAGCCTACAACCAACATCTGCCTAGGGCACTATGAAGATGAAGGACCCATGACTATATTTATTCCGCTGCAATGTAATGTAATAGCCAAATGAGCTATGTATGATGTAATAAAACTATGTTATTCCTGGTTATAATGTTATAATATGACCCTTGTATCTTGATATTACATCTTAACTGTGGATGCTAGCTATTGATCTAGGGACTAGCATTGTAAAACACAGGAGGGATCAACCTTATTAGGTTGGGACCCCTACAGATGGTATCAGAGCATTGTGTTGCCTGTAGGATTGTAAACCCTAGGATTGGACAAAACCCTTAGGAAATAGGAGTTATATTTTGATCCAAAAACTTATTTACAAAAACACTTGTAACACTTTCCTTTACCATTTTGGTTTCAACTCTACTTCTCTTCTGCTTCAACTTGATGGAAAAACCTACCCCATGGCCAAAGACTACACCATGTACAAAGGACTTCTTAAACTTCTTCAACTCTAATGAGTTCAACATCTTCAACATATTCCCCAAGGACTTCCAACTTGAAAACTACTAAGGACCACAAGTGAAACAAGGAAATCTTGCTCAAGAGTTAGAGACTGAGGGAATGCAAAAGTTAGAAAGAGCCTACATCACTTGAAGTTTTGAGACCAAGAAATTCTCCTAAGGAAGCAATGATCTCATGTAGTAAGAAGCTACCAAGAAGGATGGAAAGATCACAAGTGAACCATATAGATGGACCACCATATTATAGTTAAGTCAAAAACACACCAACCTGAGAGGTATAACAAAAATGTTTTTGTTGACTAAGTATGTGCTTGAACCTTGTTTGAGTAAAATGTTTGGTTTTTGTGTTTGCATGCACATTGTTTGTGTAAATGGTGATGTGTGTGAGTAGAAATATTTCCTTAGAAATATCTTGCCCATTCTAATCTCCCTTCAACCCAAACAGATGACTACTCCAAAGGACTCCAACATCAAGGTTGATGACACCAACACCAACCAAGCTGACAGCATGAGAGAGCTCATAGCAACCCAACATCAGTTGAACCAACTGACAGCTCAGTTCCTAGCCAACAATAGTGATAAAGATCCAGCACTACAAAAGTTTTTGGAGGAACAATCCCAATTGATGCTTAAGGTGACTAATCAAATGATTAGCATGGAAGAAAGCTATCCTAGAAGTGTGTATGATGACAAGGATGACAAGAATGTTGTTCTAGATGGAGCTCCAGCTTGCATTATTTGTGGAGACAAGGATCATACTTCCACAGAGCATGAAGGACAATGCCCCAATTGTGATGAAGACCATCCTGTTGGACAATGCCCCACCTCTCAAGCTACATGCTACCTTTGTGAAGGAAATGATCATACTCCTGGCCTATGTCCCATCTATGCCATGGTAGAACAAAGGAAACAAGAAGGATCCAAGTCTACCAAAGGAAAAGGACCACTCATACCTCCAAACAAGACAACCCAATTCAAAGGATCAAAGAAAATCAAGAAGCCCAAGCAAGACATGAGCCTTGTACAATGTCGTAAATGTAAGGAAATGGGACACTACTCCAGTGGATGCCCAGAGAACAAGAAGAATAAAGGGATTGACCAAGTATGGTGCAACAACTGTAATGAACCAGGTCATTTTGTAGCTACTTGCCCACAAGAGCCACGTAAAGAACTCAATGACATTCATTGTTTCAACTGCAAGAATCCAGGACACTATGCAAGCAACTGTCCAGAAAGGATGAAGAACAAGTTGAACAAGCCTATGGAGAAGCTCAATCTTGGCCCATGAGTCAAGTATGGAAACCAAGGAAACCATGCAAATGTTTGCAATAAGAAATTTTATCCAGGACCCAAGAAGGCCAATATGTAATTTTTTTTTGCTTGAAAATTTTAAGGGTGGTAGTACCCTAGTTGCTTTGAACTTGCTTGTAACCCTAGCCTTCCCAAATCTCGGGACGAGATTTATTTTAAGGGTGGTAGTCTGTCACATCCCAAGATTTTCCAAATCTTGTAATGTGAAAATAAATGAATAAAATAAACTTTGTTCAATTTTCAGAGCCAGAAGAAACTTTTGAAATCATTTAGAAAATCAAACCCTTTTGAATTAAATAAAATCTTAAAGGGATTCATAAAAAAATAAATAAAGGAAATTATAAATGTTTTGGGAATTACAATTATTGGATCCCTGGTAAAAGATTTGGTTTTCAAAAGAAAAGGTAGAATTATAAATAAAGATTATTTAATAAAGCCAAATTAAACTTTGACCAAGCTTTGGAAATTAAAACATTTAATAAAATGGCAAAAGTTGATTTAAATAAATTAATAAGATTTTAATATCCAACTTTATTAAAATAAAAGGTTTTACCATTTTAAATTAAAACATCAAAACTTATTAAATTATTTTAAACAGGTTTTTCCAAGTATTTTATATTCTCTAATAAAAGCCTACTAAAATGTTTTGACTTATTTATAGGTTTCAAAATAAATAACTCAATAAAATAAATCGTATTTGAATTAATAAAGAAAGTCTAAATTATTTAAATCATTAATGGACCCTAAAATAAAAGGTTATTTTGTTTTAAACAAATTTCCCAAATATACTTTATTTCCAAATAAAACCTACTGATTTGTTCTGAAAATATTTGGATTTAAAAATGGTGATTTATCAAATAAATCAAAACCCTATTTAAATAAATAACTAAAGGTACATTTTATTTATTTAATGAATGGATCCTAAAATGAATTAAAATAATATTTTAGAATTTTGGTATTTGTTACTGAACAGAATCAAGTTCAAAAGTTGTGAAGTGTGATGTTGGTTTGAATTTAATTGGTTGTTTGAATCATGTGCTTGAATAATCAAATCAGAAAATAAAATAGAAAAAGAAAAGCATTCAGTAAAAAAAATGAAGCAAAGCAGCCCAGTCGACCGGCCCAGTCCAGCCCACTCGCAACCCATCATCCCCTCCCCGCAGCGAATCGTTTTCTTACGCGCCACCTGACCCGCTAAGCAGCTGACTAGTGGACCCCTCCCCTTCTTCTTTTCTTTCACTGACAGCGGACCCCACGCAGCCAGCTCCTTCTTCTTCCTCGCGCGAACCACGCCTCTTCCCCCTGCCTGCCGTTGCAGGCCTTGATTCCGCGCGTTTAATTCGCCTTAAAGCCGCGTTGATTCCTCGTCGCGGCCACGCCCGTTTAACCGCCACCCTCTCCTCTGTCATTTTCCCTAGACACCGCCTCCATTCCGCCCCTAGGCTGCCTCCAATTCTCTCTGCACCACCGCCATCTCCGACGAGCTCCGCCCTCAATTCCGGCCACACCCTGCCTCTCCTTGCTTCCTCGACCAAGCACGCATGCTCCCCATCCTCTGGCGCTTCTGTCCATGCCCTCCGCTCGACCGCGGGCGCCCCAACACGTCGGTTACCAAGCTCCTGAACGCCGCCGCGTCTGCAACTACTCCGACGACGCCCCCAGGTTAATTCCGACCACCCCGTACCCTCTGGATCACGCACACATCTTTGCCATGGTCCTACGCAGCTAACCCAACCCTCCATTTGTCTTCTCGTGAACCACAGAGCCGTCTTCGACCTCGACTGAGCGCATCCGTCGCCAGAACCAACTCCGGCAAAGAATTCTGCCCGACCCCGTGCGCCCCTCGACGGACCAGTCCCACGTTGAGCATCAGCGTTGCATTGCGAGCCTGGTAAGCACACTCCCCCTCTGCTTCGCTTCCTGTATCGCCGGCGCCGCCGTGAAACAGAGTCGCCGCCGCCAGCAGCCGTCGCAGCGCCGCCCGACTATGGTCGAACACGCTAGCACCGTCCGATCTAGATCGCAGCGTCACGATAGATTCACTTACCGAAGGGGTATGCGTCGATCGGCGCCGCACATCTTCAGTTAAATCCAACGCACCCCAGTAGTCGATCCACACGAACCGTTTTTGGCCAATTAGAATATGACGCGTAGCAGGATCTGTTTTAAAACTGAATTTGAAATCAGATTGGGTTGCAAACTTCAAACCCCTGTAACTTTCAAACCACACGTCCAAATTTGACAAATTTTATATCAATAAAATCAGGAGAACAAGCCCTAAACAACCATGGCCTTAGTTTTGAAAATAGTATCTGTTAGCTTGTTTGAATTTACAGAAACATTTGTGTACTTATTTAGAGTATAAAAATTGTCTAAAATTGATTTTAAGATTAAATCTTTTGCAAAATGGATTTGTGTGACCTTACAGACCCTAGGAACCAACCCATAGTGTTAAAAATAATTTTTGTGAAATTTAAGTGGAATTAGTTAACTTAGTCATTTTCTAGCCAAATAAACTCATTAAATCTTATTATGGAAAAGATGTTGCAAGGAAACCTTGGGAAAATGTTATGGACCAAACTTACTGACCCAAAACACCAAGCCTTGCCAAGAGAAACTCACTTGGTGAAAAACATAAAGTTTTACTTTAAAAAGAATAATTTTCACCATATAAAAATGTTGAATGGATTTTAAAATAGACTTTGAGCAAACCCCTCTAACTAATGACTTTGCCATTTTGGTAAATGCCCAATGTAGACCCTACAAAGTTTATAAACCTAGTAGAGACCATCCTTGCAATAGAACCCTCTTTTTACAAGACTTAGGAACCATTGCTTTGTGTATGTGAATTATTGTTTGAATGTTGGAATGCTACTTGATACTATGCTTGTTTGATTGTAGTGAAATTAGCAAAGTGTGAGACTAGCAAGATCAAGAAGTGACTATCATTCCCTAAACAAAAAGGCAAGTTACACTATCATACAAAAGACCTACTATTTTCATTATACTAGTGGATCTTGTAAACATGCATGAAAATGTTTTATACTTATGCTATGCTAATCCTAATAGGATTCCCTATACACTCCTTAGTGAAAATATTGAAGTTGTACATGCTTAGCCATGCTATGTTTTGAAAAAGAGGTACATGTTGAGATTTTACAAAGGTTGAGAAAAGGACTTGTGTTTTTATATAATAAAACAAGGACTCAATGAACCACCTAGGTGGTGGACACTTTATGTTTTGGACAAGGTGGCAACAAAAGGGAACCATGTCTATGACAATCACTTTGAGTTGTGCTCCAACTGAAAACCACCTAGGAAACTTAGAGATTGAACATGTTTCTCCAATTGTGGCTTTCGTGTACAACCACATGCTATTATGGCTCTGGCTTAGTCAATTACATTAGGAAGACCCATACATTGTCTTTAGTTACCGGACATGGGGATCTGGAATGCTTCATGGGGGCTGAAGACAAGCTAGCAATGATGTATGGAAGGACCTTTTGGAAAGACTTCGTCACATTCTCAGTCTGCCAGTACTCCATCTTGGTGAGCACTAATCCAGTAGGCCACTGGTGGCAACAAGATGGGATTGTGTCATGTGGGTAAAGTGTACTCCTTCTGCAGAAGTTAATAAAATCTAAGTACTTAGCCGTGTCCCCGGTTATGGACAATACTGAGCAACTAAAGTTTGAACTATGGGAGATCTCGACATTCTAATTTCTAATATAAAAACTTGATGCACTTGGGGGTACCAAGGAATTCAAAGAGATTTGTTAAGCTTGTTGCACTTGGGGAGTTACCAAGGTGCTCAAGAGCATGATGTACTTGGGGTTACCAAGGAACTCATGAGTTTTGATAAAACTTGTAGCACTTGGGGTTACCAAGTTGCTCGAGGATTTTTGACAAGTACTTGAACACTTGAGTGTCTACCAAGGAGTTCAAGGATCTTGGAAATGAGATTTGACAAAAGACTAAAACCATTTTGAAAAGAAAGGATAAAATATTGCTTTATGCAAATGAACCCTAAACTCTACTTAGCCAAATTTGCATGTAATGATAGGATCCACTTATTATATATAAAAGTGAAACTTGCCAATACATTTCAAATGTATTGACCCTTGTGGCTGTAACTTGTAATGATGCAGGTTGATTGTTTTTAAGTGAAGATTGTTTGATTGACTAGGACTACAAAGCCTACAACCAACATCTGCCTGGGGCACTATGAAGATGAAGGACCCATGACTATATTTATTCCGCTGCAATGTAATGTAATAGCCAAATGAGCTATGTATGATGTAATAAAACTATGTTATTCCTGGTTATAATGTTATAATATGACCCTTGTATCTTGATATTACATCTTAACTGTGGATGCTAGCTATTGATCCAGGGACTAGCATTGTAAAACACAGGAGGGATCAACCTTATTAGGTTGGGACCCCTACAATCATCAAGTTGACTGCGATAAGTTTCAATATGACCATTGCTGAAACCTTATTTGGGTAAACACGATTTGATCTAAGGATAGATCAAAGAGAATAAGAGGTTACTCTTAATACATTGCTTAAAGGATTAATAATTGATCCTTAAGGGATCATACCATGATATTTAGCATAACAACTCATAAGTGCCAAGTTAAGATTATAACTAAAGTAATAAGAATGCAATGACTAATCCTGACCTATTTTATTCTTATCTATTCTTACTATGAATATCATGGTAATATTTAACCTTAACTCTTAAGTAAGATAGAGTAGGAAAGAAACTAAGTTTAGATCATTCACCATATAACTTTCTTTCCATATCAATCTCTATGGAAACTAACTTAATATCTGTTGTTCATCAATGTTGAGTAATCCACCATTGATTTTAAAATTCTTTAACTATCACGCCTTGATCTACTATTTCTTGATCTTATCATAACATCTACTTAAATCTTTTAAAGAGGGCATAGTCCATGAATAACCTTAATCCAATATGAGATACTAAGAAGATAATTTCAATACAACTGAAAAGTAGTATTGATAAAGCCTTGCTTAGCCAACTAAGAACTTAAGCTATAAATGATTAAAGGATAGTAAGCCTTAGAGAAAGGTAGTTTGATACATACATACATCTGATGAAGAAATATTAGTGATAGATGTTTAAGGAAGATTATGAGTGGAGTTTGAAAGAACTACTTGTTGGATTGAAGATTATCAACAGTAGAGTAGTGGGTATAACCAAGCAAAGATATGAGAAAACTATGAAATGCTTTGGTGTCAAACTCATTGGATTCATCCATGAGTTTAGAAGAATAAAAGGTGAATAAGAACATTCTTGTGAAGTAAATATCATCATACTAACTATGATGATGGATAGGAAGAAGTACTATATCTAGGAAATGAATTCTTTAATTAAAGGTCAAGGATGGTGAAGAATGGAAAAATAGACATCCTTGTTAAACAACCAACTCTAAATCTTAAACCAAGTATAATTTCCATTCAGGGAATTGATTCATCATCTTATGATAATATCACTTATAGGAATATTTTCCTATAACAAATCACATAAGCACATCTCTGCCAATTCCAACCATCATAATTATATGTGCTTAGGAGTATCTTTATCAATTTCTTTCTATAAAACATTCTAAATATAACTTTCTAGTCCTAAAGGTGATGTCATCAAATATCCCAAACAGAAAACAGTATGCTTAGTTATTAAATCTTTACTCACATCCATAAAGGAATCTAAGTATATTAAAAACCCTAAACCCTAGGGTAAATATCCATAATTCAAAACTCTAAACTTCTTTGTTAATCATAATAGAATATATACATTGCCATTTTCCAAGTTAATGGGAGTAGTAATAACCATATTAATTTCTTTTATATTTCATGCCTCAAATAATGATATAGGATCATTATACATATAAAAATTTATATTCAAACTATGAGCCAACTAGAATTAAGTTTTATAAACAAATAAGAAAATATCATATAATAAATTCATGGTTTAAAGTAGAAAGAAAAATTAATAATAAGGGCTTCTACATAATATAAAAGGGGTTTTGATAGGAAACATATAAAGAAATAATACCATTTTATGACAAACTCATAAAAGAACCTGAATATACTTCTTTAATGTTGTAATCATTCAGCAAATAAATTCTAAAAGGAGAATTCAAATCAAAGAAGGAAAATTCAAATTTGAAAAGAAAAACATAAAATATAAATATGGAAAACAAATAAAAAACAAGACCTGTCCGTGCCCCAACTCCTACCTTCTTAGTTCTCGCCCAGGTGCAGACCACAAAGGCCCAGTAACTAGCCCAGCTCATTCTCCCCTGTGTCTGACGAGTGGGGCCAGGGAAGGATCGCGGGTTGAGAAGAAATAAACGCCAGGGGGTTTTCCGCAAAAGCGATGTCGTGGGAATGGTCACGGCAGATGCTGCAATCGGCAGCGAATAGTAGAACGAGGGGCAAGGGCGGCCAACCATCTGCGGTGCGAGATTTGGGCAAAGACACAGGGTTTTACCCAGGTTCGCCCCCCCGGAGGGTAAAGACCTACTCCTGCTAGATTGTATTATGGAGGTGGTACAATGGGCGAGCTCAGCGGCTAGGCGGCGAGTCGCTTGGGTGTATGATGGAACGTATCTCTACTCGCCCTATAAGGAGGTTTATATAGGCTCACCTCCCCTAGGTTTTACATATCTCAACCGATTAAGTTATAGCTTCGATACTCGTTTAACCTAATCCGACTGGGCCTATCTACTCGCCTGGGCCTTCAGCTTCCAGTCGCTTGGTTCCTTGCTGGGCTAAAATCCAGTCGCCGTCTTGCAGGCCCACTCGCCAGTTCTTGGGCCAGTCGGAAACGTCCTGCTGGGTATACCCCAGTAGGCATATCCCCATCAGTAGTCCCCGAGGCCGCCGTCGATTAGGCGTAGGTGGCTGCTAGCAGTCGGAGTATGCGGCTTCAGAGTGGACATCCAGTCGAATCGTCGGCGGGCTCCCGTATAGAGGAGAAACCAATCATCCCGGTCGCAGCTTTGGCGCGTCGAATCGGCAAACACTGTCATAGTGAGAGGGTCGGCGAGTCGAGTGGCTGAAGTTGGACCGTTAACCATGGTCAAACTAGCCGTTGGGGTAATCCAATGGTAACTTTTTGCGTAATCACCGCGTAGTAATGGCTCCCTGATTTGGCGGGTAACAACCGCTATATAAGAGGAATGGCAGGCGATCAGAGAACCACCTTCTCACCATTTCCTCCGACTGCGCGTACCTTTCGCCTCCCTTCGCATCGCGATCCAGCCGACCTGAAATCCCCTGACCCCCAGCAAATCTCTCCGCCATGGACCTTTCCACCGAGCCGTGGGGCAGATCGAAGTGCACGAGGGTGCAACTGGCTTCCTTCGAGGAGGCCGGGAACTTGCGAGCCGGTTGCTGGCACATTCCCGCAGCCGGAGAGACGACCCCGAATCCGCGAGAGAGGGAGTTCATCTGCTTCACCAGCCATATTGAACGGGGGCTAGGGTTCCCCACGTCCCTGTTCTTCCGGCGCTTCTGCGCCTACTACGGGATCCAGCCTTCTGATCGGGGTCCCCACAGCATCGAGCAGCTCGCCATCTTTGTGGCGTTCTGCGAATGCTACTTGGGCTGCCGGCCCTACTTCCCCTTATGGCAAGATCTGTTCCACGGACGGATCAACCGCGAGGAGGCGGGCGGCCCAATGCTGGCCGTGAGCGGCCTAACCTTCCAGCTCAAGTCGAAGGCTTCATTCTTCGACCTGATGCTGCCCGCCAAGGCAGACTGGAAGAAGTTGTGGTTTTACGTAACCGAGGCGACCCCGGAGGGCGAGGCGGCGATCCCGCGGTACTCCGCCAATCGGTCCGAGCCGCGCCGTCTCCAAGTCGGCAAGCTCCCCAACGACCAGCGGATGGTCGTCGACGAGATGCTCCAGACCATCCGCGGTCTGAAGAAGAAGGGCCTCCAGACGATAAACCTGTACAACTGCTGGCTCGGGCGGCGGCTCGTCCCAATCGCTCGGCGCGAGCACTACATGTACCAGTACACGGGCCGGGAAGACTCGACGAAGGCCTGCCTCGACGAGTGGAAGCTGGAGGACTACCTCCCAGCGCCGAAGAAAATCACCCAGGCGGTGTACCTGGACGCACAGGCTGGGGTCGCCCCCTATACCGCAAAGCGTCCAGCCCCAACGGTAATCGCCTCACTTCATTCGCAGTCGCAGTTTATGCAGTCGCGGTAATTTTAATTTCATCTTGTATTCATTGCAGTTATTCCAAGTGGTGGAAGGATGGCTCCCACCTTCGGACGATGAGAACTCGAGCTCGTCCGTCCAGGACGTGGGCGAGTCGCCTCCCGCCAAGGGCAATGCCGGGAGCGACGAGGGCAATAGCGACGACGAATCCGAAGAGGAAGTCGCCCCACTGCTCCGCAAGACCCGTGGGCAACGTCAACGAGAGCTTGAGGCAAGTAAAAGCCTCGAGCGTCACGATGACGACGACGAGCTTCCAGAAACCACCTCGCGCCGCCAGGCGACTCCGTCAAAAAGGAAGAAGAAGGAAAAGGAGGTGAAGGCGCCTCCGAGGAAGACGAAGACCAAGCCGACGAGGCCGGCCTCACCGCCACATTCAGCGAGCAGTTCTGACGCCCCCAGCCCGGCCAAGGACGAGGCACCGCCAACGACAGCCGCGTTGGACACGGCCACCATCGAGGTGCCCCTAGCGTCGATGCCTCCGCCATTCGCCCCAGTCTCTGGGCTGGGGGATGCGCCGGCCGTAGCGACTTCGCCTCGTAGGGAAGCTCCTGTCGAAGAGGTCACAGAAGCTCCGGTTGCAACCTCGACGACGAAGAAGCCGTCCGTGTCTTGGGCACGCGACGTCCTTGACATGGGGCTCAGCCGCCGACTGGGCCCTGAACTGGAGAAGCCAGCCGGCCTCCGTACGGGGCTACGCTTCATTCCGGTCGCCAAGTGAGTACACTCGCCTTCCTTTGTCTTCCATAATCGCTTGAATTATCTTGCTTACATGATTGTTGAATAGGACCGGGGTGAAAAGGATGGGCCATCCAACCGTGGATAAGGTGCCACCCGTCGTTAGCGAGGAGGACCCTTCCCGCAAGAGGAAGGCGGACGAGGTCGTCGTCTCTGCGGAGGGCGGCAAGAAGGCCAAGGGTGACGATGTCGTCACGATTTCTGATGACACGGAGGTCGCGCCAGCTGGACCCGCAACGGAGGCGGCCGCGTCCACGAAGGAGGGCGCTCCATTGCCTAGAACGGCCGAGCCGACCTCCTTTGGGGCAGGTGCCTCTATCGCCACCTTTCCGCGCTTCATGACCAAGGCGGCCGCGGCGAGTGGAACTTCACCCTCGAGCCACGCTCCTGGGACCGCCGATGCTGAAGTCGACCAACATCGTGGGAATACGCCGGCTCTCCTCGCGTCCGTGGACGTGATACAACTCCACGGCATGCTTGGCGCAGCCATCCAGGTACATCCAGTCCCCGAGGATCAGGTCGGTGCCTTGCAGCGGCCTGATTCTTTTAATGTCTTATTTTTATTTTCGCATCCAGTCCCCGAGTGCGCACGCGCTGAATTTCAGCGGGTGGGCACTTAGGAATTTCTTTGAGTACCAGTCCCCGAGTGCGCACTCGCTGAATTTCAGCGGGTGGGCACTTAGGAATTTTTTGATTGCCAGTCCCCGAGTGCGCACTCACTGAATTTCAGCAGGTGGGCACTTAGGAATTTTGCTTTGATTAACCTTTTTGGTGATGTGCAGGGTCTGCAGCTTGAGTCGGCTGACCGATTGGCCGCGAAGCAGCGCGCGGAGAAGGAGCTGGCCATCGTCCAGGAGGCGAACAAAGGGCTTCAGGCTGTTGCCGTGAAGGCAGAGGAAGCTCGTCAGGCGCTTGTCCCCGCTGGTGAATTGGCGGCGGCGCAATCGGCTTTGAGTGCGGCTGAACAGCGGATCGCCAACCTTGAGCGCGAGCTGCGGGAGGCAAAGGAAGAAGCGAGCTCGACTGACGGGCGAGCTAAGGCCTCCATTGCAGCCGCCGAAGAGGATCGCAAAGTGTCGGATGCCCTTGTTGCTGGGCTTCAGGACGACCATACGTCACTTCAAAGCTTCATCACGGAACTCGCCCGCCCGTTGATTGGTAAGTGCGTCTACCCCTTCCAGTGGTTGTGCCTTTTGTGGTGTCCATCGTATTCATTATTGTCTTCTACTCGCAGGTCACATCATCGATAGCGCGGAAGAGGCGAGCTCGTTCGACGCGCGGCAATGTGTAAGCATGCTTGTCGACTCGGAGACGTTGTCGGCGACGTGCATCCGTGCCTATCTCCAAGAGATATCGCCCACGGAAGTGATTCCCAGCGACCTCGTTGAGGTGTGTAGGTATTTGGAGAAGGCGCCCGCGGTCGTTGAGTTCATGACGCGGTCGGCGTTTCGGCGTGGGGCGGCGACGGCGCTTAGTCTTGGACTTGCCCACTTCCCCGAAGACTTCAACATCGACGATGTGACGAGTGGCTACCCATCGTCGACTGGCACGGTGGAGCTTTCCGAGGTCCTCAAGTTGCAGGACCGCGCCGCCAAGTACTCGGAGCATGTCTTGGCGATGGGCGACCTCCTTCCGTACCAGGAGACGGTCGTCGTGTCTGGCGACCCCGAGCCGCCGCATCGTGATCTCAAGGTTGAGCAACCCTTCCGTGCGGCGATGGCGGGTGAACTGACGACGTATCCGTTGAACCCGTACACGCCGTTCATCCGCAATCGCCGGGGTGTTGGCGAGTCGTCGTCTAAGCCTGCAGAGTAGGGTAGTTTGCCTTGTGGCGTTAGCAGCAGTTCTGCCATGCGGGCATATTTTGTAATGCGAGACAATGCAACATGCTATCGAATGAGACATCGTGTATATTTTGGTATTTGTCATGTGTTTATGATTGATGTTTGAACGAGTCCCCGAGCGCGTCCGCCCTTTTGTGGGGTTTACCTCGTATGTGTTATGTTTGTTGTTTTTGTGTTAGTGATTGTGGTCGACTCGCCCAGGCTCGAGGAGCCAGTCGCTAGGCGACTCCCTTGAACGCTTTGTACTTTGCCGTTTTCCCTTGCGCGAACGAGGTCGGGTGGCTGAGTCCTCGAGCTTGGTACTTGGCTGTTCTAGTCGCGACTCGAGGGTGAGTGAGGACTTGGCGCGTTAGTTCGAGCGCATCGCTCCTGCCTGACCCGTGGGGTCAGTCGCGTGGCGAGTCCTGGGCATGCTCTCTTACTTGGCGTTTTCCCGGACCGCTCGCGGTTAACCTTGTCTGCAGTCCCCGAGCATGGTACTTAGCCGTTCGAGTCGCTATGTCAAGGATGCGGAGGACCATGGTCGCTGTAAGAAGCGTGGGCAGTTGTCTTGGTTCGTAAAACCAGTCGGGCTAGGCGACTCCGATGGGGCTCCGGGTAGGCGTTTTTCATGGATGATGCAAGACCTGAGGTGACTCAGTGCTCTTGCACCGCACTACTTAGCCGTGCCGATCGCTGTACCAAAGGTTGACTTCTGCGGTTAGCGTATCGCTGTTATTACGAGTGCGAGTGGCACAAGAGATGGAGAGTAGGCGCAATTTGCGGTAACCGTTTCTTTTTATTTCATAGCGACTGGAGAGTACATATGTGGGGTTCTAGGCGTAGAACTTTCGTAGGAGGTTTACATTCCATGGTCGCTTGACGTCGAGTTTGCCGTCCCCGCGGACGTCGATGAGGTAGTAGGCATCGTTGACGAGTACTCGCCCAATGGCGAATGGCCCTTCCCACGGAGGGGATAGCTTGTGTATGACCTTCTTGTCCTGGATGAGGCGTAACACCAGGTCGCCTTCTTGGAAGGTGCGAGTTTTCACCCGCCGGCTGTGATAGCGGCGGAGTCCCTGCTGGTAGATGGCGGTGCGGGACCGAGCGAGGTCGCGTGCCTCGTCGAGCTGGTCGACTCCGTCTTGGCGCGCGAGTTCATTTGCAGCCTCCGTGTAGTGGACGACCCGTGGCGAGTCGTGCTCGAGATCGGTGGGCATGACTGCCTCGGCGTCGTACACCATGAAGAAGGGGGTGAATCCTGTCGACCTGTTGACCGAGGTACGGATGCCCCAGATGACGGAGGGTAGCTCCTCGACCCAGCACCCGGCGGTGCGCTCGAGGGGTACTTGGAGTCGCGGCTTTAGGCCGTGGAGGATGCTTTGGTTGGCTCGTTCTGCTTGGCCATTGGACTCTGGGTGGGCGACCGATGCGAGGTCGAGCCGGATGTGGTGCTCTTCGCAGAATTCAGCCATGGCTCCCTTGGCGAAGTTGGTGCCGTTGTCCGTGATGATGCTGTTTGGGAACCCGTAGCGATATATGAGCTCGCGTAGGAACTTGGTGGCAGTCTTCCCGTCGCATTCCGAACTGGCTTGGCCTCCACCCACTTTGTGAATTTGTCGACCGCGACCAGCAGGTGGGTGTAGTCGGAGGGGGCCTTCTTGAAGGGGCCTACCATGTCCATGCCCCACACAGCGAATGGCCAGGTGATGGGGATTGTTTTGAGCGCTGATCTCGGCACGTGCGTCTGGTTGGCGTACTTCTGGCATCCGACGCACCGCTGGACAATGTCCACAGCATCGGCGTGTGCGGTGGGCCAGTATAAGCCATGTCGCATAGCCTTGGCGACCAGAGAGCGGGCACCGGCGTGGTTGCCGCAGTCGCCGGAGTGGATATCGTGGAGGATCTTGCGTCCTTCGGCGGGTTGGACGCAGCGTTGGAACACGCCGGTGACACTGCGCTTGTGGATCTCGCCGTCAATGATGGTGTAGGACTTGCATCGGCGAGCGATCATCCGGGCGTCTGTCTCGTCTGCCGGCAAGGTGCCGGCTTCCAGGTAGGCGATGTAGGGCTTGGTCCAATCGTCTGGCTCGTTGACAAGTGCGACCAGGGCTGCCTCTGGTTGGACGGGACTCCGATGTCGATCTCCCTCGGGGGAGAGACTGATGGCTTGGTAATCGTGTCGAGGAAGACGCCGGCGGGTGGTGCGAGTCGAGCCGACCCGATGCGAGAGAGTGCGTCGGCCTCCTCGTTCTTCCGCCTGTCGATCCACTCGACGGATTAGCCTGTGAAATGTCTGCCCAACTTGTCCACTGCTTGGCGGTACACCGCCATGGTGGGGGAGACGGCGTCACAGGTGCCAGCGAATTGCCCTGCGACGAGGTCGGAATCGCCGTAGCAGCGTAGGCGATTGACATTCATCTCCTTGGCCGCTCGCATGCCGTGGAGTAAGGCCTCGTACTCAGCCATGTTGTTGGTGCAGGGTGTGAAGTCGAGGCAGAGGACGTAGCGGAGCTTGTCGCCCTTTGGCGAAGTTAGCACGATACCTGCACCTGCTCCGTCCGTGTTCTTGGAACCGTCGAAGTGCAGGCTCCAGTAATGGAGGTATGGCAGCTTCTCTGGCTGCTGGGCCTCTTCCCAGTCGGCGATGAAGTCCGCTAGGGCCTGCGACTTGATCGCTTTTCGCGGCTCGTATTTGATGTTGTGGACGCCGATCTCGACGGCCCACTTGGCGACCTGCCCAGTCGCCTCACGGTTGCGGATGATGTCCTACAGTGGTGCCGAGGAAACCACCGTGATCGGGTGCTCCTGGAAGTAGTGCGGCAGGCGCCGCTGAGCTCTGAAGACCACGTATACCAGCTTTTGGTACTGGGGGTACCGCTGGCGCGAGTCGGTGAGGACCTCGCTGATGTAGTACACCGGTCGCTGCACTGGGCGCTCCTTTCCTTCCTCTGGTCGTTCGACGATCATGACGGAGCTGACGACGCGCTCGGAAGTCGCGACGTAAACCAGCATGGGTTCGTTGTCGGCGGGGGCGGCGAGTAGTGGTGCGGCGAGTAGCACCTTCTTGAGGTCGCGAAGAACGTCGTCCGCCTCCTTGTCCCACTGAAATGTGGGGTTCTTGCGCATCAGGCGGTATAGGGGCATCGCCTTTTCGCCCAGGCGGGGAATGAAGCGACTGAGAGCCGCTACTCGCCCGGCTAGTTTCTGGACGTCGCGCAGGCACTCGGGTTGGCCAAGCCGGGCGATCGTGTCGATCTTCGTGGGGTTCGCCTCGATCCCTCGTTTGGAGATGACGTACCCCAGTAGTTGTCCTGCAGGTACACCGAAGGTGCATTTGCCTGGGTTGAGCTTTATCTTGTATTTTCGCAGGTTGGCGAATGTTTCCGCCAGGTCGGCGAGTAGGTCGCCCTGGCGAGCAGACTTTACGACCACGTCGTCGATGTAGACGTGGATGTTGCGGCCAATTTGGCTCGCGAGACATTCTTGCATGCACCGCTGGTAGGTCGCCCCGGCGTTCTTGAGGCCGAAGGTCATGGCGGTGTAGCAGAAGGCTCCGAATGGCGTGATGAACGCCGTCTTCTCCTCGTCTTCGATAGCCATTTTGATCTGGTTGTACCCAGAGTAGGCGTCGAGGAAACATAGCGACTCCGAGCCCGCGGTTAAATCGATTATCTGGTCGATCCGCGGGAGGACGAACTGCTCCTTTGGGCAGGCGCTGTTCAGGTTTGTGTAGTCGATACACATCCTCCAGGTCCTGTTCTTCTTCTCGACCAGGACTGGGTTTGCCAGCCACTTGGAGTATTTGATTGGCCGGATGAAGCCTGCAGCGAGTAGACGCTGCACCTCCTCGGCGATTGCTCGGCGGCGCTCTTCATTGAAGGGCCGCAGCGACTGCTTGACAGGTCGCACTTTGGGTTCGGCGTTTAGCTTGTCCTCAGCGCGCTCCCTAGGGACACCGGGCATGTCAGAGGGCTTCCATGCGAAGATGTCCCTGTTCTCATGGAGGAACTCGATGAGCGCGCCTTCCTATGCTGGGCTCATGCCCGTCCCGATCGTCACCGTCTGGCTGGAGTCGCCTGGGACCAGCTCGACGGTGCGGGTGTGCGTTGTGGCCTCAAAGGTTGAGGTGTTTGCGCCCTCTGAGTTGGGCTTCTTGAGTATGGTGGGGTCGTCGTTGTTGACCCCGCTCGCGTACTTCGCGAGCTCGTCAGCGTGGTTGGTCTCCGCCGCGATGACGGTGTCAGCGAGCTCATCCCCTTTGGCCTCGCACTCGGCGGCCATGTCGGGGTCGCCGTTGATGGTGATGACGCCGCACGACCCGGGGAGCTTCATCGCGTTGTACGCGTAGTGGGGCGCTGCCATGAACTTGGCGAACGCCTGGCGCCCCAGGACGCAATGGTAGGGGCTGTCGAAGGGCACCATCTCGAAGACGATCCGCTTGGTGCGGAAGTTTGCTGGTGTGCCAAAGGTGACTGGCAGCGTGACCTTACCGATTGGGTACGCCTTCCGACCGGGGACGATGCCGTGGAACGTGGTGTGGGTCGTCTCGATCATCGACTTGGGAGCCGCAGCCGCCTGAAGGTGTCCAGGTATAGGATGTTGATGGAGCTGCCGCCATCCATCAATGTCTTGGGGAGCCAGTAATCGCCGACCTTGGGCTTGACCACCAGGGCTACTCGACCTGGGTACTCGATGCGTGGCGAGTGGTCTTGACGACTCCAAGTGATGCGCTTCTCCGACCAGTTGAGGAACTGGGGAACATCCACCTGGGCCACCGTGTTGACGGTGACGGCGCGGGAGATGACCTTCTTCTCACGCTTCGTGTTGAAGCCTGTGAAGGTATGGAGCGAGCCGACCACTTTGCCGAATTTTCCGCCGTTTGGCGGGTCGTTGTCAGGGTCCTCCCGCGCTCGTCGTGCCTTCTCGATCTCCCTGAGTGTGTGGCAGTCGGCGGTTGTGTGCGTTGCGGGCTTCCCTTCCCTGCTATGAAACGCACATGGTTGGTTAAGGAGAGCCGCGGGGTCGAACCGTGGCTTGGCCTTGTAATTGCCGCCGTCGCGGCGTTGTCCTCCGTTGCGGCGGAAGCTCTTGGGCTCGCGTTGCGCGTGCCCGGCGTTGGCGACGAAGTCGACTCGCCCGTCACTGCGGAGCTTGCCGGTGAGGCGAGTGTTGCTGTAGCGTAGGTCGGACCGTCGTCCGCTGTCGTTGCCGCTCGTGCGGCGTTGACCTCCTGACTCGTCGTCAGTTTCATGGTTTGAATCTTCCTCCGCGTAACGTTTGGCGATCTCGAGGAGGTCGGGGATGTTGTCGAGTGTGTGAGAGTCTCGCTTGAGCTTGGCGACCAGGTGCTCGTAGCGGCACGAGGTCTTGAAGAAATGGATCGCGGTGTCCGGGTGGATGCCGACCGCGTTGTACCAGAGTTCTTGCCACCGTTGGACCCAGTTGCGGGTCGACTCCCGGGGTCCCTGGACGCATCGCTCCAGGTCCTCGATAGTGGTGGCGCGGGTGTAGGAGCACTCGAAGTGCCTGACGAAAGCGTCGCGCATCTCCTCCCAGGAGTCTATACTGTCCTGAGGGAGGATGTTGATCCACTGCCTGCACGTCCCCTCCATCATCAGGGGGAGGTAACGGGCGGCTAGCAGGTTGGTTTGGCCTGCGATCCCCATTGCCATGAGGTATGTGTCGAGCCAGACAGCGGGGTCGTACGATGGGTCGTACTTTTCTATCTCCTTCGGTGCCTTAAAGTTTGGCGGGTACTTCTCGCCTCGGATCATTGGTCTGAAGCACTTGGGGCCGAGTCGACTGAGCGACCCCATGGGCTCGCCGTCGCGGCGATTGGTTAGGGTGTGTCGCAGGTCGTCGGACTGGCGTGCGTGCCAGCTTTGATTGTTGATGATGTGGGTGCGGGCGTCGATGGGTAGACCGTTGGCGGCGACGAGGTTGGTCGCCGGCCTAGGGTCGTTGGTGGAGAGTGCCGCATTCGCGGGTCGGTGTTGGAGCTGCAGTGGCTCCGGTGGTGGGCAGTTGAGTGTGTTTGCCACCATTGGGCGGCCGCGCGAGGCCGCCCTGCTTCCCGAGGAACGCGAGTATACTCGACCTTGCGAGTCGGCGCCCGCTCTTTGCTGCTCGACGGCCATTGCGAGCAGGGTCCTGACGTATTGGATCTGTAGGGCGCCGTCTCCGGTGGTCGTGATGCTGTCGGCTGCTGCTCGGCCTGCCACGAGGTTGTCCATCGGGGTGGAGAACAGTGGGAGGCCGTTTGCGTCTCGCTCCCGTGAGGAGACTACTATCCGCGGCTGGTCCCTAGGGGGTGTGCGGTTGGGTGGAGGCGGGGCGCCCATCGCCGTCGACCCTGGCGGGGGTCGAGCGCTTCCTCCTGGTGGCGTGTTCTCGCAGATCGCGCGCTCGGCCACACGGGCCGGGTCGTTTTCGTCGTCGAAGTTCAGGGTGCGCCCCTGAACGGTGGGGTTCAGGCGCGACCTGATCCGCTGTTGCTGGTAGCGCAATACCTCCTGCGCCGTCACCTACTCGAGGCGGAATTTTTCGCGCTCGGCTTGTTCCTTGCGCACCGCCTCCGCCAATTTCAGGCGGAGTTCTTCGACCTCCGTTGTCGTGGTGTTGGGAGGGATTGGGGTGGAGAATGGATCCTCCGGCGGATCGGTGCCGGCCGCCATGTAGGTCGCGGCGTGGCGACCGGTACCGTCGCGAAGGTCGGCGGAATTCTCCGACCCGGAGTCAAATTCGAAGATCCCGAGGATGGAGGGGTCCTCGAAGTCTCCCACGTTGGAGACCTGAGTGATGGAGCCCATGGGTGAAGCCGCGGTGATGGACCCGGTGAGTGACGCCGGGGTCGCCGAGTCGGCGTCGTCGAGGGCCACGTCTCCTGCGGCCGCTGAGTTTTCGGCCACGTCGCTGTGGGCCGAGTTGTACTCGGAGGCGAGGCAATGGATCGTGCGGATCTGGCTCTCGGAGAGCCGATCGCGTGGCGGCGACTCGCGGATGCGAGCCGAATCCTCCGAGACGATGACGTCGGTGAGGCCGACGAAGAGGCTAATCGTGCCGATCGGCAGGATCACGCTGTGCGTGACGGGCCGCGCCGCCGGGACGTAGCTGCTCGGCAAGATTTGGAGCATCTCGCCGATCTCTATCATGCGGCCGGTGGCGACCGTCTCGTTGATGGGAAGATTGGATCTCGCCGCAGAACACCGGCCAGACCGGCCAGGCCCCACGATGGGCGCCACTGTCGTGGGAATGGTCACGGCAGAATGTGCAATCGGCAGCGAATAGTAGAACGAGGGGCAAGGGCGGCCAGCCATCTGCGGTGCGAGATGAGGGCAAAGACACACAGTTTTACCCAGGTTCGGCCCCCCGGAGGGTAAAGACCTACTCCTGCTAGATTGTATTATGGAGGTGGTACAATGGGCGAGCTCGGCGGCTAGGCGGCGAGTCGCTTGGGTGTATGATGGAACGTATCTCTACTCGCCCTATAGGGAGGTTTATATAGGCTCACCTCCCCTAGGGTTTACATATCTCAACCGATTCAGTTAAAGCTTCGGTACTCGTTTAACCTAATCCGCCTGGGCCTATCTACTCGCCTGGGCCTTCAGCTTCCAGTCGCTTGGTTCCTTGCTGGGCTAAAATCCAGTCGCCGTCTTGCAGGCCCACTCGCCAGTTCTTGGGCCAGTCGGAAACGTCCTGCTGGGTATACCCCGGTAGGCATATCCCCATCAAGCGACATCATCGTCATCCTCACGCACACAGGCAACTCGCTGGAGGAGCTCGCCGCCGCCCGATGCCGTCATCGTCATCAGCCGTGCGTCAAGATGCTTGCCGTCATTCCAGAGGGGGATAAGAAGGCCACCGCGACGCCCTGCCTCAATCCCTATCCACAACCCCTCCTTATCCTCTCCGATTCAAATGGGGCCGAAACGCTAGCTCACCGGAGCCACATCTCGTCGTCGAACCACATCTCCCCACACTCTTCCAAGCAGCCATGGAGAAGCCCCGTCCTCCGTAGATCCTCTGAGTAGAATCTTGAATCAAGAGGAGCACTAGAGAGGGCGAATTTTGCCGATCCTCTTTTCGGCAGTTCGTTGGAATCCTCGTCAGAGAGCTCGCCTCCGACCACGCCGGTCCTCGCCAACCTCTCTATCATCATCAGGGTGAGTTCCTGAACACTCCAGCATCCCTAAATTGTTGTATATCATTGTTAAACGCCGTCACACCTTCCGTCACAGTCGGCCACCGTCGGAGCTCGTCGGAGCTGAAGCTTCGATGACTATTTCTGAGCGGCGCCACCACTCTAGGGTTCAGCGTGTTGCGCTGGTTCGAACTAGGTTAGTTTCACTTGTTGGGGCGCTGTGGATCGTCGCCGGCGACCACCTACTGACGGTGGTGGTGGTGCTGCTGACGCCATAACTACGTCACGCCGACGCCACCCTGGACCCAGTTCCCTGTTTGACCTGGTCTTTGTCTCACGTGGCATGTGACATGGCCTAGGGCCCATATGTCATTGATTGGGGGGTAGCCAACCAGTCGGTAACAAATACATTTTACTAACCTGAGAGCTGAGGTGGACATAGGCCCACTGATCAGTGACTCGGGCTAGGTGTTGGTGCGGTGTAAAAAGTTAATTACTATTTAATAAGTAAATAAAATGTTATAAACTTAATTATTAATATGAAATCAAACAAATGATTAAATCTTGTTTAATTAATAACTTTTGATTTATAATTCAGAAAAATGTGTATAATATATGAAAATTTGTAGAAAAATAAAATCTACAACTTAAAATTATTATCAAATATTAATATACTGATTATTTAAATAAATATTATTTAATAAAGGTTTTATAAGTAATAAAACTTTGATAATTCAAATTTTAATAATGGTAAATGTTAAAAATATAAATTGAATACCAAAAATCATAGAAAAATAAGAACTATAATTTAAAACTATAATCATACCTTATTATTTCACTTACTTAAATATTTATTATTTATTAAGTATTTTTAAAGTATTAAATCTTATAAAAATCATATCTTATTATTTATAAATCACAAAAATAAATGTAATATACCAAAATGATCACAAAAATAATATCTACATGTTAAAAATATAATATTACACTTTTGAGTTAAATAAAAATTCAAATATTTTAATAACTCAAATTTAAACTTATTTACTTAATTAATAATTCATATAAGGATAAAAAAATTATTAATATTTCTAAAATGAGTTAATTAAGTCTAATAAATAGTATTAGTCTTAATTATTAATAATATGAAGCCATAATGGTTTAAAACATTATAAATACATTTTTATTAAATTATCTTCAACCTTAAGTGAAGATTACATTCTAAAAGGATTCCTATTCATAATAAAAACCTTAAAGAACAACTTGTGAATAAATCAAATCCTTTCTATCTACTTTAACCACCAGATTATAAAAACTACCACAACACTATAGTAAGTTCATAAGTAATTAAGTAATATTATATCTTGGTTTATAAACTATAACCACTCATCTATAAAAGCTAAATGATACTACTCCATTATAAAATCAAGAAACCACTACACCAAGTAAAAGAATAACCATTCTTAAGTAACCTTAAGGAAACATTACCAGGTACACTGTCAACACCCGGATTTTTAATCCTAGATGCCTGTTATGCCATACATCGCAATCCCAGGATTACCATTTTTGTGAGACATAACAGAATTGGATACCACAGTACATCATCCATTACAAACCATGCATAAGGTCTTACACAAATAAGGATCTCATGATCCAGTTCTTAATACAACTCAAGTAGCGGAAATACGTAATAATAAAGGTAGCGTAGGCGAAGCTCCATCTTCAGGGTCACATGCAATGCTGACTATGGGAGATGATCCTAGTTGTCGTAACCTTCCCGGGGTCCATCATCCTGGTACTCCTCTTCATAGTCTGGCCATAGGAATAGCCAGGGACAAAGCCATGAGTACTCTTTAAGTACTCGCAAACTAATACTAACAAGTGAAGGGGGTTTCTGTAATAGGACACTAAGCTCTAGGGTTGTTTTGCAAAAAGCCAGATTTATCTCTACTAAGTTTAGAAGAAAGAAAAGATAGTTGAAAAATTTATAACACCTAAGTGGGAACTTGTATCTCATATCACAACTCTGTTGTGGTCAAGTCAAAATCTCAATTCATTTCACAAGTCATTTTGAAAACATCTGACGGGGGAACAGTATGGCCACTCCAACTTTCCATAACCGCTGACGCGGCTATTCGAATAGTTTGACACTCTGCAGAGATTGTACACTTTCACCACAACATTCGATACATCCGTCAGGAACAAATCCTGAATTCACCATACTCAGTATGCGGATAATCAATCCTAACCTTTCAATTACACGCCCTAGTATAAGCACCTCTCCTGTGAGTTTGGCCTCTCCACCATGACCAAATGTCATCTTGGGTACTGCACAGGTGGACAATCTTCACAAGGTAGCCTCATCTCAGACCTTGGCCGTGAGGCAACCAATACTAAGGTATATAAATTTCCAGTCAAGCCGTACCCAATCTTCGGGTATTGTGGTTGTACGGTAAAATTGGAATGGTATTGCATCCAGACAACCATCAGTTTTAAAAAGGGCTAAGGCTCATGCCTTAACATTTTCATCACCAAAATCCTCTGGTGTTCGGAAACACATGTCAAAACATCTCTGTAGAATGATCCATCATTCTAAGGTTTTCATAACCATTTTCACCAAGTATTCCCATCTAAAGTTGATCAAGTTTTATGCTTAGCACTAGCATCTACAAGTGGGGGTGAGTACTAATGAGGGGTGATAAACAAGTGGAGTTTTACTAAGTTCAATCTCATGCCTTGGGATGATATCAAGATTATCTAGCTTAGGCTAAATTTTATGCTCTTTATGCAACCTTCAAGTATCTTCCTAGAATCTACAAGTTACTTCAGTAAACTCTAAGTAAAAGCTTTGATAAAGAAATAAAGTAGAAAGCTTGCAAGCAAAACTAGGATTGGGTATCAAGTGGGTATGATCACATATGCTTAAGGCATATAGGTTGCATGGTAACAAGTAAGTATTTCTTTGCATCAGTAGAGTATCTTGCAAGTGTTAGCTTGCCTTGTGCAGAGCAGTGGTTGAAGTTCTCCTCGACTTCTTCTTAGTAGTATCCTCCTTCCTCCTCGTATCCTTGGTCGGTACTAGCGTCTATAAATAAATACGAGGTACACAATCACCAAACAATACTTAACTACTTGCAATCATCACACAAAGGGGTTCTATAGATGATGTAGCATCATCACTAACATTACAAGACTAAGCATTTGTCTTAATGATTTTAGTTTTAGAAAAGTAATTTCTACTCATTGAAAAACTACTTAAGATTTAATATTCTCCAAACCAAACATGGGATCATATTGACACATGTCATCACCACATATTTCAGCACATGGGAATGTCATTTAAAGTGGTGTCACAATTTAATAAGGTTTAACCTTTTTATTTTAATTAAATAAAGTGACTAGAAATGCGTATGTGGCATTCTTTTATTACTTGAACATTATTTCTGTAAGTAAACCCATATAATTAATTCGAGCTAGGTTGAATTTTGAAACTAGGTACAGAACTGTGTTTGAATGAAAATGGAAAAATCCAAATTCAAACGAGTGGGCTGCGCGGGAAAGGTTACCGGGCCGGCCTGCCAAGCACATCGCTTACACGGGCTGGTTAAGTGGTTGTCCCCACGCGTCAGTGAGACAGGGGGTACGAAGCGGTACGGGGCAATGTGGTGCGTTGGATCTAGTTCTAATCCAACGGCTCTGGTTCTTTGCCCATGTCGGGCAGCGCCGGCGAGACAGAACCCTAACGCGGAAGGTGGGGGTCGTGGGAGGCTCACCGGGGCTCAGGCGAGGGTCGGCGATGCGGGCGAACGACGAAGTCGACGACGGCGAACCTCCTAGTACCGGAAGCTTCTCCTGGGGCGGCTCCAATCGCTGGCTCCCTTCTTCTCCAGCAGCGGCGGGCTCCAGTGAAATTCCGGCCATGCGCTGCTCGCCTTGCTTCGGGAATGGGGTGGAACAATCAGTGAGGAGAGGGGAGTGGAATGGTGTGAAGAGTTTGAGCGGGGGAGGCCTCTATTTATAGTGGCGAGAGGGGACCGACGGGCGCAAGCTGAGCTCGTCGTGGTCGACGGCACAGAGGGCTATGGGCGTGGGCGACGGTAGGGGGCGGTGTTGTGCTCCCTGGCGAAGCTCAACAGCGTGGTGGCGAGGCGTGGAGCGGTGCGGATTGGTCGGAATGTTGCGATGCTCTGCGCTGGTCCGACGGAAGATTTAATGGCGCACAACGCGCGTGGTCCGCGCGGCGGCAAACGGGCGTGTCTGCGGGGTTGCTGGGACGGTGGTGATCATGTATGCGCGTGGCGAGGGCGGCGTGCGGTCTGTGGGCGTCTGTCGAGCGTGGCGCACGGGGCGCGCTCTCGGCATGATTGCAGATCGGCTTGGCATGGTCTGTGCGTGTGGTCCAAGGGCTGGATCGCTCGCGGCTGGGACAGGGAGTGGCGGTGGGGTGCTAGCTTTCTCCCAGACAAGGTTGGCGAGGCTAGTGCTGCTTGTAGCTTGTTGTCCACACTGGGGTGAGAATGGTGCACTCGGGTTGTTCACCATTGATGACAAAAGCTAGCTTACAGTGGTGCTATATATTAGTTAAGGTTGTTAGATGATCTACTAAGGCTAGTGGTGTCCAGAGAGGGAACAAGTTAGGCTCAAAACACTACACACTATAGTGTTTTGATTTTGTTTGATTTGAATCAGCAAGGTGTTTGATGAAATGGCCGCATGAATTCAAGTTTTGAATTTTGAAAATATTTTTTGTGGGTGTCCTAGGCATGTGCTGGTGAGTCTGTGGATGCTTGGGTTTTGAAAGTTGAGCTTGTTTGAGTGGTTTTTGAAAAAGTGGGATCTTCCCATATGATAAAGATTCAATTTTAAACTGTCCTTTAAACTATGCATTCAAATGTTTTTTGGATGATCACAAGCCTTGGTACTCTATTATGAGTACTATCAAGGGGTGCAAAGATCCAAACAAGTTTCTATTAAGTTTTGAAAGTTAGAGACAGCCAAAGTAGGCATGGGAGTTAAATTGGCCAAAGTGACCATTCCCTTATTTTGTTTGTTTTGATTTATTTGTCTTTGGGAAAAGTGTGGGGATTGTTTATATGATGTTTATTTCACCTAAGAATCCTTTTACAAGCAAAGAATCACACAAGCAAGGAAATTCAAAAGAATCCAAATTGGAATGCATACACACATGCATGCTTTCATATTTTTAAATAGAAAAGTTTTGTGTTAACCCTAATTTTGATGATTAGAGTTTGATGATCCAAGTTTAGTATTTTTGGGATATTACATACACAAAATACAAATATCATAAGCATTAGACTTTCAAACTATCTTTGTTTTAAAGTTAACTTTAGTCTACAAGAATCTAAATATAACACTATAAGCATTATTGTATGTTTTATAGTTAACTTTGGTCTGAACTAGTTAAGTTATAAATCATCTCAAGACAAAACTATTCAAGCAAACACAAATAACATCGACCACCACTAACCAACCATAAAGATTGTTTAAACCTTAGGAAAGGAATCTTTTCTTCAAAAGTTATTCATTTTGCCACTTCAGACAATATATAATAAATAATCAAGATCACATTACTTCATACTTTACTTGTATACTTAGGATCGTTAACATTTAAGCCCTTTATAAGTAACTCTACTTAAAAAGTAAAGTTTGGAGATAAACTATTAAAGTGTAAACAATTTTTGAATAGCATTTCGTAGATATATATTTTATTGCCGCATAAATATGTGCTGTTCACACACACTCACAAGCCGTAATAAGAAGCACAAGTGTGAAACTTATCTAAAAGGACAACACATTCTTAAGTAACCATTTCCGGAATCCAAACCCTAGAACAATGTTATTCCGAAGATTGGCGTTTATAAAAGTGCATCTCATTACTTATGCATAAAGCATACTGCCTTTTTTAAATATTAGTCCTTACCGGACCAATGATGCTAATTTTAGATTTTGGATCTTATACTAACTCGAAGACCGTGAGTGCATAATCTTGCAATCACAAAAGGCAAGTTCACACTTGATCATGTCCTTTGTTTATTTCTGTAAAGTACTTTACAAATCCAGTGTTGTCACCACCTGCATTTGAAAAAGATCATAAAACACTATTTTCGATAATAATGTCAGCTACCGGTTACTGATCCAGGGTGATCAGCTAATCTATTAAATCTGACAGTTGGAATACCACTGTTCAGAACTATATCACCTAGGACTTAACAACCAATGTCGCCAGTGATTCTTGCGCCGTATATTACGCGTTGACCATGAGATTTGGAATGGGACAGAGAAGTCAGTTGTATCTTCTTCCTGTCGCATGAAGCCGGATGTGCAGGTCGTGGCTGTTATCCTCGAAGCATTCGTATTAATTGGTAATTCGTAGAGGATATGCAGCATATGGGTGGGAACCCTCAACGTCCCACGATAGTTCTAGCATCTAACGATTTGTACAAACCATTGCTGTAATCCAATATGTGGGCATGGTGTACACCAAGGAGGCATGCGAGGTCACGAAGGGGGCAGTGATTGACTTGGATCATCTTTTGGGCCCCACATCATGGAATTGAGGATGGGAATAAGCTGCCCGGTTGTGCAACAAAGAGTTGATCTCTCATGGGTAAAGTAACGCACCTCTACAGAGTGTAAGAACTGTAACTTGTTACTCCCTGTTCCGGGAAGGAGCTGCGAACGCGGCAGGAAAGGAACTCCATTAAAGTTCTGGTAAACCCGTGAAGGATGACGGACATAGATTTTTAGAGTAAAATCAACCTTTGAAGAAATGTTTATAAAAAAACTTGCATTGCCTACGACCTATGGTCTGTGGCTGTAGTTATAGTGCACCAAACACTCCTTTTCTAGTGAACTTGCTGAGTACGCTCGTACTCAAAGTATCTTCTTAACCCTTGCTATATTCGGAAGCCGGTACAGACAACATCTACATCAAGTTATGCTCTAGGACTCATCATCCAAATCTAAAGATCTTCAATGCAGACAAGAAAATCAACATATACATCAACTCAAGTGAAGACGAAGTTACTGATTAGATAGGAATATAATCTCTAGACAAAGAACCTAATTCTATAGTGTATTGCAATAGCAGCAATGCTAATCCCTTAGTTAAAATACTAGTCTTAATAGTATAAGAGTTCTTGCGTTCTTTATCTTTGATTCTTCTCCGTAAGAAGTTCTTTCTCTCTCTTTAACCTAGAGTGTTCTCTGGATCTTGGGTAAAGAGTGAGTTGTAACCTTTAGCCATGTATTGGACCCGCTGTGTTTCTGTTGTGCCATTCTGAGGGATGTAATACTAGTGAATGGTGTTTCATTGGTGTTATGTCAATGACTATAGTATACTACATCATGCAGTGGTATGCTGGGTCACCGCACGTCCCCTCCGGTTGTCCCAATTTCTGTCACTTCGGGGCCTTTGGATACGGGCAATGATATGTGTACACAACTTGCAGATAAGATCACAAACAATACTATCGTAATGATTCAATAATAAGTTCAGATCTGAGATCATGGCACTCGGGCCCTAGTGACAAGAATTAAGCACAACAAGTTGCATCAAACTCAAATAGCACTAATAGAGATACTAGGCACCATGCCCTAACAATCTTATTCGATTACATGATAGAACTCATCCAATCCCTACCATCCCCATAGCCTATAGCGGGGGATTATTCACTCATGAATGAGGGAAACATTGATGGTTGATGGAGAGGCGTTGGTGATGACGATGGCGATGATCCTCCCCAAATTCCCCGTCCCTGCAGGGTGCCAGAACAAAGTTTCTGGTTCCGAATCGTGGCTTCTGGTGGTGGCGGCGCAATGGAACTCTTTATGGAAAAACGTCGAACCCCCCGTGGTTTTTAGGTCAGGAGGCTTCTTATAGGCGAAGAGGGAGGCCGAGGGGGTGCTTGAGGCGGCCGCACCCCCCCCCAAGGTGCGGGATGGGCCCACCCGCACGGCAGGGGGTGTGGGCCCCTCAGGCCTCCACTCCTTCTCGTACTCTGGCACCATGGATCTTCTGGTGAAATAGGATTTATCGCATATTTTCCGGGATTTTTCCTGATAGTTGATTTTCTACACAAAAACTAGACACCAAGGTAATTCTGCTGAAAACAGCGCCAGTTCGTGTTAGTTGTATCCAAATCACACAAGTTTAGAGGAGAAACAATAGCAAAAGTGTCCGGGAAAGTAGATACGTTTTGGACGTATCAACTCCCCCCAAGCATAGCTTATTGCTTGTCCTCAAGCAATTCAGTTGAAAACTGAGTGCGATAAAAGAACTTTCACGAACACATTTGCTTCATATGATGTACATATTCTCAGCACAGGAGTAGATACTTAGATAATTCATAATAAGAAGTATGCAACTAAGTCTACTCAATAGTCATTGCAAGCTATGAAGAGAAACCAACTCAATACCATGAAACATAAACATAAGCAGCATTGCAATGCTTATAATAAGGTATGATAGAGTGGTATCTCGCTTGCCTTTGTTTGTAGTGCACAATATTAATGCCAAGGCACCTTTGAAGTTCACATGAAGACTAGAAGTAAAGATATCAAAGATACAAGCATCAAAGTCATACATAATAAACCAAGTTTTGAGACAAGCATATTACACTAAGAATGACAACTATGCTCTCAAGAAGGTGCTCATAGAATAAGTGGTGACTCAACAATGAAGTGAAAAGGTTTTGAAAAGTTTAAAAGGCTTCCAAATGCTGAAAGTAAGGTACTCATTAGCTTTGAGCTCTCATTGCCCCTATCATAGTCATCTTCATGTGGTTAATGGTGAAAGTGAGGTCCAATATGAGTTATATGCTTGACAGACCATAAACTAGAAATTCCATGCCCCTTGAGTACGAGGGCCGCTCCTCATGCTACTCAACTTTAGTTACCTGTAAGTTCTTGCCATCGTAAATAAATGCATATCATAGAGAACCGCCAACGGGGTACCCCTTGCACATGATACAGGAGCTGTCCCATAATCAAAATGACAAGGCAAGCAGACAATAAGCATCTCAGCGATCTTTTTATTTGCTATTTACATAGGTTTTTATTGAGGATGCTTCACAGATTGCTCATTATAGTTATGCTGCAAGTTTCCACCATGATTAGGCATGGCTTGGGCTAGCGGCCCAGGCGTTTATCTAACACATATACATAACTCCATGAACTCACAAGCTCCCCATTTATTTCACACCGATGACATCCGCAAACAAAAGAGCATGATATCAACTGGATATGTATCCATAATTGTTGAAAGCGTTCCCCGTGATAGCACGGTTCTGCTAACTCCTAGCCTATAATTTTCAAGCATATAACTTTCATGGACAGTCACAATGGTTCAAGTTTATTAAGTGCACGGAATAAAGTGTGCCATCAAGTTTGTGAGAGCTTTACTAACTAACTTTCTCAAAACAGTCAAACATTTTATTTGGAAGAAAACAAGGCATAATGAATATGCACCGAATAGCAAATAATGCTAATAGGTAGGTATGGTGGACACTATTGGTAATATTGGTTTTGGGGAGTTGGATGCAAAAGTAGAGCTCATACTCAGTACAAGTGAAGGCTAGCAATAGAGAGGGAGCGACAAACGAGAGAGCAATAACTGTCATAATCATGCTTGCAACAAAACAGGACTAATTATGGCATAAAAGTGATATAAGAACTCTGAGGCAAAATATATCATCGAGGCTTACTGACTATTGCTTTAGTCATATGCATGCGTGAGCATGTGCCAAGTCGATTCACATGAAACATTCAGAGGAGGATACCACAATATCATACCAAAATATGAATAGAACAATGCAAGCAAACGTTCACATGACAAGCTATAAAATATTAGCAAGTTGGAGCTAATCACTGATGGCTTGCACAGGTTATCTGAGCCTGTTGGGAACCCCAAGAGCAAGGTATGAAGCAGTACATCAGCAAGTTTTCCCTCAGTAAGAAACCGAGGTTATCGAACCAGTAGGAGGAAGGAAACGTCACACAGGTGTTGCAAGCAATGCGGAGACCTGCACAACACAAACTCAAGACTTTGCCCCAACTAACAGTGAGGTTGTCAATCTCACCGGTTGCTGTAACAAAGGATTAAACGTATGGTGTGGAAGGCAATGGTTTGAAGCAAGTAAACAAGTAGCAGTGGAAGATGTATCAATGGTAAAGATTGACCGGGGTCCATAGTTCACTAGAGGTGCTCTCCTTAGATAAACAACATGGCATGAAGGGTAAACAAATTACAAAAGGGAAATTGAAAGGAACGGAGCAAGGCATAACAATGCAATTACTAGTCAGAAAGATCCTATGAGATTCGATTGGGCAATACAACAATATACATAGACCGCCATCCAACTGCATCTATGACTAGAAGTCCACCTTCAGGTTATCATCCGAACCCCCTCCAGTATTAAGTTGCAAGCAACAGACAACTGCTTTAAGCAAAGTGTGTAAGGTAAATAGTCCACATGTTCCATGAACAAGAGACCGTTGTTTTCTCCCTAGTGGAAACATCACATCTACAACCGAAGATATTTCTGTCACTTCCCTTGGAAACTAAAGGCATGAACCCACTATCGAGCATAAATACCCCCTCTTGGAGTCACTAGCAACTACTTGGCCAAGATATCTACTAACAACGAAGATCATGCAAGATCACAAACAACATAGACATGATAGAGTTATAAAGATAAAATCATTAATCAAATCAACATAATAATTGTTGGAGATATGCCCTAGAGGCAATAATAAAAGTGGTTATTATTATAACTTTGTGTTTAAGATAAATGTTTACATTCATGCCATGATAGTATTAAACTGGAAACATTAATACTTGTGTGATTTGTAAACTAAATTAGAGTCCATAGTAAAGCCTCTTTGTAATACTAGCTTGTTGGTTAATAGATGGTCATGGTTTCCCGAACATGAGCATTGAGATGTTGTTAACAACATGATCATATCATTAGGAGAATGACATGATGGACATACTCCTATAGATAAGCGTAGCATTAAGATCAAGTCATTTCAATAGTTTGTTTGCTATAAGCTTTCTGATACATAGTAACCTAATTCCTTCGACCATGAGATCATGCTAATCACCATCACCAGAAGGATACTTTGATGACATCAAACGCCACACCGTAACTGGGTGGCTATAAAGGTGGCATTGAGTGTTCAGAGAGTATGGGTTGAGGCGCATGGATCAAGAGTGGGATTTGTTCATCCATATGACGGATAGATATACTCTGGGCCCTCTCGGTGGAATGTCATCTAATTAGCTTGCAAGCATGTGACTGTTTCACAAGGGATCACATATCACGGGAACGAGAAAAGAGTACTTATCAGTAACGAGGTTGAACTAGGTATGCAGAGATACCGACGATCATAACCTCGGATAAGTAAACTATCGTGAGACAAAGGGAAATTGGTATCGTATGTAAGTGGTTCATTCGATCGCAAAGTAATCGTAAAAATATATGGGAGCCATATGAATTTCCAGATTCCTCTATTGGTTATTGATCAGAGAAGTGTCTCGATCATGTCCGCATAATTCACGAACCGTAGGGAGACACACTTAAGGATTCGATGTTGTTTAGTAGATATGGAATGTTAGTAGGGATACCGAATGTTGTTCAGAGTCTCGGATTGGTCCAGAGAATAAGATTCATATAAGGAAAGTCCAATTTCGGAGTTCGGGAAAGTGTCCGATGGTTTCATCGAAGAGGTTCTAGAATGGTCTAGAAGATTCACCGGTCCGGAAGGAGAATGGTCTATGAATGTGTCATGGGTAAGTGGAATGATTGGATCATATCCGAGGTCACTTGGTGTGTGCATTTGCAAGAGAGAATTAAAGCTCTAAATTGAAAGTCAAACAGGAAGTTTGAAAAGTCAAACTGGAACAATGGTTTCCTAGTGGGAGAAGAAACAAGTCCTTCTCTCAATCCAACTTGGGTTTGGGTTTGGATTCAAACCCACCCCTCCCAAGGCTGCCCCCTCTCATAAATAGAGGGGGAGGGCTGCCCCAAAGCACACAAGCCCTAGCCCCTCTCCACCCGAGCCGTTGTCGCCGCGCGCCGCCGCCAGCACTGCCGCCGCGTCGCCGCCGCCTTGCGCCGCTGCGTCGCCCCCACCCTAGCCGCCACCGACACCTCCTCCTCCTCCCGGACTTCTAAACCCTAGATCTCCGGGAAACCCTAATCCACCATAACTCGCATCGGCTTAGGCGAAGCCCTGCGGGATCTTCCCTCTACTTCTGACACCACGCCGCCGTGCTGCCGGAATCGCGAGGGGAGAACTACAACATCCGCTGCCTGCTGGAACAAGGGAGAGGAAGGTCTGATCGAGTATCGAACATGTGACTGACTGCGGAAGCGCTGCCGGAACGCAGCGCCGGAAGGATCGTCTACGCGATCTTGAGATCGGCAAGTGTACGACTACATCACCCACGAAAATCTGCTCTCGTTAACCGCTTTGGAATCTTCAAGGGTGAGTGATTCTATCGACTCGTTGCTACAATATAATAGATATATATTGGCTTGCTTGTGTGCATGCGGTAGAAATTTTTTGTTTTCCATGCTACGAACCCCTACAATAATCTCAATATCCATCGAATCCCCGCAAACACAACATGCATGATTAGAAATAGATTAGATCTTGATCATGAACAGAGCTCACAAGATCTATACATGAAAGCACAAAGGAGGAGATACAACCATCTAGCTACTACATGGACCCATAGTCCAAGGTGGAACTACTCACGCAGCATACCGGAGAGAAGGCCTCCGAGATGATCTCCCCTCCGGCAGGGTGCCGGGAAGAACTTCAGATCCCCTCGATCTAGGGACGATGGTGGCGGCGCCTACAGATTGTTTCGTGGATATTTGATCGGGTACCCAGGGTTTCTGCATTGGGGGCTTCTTATAGGCGAAGGGGGAGGCCGAGGAGGCGGCCAGGGTAGCCAAGCGCGGGGTTGGGCCCACCCGCGCCTGGAGTGGGTCTGGCCCCCCTGGCTGGCCCCTCCGGCTCTCCTATGGACTTCTTGTTCCCCACGGAAAGTAATTTACTTTGACGTTTGTCCCGTCCAATTCCGAGAATATTTCTTTACTAACTTTTATGAAACCAAAAACAGAAGAAAACAAGCATCTGGCACTGTTGCAACTTGTTAGTAGGTTAGTACCAGAAAACATGTAAAAATCACCTCAAAGTGTGGACAAGTAAAGCAAAGTAGATACTAATCAAGCATGGAGCATTAAAAATTATATATGTGTTTCCAACGTATCAATCACAAGAAAGCAAGAACTACTAAGCATCCATAAATAACATACACCTTACATGAACATACTAAGCATGCTCACCATGATGAGTATATGTACAAAAATGAAAACAAATAGAGTTCGTTACCAGCCTCTTACCATACCTCAAGTTGTCTTAATCTTCATTATTTCCCTTCACTTGTGTGGCTTGAATAATAACATGAAACCAAACTCCACTGAGGATGGTTGAACCCTGTAAGGAACTCACAAAACCAAAGAAGAACAACAAATATTTTTGGTGTTTTCGCAATTTTTAAAACAAGCAAACAAAGAAAAATCTTTTTGGATTTTTCTTTAAGGCAAACCAAAGCTAGAAAACAAAGAAACAAACCAAGAGGAACAACGATTTTTTTTTGGTATTTTTGTGTTTTGAGAAAGCAGAAACAAAAACCAAAAAGAAAGCGAAACAATGGATATACAAAGAACCGACGAAACATGATATATAGATGAGTGTGATGTCGGTATACCTCCCCTCAAGCTTAGGGTTTTGGCCTATGTGGGGCTCAATAGCGCGGGTAGTAACCCCAAGCTGGTGGGTCATCATAGGAATGAACATAGTCAGGCGCTTGCGATGAAGAAGAAGACGCGCCCCAATCATAAGAGGGCTGCTGGTATGAAGACTCGCCCAAGTTGCAGGGCTGAACCGAATCATCTTCGGCATCCTCTCCAACATTCTCCTCTTGCTGGAAGAGCTCTGCCATGTATGTGTCAAACTCATCCTCTGTGAGCGACCATCCTTGCCTGTTATCAAAATTAAACAAAGCAGGTGCAGACAAATAAACTACTTTCTTAGTCCTACCCCCTCTCCAGAGGCGGAGCTACATGCATGCCAGCAGGGGCCACCGCCCCCCCCCCCAGTTTTGGAGATATTTTTGAAGAAATTTTTTTAGCAGGGCTTAGATGGAAGAAAAATTAGCCTTTCGCCCCCCCCCCCCAATCAATCAAAATTTAAATTTCGCCCCACCCAACAGCTTTGTTCTAGCTCCGCCAATGCCCCTCTCCAACTATGCTTGATAAAGGATAACTCATACGGTAAACTTCTCACAGTAGCCCCTAAAGAAACAAAATTATGCTGAACCATGGAATCAAGATCAAGCCTCTCTATGGGGAACCGATAATCTGAATGGTGGGGCTCTAAACCATGGAAAGCTAGCAACCGAGAGGCGACGAGACCTCCACAAATTCCACCCTTCTCGCGGTTAGTGGTAAGATGGTAAGCTATCAAAGCACCTAGGTTATAAGATCTATCCCTATTCAAAGCAGCTGAGATAAAAGCTAGATCAAAAGAAGATAACTTTCTAGCAATCTTTCTAGCAAGAACACACTTGGTAATGAAATAGGAAAAATATCTAATGGATGGCAACTGAATGTTCCAAATTTTACCACTTTCCTCCGAGAAGTCGAAACCTTGGAAAATTTCAGCATATAAATCCATAAGTGACTTAGGCCTCTCCTTGATCTTCTCACAAGATCCCCAATGAGGTACTCTAATTGCTGCATAGAAATTAGCAAAAGGCAGGTCGGCAGCTATATTGTATATTTTATAATGGACCATATGGTTAGATGAAGACCAAGTAAACTGGAAGTCCTACACCACAGCCATGGTTAGCTTGACATACTGAAATGGTTCCCCTTCAATAAAGTGTCCCAACCCTGCATTGGTAATCATAGTTTGGAAATCCTGGAGGATTCTCGCGGCTCTCTTAAATTTAGAGCATGGATATATGGAAGGGAAGACTCCTTCCTCACGATGAACTTTCATTGGCTCAGGTACCATCAAATAATATGGATTCAGCGGGTATGCACACATCTTCCTTTCTTAAAACTTTAGTCAAAAATCAAACCAAGTGATTTCCAAGTTGATAAATGATCAGAAACTACTATAAGAACTTGCTAGAGGGCTACACATGCATCAAAATGTAATCTCTAAGCATAGAACAAGCATGCAAGCTCACACAACCTGACACATATAGCAGCAAAATACTCAAGATACAATCTACCGATAACAAATCTAATTGGACAAGCGGAGGAGGCACATACCAAGGAGCAATTCCTCCAAAAATCAGCAACAAAGATGGGCTGAGCAAGGAGATCGAAAATCGGGAGCAAGAACAGCAGGAACTCGAGGTTGAGAAAGTTTTCCGGTGTTTTTCGGGAGAGAGAAAGAAGATGGCTGGGAGGAGACACTTTGGAGGGCCACAGGTGGGCCACAACCATGCCAGACGCGCCCCTGGGGATGGCCGCGCCACTAGGGAGTGTGCTGGCCTGGGGGCCCCCCTGGTTCAATCCAGGTGTCCCTCTGCCCCTTTTTTCGAGGAAAAATTTATTATGAATTTTCTAGGATTTTTATTTGGCCAATTTTCAGGGTATGAAAATTGATTTCTCGTAGAAAATATTTTTTTATAAGAAACAGAAGCAAACAAAAACCAAACTACAGAAGTTCTAAGACATTCTAACAAGTAAACACCTAGCAAAACCAAAGCTAACAAGATAAAAAGCAAAGACTATGAAGGAGAAAATTAAAAGTGAACAAGTATAACCATAGTGAAAGCATTATTTTGTTCATTAAAATCCTTTTGTTAACAAGGTTGATAAAGTCTTGTTACCAAAACAATCTTATATGAAACAAAACTTTGCATTCCACAAGGTGATTATGTTACCTCAAACCTGATAGTAATGGTCCCAATCATAATAGTTTCAAAACTTTCTTGTGGAATGGGACAATTTATTTCTCCAACCTTGATGCTCTCAATATTTTCAACGGAGTTCAGACAATAGATTTTAGCAGCCTTCTTGGGGAAATGGACATTATGCTCTTTGTCATTAATATTAAAAGTTACTTTTCCTTGATTGCAATTGATAACAACACCTGCAGTATTAAGAAAAGGTCTCCCAAGAATAATAGACAATAAATGTGTCAAGTTCCTCTAAGCATTGATTAGGAGGCTTACCATAGAAAATATCACCTTCATCAAAGTGGAGAGAATGTACCTCAATAGTAGATGAGTGGGGAATTGGCTTACATAATTCTTCTATAGGAGGAAGATTCTTCACATCTTCAGCTCTAATACCTTTCTCCTTAAGACATTTCTTAGCTTCTTTAATCACTTCATCATTTAATGCAATTACTCCCCTCTTCTTTGGTGTTGGTGTTGGAATTGGTTCAGGCACAACTAGATCAAGAGTAATGGCCTCAGGTGTATTTAGCTCAGTTGACGTTCAATCATCATAATTCTTGCTTCTTTTAGCCATTAATTATTTAGCATCTGTAGGAGTTATTTTCCTGAAAACACAATCAACAAAGCTATCTAGGTATGTCCTAGAATCATCAGTTAGTCCACTATAATAAATATCAAGAAGCTCATTTTTAGGTAATGTACATCCATGATGTGCATGAATCAAGGCACAGAACCTTGTCCATGACTCAGGCAACTTATCTTCTTCTCCCTGTTTAAAATCCAAAAGTCTCTACAAAGCAGCATGTCTAGCACTGGGAGGAAAATATTTCTGGAAGAAAGAAGCAATCAAGCAATGGAACCATGAGGTAATCTATTAAACCAAGCCTTAGCTTCTCCTTTTAGTGAAAAAGGGAAGATCTTAGTAACAAAGTACTTGTGCATCTTAAAATCATCAGAGAATAAGGCACTCATAGTGGAAAACTCATTCATATGTGCCACAATACTCTCATTTTTAGTCCCACAGAAAGGTTCTTTCTCAACAATGTCTAAATAGGATAAATCAAGAGAGAAATCATAATCTTTATCTTCAATATCTATGGGAGAGGTGGCAACCTTAGGATCAGAGGATAGTTTGGGAATAATGGTGCGTCTCGCAAGGAGACTCTTAATAGCACTAGCACCATGTGTGTTTTGGCACTCTTCAATAAATTCATTAGTAAACTCAATGTAACCATCATTAATATCATATCTCTCTCTAGACTCAGGTGAGCTAACATGTGTAACAGTGCCTTCACTAGGAGTTTTAGTATATCCTAGACTAGCCATAGTAGCATCTAGGAAAAGACCTAATGAACCACTCGCATCAAGAACAGGAGAAGTAACATCATGGGTATCAAAAGCAGTTTCAGATTCAGTAGTAGTAGCAGTGTGTGTAGCATGAGTATGTGGTGGTGGAGTAACAAGCTTACTTATAACAGACGGTGAATCAAGAACGACAGAGGTGTTTAGGACTGTACCTCTTCTTGTAGTGGATGGTAAAATAGAAAACTTTCCATCACGAGACTTACCCATGATGAACGGAGTAACAGTGAACAATAGTAGATCCAAGTGAACTTATAAATAAAGCTATGCTCCCCGGCAATGGCGCCAGAAAATAGTCTTGATGACCCACGAGTATAGGAGATCGCAACAGTTTTTGAGGGTAGTATTACCCAATTTATTGATTCGACACAAGGGGAGCCAAAGAATACTTGCAAGCCTTAACAACTGAGTTGTCAATTCAGCTGCACCTAGAAATAGTTCTTGATCACAAAATTTTATCAGTAGCAACAATTTTGTAGTAGCAATAGCAAAGTAACAGCAGTAATAAAACAGGAGCAATAGTAACAGTAGTAGCAAACAGTAGGATATGAGAGCGATAGGCATAGGGATGGATGGACGGGCGTTGCATGGACAAATTTAAACATGTAACTTCAAGATCTAGGGAAATTGCAGATAAATAAGAATAAGCATCCAAGTACTAAACAATCATAGGAATGTGCTCCATATATAGTCATGTGTGCTCGCAATGAGAACTTGCACAACATCTTTTGTCCTGCCAGCCCGTTGCATCGGGGCCTTAAGGTAACTACTGGCAATTAAGGTGCTCCTTTTAATAGAGCACCGAAGCAAAGCATTAACACTCCGTGAAAACATGTGATCCTCACATCACAGCCATCCCCTCCGGTTGTCCCAATTTCTGTCACTTCGGGGCCTTTGGATCCGGACAATGATATGTGTACACAACTTGCATATAAGATCACAAACAATACTATCATAATGATTCAATAATAAGTTCAGATCTAAGATCATGGCACTCGGGCCCTAGTGACAAGCATTAAGCACAACAAGTTGCAACAAAGTCAAATAGCACTAATAGAGATACTAGGCACCATGCTTTAACAATCTTATTCGATTACATGATAGAACTCATCCAATCACTACCATCCCCATAGCCTATAGCGGGGGATTACTCACTCATGGATGAGGGAAACATTGATGGTTGATGGAGAGGCATTGGTGATGACGATGGCGATGATCCTCCCCAAATTCCCCCGTCCCAGCAGGGTGCCAGAACAGAGTTTATGGTTCTGAATCGTGGCTTCTGGTGGTGGCGGCGCATCAGAACTCTTTCTGGAAAACGTCGACCCCCTCCCCGTGGTTTTTATGTCAGGAGGATTCTTATAGGAGAAGAGGGAGGCCAAGGGGGTGCCTGAGGTGGCCGCACCCCCCAGGCGCCGTGGATCTTCTGGTGAAATATACTTTTTGGCATATTTTCCGGGATTCTTCATGATAGTTCATTTTATGCACAAAAACAAGACACCAAGGTAATTCTGCTGAAAACAGCGTCAGTCTGTGTTAGTTGTATCCAAATCACACAAGTTTAGAGGATAAACAATAGCAAAAGTGTTCGGGAAAGTAGATACATTTTGGACGTATCAACGTGTCGTGATGACTTCACGTTGTCCTTAGAATTGTTCACTTTGATAATAATAGTTTGGTTGCCACAATTCAAAAGGAATGTCAGCACAGGTTTTTCAACCATAGGCAAGTCCATCAAGAGCTCACGCAACCATTCTGACTCAATAGTGGCTGTGTCTAAAGTAGTAAGTTCTACTTCCAAAGTTGGCCTTGTCAATATGGTATGTCTACAAGACCTCCATGAAACTATGCCACCTCCAAGGGTAAACACATAACCACTTGTGTTGTAGAGTTCATCAACATCAGAGATCCAATTCGAAACACTATACCCTTCAAGCACAGTAGGGTGCCCTGAATAATGAATCCCATAGCTCATTGTACCACATAGATCATGCATGAACCTTTTAAGTGCATGCCAATGATCAATACCCGGGTTATACGTGAACCTACTAAACTTTCTCATAGCAAAAGAGATATTGGGTCTCATAGCTCTTGCTAAGTACATGAGAGAACCAACGTTTTGTGAATATTGCAACTGATTTGTTGGTTCCTTCTTATTCTTTTGTAATGTCAAACTCGGATCATAAGGTGTTGGAGAATTATTTCCATCAATAAATCCAAATCGCTTCAAGACCTTCTCAACATAATTAGATTGCATTAAAGTAATCCCATTCTCGTTCTTAATAAGCTTGATGTTCAGAGTCACATCAGCCTCTCCTAGATTTTCATGTCAAAACTCTTTAATGGGAAATACTTGTCTTCATTTATCACTTTCATGTTTGTACCAAAGATCATAATGTCATCCACGTTGATCCATCCATTTTGCATCACTATTCTTTATCACAATTTACTGCTATTCATTGATATATTTCATATTAAGAGGTGTTACTTATGTTGTTTCATCTATTTTTGCATGTTGGATGACTTTTGAAGGATGAACTCCCGGAGTCAGGATTCTAATGAAAAAGCGGTGTTTGGATGAAATTTTCGCCAAGATCAGAAAATACCGGAAAATACACGAAAACTCCTATTTTTCCAGAAGACAAAGGAAGCCAGAAGGGGAGGCGGAGATGGGCCACAGGGGACCACACCCCTCCTGCGCGGGCCACCCTAGGCCGTGCCACCAGGGGTGTAGCCACCCTGGCCCACCTGTTGCTCCGCCGTTTCTCCTATATGTTCTCCTCGAAACCTTAATACACGGTGGGGCGACCATAGAAAGATTCCGCTACCTCTGCGGGGTGGAAACTACTGAGAGAGAAAGATCTCTCGGGCAGACAGATTTCTGCCGGGGAAATTCCTTCCTGGAGAGGGGAGATCGTCGCCATCAACACCGTCATCAAGCTAGACTTCATCAGGATCATCATCATCATCCTCACCATCACCTACACTAGCACCATCATCACCATTCCATCCTGTTGTAACAATTGTGTTGAATCTTGCATAGTTCTTAGGAGAAACTTTCCCGGTGTTGATTACTTTAGTAGTTGATGCTTGTGAGTGGAACCATTGAATTATTGTCTATGTTCAGATTGTTATTCATCATCATATCTCTAATCTTGATCCATATGATGTCTCGTGAGTAGTTCATTTAGTTATTGAGGACATGTGAGAAGTCATGTTGTTAGTAGTGGAATTGTGTTGAGGTATTATTCAATGGTTTGATATTTAAGTCGTGGTGCTATTCTTCTAGTGGTGTCATGTGAACATCGACTACATGATACTTCACCATTTATAGGCCTAGGGGAATGCATTGTGTATTTGGCTACTAACTATGGGGTTGCCGGAGTGACCTAAACCTGAACCCCCATTAGTAAACCTTTGCACAAAGGAGTGTAGGATCTTAGAGTTTAATGATGTGGTTAGGTTTTTATCTTTATTACTTTCTTGTAGTTGCGGATGCTTGGAAGGGGTTTAATCACAAGTATGTATTAGTCCAAGTAAGGTCGGTACATTAGCACAGTTTCACCCACACAACACTTATCCAACCAAAGCAGATTAATCAACTATATGAAGCGAAATCACTTGATAGTATTCCCATGTGTCCTTGAGAACGTTTGGTCCTCATAAGTATTACATTTGGCTTGTCCTTTTCTAAGAAATGATTGGGCCACTTGCTGTAATTATTTGTTGTCTTTATTTACTTGCACTTTATTTCTTTGCTTTATCAAAACCCCCTAAAAATCCGTTTGCTAAGTATTTACAGAGAATTTCTGCTCCAAACCACTAGTTAACACCTTCTGCTCCTTGTTGGGATTGACACTCCTATTTATCGAAAGTACTACGATACACCCCTTATACTTGTGGGTCATCAAGAATATTTTCTGGCGCCGTTGTCGGGGAGTGAAGCGCTATTGAAGAACGGAACTGGTAAAGAAAACTTCTACTGTGAGTATTATTTTTTATTTCTGTTTGTTACTTTGTTTCCAATATGGATAACCCACTTGGTTTCCTATTTGGGAAAGCTACTACCACTGCTAGGGTAGTAGATGAACCACCACCTACTGAGATAGATCCTTGTAAGATACCTACAAGAATTTTTTATCGTGTTATGGATAATTATTATTTTGGGGATGGAACTGTCCATCCTGGTGATCACTTGTTTTTTATCCATGAATTATGCGGGTTGTTTAAGTGTGCATGTATCACACTGGAACAAGTCAAGAAAAAGTTACTCTCTATATCATTGAAAGGAAAAGCTGAAGAATGGTATAAGCTGCTAAAGAATTGACAATCTATGGAATGGGAGGAAATAGTACCTCTCTTTTATTCTAAATTCTATTCTCCCAGTGAGATTCATAAGGATAGGAATCAAATATATAACTTTTTCCGGCTCAGAAAAAAACGTAAGCGTACCACCGCTACTCTGCGAAGTGGTAAGCGCTCACCGATACGTAAATATGAGCCTCTACGAAAAGTACCAAAGGTTCCTCCCAAGAGAGCTTATGACTATACTCGAGAGGAGACTGTGGCGATCGTGGAGGTGGAAACGACAGAGTTTTTTGCTAAATTGAAGAGGCCGAAAGAGCCAGACTTCCCCAGCACCAACCTGAGCCAAAGTTGTTATCAGACTATAAGCGCTCTATTCTCAAGTCACATGCGGCACAGAAGCTGTCGAAGAGCAGTAGTGCAAGCGGGAAATCAGTTCCCCAGCTCGGAGAAAAAAATCGTGCCCCCCGCTCAAGGTGATTTCCCATACCAATATGGGGTCGAGGAAATATGCGGTCGAAGAGCAGTATGATCCAGAGTTAGTTGCCCTGTACGGAGAAGCTACCGCTGCTCAAGGTATGCGTATTGCTAAGTACTTATCTCAGTTAGAGTACATCCCCACGATTGAAGTAGCATACAAATACCAATACGGGAATTCTCTCATCAAACCTGAGAAGGTCAAGAATCTACCAACAAAAATGCGAAGATTTTATAACTCGTATATGGATGCCTCAAAGGTTGGGACAAACTGGATAATGCTGGGAGTTAAAAAAGAGCATTACGGGAAATGAGATGACGTGATAATGATTCAATTTGTTGAACTATTTCAGTTATTCAATCAAGACGCCATCGACAAATCGATTATCGGTGCCTATTGTCTGTAAGTACTAATTTTGCAATTAAGTCTCTAGCTTGCTCACCTTGTTTATTGCATGTATAATCATACTCACTATATTATGCAGAATGAAGATTCTCGAATGCATAAGAGGAAAAATCTATGACATTGGGTTCATTGATTTATATTGGGTTCATGAAGCTAATCTCAAAGAAAGAACCAAGGATACAGAGATAATATTGTATGTGCGTTAAGGTTTCAAGAAACCAAAAGAGAAATATTATTTTATTACAATTTCGGGTGAGTGTTATTGTCTTATACACATTCCATTTCACTTACTCGATGTTAAGTTTATAATTAATGAGTTATGCGTGCGCAGATTTCACTATATTATGCTAATCATTCAACCTGACAAAGGGCTGATACAAGTCATGGACTCGAAACATAAACCCCTTGAGTAGTGAGTGGACATGCAGATGATACTCCAACGATAATTTCAATCATTATGGCACTATATCGACAACTTTCATGAATTTCCTAATATCAATTAATTAATAACTCCTTTTATTCGTTTTCTTCGCCCTGCAGCGCTTCACCAACAAGGTTAGGGGTGTTTGGAAAGATGAGCTTACATTTGGACCACTAGATGTAAGTACTATTAGCTAGATTCACGTATCTCTTTGATTCTAGTTTCGATACCATTATCATGCTTGATTATTATTTTGATTGAACTCTGTTCTCGTAAAGTGTCTGACGCAGGGACTCGAGAATAATTTATGTGGATACTATGTTTGCGAGTTTATCCGTCAGACGTGTTGTGAGAAGGACAGAAATTTAGAGCAACTTCACGTATGTAAACAATATATGTTGACTCCTTTTTATGTGTTTTTTATTACCATCAATTGTGTTTAGTTTCATTCATATATGTTGACTCCTTTAAATCAGATCGAACGGGCTGCGGGACGGGCTTCTGCCAAAGAATCGCCTACGAGCAATTCAAGAGAAATGGCAGAATTCTTAGATGCAGAGGTCCTAAACCCAAAAGAGAAATATTGTATGAAGTTCAATATAAGACAAGAAGGACCGTAAAAGGAGATTATTTTGTATATATATATATATACTCATGTATCGATATATATATATATATATATATATATATTTATGCTCGTGTATCGACGTAATATTTTTGACACTTCGATCTCTATATTTATTATTTATGATAATATTGTGTAATATAATAGTTCATTCATTGATGAGTGTAAAACATAATATAAAAAGGAAAACAATAAAAGAAAAAATATAAATAAATTCTCTGCCGCGGCAAAAAAAAAATGTGGCAAAAATGAATTTTTTACCACGACACAAAAAAGTGCCAAATTGCTGCCGCGACAGAGATAGATTTATCCCGGCTCATAACGGATGCTCCTTCCCCTCGCGCTAGGCAGCGGCCACTTGGAGCCGCTTTTGTCCTGATTCGTAGCCCAACTAAAACTAAAGACTAAGGGTTTTAGTTTCGATTATTCCGTCCCAATTAGACAACCGGGATTAAAGCCCCTTATAAACCGGGACAAGAGCCCCGTTCTCCATTAGTGTGACTCTAGTCGAGTTTTTTTATTCTGCTTCAACTACACACGGGGGCTAGACGGCGACGACCAGTTGTTGTGCTCCCGAAATATTCATCGGAACAAGTAAAGAAGTAAAGGGAATCTCGCGCTGCGTTGGAACCACGGGGCACTGTTTCCGCTCAAACTCAATCAGAAACGCGTGTTTCCACGAGGCTCGAGTTCGTCTCGATTCAAGGCAGTAGCAACAAGCAACTCAGGCTGGCCCAGGCGGGGCTATTCCACAAGCCAGTTAATCAGACAAGTGCGGTGCAAATTCATCAAGGCAAAGATCTACTCCTTCCGTTTAGAAATATAAGATGTTTTAGATTTGTAAAATAGATATATCTAGACACGTTTTAGGTTCAAACGAATCTAAATATTAAAAGATGTCTAGATACATCTTGTTTATAAACTTAAAACATCTTATATTTCTAAACGGAGGGAGTAGAAGGTTCTACGTACGTGTCGCGAAGGCGTCTGATTCGGCAAGTCGAACCGCCTAAAAACGAGCCAGGACGGATACCCGTGAGGTCTACCAAGTCCCGATGCACGGTGAAGACATGCAAGCGTCGATCTGTACAAACAATCAGTTTGGATCAAGCTAGCTCACGTGCAAAGGCGCCAGGGAAAGAATAAATATGCATTGCTGAATTTTGACCAAGTCCCGATGCAGCGGTGGGAGACATGCAAGCGTCAATCTGTACAAACAATCAGTTTGGATCAAACTAGCTCACCGTGCAAAGCCACAGAAAGAACAGAACAGAAAAAAGACAGGCCACAGGCAAGAACAGAAAAAAGACAGACCACAGGCCACAGACAAACAATCAGTTTGGATCAAGCGTTCTAACAATCAGTTTCAGCACTGCCGTTGCGCATCGAATTCGGTCACAGGCAAGAACAGAAAAAAGACAGGCCACGGATGAGCTGCTTGTTAGAAACCGTGTTGTACACATATGTGAGGTCATGTACCCTACATATTGTAATTATATTGTACCCGGTCGAAGTATATAAATAGAGGAGAGGTAGAGGCCTATACCCTACGAAAACCCTAAACATATTCTCAAACTTGGTATCAGAGCCAATTTCGCCACCGCCGCGAGTCCGCTCCGCCACCGCCGCGAAATCCGTCCTTCGCCGCCGCGAGATCTCTCCACCGTAGCCGCGATGACGACTTCCGCTCTCTCCATCTCGGAGTCCATCGGGCCAATCGCCTCATTGTCGACCAGCTCCGCCACCGTCGAGTCACAGCTAGTGTTCCTGGCGGTCTCCGTCCGCATGGAGGCGGGCAACTTTGCCCTATGGAAGGGACTCCTCCTTCCCAACCTCGTCGGTGCCAGCCTTCAACATCATCTCGACGAGAACGTCATGGTGCCCGAGAAGACCGTCACCCAAGGATAGGGGGACAAGGCCATCACCGTCGTGAACCTGGAGTACACGCGCTGGTGGTCTGCCTATCAAAAGGTCATCAGCTATCTCCTCGGCTCCATGGAGCCTGACATATCCAACCAGCTCCTCGGTTGCAAGACCGCTGCTGCGGTGTGCAACAGCATCCACACCATGAACGGTGCCCAAAGTCGCGCTAATGTGCGACTCATCCGCCGTCAATTGTCCTCCACTCGCAAGGAGGATCTCTCCACTGCCACGTACATGCACAAGATGAAGTCTTTCGCAGATGCTATGGCCTCCTCAGGGTCCCCGGTCACCGACGACGAGCTCGTCGATTACATCGTCATCGGGATCGGGTCTACATACAACTCCATTGCATCCACGCTCACCTTCGGCAACAAATCGATTCCGTACGACGAGTTCTACTCTGCCATCCTCTCATACTGAGTCCCTCCAGGATCAGTAGGCTCAGGCCGAGGGCGGGTGGTCCTCTTTGGCCAAAATTGCACGACATGGCTATGGAGCCCCTTACGGTGCCCCTTACGGCGTCCCATATGGCAACCCTGGCCGCGAGCGTGCGCTAGAGTATCCTCCTCCGAATCAGTGGGGGGGGGGGGGGGCAATCGTCCTCCTCGCAATGGTGTCCAGCAAGGGTAGGGACGCCCCAACGGCGGCAACTACTATGGACGCAACGACGGTGGAGGAGGCCGCCAAGATGGCCGCAACGGCGGCAATGGCCACAACGGTCACAATGGCTGGAAGTTGAGGTCGCGCTGCCAGCTATGTGGCTACCGGGGTCACGAAGCGCACGAGTGTCGTAGCCGCTTCGACTAGGACTACCGTGCAGATAACTCACGTGCGGGTAACGTCGTCGCCGCGAACTCCAAATCGATCCCTCCCTAGCTCATGGACTCCAAGGATATGGATCATCTGAAGAGCGACCCCGAGCGCCTCCACGCCCACGAGCGTTATGGAGGAAAAGATCAGGTCCAGGTGGCCAATGGTGCAGGTTTGTCTATTTCGCATATTGGTCATTCGACTTTAACCGGTTCTTCTCTTAAATTGAACAATATTTTTCATGTTCCTAATCTCAGTAAAAATATCCTCTGTTTATCATCTTGTCTGGGATAATGACGTGTTTGTTGAGTTTCACCGTCAATTTTTCTTTGTTAAGGACAAGGTAACGAGGTGAATCCTGCTGGCCGGTAGAAGTCGGGGAGGTATCTACCCTATCCCGTTTTCTCGCGTGTCGTCGTCATCTTGCCATGTCTCCGCTAGTTCTGTCACGTCATCTCAATGGCATCGGCGTCTTGGTCATCCTACAAATAATATAGTTCAGTCTATACTTAAAACTCATGAACTTTCGTGTACTTCAGACAATTCGCCCCTGGTTTGTGATGCCTGTCATCGTGCCAAGAGCCCCCAATTATCTTATAGTGCTTATTCTCGTGTTTCTACTGCCCCTCTTGAACTTGTTCATTCTAATGTTTGGGGTAAAGCACATACATCCTCCGGGAGGTACCAATACTATGTTAGTTTCATAGATGATTATTCTCGTTTCACTTGGATTTATCTTCTTAAGAACAAGTCTGATGCTGAGCAAGTGTTTTACACTTTCCAGGCTTATGTTGAGCGTCCTTCTTGACACTAAAATCAAGGCTATTTAGTCCGATGGGGGGGGAGTACCATCGTCTCAATAGCTACTTTCAGTGCACGGGTGTTGTTCAGCGTGTTTCGTGTCCACATACGTCTTAGCAGAACGGGATCACTGAGCGTAAACATCATCATTTGGTTGAGACAGGGCTTGCCCTGCTTGCTCACTCCTCGCATCCCCTTCACTATTTTTGGGACGAAGCGTTCTTGACGGCTTGCTATTTGATAAATCGCATGCCTACTCCGATTCTTAATACGGAAACACCAATCTCTCGCTTGCTTCGTGTTCAGCCGAACTACGATTTTCTTCGCGTCTTTTGATGCGCATGTTGGCCGAGTCTCCACAAATATAACTCTCACAAAGTAGACTTTTGTTCTAAGATGTGTGTTTTTCTTGGATATAGCTCTATGCATAAGGGGTACAAGTGTTTAGATCATACTACGGGTAGAATTTACATCTCACGTGATGTCGTATTCGATGAGTCCTTGTTCCCTTGTGCTACACCCGATGTGTCAGTTGTTGTGCCCACTCTTGCAGAATCTATCATGTTTCCTTCTAATGAACCGGTTACGAGTGTACCTATGCGAAATTATGACTTGACTTACCTATCTAGTGATCCGCCTGTGGTAGGCGAAGTTCCTCCTATGCAGGTGATCGACATTCCTGATACAGCCAGCCCTCAAATGATCGACGTGCATGGATGCATGCCTTGGGGAACGCACTATCTCCCGCGTCGCCAGCTCCCGCGCCTCCTAGCGCCGAGGCCTCCCTAGAGCTGGGCCAGCCCACAACGTCGCCTGCACCCGCATCGCTGCCCGTGCTTACGTCTTCCGTACCGCCGGTGTTTTTGGCCCAGCCTGTGTCGCCTCCTGCCGTGTCTTCACCGGCCGCGGCACCTCTGGCCGGATCACTCAACATTCCTGCCTCTTCGGGTGGTCAACCGATGGTGACATGTCACCGTGACGCTACTCGGAAATAGAAGGAGTAAACGGACGGTACCGTCCATTATGATCCTCGTCGACAAGCATCCTTTGCTGCCATGTCGTCTCATCGTGATGCCCTTCACGAACATGCGTGGCGCGCGGCCATGACGGGTGAGATCGCTGCTCTCCGTGCGACACAGACATGGGCTCTTGTTCCTCGTCTTTCTAGGGGTGAACATTGTTGGCAGCAAGTGGATCTTCAAGACTAAACATCGGCCTGATGGTAGCATCGACAAGCACAAGGCGTGTTTGGTTGCTCGCGGTTTTACCCAGCAACATGGCATTGATTATGGTGACACGTTCAGTCCAGTGTTGAAGCCTACCACTATGCGTCTGGTTCTCTCTCTGGCGGTGTCCCGATGTTGGTGTCTTCGTCAGATAGACATTAGTAATGCCTTTCTCCATGGTTTCTTGTTTGAGGATGTTTACATGCAGCAGCCATCGGGGTTCGAGGATGATCGGTTCCACTCTCATGTGTGCATGATCTAGCGATCCTTGTACGGTCTAAAGCAGTCGCCTCGCGCTTGGTACGCGCGCCTGAGTCAGATCCTCCTTCGACTTGGTTTTGTGGCCTCCAAAGCTGATACATCCTTATTCATTTTTGCTTAGGAGGGTGTTCAGATTTATATGCTGGTCTATGTGGATGACATAGTCATTGTTGGCTCGACGATGGGTGCGGTTGATCGTCTCGTCCAGTCACTTGCTGCTATTTTACCCAGCAAGGACATGGGCAAGTTAGAGTATTTCCTCGGATTGGAAGCTTCCTACAATTCAGGGGATGACCTTTAGTCAAGGGAAGTATGCGCTAGATCTTCTTCATAGAGTTAACACAGAGAATTATAAGTCTACTTCCACTCCATTGCCGACATCTGAGAATCTGTCGAGAAGCACTGGTACACTACTTGGCACCAAGGACGCATTCAGGTACCGCAGTATTGTGGGCGGTCTGTAGTACTTGACACTTACGAGACCGGATATTTCATTTGCTGTGAACAAGGTGTGTCAGTTTTTTTCACAACCCACTGATGTGCATTGGGAGGCAGTTAAGCGTATTCTGCGATATGTCAAAGGAACGCTACATACAGGCTTGTGTTTTCGCACATCACCCTCCACTGGCATTAGCATATTTACATATCTTGACTGGGCAGGCTGCGTGGATGATCGTCGCTCCACAAGTGGCTTCGCTGTGTTTGTTGGACCGAACCCGATTTCTTGGAGTTTGAAGAAACAAACTACTACTCGAGATCTAGTGCCGAGGCTGAGTATAAGGCACTAGCGAACGATGCTACTGAAGCAATATGGGTGGATTCACTTCTCAAGGAGCTCGACGTGATCTAGCAGCGCACACCTATACTTTGGTTGATAATCTAGGGTCCACTTACCTCATAGCAAATCCTGTCCTCCATGCTCGTACTAAGCACATTGAGATCAACTTCCACTTCGTGCGAGAGCGAGTTGCTGCAGGTGTACTAGAGGTTCGGTTTATCTTCTCCAATAATCAGTTGGCTGATGTCTTTACAAACTCATCCTCTCGACAGATGCTAGACCATTTCAAGTCTAATCTAAATCTAGTTTGTAATAGTTTAGATTGAGGGTGTGTGTTAGAAACCGTGTTGTACACGCACGTGAGGTCCTATATCCGTATGTGTTGTAATTGTGATGTATCCTGTCGATGTATATAAATAGAGGAGAGGTGGAGTCCTAGACTCCACGAAAACCCTAAACCAATTCTCAAACTCTTGCGAAAGCAACCGAAGATACGTATTTTGTCTTGGAATAAGTCCCAAGACAGAGCCTTTGTACAGATCAACTCCAACATGCACATGAGGGCTGCTCAGCGACAAGAAATAATATTTATCACCAGGTGCTATTTTTGTATTTATTTGGCAAACCTCAATCTATAAATATTTGTCTCTGATTTGAATTATTTCTCGGAGTGCAGATTTATCAATCCATACACGGGACTACGCTAATCCGCTGCTGCGTCGACTCTCGTTCATCGCATCGACTATCACCACAGTCTTCGACTGTGGTGTCATCGGCTCTTGAACGCCGCCTCGAGTACATTCGTCATCGACTCAACACCCGGGGAGCTCCTTCGGCTTCGGCGAACCGAAAAAATATTTGGCTCTGACAGTCCCCTAAAAATCTTTGGCTGCAACAACCCACCAAAGTATTCGGCTACGACGACCCACTAAAATATTCTGCGGCGACAACCCGCCAAAGTCTTCGGATGCGGAAACCCACTGCCATCATCGCCTCCAGCATCCCGCAGCCGCATCAAATTCATCTGCCACTCTATCCGCTATCACGTCAACTTCGACCCACGGCCGCATTTACTTATCCACGACAACTACCAACAAAGCTAAGTTATTTACTTCGAGTTGATTTCTTTCTTACTTTAACTCACACTCAAAACACACGGGGGATGTTCCCTCTTCGAGTAACCTAAGTGCCACCTACTCCGTGCACTCGAACACCACATACGCGACTTCCCGAGTAGCTCACTCCCTACGCGTCGAATCCATGAACTCCGACCTAGTTGCAGCCCAACTGACAGGTCGGCCAGGTACTGAGACTAAGGGTGTTAGGCTAATGAAAAGGTCTCGTGTTATAGTGCAAAAGTGTCGAGTCCAATGGCACCAGAAATGTTATGACAAGTTGAAAACCAAATATTTTCTGAAGCTCACAAGAATGTCGGCTACATCGATCTATTTTATTGGGTCCTCCAACAGAGTCGACTAACACCACTTGTGACAACTTATTCCAAGACCCGAGTCGAGAATCTCCTCGGATAACGAAGATTTCTGAGCCTATGCTCACCCGTTTAAAATCAAGACCCGAGTCGAGAATTTCCTCGGATGATGATAGAACTCTAATCCTATGCTCCGGTGCAAGCACCAGACCATAGCCTCGGGGGTTACTCCCATCGGGAGTGTTGGCTACGCACCCGATAGAAAATATATCCTCCAACATAGTCAATGAAAACAACTTACACCGCTACAAAACAATACCCGAGTAGAGAACCCCCTCGGATGAAGATCATCCTCGAGCGCTAGCTGCGCACCCGATGAAAATAAATCCTCCTTCGGAGTTGGCAAATAATTCAAATTCTCAGACTGCGTCCGCCGTGATAACATGCCTGAATGCCGTGTCCACTACATGAAGATAAGACCCCGGGATCCGTTCTGTGAGGCCTGGTAATCGCACACAAATGCGCTCTGCCAGTAAATTTTCCATATCCACGATTGACAGGGTAACCATGAAGGCAAGAAGCGACTGGCCCAGGGCAATGTCGACTGGGCCAGCAATGACGGCGACTAGAAAGGAGGTTTCAAGGAATACTGGCGACGGGACGTTAAGGCCCAACACCGTAGTTAGGCCCAGTCGGATTAGGTCAAACCCCCGAAATCTTTACTGATTCGGTTGGGATCCTCTAAAACCTTGGCGAGGTACCCCTATATAAGCCTCCCTAGGGTTCCCTTTATACTCACGAGCTATTAGCTACCCCATCCAAGCGACTCACCGCCCTTACGCCAAGGTCCCCCACCTTGTAACCCATCTACCATCAATACAAGCAAGCAGGAAGTAGGTCTTTACCCTACTAGGGGTCCGAACCTGGGTAAACCTTGTGTCTCGCTCCCAATCTCGATCCGCAGATGGCGACTCGCTCTTGCCCTCCTTTGACTCAACCGCTACCCCTGGTAACGACTGTCGTGGTCATTCCCATGATAGTGGAGCCCACCGTGGGGAATGGTGATTCAAGACTCAGATCTGCAGCGAGACTCTTTACCCCAACTCGCTGACCCTTCGCCACCGGCCGCATGATCGCCACCAGCGGATTTCTCTAGATCATGCCGAGTAGCTATTTTTTGGCCTCGCGACCAGTGACGCATGCCGTCGTAATACCAGTAGGATCCATCAAAATGTTCGTCATCTTCACCGATGCCATCGATCTGGCAGATCCCTCCGCGGTCGCCACCAGCACCAGTTCTCCTCCACACGATCTACTATCGGAGGAGCAGATCGAGTCGATCTCCCTGCTCACCTCCAAGTACAATTCGACCGAGGACGGCTCGGTCGAGAGTTGCGACACCCTTTGCAACGACGCCGACTCAGCGGCACCCACGCCGATCGCAGAGCCCGATGCGCCCGCGTCCAAGGCCAGCTCCATCACCAAGGTCTCCAACACCAAAGACTATGAGGACGACTCGACCATCCAACTCGTCAACTACGGCTCAGGGTCGGAGTCCCCATATGAGACCTACCCCGTCATCCATCACGCCCTCTACATGGGAATGACAACGAGCCACCGATGGATCCCTTATCCACCCCTCCCCCACCAAACACGACGGTCGACGAGATCGAGCAGCATCGTGTGGCCTTGAACGAGGCTAGGGAGAAACAAAAAGCCGATCGCGAAAAATTTCGCATTGAGCATCAAACCGCGCTGTAGCTTTCAGCCTACCACCTGCGCCAGGTAACGTGGCGACTCAACCTCACCGCGTAGGGCCCTCCCTTAACTTCAATGCCGAGAACGACCCTGCATGTGCGGTCAACCGCAAAATATGCAATAACACGCAAGCCGGAGTCATTCGCCCGCTGGACGGGTTGACCGCGAACGAAGCTCCACCACCACCCCACCATGTGCCTCCTCCGGAGAAACCACGGGTACTAATTGCTCCACGGGAATACGACACCAATGGCATCCCCTTGTACTCAACTCTGATGGATAACATCATCGCAAGTCAAGTGGCGGTGGCCAACCTGAACCCATAGGAGAAGGCACGCTCCACATCAAGTACGCCCAAGTATTGCTCGCCAAAGGAGTCGAGCAGCAAAACACAGGGCGAGACTCTTAGGGGAGGGTATACTCAAGATCCACCAATAGCAGAGCTGCATCGTTCAACCGTCTGGGTGAGCAGACAGTTGCAAACGTCGTAAACTTCCCACCACCAGGACCACGGCCGCAACAACTCGGTCTTCGCCATCTCCACCAACAACCCACATCCACAGTACAACGCGGTCGTGGCCAATGACCAGCCGGTCGATGCGAGAGGCCACCTCATCAACACCCAATCATGGGGAGCTCATCAGCGATACGACCTCCACCACACGCTCTCCAATCGTGGCGACCATAGTCAAGTCGGCCCGTCATGCTTCGGACCAATGGTATGGGGCTAAAATTACCCTCTAAACTTACGAGGGCCAAAAGATATGGAAAAATATGATCCCACTTTCGATCCCAAAGTATGACAATGGGGATCGCCGGCCACAACAAGCTACTGGCCACTCGCTACATCCCACTGATGATGGAGGGCGCAACACGCCAGTGGATCAACACCCTCCCGTAGAACAGCATCGACTCCTGGGAAGAGATGTGTGCCGCCTTCATCAAGCACTTTGAAGGCTCCTCCTCATGCGCCACTAGTATCAAATACTTGGAGCGATGCATCCATGGGTCAAGCGAGTCAACCCGTCAATGGGTCCAACGATGGAAAGAACTATGGATAAACGTCGCGGGCATCCACCCAGACACGGCCATCCACTATTTCAAGAACGCGTGTCGGTACAAACCCTTGGTCGCCAAGATCAAGCGAGTCTACCAAATGCTTGCATACATCCCTGACCTTCTTGAGATCGCCAAGCTAATAGAAGGATGATCCGATCCAGGAGTCGGACGACGAATCAGGTGGAATACGCCGCATGGGCGGCCAGACGAATGGCCGCAGCCGCGACCTCCGCTACAACAATACTCGCAAGGCGATCAAGTGTCACAACGATGGACGAGCCAACTTTTTCGCCAACTTCAGCTAAGGCCCACGTGACCCCCCAAGAACTACCGCCGCGAGTGGAACAACCCACGCGACAATGCTATGGCCCGGCCAAAATTCGACCCCGCCGCCATAATGAACCAACCGTGCATCTACCACAGCATGGAAGGCAAACCCGCAACCCATACCACCATCGAGTGCCACTCTCTCAAGGATATTGAGAAGGCAAGGCGCGCCAGGGAGGACCCGAACCCAGCTTAGCCACCCGACAACAGCAACGGTGGCGCATTCGGAAACTCTGTCGGCTCCCTCCACACATTCACCGGCATGGGAACACACCGCGAGAAGAAGGTACTAACCCCACGCTGTTGCTATCAATGCGGTGCAGCAAGTTGACATCTCTCGCTGGCTAAACTGGTCAGAGCAGAGCATCACCTGGAGCCACGAGTATCACGCGCCTAGGATCGAGTTGTAGGGGTTCGTAGCATGGAAAACAAAAAATTTCTATCGCATACAAAAAAACAAGCCAAGATCTATCTACTAGATTGTAGCAACAAGTCGATGGAATAACTTACCCTCGAAGATTCCAAAGTGTTTAACGAGAGCAGATTCTCATGGGTGATGTAGTCGTACACTTCCGATCTCAAGATCGCGTAGACGATCCTTCCGGCGCTGCGTTCCGGCAGCGCTCCCGTAGTCGGTCACACGTTCGGTACTCGACGAAGACCTTCCTCTCCCTTGTTCCAGCAGGCAGCGGAGGTTGTAGCACTCTCCTCGCGATTCCGGCAGCACAATGGCGTGGTACCGGAAGTAGAGGGGAGATCCCGCAGGGCTTCGCCTTAAGCCGGAGCGAGTATGGTGGAGTATGAGAGAGAGCTATTAGTGTTCTAGGGATTAGACACACCAATTAGAAGGATCTAAACCGCTGGCTAAAGCAATTAGAAGCTCTAAACCAAAACGGCTCTAAACCGGAGATTAGAGGATAGGAACTTGTGTCTAGAGGAGGAGGCCCTGCCCCTCCTTTTATAGGTGGAGGGGCTGGCGCGCCAGGGGAGGGGAGGGGAGTCCCTCCCCTACTCGGCCTAGGCTGGCCGCCGGCTTGGAGGAGAGGGACTCCTCCTCCAAGTTGGTTTCAACCTCCTCTTGCTTGTTTCCCACAGTTTCCTGTTTCCCACAGTTTCCTGTTTTCCACAGTTTCCTGTTTTAGCCGTTTGACTTTCAAACTGGCAGTTTGACTTTTCAGTTTTGGAACAGCAAGAACACTTAGTACATGATGCAATCATTCAATGACACATTCATGTACCCTCCCCCTCCGGAGTGCCGGACAATCCGGAACCTTCTAGAACATTCCCGATGAAAACACCGGAATCATTCCCGAACTCCGAAACGGGACTTTCCTTATATGAATCTTATTCTCCGGACCATTCCGGATCACCTCGTGATATCCCAGATCCCATCCGAGACTCCGAACAACATTCGGTCTCTTTCTCATAATACCATAACTACTCAAAACAACGTCGAATCCTTAAGTGTGTCTCCCTACGGTTCGCGAATTATGCGGACATGATCGAGACACTTCTCCGAACAATAACCAATAGAGGAATCTGGAAATTCATATGGCTCCCACATATTTCTACGATTACTTTGCGATCGAATGAACCACTTACATACGATACCAATTTCCCTTTGTCTCACGATAGTTTACTTATCCGAGGTTATGATCGTCGGTATCTCTGCATACCTAGTTCAACCTCGTTACCGATAAGTACTCTTTTCTCGTTCCCGTGATACGTGATCCCTTGTGAGCCAGTCACATGCTTGCAAGCTAATTGGATGACATTCCACCGAGAGGGCCCAGAGTATATCTATCCGTCATATGGATGGACAAATCCCACTCTTGATCCATGTGTTTCAACCAATACTTTCTGAACACTCAATGCCACCTTTATAGCCACCCAGTTACGGTGTGGTGTTTGATGTCATCAAAGCATCCATCCGGTAAAGGTGATATGCATGATCTCATGGTCGAAGGAATTAGGTTACTATGTATCAGAAAGCATATAGCAATTGAACTATTGAAATGACTTGATCTTTATGCTACGCTTATCTATAGGAGTATGTCCATCACATCATTCTCCTAATGATATGATCCTGTTGTTAATAACATCTCTATCTTCATGATCAGGAAACCATGATCATATATTAACCAACAAGCTAGTTTAACAAGAGGCTTTACTAGGGACTCTTATTTTAGTTTACAAATCACACAAGTATTAATGTTTCCGGTTAATACAATTATAGCATGGTATGTAAACATTTATCATAAGTGTGAAGATATGATAATAACAACTTTATTATTGCCTCTTGGGCATATCTCCAACAGTCTCCCACTTGCACTAGAGTCAATAATCTAGTTTCAAACCTTTGTGTATTCAACACCTATGGCTTTCCGGTGTTGTATGTACACGATTGCTAGTGGTCAACTGATCTCCGGATCTGACACTTCCAGGTCCGTGTGTAATTGCATGTCTTTGCGTCTCTACGCATCACTCATTCTCTAATGAGATGGCTTTGTACAAATTTGGTCTTTCGGTGTGACCTTTAGCTCTTTGGGGTTAAAACATGTTGATAATATTGTCGCACAATATATCTTCATAGTATTATCCCACTGTGAACTACACCTAGTTTGATAACAAACTACTTGACACAAATGCCCTCTTTTGCTGCTATTATAGCAGTCATATACTTAGCCTTTTGTTGTAGTATCTGTCACAATGTCTTCACTTTGGAACTCATCCAAATCCATTATGGAACTTACTTTCCATTATATTGTGCCACCCTTAGTTTAGATTGAGATAAACTTAATTTGTATTTTGTGACAAAACTAGTATCAATGTAGTAATTTTACAATGAACTAACCATCTATTTGTCACTTCTACAAATAATATACTCTTAGTTCTTCCAAAAGATCATAAGAATATCCTTACTATTGTCCAACGATCATCTTATGAATTATTCTGGTATATGCTCATAACATTTAGAGCATAGGACATATCTGGATTTGTACATATCACAGTATGATTGATATAAATATTCTTTGTGATTTCATACATCAAGTATCAATCTATACTTGAATCTTTGTTTCACTTACCAAATGTCAATACACTTGAATATATCATCAATATTGAACTCATTCAATCCTTTCTGTGCGACAAGAACCTTTCTTGTAGTTTCTATATTGAACTCATTCAATATCTCGTCTATGTACTTCTGGCACAACCATATTAACATCTATTGATGCCAAATATTTGGGTTTTGCCTAAGTCTTTCATCGAGATGAAATTCTTAATATGTGTTAATAAAAGATACAACATTTCCAATCAACAATATGTCTTCCACATAATGTATTAGAAACATGTCTTAGCGCTCCCACTCAATTTCTTGCAAATGCAAGCATCTCCATCGTCTCTGATGAACTTTTAAACTCCTTTAATAGTTTCATCATAGTGAAGATTCCAACTCCGCGATGCTCACTTTAACCATTGAAGTTTGCATATTCTTTTAGCATCCTTTTGAATTAACAAAACCCTATGGACCGTGTTATGCACATGTCCTAGGTAACGGTTCTATTAGAAGAACTTGTTTTGTTTATTCAACTACCATATAACAAATTATATGTAGTGGTTGCTACATTAATCCGTCTAGACTAAATATCACTATGAAAGATCAAATCTTGTCATAGTCAACCTTTGAACAGTTTGTGAACTCTTTCCCAACATGTCGACTATTTCATAGATGTGCAACATCCATGTCTATTTATTTATAGATCCAAACACAACTGTAAGGTCTTACACCTTTCTCGAGGGTCCTTCAAGTTCAAAACTTGATTTCTCGTGTATGGAACTATCACGGATTTTATGGCTTCAAGCCATTTGACGGAGTCAGGGCCCATCATCGCTTCTTTGCATGTAATCGGTTCATTATTCTCAAATAATGATTCAACCCTCAAATCTTGGTATTTGATTGTTTACCCGATCTACTTGTTTCAATAGGAACTTAGATCTCTGTGTCCATAACCTTTGAGGCACATGAGCCATGAGCATTGTTGCTGCCTCCGGAACACTTTTCGGCGCTGCACAACTTTGCACATATAGCTAAGGTTCTTTTAACCTTATCAAAGTTCTATTGTCCTCCCACTTAACTTTTCACGAAAAATTCCTTCTCAAAGAAACTTGACGTTCTAAGCGACAAACACTTTTGTCTCCGGTGTTTTATGGAGGAATACTTAACATTTATACAAAGACAGGTTCATCCGACTTTGGTTGCACACATCTTTCTTATGCATAGCATACCAATGTTTTAAGAAAGGACTACTAGGGTTTTATCCCAAACCATAACCTTATATGGTGTCATTTCAACGGATTATGATGAAGCTCTTTTCAGTGGAAAAACGGTAATCTCTAAAGCTTTTAATCTCTAAAATATAATGGCAGTTTTATGAATTATACCTTTGATCTTACCATGTCAAACAAGGTTTAATTACATACCTCGAACGCTCCATACCCTTATGGTGTTTCGGGAAATGCAAATCCACGGAACGATTCCTTAAATCTTAGGTATTATGCTAAACTCTGTAACTCAAATATCTTCCTTTATGATCTTTATCATAAACTGTTTATATTCTTGTTACAATGATTTTGCACTTCATCTTAAAAGTCTTTGAACTTTTCAAATGTTTCATACTTCATCCTTATTAAGTAAATATTCATATATTCACTCAAAATTTCGGAAAAAGCAAATGAAGTTAAAATCCATCGCTCTTGACTACACATAATGGACTTCGTACAACAATATGTACAAATTCCAATAAGCTAGTCTTTCGTTCCCTTTTGGCCTATGAACGAAGTTTCAATTATCTCTAGGAAAGTTTCACAAGTGTCATTTGATCAAAAATCAAAAGACTCCAAAATTCCATCCACATGGAGTTTCTTCATGTTTTCTTTCCAGTATAATTTAAACTGCGATGTCACTTCCTAAGTGATCTTTCAATCAATTTGTCTTTCGACATCTTTAGCACTAGTTTTATGGATGTGATATCTCCAGCGAGATTTGCGAATCCATCTTTTATGGATTACGGCAATTATTTGAACAACCCTTTTGTTCTCATAATACCTGATAAAACAAATCTTTGAAGGCAAGCTTTGATGTTTAACGAGCAACACAATAACCCTTTATTTGTTCTCGATGAACATCATCACATATTCTTTTGCTAGTTACTTAGGCCATTGTAGTTCATGAATTGTGTTGTTTCGCATGACGATTCACACCAACAAATTCAGTATCAAATACTTGAGAACCACATTGTTTAATAAGCAAAGAATATAGCCATAACATGTATATCATCTATATACTTAAGCTGAACAATTCTAGTCTTCTAGTCTTTTCCTTTCTGCCATATATTTATGAGATTCTCTTTCAGTATTTCCTTTTCTGTTTGAAAGAATCTATCAACATCAATAGTGGAGTCATACATATGACATATAGTCCAAAGCGTATATAATTAAATACCAATGTCTTTGGACTTGCACTTTGAAGTAGATCACCATCATCAAATGTTTGGTGTTCTTTCAAATTCCTTTCTTCAGTAATCTCTTGGTGTAGTAAACATTTTACCTACATCAAATATTCACCCTTATCATGGAATCGTCCATGATCAAGCTACTGTTAGCTTATAACGATGAATTATGAGTATAATGTTGCTATCCAAAACCTTTTGGAGGATTAGGACAACAAGTGTCTCCAACCTTTTGCAAATTCTCATCAAAATATGAGAACATGAACTTTGCCATATTATACTCTATCATGTTGTAACCAAAACTTCGTTTCAGATATCACAATATCTTCCACACATCATGGTTTCTGAAACAACTCTTTCAGATCCTAGATAACCTTGATATTAAGAGAATCCTTTGAATATCAAGAATCATGGAAACAAACATGATACTTATATACTAACAATTGGAATTGTTACTCTTGATTTAATACTAATTATTAAACTTCATGGAGTAACCGGAACTTACTGAAAGTTTGCAATAGGATTTTTAAACTTTAGATTAACACTTCAAAACAATATGATACCAGTTCGTAAAGTAACTAACCAGAATTCTATAGTTCTATCATCTCAATTATAACTAAGAGCAAGGTGGTAAACGGATGCCAATGACTACAACAACTATGCAAATTCACTTTGATTTAGTTTATGATAAATTGAGTTCTAATTAATAATTAAATTAATCTAGGTGAACTCCCACTCAAAACAATATCCCTCACATTGTTTTAGTGATCACACGAACCAAATCCACCACATCAAAACCGATCATCACGAGAGTTGATATAGCTTCAATGGCGAACAATCAACATGTTCATCATATCTACTATATGACTCATGCTCTACCTTTCGGTAATCCGTGTTCCTGAGGCCATGTCTGTACATGCTAGGCTCGTCAAGATCAAACCTTAGTTTCCGCATGAGCAAATCTGGCTTGCTCACGTTGTATACACTTGTAGAATCTAACACACCCGATCATCACGTGGTGCTTCGAAACAACAAGCTTTAGCAACGGTGCTAACTAAGGGTGAACACTTTATGACTTGAAATTCATGTGCATGAGGGATCATCTTATAATGCTACCGTCGTCTACTAAGCAATACAAGATGCATAAAGGATTAACATCACATGCAATTCATAATATGTGATATGATATGGCCTTTCTTCTTTGTGCTTCCGATCTCCATCTTCTAGCATGAACATGATCTCCATCATCACCGACATTGCATCAAGGTCAATGATGCTTCTCCATGGTTGTCGTCCACCGGCTTCAACTATTACAACTACTTTGAATAGACACGCGGGTCTTAACAGAATTTAAAGACAACCATATGGCTCCTGCCGGTTGCCAACTTACAATAAGGAACATTGCATACATCATATATAATCACAATCATGGTCATATCACATCACAGCACACCCCTGCAAAACAAAGTTAGACGCCTCTAATTTTCTTTGCATGTTTTACGTGGTTTGGGGCTTTCAATAAGTGTCGTTCTAACTTACGAACAAGAACCACAACATTGATACTAGTATTGTCAATCACCCGTTGTAAATTGAATCTTAACTATGCTAGGAGAAACAGGCACCCGCAAAGCCACTTATGCAATACAAGTTGCATGTCAAGCGTGGAGCAAGTCTCATGAACGATGTCATGTAAGGTTAGCCCGGGCCGCTTCATCCTAACATACCGCAAGATGCAAAGTACACAAGAAGCAATCGACAATAAAAGCATCAACGCCCACAATGACCATTGTGTTCTACTCGTGCAACAGATCTACATATAGACACGGCTCTGATACCACTGTAGGGGTTCGTAGCATGGAAAACAAAAAATTTCTATCGCATACAAACAAACAAGCCAAGATCTATCTACTAGATTGTAGCAACGAGTCGATGGAATAACTTACCCTCGAAGATTCCAAAGTGTTTAACGAGAGCAGATTCTCGTGGGTGATGTAGTCGTACACTTCCGATCTCAAGATCGCGTAGACGATCCTTCCGGCGCTGCGTTCCGGCAGCGCTCCCGTAGTCGGTCACACGTTCGGTACTCGACGAAGACCTTCCTCTCCCTTGTTCCAGCAGGCAGCGGAGGTTGTAGCACTCTCCTCGCGATTCCGGCAGCACAACGGCGTGGTACCGGAAGTAGAGGGGAGATCCCGCAGGGCTTCGCCTTAAGCCGGAGCGAGTATGGTGGAGTATGAGAGAGAGCTATTAGTGTTCTAGGGATTAGACACACCAATTAGAAGGATCTAAACCGCTGGCTAAAGCAATTAGAAGCTCTAAACCAAAACGGCTCTAAATCGGAGATTAGAGGATAGGAACTTGTGTCTAGAGGAGGAGGCCCTGCCCCTCCTTTTATAGGTGGAGGGGCTGGCGCGCCAGGGGAGGGGAGGGGAGTCCCTCCCCTACTCGGCCTAGGCTGGCCGCCGGCTTGGAGGAGAGGGACTCCTCCTCCAAGTTGGTTTCAACCTCCTCTTGCTTGTTTCCCACAGTTTCCTGTTTCCCACAGTTTCCTGTTTTCCACAGTTTCCTGTTTTAGCCGTTTGACTTTCAAACTGGCAGTTTGACTTTTCAGTTTTGGAACAGCAAGAACACTTAGTACATGATGCAATCATTCAATGACACATTCATGTACCCTCCCCCTCCGGAGTGCCGGACAATCCGGAACCTTCTAGAACATTCCCGATGAAAACACCGGAATCATTCCCGAACTCCGAAACGGGACTTTCCTTATATGAATCTTATTCTCCGGACCATTCCGGATCACCTCGTGATATCCCAGATCCCATCCGAGACTCCGAACAACATTCGGTCTCTTTCTCATAATACCATAACTACTCAAAACAACGTCGAATCCTTAAGTGTGTCTCCCTACGGTTCGCGAATTATGCGGACATGATCGAGACACTTCTCCGAACAATAACCAATAGAGGAATCTGGAAATTCATATGGCTCCCACATATTTCTACGATTACTTTGCGATCGAATGAACCACTTACATACGATACCAATTTCCCTTTGTCTCACGATAGTTTACTTATCCGAGGTTATGATCGTCGGTATCTCTGCATACCTAGTTCAACCTCGTTACCGATAAGTACTCTTTTATCGTTCCCGTGATATGTGATCCCTTGTGAGCCAGTCACATGCTTGCAAGCTAATTGGATGACATTCCACCGAGAGGGCCCAGAGTATATCTATCCGTCATATGGATGGACAAATCCCACTCTTGATCCATGTGTTTCAACCAATACTTTCCGAACACTCAATGCCACCTTTATAGCCACCCAGTTACGGTGTGGTGTTTGATGTCATCAAAGCATCCATCCGGTAAAGGTGATATGCATGATCTCATGGTCGAAGGAATTAGGTTACTATGTATCAGAAAGCATATAGCAATTGAACTATTGAAATGACTTGATCTTTATGCTACGCTTATCTATAGGAGTATGTCCATCATATCATTCTCCTAATGATATGATCCTGTTGTTAATAACATCTCTATGTTCATGATCAGGAAACCATGATCATATATTAACCAACAAGCTAGTTTAACAAGAGGCTTTACTAGGGACTCTTATTTTAGTTTACAAATCACACAAGTATTAATGTTTCCGGTTAATACAATTATAGCATGGTATGTAAACATTTATCATAAGTGTGAAGATATGATAATAACAACTTTATTATTGCCTCTTGGGCATATCTCCAACACGAGTACCAAGGACGAGTTGCCCTGATCGTCAGGCCCAAAGTGGCCGATTATTGCCTGCCTAAAACCCTCATGTATGGGGGCATCTCTATAAACATCCTCTACCTGGATATGTTCAGACGACTGCAGCTACCGCAGTCCATGGTGGAATCCACCCAGTGCACCTCCATGGCATAGTCCTAGGTCGGAAGGCATACCCCATCGGGAAGGTGACACTACCAGTCACCTTCGGAACACCAGCCTGTAGGGTTCGCAGCATAGAAAACAAAAAAATTCCTACGATGGGAACAACTAAGTGCCAAGTTCTATCTACTAGATACAAGCAATAGGTGGATAAACATCCATAGAATACATACCCTCGAAGACTGAATAGCGTTAACGAGGTTGTACTCGTGGATGATGTAGTCGAACGCTTGCCAATCTCAAGATCGTGATGAAGTCCATCTGGTCCAGCCGGTCCAACACCATCAAGTCCAGCACCGCAAAGCAGTGGTGCATCCGTGATCGCACACACGTCCGGGTACCCTGACAACCTCCGTGCCCTCGCTCCAGCGAAGCAGCGGAAGCAACAAATCCTTCCATAAAAAGCCATCGGGAACATGTATCTCGCTGATCCGAGACCATGGGAAAATTCTAAAGGGGGGAGAGAGATCCTTCACGAGGAGGTGTGAGATGAGAGGAGGGAGTGGGGTGCCTTTTATAGGGAGAGGGGGAAGCCTCCTCCCATGGTGTGGTAGCCATGGAGGTGCCCCCACCTCTTCCACATTCATGTGGGTGGAGCTCCTACTCACATAAATAGCCACCCACTCAAAATACCACTCACCTCCATTAAATTTCCACCAAATTTAATGCAATCTCTCATTAAATAAAACTATTTTATTTATTTATTCAGAATTTTTTAATTACTTGAATTAACAAACATTCACATAAAACCCCTTACAACATTTCAATTTTACATGCAGAACCAGTTTTAGCAATTTCAACCGAAACAGTTCCGGTGTCTAGTGAAATAATTTCCTACGCTTTCCTTTTTCTTTCTCTGGCATATCATTTGCTCCGAATGGTGTCGGTATCCCTTAAGTGTGTCACCCTACGGTTCGCGAATAATGTAGACATGATCGAGAACCCTCTCCGATCAATAATCGGCAGTGTGACCTGGAGATCCGTACTGACTCCCACACATTCAACGATGACTTATTTGATCGTGTGAACCTTATACGCATGTAACTCAATCCCTTTGTCTCGCGATATATTACATGTCTAAGATTCGATCATCGGTATCTCCATACCTAGTTTGATCTCGTTACCGACATGCACTTTTTTCTTGTTTCCGTGATATAACATTCTAGTGATCAAATCACTTGCTTGCAAGCTACCTAATGTGATATCACCGAGAGGCTCCAGAGTATATATCTCCATCATCGGGATGGACAAATTCCACTCTTGATCCATGGGCCTCAACATAATACCTTCGTAGCACTGAACCCATCTTTATAGTCACCCTGTTATGGTGTGACGTTTGATGTTATCAAGATACTCTTCCGGTGTTAGTGATTGACATGATCTCATGGTCTAAGAACTAAGATTACTTCGTATGATGTTATAGCAATATAAACACAATGACCTTGATCGTAATACTATACTTTGGATGAATGTTCATCACATCATTCCAACAATTTTGTGACCTCGTTATTAACAACATCCAATGTCTATGATCAGGAAACCTTTGATCATTTTGTTAATCAATGAGCTAGTTTATAATAGAGGCATAACTAGGAACTTCCTTTTTGTTTATTAAAAACACATATATTAACGTTTCCGTATCAATACAATTATAGCATGCAAAATAAACATTTATTATAAATAAGGAATACGATAATAACCACTTTTATTATTACCTCTCGGGCATATTCCCTTCACAGCCAACTTCCCCATGGAGCGGATCGTCTTTGAGCTAGTTAACTTCAGAAGCCCATACCATTGCGTGCTCGGCAGGCGGGCGTTCGCCAAGTTTATGGCGACCCCACATTACGTCTACAACATGATGAAACTCCCAGGCCCCCATGACATAATCACTGTGTGTGGCGACCCAATCATGGTCGTCGAATGCGAGGACAACAACGCAAACATGGCTGACGCAGTCATTGCAAAAGAGGCGCAACACACCGAGGGCATCGCCATATTGGCGAGGGAAGCATACCAGGACGCCTAACAACCCTGAAGAAACAATCAACCACTCGCTTCTCCCTCGGCACCTCTGTCGCCCCAGCACCGAGCAGCTCAAACGACCTCGCCAACGGCAAGTCGGAACAACAAGCGACGCCAGAAGCGGACCTCGTTCGCGCATAGGAAAACACACTCAGTGAGCCCCGGCATGAGAACCGCGACGCTGCCCGGAAAAAATCCGGCAAGATAGGCGTCATGGAGGATCTCGTTGAGCACATACAAAACACCGACCCAATGTATCTTCATGAAAAGCAACTATTTCTACCCCACAATACGGAGTGTAGCCAAACATTCGCCGAGAAAATATGGCGATTCTTTGCTATGGGGCTCATACGCCCCAACAACTACTCCTACTGGTTGACAAAACCATTATTGTTGCTAAAACGAAACGACCCTCGAAGAAAGTACATCGACTACAACGACCTCATCCGAGCATGACTCGCCCAAGACCTACAGCTAGGGTCCACTGGCCAAGCAAAATGCACGACCAGAGGTAGAAACCTCTGGCACGCTCCATACTAGACGCAAGTCTTACATTTCGCGCCCAACCTTGTAACACAAATTGTGTAACCCACTACTAGAAAAATACAGCTATAGGTAATTCACACATCTGTGGCGCATGCCAATGGTGCCCCACGAGTAAAGTATACGTGGCGTACGGCTGGAAAGTGCCCCACGGGTAAGTCATATCCATGGCGCACATGTCGCCACCACTACATGTGGTCTAGGGCAGAGGCGGTCGTATCATACTTACCCGTAGGACACAACATAATGGTGCGCCATGCGTATGTTTCCGTACCTGTGGTGCGCCACTGTGTGGTGCCCTATGGGTAAGTATGCTGTCTATTTTCTCAACTCCACCCCCACCCCACGCCAGCCCTGATCGTCTTTTTAGCCTTGCAAAAAATATAAGAAAATGAAAAACACTTCAAATTTAAAAATCCTTTCACATCTAGATAGGTAATGTGTAGTTTGTAGAAAAATTAACAAGCATGAATTTCGATTTTTTTTTTGCAAAAAAGGTCATGCCACGGTAAAACGGGTATAACTTTTGTGTACGAAGTAAAAAAACGTTTAATATATCAAAATGACGAGAACAAAATTTCGCATCCCCTCACAACAACATATAAATGCTAGGAGGAACCAACGAGGAGGGCAGCCCACAATAATCTAGACAATAGGAACATACCTTGATGATAATACAAGCAGACAAGCAGGAATAGGTTTTCCTCTACGAGAGCCTGAAATAGGGTAAATCACATTCTTTGTTTGTCTGTTAAGCCGAAGAAATTACCAACGCTCTCTTTTTCACAAAACCCTAAGTCTATAACCATGGACATTGCTGTGATCACCCCTCTTAATTGGCGTTGTCTGTGAGAAATCTAGGCGCTGAAATCATGAATTCGGCGGCTCCCTCTTCACCAAGCAAGAACTCGACAATTGGGATAAGTGAGATCCGCTACGATCCCATTGATCAAGATCCACGCCCGCCCACCCCTTGTCCGGCCTCCAAACTTTGACCGTGAGACACGTGGTGGGGGGAGGCTTGGTTGGCTTGACCGATGTGGATACGCGAGCGGATGAGTAGCTTTGGACCCGTGTCTGTTGTTAGATCCCCCGCCCTCGTGCGGCCGACTAGCGACGCCGTGTCCCATCATTCGTGTGGCTTATGTTACTGTTGCCTTTGAAGTGCTTGCGTGCATGTACCCGACCTACGGGAAGTGGTGCTTTGTACACGCTTGTCTCGCGGCGGACATCTCCGGGTGTTCCGCTGTGGCCTAATGGCGTTTGCGGCATTAACTCGTGGTACTGGTATATTTCGTGTTCGATGCTATCAAGAAAGCCTCGCTCTCGTTATTGGTTTCGGATGCCGCTCACGATAATGGTTATAATGATCGGATGCTTCCGCCTCCGCATCGGGTCGGTGGAAACTTTTTGCCTCTCGGATCCGATTTACTCGGGTTCATCGGTACCAATCGCAGCGCCTACGGAAACACCGGTGTCTAGCGTCGGGCTCTATTCGATGGTCAATCTCGTCACTAGCAAAATAACATGAATAGTCACGACTACGTCACGGACTGGGAGAATCTCACCGATCTAAGCAACGGTGTCTCTTTCGGGTCCAATAGCAAGCTCACATCGGCTCCGGCACTCCACACCGCGGACCCGATGGTCATCATCTTTTTGCAAGCATAGACTTCGGGATTAAGGCCTAGTTCTTTTGGCGGCTTCCCTCAGAAGCCGCCCTATCCCAGTTTTCTGGAAAAGTCGATTCAAAAAAATTGCGAGCCTTCCAAATTTGTTAAGACTTAATTATTTGACCGCGGACCGTTTTAACCGTGATGCGGAATATTTTAACTATACTAGTCAACTATTTTGATTCTGCTTCAACTACACACGGGGGCTAGACGGCGAAGACCAGTTGTTGTGCTCCCGAAATATTCATCGGAACCGGTAAAGGGAATCTCGCGCTGCGTTGGAACCACGGGGCTAGGGTTGTCAACGAGCCGAACTCGAGCGAACATTGTTAGGCTCGGCTCGAGCTCGGAAGAAGCTCGAGCCGAGCTCGAGCGAGCCTAGGTTGATCTTCGAGCCTACATCTAAGCTCGAGTTCGGCTCGACCAAAGCTCGAGTAGGCTTGAGCTCGGTTTGTTAAAGCTCGGTAAGAAAATTTTAGTACATCGACATGCAGCTACATAGCAAGAAAATAGTAAAGCTTGAAAACGGAACATCAGAAATGGCTTGGAGTTTTCATATAATAGTAATACAGTGCCAACATGCCAGCATAATTATTTTAGCGGTCTTACAACAGATGAAATAATAATAGCAGTCTCAATTTTGCGACTGTACAAAAATCACGAGCTTTATCGAACTGTTTGAGTTCGGCTCGACTAAGCTCGCGAGCTCAAAAACAGGCTCGAGCTTGGTTTGTTAGAGAGACGAATCAAGCTTGAGCCAAACTGTTAACGCGCCGAACTCGCATAGTTTATCAAGCCCGAACTTTTTTGACAGACCTACATTTCCGCTCGAACTCAATCAGAAACGCGTGTTTCCACGAGGCTCGAGTTCGTCTCGATTCAAGGCAGTAGCAACAAGCAACTCAGGCTGGCCCAGGCGGGGCTATTCCACAAGCCAGTTAATCAGACAAGTGCGGTGCAAATTCATCATGGCAAAGATCTACAAAGGTTTCTACGTGTCGCCAACGCGTCTGATTCGGCAAGTCACCGCCTAAAAACGAGCCAGGACGGATACCCGTGAGGACCAAGTCCCGATGCAGCGGTGGAGACATGGTACGTACAAACAATCAGTTTGGATCAAGCTAGCTCAACGTGCAAAGCCAGGAAAAGAATAAAGATGCATGGCAGAATTTGGACCAAGTGCCGATGCAGCGGTGGAGACATGCAAGCGTCAATCTGTACAAACAATCAGTTTGGATCAAGCTAGCTCAGTGCAAAGCCAGGGAAAGAATAAAGATGCATGGCAGAATTTGAGTCGGATCAGAACTTGGCGATTGAGCATTTAAGGTAGCACTAGTCCAACGGGGGAAGAGCACCCCCTTGCAGCCAGCAGTTGATCGAAGTTTCGAGACAAAGAAAAAAGATTACATGCATGCAAGGGACTTCACGCCGCCCTCACGCGGACAAATTCAAGAAAAAAAATGTCAGAAGCAGCAGCAGCAGCAGCGGGTCCAACTCCAATCATGAGTCCATATCAATTCCGAATGCAAGCAAAGATCAACCAAGACGTGCTCAGCTTATCAACAACTTCTATACAAAGGATGTCTACATGAAATAACATATGTCATGTCAGAGAAGCTAGCTACGTATCCGGCTGGCGCGATCGCTCCCTATTCGAGCGGCTCGATTTCAGCACTGCCGCTGCGCATCGAATTCGGCCACGGACAAGAAAACAAATAACAGAAAAAAGACAGGCCACGGATAGCTGTTTCTTAGAAACCGTGTTGTATACGTACATGAGGTTCTATACCCGTATGTATTGTAATTGTGTTGTACACTGTCAAAGTATATAAATAGAGGAGAGATGGAGGTCTAGACCCCACGAAAACCCTAAATCTATTTTCAAACTTGGTATCAGAGCCAATACCGCCGCCGCCGTGAGATCCGTCCGCCGCCGCGATGACGTCTTCCGCTCTCTTCATCTCGGAGTCCATCGGGGCGATCGCCTCATCGTCGACCAGCTCCGCCACCGTCGGGTCACAGGTGGTGTTTCCTGAAGGGAATATGTCCGAGAGACAATAATAAAGTGGTTATTATCGTATTCCTTATTTATAATAAATGTTTATTTTACATGCTATAATTGTATTAATACGGAAACGTTAATATATTTGTGTTTAATAAACAAAAAGGAAGTTTCTAGTTATGTCTCTCTTATAAACTAGCTCGTTGATTAACAAGATGACCAAAGATTTCCTGATCATGGACATTGGATGTTGTTAATAACAAGGTCACAACATTATTGGAATGATGTGATGAACATTTATCTGAAGTATAGCATTACGATCAAGGTCATTATATTTATATTGGTATAACATCATACGAAGTAATCTTAGTACTTAGACCATGAGATCATGTCAATCACTAAAACCGGAAGAGTATCTTGATAACATCAAACGTCACACCGTAACAGGGTGACTATAAAGATGGGTTCAGTGCTACGAAGGTGTTATGTTGAGGCTCATGGATCAAGAGTGGAATTTGTCCATCCCGATGACGGAAAGATATACTCTGGGCCCTCTCGGTGATATCACATTAGTTAGCTTGCAAGCAAGTGATTTGATCACTAGAATGTTATATCACGGGAACGAGAAAAGAGTACATGTCGGTAATGAGATCAAACTAGGTATGGAGATACCGATGATCGAATCTCGGACATGTAATATATCACGAGACAAAGGGATTGAGTTACATACATATAAGGTTCACACGTTCACAAAAGTCATCGTTGAATATGTGGGAGTCAGTACGGATCTCCAGGTTCCGCTGCTAATTATTGATCGGAGAGGGGTCTCGATCATGTCTACAGTATTCGCGAACCGTAGGGTGACACACTTAAGGGATACCGACACCATTCAGAGCAAATAATATGTCAAAGAAAGAAAAAGGAAAGCGCAGGAATTTATTTCACTAGACACCGGAACTGTTTCGGTTGAAATTGCTGAAACTAGTTTTGCATGTGAAATTGAAATGTTATAAGGGGTTTTATGTGAATGTTTGTTAATTAGAGTAATTAATACAATTCTGAATAAATAAATAAAAGAGTTTTATTTAAATGAGAGCTTGCATTAAATTTGGTGGAAATTTAATGCATGTGAGTGGATTTTTGAGTGAAGGCATTTTTATGGGAGTGGAGGCTTTTCATTTTGGGTGAGAGCTCCACCCACATGAATGTGGAAGAGGTGGGGGCAGCCACCATGGCTGGGCGCCATGCCCCTTGGGGTGCCCCCCCCTCTCCCTATAAAAGGCCTCCCTCTCCTCCTCTCAAAGTACACCTCCTCGTGAAGGATCTCTCTCTCCTCTTTAGAATTTCTCCATGGTCTCGGATCGGCGAGATACATGTTCCCAGTGGCTTTTTCTAGAAGGATTTGTTGCTTCCGCTGCTTCGCTGGAGCGAGGGCGCGGAGGTTGTCGGGGTACCCGGACATGTGTACGATCATGGATGCACCACTGCTTTGCGGTGTTGGACTGGATGGTGCTGGACCTGCTGGACCGGATGGACTTCTTATCGATATTGAGATCGGCAAGCGTTTGACTACATCATCAATGAGTACAACCTCGTTAAAGCTATTCGGTCTTTGAGGGTATGTATTCTATGGATGTATATCCACCCGTTGCTTGTATCTATGTAGGAGGTCCCAACCTTTAATAAGATAGAGCCCCCTGTGTTTACAATGCTAGTCCCTGGATCAATAGCTAGCATCCACAGTTAAGATGTAATATCAATAAACAAAGGTCATAATATAACTTTATAACCAGGAATAACATAATTTTATTACATCATACATAGCTCATTTGGCTATTACATTACATTGCAGCGGAATAACTATAAGCATGGGGTCCTTCATCTTCAAAGTGCCACAGGCAGATGTTGGTTGTAGACTTTGTAATCCTAATCAATCAATCTTCACTAAAATCAATCAAACCTGCAACATTACAAGTTACAGCCACAAAGGGTCAATACATTTGAATTGTATTGGCAAGTGATACTATGGTAGTATAGTGGAGTCTATTATCTATATGCATTTGGCTAAGTGGAGTTGAGGCTTGCATTGCTCAAAATAGATTTTTCCTTAACATTTGAAAATACTAAGTTTTGTTTGGCAAAAACATTTTTCTCAATCAAAGATTTGAAGATCCTTTACAAGGCATCTCTCCATCAAAGATTGAAGATTTCAAACAACCCTTGTTCAAACCACAAGATTTTAACTTAGAAATTGGAATGATGAGATTCTTGATTGCTTCCATGTCTTGATGCTCAAATTGTCCTTTACCAGGGACATGGCTAAGTACTTAGATTTTACACTCTGCAGAGGTGGTGCACTTTCCCCACAAGACTTGGTTTCCCAAGACAAGATCTTTCAGAAGCCTTCCCTTAGACCAAAATGGACGCGTTCCAACCTATCAAACACTACCACCCACTGTCCATATGGCTAAGTTCTTGCAACCTTTATGATCATGGCAGAGCCCATATTGCCAAGTGGTTGCACTTGAAGCTTCTCAACATTTGACATCTCAAATCTCTTTGTTCCTGGGTGGCCATCCACAAGTGAGATACACAAGGTAAACCATAGACATGGGCCTTGTGAACCACTCAACCAAAATCCACCAAGCAATTACCATTCCACCCAGGTGATTCATTAACTTAGTTGTTTTATTAGCAAAACACAAGTCCTCAGACTTAGAAGTTTTTCCATAGTGTGAATATATATTCCACCCATGTTTTCTATTAGCTAGGCTAAGGTTGATAGTACTAGGAATCTTAACTTAGGAAAATCCTACTAAGGGTTCATCTACTAGGTTTTCCTATAGCAAGGTTTATACTTAGCAAAATTCCATGCAAGTTTTACTTAGAAAAAAATCACTAATGCATAGAGAAAGTAATGGGACAAAAAGTATGAAGCATCACTTGCCTTTTTGGTAGAGTATGGGTTCAATCCTTGTCCTTGCAACAATTACACTCTTCAAGTCACTACAAATCAACCAAGCAAGGCACAAACTTAATCTACCAATCAAGCAAAAACAACACATAAAATCACATAGTCAAAGTAATGCATGCAAGCATGCAAAAGATGGTTCTAATTGCAAAGGTGGTCTCCACTAGGCTTCTAAACTTTGTAAAGTCAAAAGTGGTCATTTTCCAAAGTGACAAAGTCATTTGCAAAAGGGTTTTGATCCATAAACCATTTTTAAATCTAATCATTATTTTATGTGGTGAAAATTATTTCTATCAAAGCAAAACTTTATGTTTTTCACCAAATGAGTTGCTATTGCAAAACTTGGTGTTTTGGGTCAGTAGGTTTGGTCTAAACCATTTTCCCAAAGTTTTTACTCAAAAATCATTATCATAACAAAAACCATTATTTTCATTTGGCTAGAAATGACTAAATCAATTAATCTATCCTAAATTTCACGAAATTCATTTTTAACTCCATGGGTTGGTTCCTAGGGTCAGTGAGTTTACAACAAACCATTTTGCAAAGGTTTTAACCCTAAAATCATTTTTAAACAATTTTTCTAATCTTAACAAGCACACAAATGAATCTACAAAAACAAGTAAATTAACAGATACTATTTACTAAACCAAGGGCATGGTTGGCTAGGTCTTGCTCTCCTGAATCCAACGACATAAAGTTTGTAATTTTTGGACATGTGGATCCAAAGATACAAGGATTTGAAATTTACAATTCAATCAGATTCAAAACTGCTTTTAGATCTAATTCTGGCCACGCATCGCTGTTTCATTGGTCGATACCGGTTCGGCCGGATCGGCAACGTGGTGCGTTGGATCAAGTCAAATCGCGCGGTCCAGAGAACGTACCCCTTCGGTGCTAAGTGAACTAATCGTGAGCGCCAGATCTTGATCCTACGGTGCAGGTCCGTTTGACCATATGTGAGCGGTGCTGACGGTGGCTAGCGTAGGCGCACGGCCAGGCGGTGGTGCTACGGTGGTTCTAGGAAGCGAGGAAGACGGAGGGGGTGCTCACTGGGTTCGCAGCACACTGCGGATGCTCCTCGTGGTCTTTGTTGGCCAAGGGGCGCACGGGTTCCTGGGGAATTGCTCACCGGAGTTGAGCTATGCCTCGGGTGCGGTCAGTCGTCGACGGGGGCGAGGTTGCAGGCCACGTTCGAGTGATTGGCGAGCACCTGGAGATGCAAAAGACACAGACTATTCAAACAGCATGATTTACTGATCAAGGCGCGCACGGAGTCGAGTGCTAGAGCTCACCGGAGTTGCGGGGGTCATCGGTGGCGTACAGGTGGAGACGTTGCCGACACTCTGGGGCGCTCGGGGGCGAGCTGGCGCTACGGGGATGATCGCCAGGAGGTGGGGATCACGTGAGCATGGTCGAGGAGGCAAGGGGCGGCGAGGGGCTGCCGGAATCGGCCGGGGAAGTCGTCGGGTGACAGGGTGTTATCGCAAGCAATTTGCGCAGCGTGGGGGCTCCGGTGGGGTGTGGTCTCGGGAGAAGGAAGAGGAGACCAGGGTGGTTAAGACAGCAGGGTCCAGGGGGAGGATTAACCGCGCATTTAAACGAATTCAACCGAATTCATTTGGCCAGAAACGGCGAGGCGAGAGAAGGGGAGGAAACGGTCGCGAGGTTAGGGATGACGAACAGGAGGAGTGGGGCATGCTTGTCAGTGAGAGAGGAAAGTTTCAGGTGGGCTCCAGTTGTCATACACTGCGCGGGTTTGTTTTGCGGTAAGTAAAAACGGTTCGGGGGCGAGGGTGAGGTGGGCTAGGTGGGCTGCTGCTGGGTTAGTTGGGCCAGATGGTGGGCTGCTCTATTTTTTCTGTCTGAAACTTTTTCCTTTTCTATTTTCAATTTACTGATTTGAAATTCAAACAAATGATTCATTCAACCAAATCAACTCAAACAAACACCACACTTCATAATTTTGAACTTGGTTCTGTTTATCAGCATAAACCTAAATTCCAAAATAAAATAATATATTTTTTTATTCATTTTAAGATCCATTCATTAATTAAATAAAATGGACCTTTATTTATTTAATATGGTTTAGTTTATTTAATAAAATCTTCATTTGAAATCCAAATACTTTCAAAACCAAATCAGTAGGTTTTATTTGAAAGTAAGGAATACTTGGAAAGCTTGTTTAAAATAAATAAAATAACCTTTTATTTTAGGGTCCATTAATAATTAAATTCAATAGACCTTCATTATTAAATCAATTAAGATTTATTTTATTTAAAATATTTATTTTGAAATCTAAAATAAAGCAAAACACTTCAGTAGGTTTTATTTGTGAATATCAAATATTTGGAAAACTTATTTTAAAATAAATTAATAAGTTTTTGAGTTTATTTAAAATGGAAAAAGCCTTTACTAAAATAAAATTGGATATTAATTCCTTATTATTTTATTTAAATAAACCTTTACTATTTTTAATCAAAACAAAACATTTTATTTCAAAATATTGGCCAAGGTTTAATTGGGCTTTATAAAATAATCTTTATCTATAAAACTTTTATTTCAATTGAAAACCAAATCCTTTTACTTAAAAGATCCAAAATAGTATTTCCAAAATAATTTGTTTTCCTTTATTTAAAATGTTTATCTTTTTAAATCCCTTTAGGATTTTATTTAATTCAAATGGTTTTGAAGTTCCAATTGAATTCAAAAAGTTTCTTCTGGCCCTGAAAATCAAACAAAGTTTTATTTCATTCATTTATTTTCACATTACAAGATTTGGAAAATCTTGGGATGTGACAATCTAGTAGATAGATCTTGGTACAAAGTTGTTCCCATCGTAGGAAAATTATTGTTTTCTATGATGCGAACCCTTCAGTGGTATCAGAGTTGGATCTATGCGTAGATGCTTTACACGGGTAGTACACATATGAGTATATGGGCGATGATGATCATGTTATTGCTTCTTAGTTGTACTTTGGATATTGGTGGCATAGTGGGATGAAGCAGCCCGGACAAACTTTACATGTCCTCGCACATGAGACCTGTTCCACGCTTGACATGCAACTAGTTTTGCATAAGTGGATAGCGGGTGTCTGTCTCTCCTACTATAGTCAATACCTAATTTGCAACGAGTTGTCAACAATTTGGTTATCCTCGTTGTGGTTCATGTTCATAGGTAAGAACGGTTCTATCTTCGAAAGCCCTAAGCCACGTGAAACTTGCAATGGATAAATTAGAGGCGTCTAGTTTAGACTGTTGTTGGGCTAGTGTCATGATATGGTGATGTTGTAAGTATAAGTATAAGTCGATACTTTTACAACACACATAACGTGTAAGTTCCATAGACCTTTGGCCTTACACATAAAGGAATGATGAGGATCATACCACGATGCACATGATGGAGATCAAGTGCAAGAAACATATCATTTCACTTATTCACATGTGATGTTTGTTGCATCTTATATTGCTAGTTTGGCGTTTTATTAGAATAATAAGATGATCCCTCATTTAGATATCAAGATAAAAATGTGTTCTTCCTTAAGTATGCACCGACAATGTTTCGTCGCTTCAAGACATCACGTGATGATCGGGTGTACTTGAATCCACGAACATATCTCGGGTGTAAGACAATTTTACACACGCGAATACTAAGGTTCTTACTTGGCGAGCCTAGTATGTGCAGACATGGCCTCGGAACACGGACCGAAAGGTTAAGCATGAGTCATATGTTTGATATGATGACCATATAGATGCTCGCCTTTGAAGCTACACCGACTCACGTGATGATCGGACTTGGTGTATTGGATTTGGTTCATGTAATCACTAAAAAGACACGAGGGATGTCGTTTTTGAGTGGGAGTTTCTTTCTAATTTGGATTAGTAGAACTCAAATTATCATAAATTAAATCAAAGTGAATTTTCATAATATGTTGTAGTCATTGGCATTCGTTCACCACCTTATGCTTAGTTGTAATTGAGATAATAGAACTAAAGAATTCTGGATATTTACTTTATGAACTGGTATCGTATTGTGTTGAGTGTCAATCTAAAGTTTAAAGTCCTATTGAAAACTTTCAGCAAACTCTGTTTACTCCGTGAAATTTAATAATTGGTATTAAATCGAGAGTAACAATTCCAGTGTTAGTATCTTAAGTATCATGTTTATCTAGGAGCCGAAAGAATTGTTTCAGAAACCATCATGTGTGGCAGATATAACGATATCTGAAACAATGTTTTGGTTGCAATATGATATAGTATAATATATATCTCATATTGGATGACAATTTGCAAAGGTTGGACATTCTAGACATCCTAATCATCCAAAAGGGTTTTGGAAAGTAATGTTATACTCACGATTCACCTTTATAAGCTACATTAGCTTGATCATGAAAGTCGTCATGATAAAGATGAATAGAAGATATATGTAAAGTGTTTACTACACTAAAAGATTACTAAAGAATGGATTTTGAAAGAATGTCGATCATTTGATGATGGTGATCTACTTCAAAGTGCAATTCGAAAGGTATTAGTATTTGAATATACATGTTTTGGACTATTTGTCATGTATATGGCGCAACTTTTGATGTGATGTTGATAGATTCTTTTAAAAGGAAAAGGAAATGCTAAAACAGAATCTATAAAATATATTTGGCAGAAAATAAAAGACTGGAAATATCCAGTTTAGGTATATAGATGATATACATGTTATGGTTATATTCTTTGCTTGTTAAACAATGTGGTTCTTGGGTATTGGATATCGAATTGGTTGGTATGAAATTTCATACAGAACGGCGCAATTCATGAACTATAATGGCCTAAGTAACTAGCAAGAGAATATGTGATGATGATCATCGAAAACAAATAAGCCGTTGTTTGTATTTCTCGTTGACATCAAAGTATGCCTTCAAGATTTGTTTTAATAATCGTTATTTAAATCAGGTATTATGAGAACAAAGATTGTTCAAATAATTACCATATTCCATATAAGATGGATGATTTACAAATCTAGTTGGAGAAATCACATCCATAAAAACTAATGCTAAAATGTCGCAAGACAAATGATTGAAAGATTACTTACGAAGTGACATCGCTATTTAAATTATATTGGAAAAAAACATGAAGAATCTCCATATTCATGGATTTTTGGAGTCTTTGATTTGATTAAGTGAAACTTGTGAGACTTTCCTCAGGATAATTCGTTCAAAGGCCAAAGAAGAACGATCTACTAAATTATTGGAATTTATACATATCAATGTATGTACTCCATTATGTGTAGTCGTAAGCGATGGATTTCAAATTCATATGCTTTCTCCGTAAATTTGAGTGAATATTCACTTAATGAGAAAGAAGTATGAAATGTTTGAAAACGTTCAAAGATTTCAAGATGAAGTGGAAAATCATTATAGCAAGAAAATAAATGATTTATGATTTTATCATAAAGGGGTTTATTTGAGTTGCAAGTGTAACAAAAAATGATTTATGATTTTATCATAAAGGGATTTATTTGAGTTGCAAGTTTAGCAAAACAACTAGATTTACATCTCCCAAAACACCATAGGAATATGAAGTGTTTGAGATTTGTAATGAAACCTTGTTTGACATGGTTGGATCAAAGGTGTTATTTATAAAACTGCTTTAGAGACTACCGCTTTTACACTGAAAAGAGATCCATCTTGATCCGTTGAAATGACACCATGTAAGTTATGGTTTGGGGTAAAACCAAAATTGTCATTTCTTAAATTTTGGTATGCTAAGCATAAGTAAGATGTTTACAACCAAAGTCGGATGAGCATGTATTTGTAGATTATTTCGAATAACAATTGGGTATTCCTCCATAACACCGAGGACAAAAGGGTTTGTCGCTTGAAATATGAAGTTTCTTAAAAAAAGAATTTTTTCACAAAAAGTTAAGTGGGAGGACAATAGAACTTTGATAAGGTTAACAAACCTTAGCTATATATGCTGAGTTGCGCAGCGCTGGAAAATGTTCCGGAGGCAGCCTGAATGCTCATGGCTCACGTGCCTCAAAGGTTGTGGTCACGGAGGTCTAAGTTCCTATTGAACCAAGTAGGTCGGATAAACAATCAAATGCCAAGATTTAAGAGTAAATCATTGTTGTTTGACAATGATGAACCGACTACATGCAAAGAAGTGATGATGGGCCCTGACTCCGTCAAATGGCTTGAAGCCATAAAATCCTTGATAGTTCCATACACGAGAAATCATGTTTTTCGAACTTGGGAGACCCTCCGGAAAGGTGTAAAAACCCATCGGTTGTATTTGGATCTATAAAGAAACAGACATGGATGTTTCACATCTATGAAATAGTCGACATGTCGTAAATTATTTTACGACAATGTTCAAGGAGTTGACTATAACAAGATTTGATCTTTCATAAGCGATATTTAGTCTGGACGGATTAAAGTAGAAACCACTACATATAATTTGGTATATGGTAGATGAATAAACAAAACAAAGTTCTTCTAATAGAATGGTTACCTAGGACGTGTGCATGACATGATCCAAAGGGTTTTGTTAATTCAAAGGATGTTGAAAAGGGCATGCAAACTTCAATGCTTGAAGTAAGCATCATGGAGTTGGAATCTTCACCGTGATGAAACTATTGAAGGAATTTTCATCAGGAGACGATGAAGATGCTTGCATTTGAAAGAAATTAAGTGGGAGCGCTAAGACATATTTCTAATACATTATGTGGAGCACATCTTGTTGATTGGAAATGATGTTTCTTTTATTGACAAAGGTTAAGAATTTCATTTCGATGAAATATTTAGGCAAAACCCGAATATTGAGCATGAATGTCTACATGGATAGACTGTGAAGCTAATATGGTTACGCCAAACGTACATATATGAGATATTGAAAGGGTTCAATATAGAAACGATGAGAAAAGGATCTTGTCGCATGGTAAAGGATTGAATCAAGATTCAAGTGTATCGATACTTGATAAGTGAAACAAGATTCAAGTGCTTTGACACTTGATGAGTGAAATCACAAGAATGTTTTGATCAATCATACCATGATATGTACACATCCAGATATGTCCTATGCTCTAAGTGTTATGAGCATATACCAGAATGAATCATAAAAAGATCATTGGACGGTAGTAATGAAATTCTTGTGATCTTTTGGAAGAACTAAGAATATATTTGTGTAGAGGTGACAAACAATTACAAATAGTTCATTGTAAAGCGTTACATTGATACTAGTTTTGTCACAAGTTACAAATTAAGTTTATCTCAATTTAAACTATGGGTGGCACAATGAAATGGAAAGAAAGTTTCCATGATGGATTTGGATGAATTCCAAAGTTAAGACATTGTGATAGATACTACAACAAAAGGCTAAGTATATGACTGCTACGGTAGCAGCAAAGGAGGACATTTGTGTCAAGTAATTTGTTATCAAACTAAGGTGTGGTTCGCAACGGGCTAACACTAAAGATATATTGTACGATAATAGTATCGACATGTTTTAACCCCAAGGAACTAAAGGTCTCAACAAAAGACCAAATTTATAAAATGTCATCTCATTGGAGAATGAGTGATGCGTGAAGACGCAAAGTCATGCAAATACACACAGACCTGAAGCGTCAGATCCATAGATTATGTTAACCACTTGCAATTGAGTATATGGAACACCAAAAAGCCATAGGTGTTCAATACACAAAGTTTCTAAACTAGATTATTGTCTCTAGTGCAAGTGGGAGACTAAAGGGAATATGCCCGAGAGGCAATAATAAAGTGGTTATTATCGTATTCCTTATTTATGATAAATGTTTATTTTGCATGCTATAATTGTATTAATACGGAAACGTTAATACATGCGTGTTTAATAAACAAAAAGGAAGTTCCTAGTTATGCCTCTCTTATAAACTAGCTTGTTGATTAACAAGATGATCAAAGATTTCCTGATCATGGACATTGGATGTTGTTAATAACAAGGTCACAACATTGTTGGAATGATGTGATGAACATTTATCTGAAGTATAGCATTACGATCAAGGTCATTATATTTATATTGCTATAACATCATACGAAGTAATCTTAGTCCTTAGACCATGAGATCATGTCAATCACTAACACCGGAAGAGTATCTTGATAACATCAAACGTCACACCGTAACAGGGTGACTATAAAGATGGATTCAGTGCTACGAAGGTGTTATGTTGAGGCTCATGGATCAAGAGTGGAATTTGTCCATCCCGATGACGGAGAGATATACTCTGTACCGCGGTGATATCACATTACTTAGCTTGCAAGCAAGTGATTTGATCACTAGAATGTTATATCACGGGAACGAGAAAAGAGTACATGTCAGTAACAAGATCAAACTAGGTATGGAGATACCGATGATCGAATCTCGGACATGTAATATATCGCGAGACAAAGGGATTGAGTTACATGCATATAAGGTTCACACGATCACAGAAGTCATCGTTGAATATGTGGGAGTCATGTAACATCCTAGCATTAGAGCTTACAAATAAGCTGAAACTAGATATGTGCATTACATTCATGCATAGAAAATCCGAATAATTTTCGCGCTTTTGAACAGAACTTATCAATGTGATTGAAGCTTCTCTCAACTTGATGGAAATCAAGTAGATCATCAAGTTGACTGCGATAAGTTTCAATATGACCTTTGCTAAAACCTTATTTTGGGTAAACATGATTTGATCTAAGGGTATATCAAATGCCATAAAACTAAATTACAACATGTTACATAATAATTAATATCTGATCCTTAAGTAATCATATGTAGTATTCATTACAATAACTCATGAATACCAAGTTTAGAATAAAACTCAAGAAAAAATAATTTAATAACTAAATATTGACCTATCTTAATCTTATATCTCTACCATGAGTATCATGGTAATACCTAACCTTAACTCTTTAGTGAGATTGAGTAGGAAAGAAACCAAGTCAAGATCATTCATCATATATCTTTCTTTCCATATCAATCCTTATCATCTTTACTGAACTATATTCTAATATCTGTTGTTCATCAATGTTGAGTAATCAACTATTAATGCACCAATTCTTAATCTATCAATTCTTGATCTATCAACTCTTATCCATATCATAGCATTCCCTTAGGTCCTTAAGAGAAAGAAGTAAGAAGAGGTAAGTGGTAATGCTAGTTTTAGATATCATCTATAGGATGGGAGTGTTGGAAGAGAATAAGATCATTGTGATAATTGATGGAGTTAACTCACTCCTAAAATGGTAGAAGAGTTATTTGGAATATATAATTATATGGTAATAAAGAAGATTACAAGGTTGAATCCTGAAGATAGTTACCAGGAGTAATCCTATTGGATCAAGTAGGTATAGTCAATGAATAATATCTCTTAGTCCAATAGAGATAAACAGAAGATAATTATAATACAACTGTAATGTTGTATTGATAAGACCTTGATTAGCCAACTGGAAACCAAACCATAAAGGATCAAAGGATTATAATGATCATGCTTTAGTCACCAAGATTGAATGCTTATATCATGTATAAGTAACATTGGTGGGTAGAACATGATTGAACCCTAGTATAGATATGTTATCCTAGGTTAGCCATGACAAGTCACCATGATATGATGTAAAGTTTGTATATAAGATACTGGAGTTAAGTAGATATAAGACAATATAATTAAGCTGAAGCTAGAGTAGCATGGAGTTATTGAAGTAGTGTTATTCCTCTTAAAGAATAGTAAGCTTTTGAGGAAATTAGTTTGATATATACGTCTACTGGAGTAATATCAGTGGTGGATGATTAAGGAAGAGTATGAATGGAGTTGGAAGTAACTGCTTGTTGGATTGGAGGTTATCAACAGTAGAGTAGTTGATATAACTAAGTATGGATATGAGAAGATTATCAAAGCTTTAGTGTCAAGCTCATTGGATTTATAAATGGATTTAGAAGAATAAAAGGTGGAAAAGAATATTCTTGTGAAGTAAAGCTCATCATGTTAGCAAATGATGATGGATATGAAGGAGTAGTATATCTAGGAAAGGAATTCCTTAATTAGAAGTCCAGGATTGTGAATTATGAAAGATAGGAATTCTTGGTAAACACTCAACTTTAGATCTTTCACCAAATATAATATCCATTTCATATTATTGATGTATTATGTTATTTCCACAATGCTTTATAGGAATATTTTTCTATGGCAAATCACTTAAGCACATTTTTGTCATTTCCAATTATCATAACCATATGTGCTTAGGAGTTATATTTATCAATTCTTTTCCATAAGACATTCCAGAAAATAACTTTCTATTTTAAAGGGTGATATCATTGTAGATCACAAATATGAATACAATATGTTTAGCCATTAATCTTTATTCACATCAACAAAAGAATATAAGTATATTAAGTACCCTAAACCCTAGGGTAAGCACTTACAATTCAAACCTCTAAATCATATATACCACATAAATGGAAATTACTATAACCCATTATGCCCAATATTATATTCATATATTAATCACACTTAAGCAAGTAATGAACAGCTAGTTCCAGAAAACAACTATGCATATTTTAAATAAGAAGGGTGGTCATGTAGTAGATTTTGAATAATAGAATTCACCATTCTGAGAACCCTAATAATTAAATTCTCTTATATATTGATTGTTATATAATAATAAAGATGGATACATGCTTTGCCTATCTTTAACTATCTTAAACCATTATCATTACATTCATTAGGAGGGAATAAAAATCATTCTATAAGGGTATATGTAACATCCCAAAAATCATGATTTCAAAGTTTGCATATCATTCATGCATTCATAATAATTTTAGAATCATTTCTTTAAAAACAGAAACTTTGTGATCTATTATTTTATGTAAGCAAGGCAATAGCCTTAATGCTATTCTCTATATGAGAATATTTGTTTTGACCAGAAAAGAATTGATCATAAGATTGATTGATATTTTTCCAAAAGCTTGTACAAAAAATTTCAAAACAAAATATGAATTTAAAACCATTCATATGTCTATATTAAATAAATGTTAAAAATATTTTTTATTTTAAATTCCAATGGGCCAATATAGATTTGAGGGAACAACAATGTTTAATACTCAAATGAGTGCATGATTCATTCTATAAATATTCACAGAAAATTTGAATTCAAGTTCATTTGAAAATCATTTGAAAATGATTCCAGAAAAATCAAAACAGAAAAAGAAAAGAATAAAAGAAATGGAAAAAGGCTGGCGCCAGCATTTGAGCCCAATAGCAGAAACAGCCCATTAGCCAGCCCACCCGGGTTTTCCCTCTCTCTCTGTTTTTCTCACCGCACCCACGCTACCCAAACGGTCACTGACTGGTGGACCCTCGCCAGCTCATCTCCGTCTTCCCCAAATCACGCCCGCGACCACGTCGTCGCCGGTTGTTTCTCCTCCTTCACTTTCGCGCCATAACTCGAGTAATTGCCGATGTTTCCGTGTGTGATCCTCTCCCCTGCTCCGGCTACAAAACCCTCTCCCCACCCCGCACTTTTCCCCTCACTTCACTCGCTCACTCCGCCACCAGGCTGCTCACATTTCGCAGAACCCCGCCGCAGTATCGACGACCTCCGGCGGTGAATTCCGGTGAGCACTCCCCGCCCCTTGCCTTCTAATCTTGCTAGTATGGTCACTGCAACCTTGCGCATCTCCTAACACCTCTGGTGCATGCTAGGACCATCCAGAGCCTCGTTAACGTCGACGACTGCGCGTGTCCGACGAAACCATCAACTCTGGCGAGCTTTCCTGGTTAGTACTGACCGCGCCTTGCCCTCTCGTTGATACTCGCATGACCAGCATCACCTTGCGCATCTGACGCACATCTTCTTTTGCCCTGGCATGATCTGTACCCATGCCAACGACGACAAGCAGCCATGCCGGACGCCTTCGCGAACTCCGGCGAGGAATCCCTGACGTCTCCGAGCGCCCCTCCGCGAACGAAGACCACCTTGAGCAACAGCATCGTCACGCAGACTTGGTGAGCTACCCCACTACCCTTCTCGATTCCTGCATCGTCGGCAGCATCACCGTCTGACCGCGCCGCCGCCAGCCACCGTCGCAGCGCCGCTGGTTTTTGGTTCGTTTGATTTAGGCCGTTAGATCTAGATCTAATGCGTAGGAATAGATCACTTAAATGAAGCGGTACGCGCAGATCTGGCCGTGCGCTGCCACTTAAATCCAACAGCTCATGTTGATCGATCCACGCGAAGCGGTACGCACTAATCAGATAGCTCCGCGTGGCTAGAGTTTTGATTTAAAATCTAAATTTATATCTATTAGATGTTCAAACTTGCAAAATTCATAATTTTTAATCCACACGTTCAAATTTTGCAAATTTTATATCATTGGAATTAGGAGAAAGAGCTCTATCCAACCATGCACTTTGTTTGATTAAATGCTTCTGTAAACTTAGCTGTTTTTCAAAGACATTTGTAAGCTTATTTTGTGTATAAAAATTATATAGAAAATGTTTTAAAGACCAAATTAATTTTATTTAGTGTATAGTTGTTTACTTTATGGTTCAGTACTGTTCCACTTGTCTTGCTTGATTTAGAGTAATCATCACATGGAATTTGCATGCATTCATATATTTTTGCTTGTTTATTTTGGTATGTGAATTTGGTGCTATCATTTTATGTGTAGATTTTGGTGCTAGTGGTGATTGTGATTGTGAGGATTGTTGCTACTCCCCCAACTACCAAGGCAAGTGGTGCTTCATATTTTTGTCCCAATATTTTGACTATGCATTAGAAATATTTTGTATAGGGCTTGCATGAATATTTTGCTAAGTATATATATGCTATGCTTGGGAAATCCTAGTAGTTGTAGAATTGTTAGAATTTTCTCTAAGTTAAGATACTTACTATTGCCATGCTTAGCCTAGCTAGTAGCAACCAAGGGTGGAATATATACATGCTATGGAAAAATATTGCTAAGTCTTTGACTTATGTTTTTGCTTAATAAAACAACTAAGTGAATGAAACACCTGGGTGGAATGGTAATTGCTTGGTGGTTTTTGGTTGAGTGGTTACACAATGCCCATTTCTATGGTTTACCTTGTGTATCTCACTTGTGGATTGCCACCCAGGAACAAAGGGATTTGAGATGCCAAATGTTAAGAAGCTTCTAGTGCAGCCACATGGCATTATGGGATCTTCCTGGATCATATAGGTTGCAATAACTTAGCCAAATGGACAGTTGGTGGTAGGGGATTGATAGGTTTGGAGCGCGTCCATTTTGGTCTAAGGGAAGGCTTCTGAAAGGTCCTGTCTTGGTGAAAATCAAGTCTTGTGGGGAAAGTGCACCACCTCTGCAAAAGGAAGAAACTAGTTACTTAGTCGTGTCCCCGGTAATGGACAATTTGAGCATCAAGACATGGAAGCTATCAAGAATCTCCTCATCCCAATTTTCTAAGTTAAAACTTGTGGATGAACAAGGGTGAAGGTTCACCAATTTCTATTGGTGGTTCCTTGGGAATTTTGCCAAACAAAAAAAACTTAGTGTTTTCAACTGATAGGTAAAACCTATTTTGAGCAAAGCAAGCCTAAGCTACACTTAGCCAAATTCATGTAGTAACTAGATGCCAATATTCTACTAAGGTATCACTTGCCAATACTATTCCAATGTATTGACCCACTATGGCTATAACTTGTGATGTTGCAGGTTACTCTGATGATGATTAGGGGTTATGAGTCTACACTCAACATACTTGCCTGCGACACATGAAGATGAAGACTTTTATTTATATTGTTAAGTTAAACTCTTGTACTAGCCAATGGCTATGGAGTTGTAAAAGACTATGTTATCTCTGGAATGACGATTTAATAATGACATTTGTTTCGGTGTACTTCATCTTAAACTGTGGATGCTAGCAATTGATCCAGGGACTAGCATTGCAATCACAGGGTTCTTTACCTTTATAAAGGTGGGATCTTACAGATGGTATCAGAGCACTGTGTTGCCTATAGGATTATGACCCTAGGATTGGATTAGAATCCACTAAGAAATTTTTTTCAACAATTTCCACACTTGTCTTTTTCTTCTCGTAAACTTTTCTAATCTTCTTTCTCATATCTATTTGTAGATGAACTCCATCAACGAAGCCGTAAGGAAGGGACCACTCATGACATGACTTTGGAGTGTGAGACTGAATTTCCCAAGGCCCTCAAGAACCTTATGGTTACCACGGGAATACACGGTGCAGCTGTGTACAAAGGATTCCCTGTGATGGATGAAGGAGAAGAGTATTGATGGGTGCAACTTCACTTATACAAAAACAAGGAAGACAAGCACAAGGAGTCTGGATTCTGCATGGTCACCAACTCAGAAATGCACACAACATTCTTTGACTCTGCAAGAAATGCAGCTTGGAATGCTATCAAAGAGCTTGGTGATAAACTCAAGTGCAGAATGCTCAACACCCAAAATGACCTTAGAGAAGAAAAGAGGCATACCCAAGAGTTAGAGGCTACTAACCAACGTTTAAGAGAAGACATCATAGACTTAGACATGGAGACATGTGATCAAGATCGACAGATTGCCCCTAGGGATGCCTTGATAGCCAACTTGGCAAGTGAGTGGGGATTGTAACGTACTTCGTTAGTTGGACCACCACACTTATCGTTTTTATTTCCAAAAAAATCGTCTAAGTTATGTTGAATCTTTGATGCTTGTAATGGATTTGTGTATGCCATGACTTGTGTGATTGTTGCAAAATATATGCTTGTGATATTTTGTCTTGTGATTTTTCTCTATTGATGTTGATTCTAACTTTTCTCTATCTTATAGAAATATATGCCTACTGTTATTATCAACACGGCCAAGGAGTTCAAGGGAACTTGTTTTGGTACTCGTCTCATTGAGCTCACTAGTGTGCTCGACCTTCCACTTCCTCGCATCATGACGCTTCCCCTAACCAAGTTTGAGAGGAAGGACCTTTGGGGCTTCAGAGTCACTCAGCCAGGACGCCAGACAGAGACAACCACGGAGACCATCACTTTCAAGCTGATGCATGACGACAAGGAGAAAGGCCTAGATGTAGTCATGCAGGAGTTACTTGGGCGCTTGGTAGGGAGGCACTCCAGAGAGCTTAGAGGTCTTTACTTTCAACCCTTCGGGAGACGCAACGAGGAAGATGAAGCCATAGAGTACGAGGATGCTGCTAGAGAGACGATGGAGCTGATTCGTCTATACCTCCAAGACCTAGAGGGTCTTATTAGGCACCTAGATACTGATAGGACCAACGTCATGCTTAGCAATGACGAGCTCCAGGTGCAGCTTCGTGAGAAGGACAAGCTCTTCGCGGAGCAAGACGAGATAATCAAGGAAATGGAGGCCAAGTTTGAAAGCCAGGACAAGAAGTTAAAGAGCCAAGAGAAAAGAGTCCAAGACAGGAACAAGAAGATCCGAGAGACGAAGGAACAGCTAGAGGCCAAGGACTTCGAGCTTGAGCATCAGCAGGGAGTGATCGAGAGGCTTCGCTCACAGAAGAGGGCTCTTAGGGCCAAGATAGAGGCCTTGACTACTAATGTTGAGGAGTACAAGACCGCTATGGAGAATGCAGGTCTTACCCTTGTTGATGTGGAGATTAATGCGGATGAGTAGTGTTGGCTACTCATTTATCTGTCATCTACCGTAATTTTGATTATTGAGTCGCAATGACCATCCAACATGTGGGTGGTTTGCTATGGTGTGTTTGCATTTCCAAACTTGTTGTTTATGTCGTTCAAACTCTATGTTATTTTGATGCTTGGTTATTGTGATTGACTATGTGATGTATTGTGCATGTTAAGCATCTATGGGTATCTCATTCTTATCCTTATGAAAACCACAGATGCCTCCTCGACGTGCCAACCCAACCCAAACAACAAAAATGTCACTCCCGAGATGCAGCAGTGGATGAAAGCATAGACACAACTGATGCAAATGATGACCACTTTCATGCAGAACCAGAATCAGAACAACAACAACAACAACAACAACAACAACAACAACAACAACAACAACAACAACAACAACAACAACAACAGCAGCAGCAGCAGCAGCAGCAGCAGCAGCAGCAGCAGCAGCAGCAGCAACACAACAACAACAACAACAACAACAACAACAACAACAACAACAACAACAACAACAACAACAACAACAACAACAACAACAACAACAACAACAACAACAACAACAACAACAACAACAACTAGAATAATCCGCCAGGATTTGACATGCTCACCAGATTCCTAAGACTGAGGCCTGCAAAGTTCTCAGGAACCACTGATCCAATGGTGGCCAATGATTGGCTACGTTCGGTGAACAAGGATTTAGTGACTGTCGGCTGCACCGACGAAGAGAAGGTCAGGTTTGCAGCACATCTTTTGGAAGGGCCAGCAGCAACCTGGTGGGATAACTTCCAGATCACCACTCCTATTGAGGATGTGGGGCTATCTTTGAGGATGGATTCCGTACAGCTCACATCTCATCCGGAGTGATGAATTTGAAGAAGAAGGAGTTACACAACCTGAAACAGCGTCACCGCAGCGTGGCTGAATATATTGAGGAATTCAACAATCTGGCGCGTTATGCACCGGATGAAGTTGATACTGATGCCAAGAGGAAGGAAAAATTCCTCGAAGGACTGAATGATGAACTGAATCTGCAGCTGTCTGTCGCCTATGTCCCAACCTACCAATCACTTTGTGACAAGGCTACCATCTTGGAGAACAAGATGAAACAGGTTGAAAGCAGAAAGAGGAAGCACAGCTTCGACAAGCACAGCTCGGGATCGTCTAACAAGCGTTCCCATCATGATGATAGTGGGAGTTCTGGATCCCACAAACATGGAAAGCACAACAACCACCACAGCCACAACGTCCATCATGACAACAAGCATCACTGCAGTCATGATAATGACAAGTACAAGAACCACAAGAGTGGACACAAGAGTCACCATAGTGGAGGTGGAAGTGGAAGTGGTAGTCAGCCTGCAAAGAGATATATTAGTCAGGTTGAATGTTTCAAGTGTAAGAAGATGGGTCACTATGCAAATGAATGCCTAGAAAATAAAGTTGAAGGAACCACCAAGCCCAACCCTTTCTAGAAGGGACAAGTAAACCACATCAATGTGGAAGAGATTTATGAGGAATCAGATGCTGTGGCTGGTAAGTTCAAACTCAATTCTATTCCAGCACTTGTTCTTTTTGATACTGGTGCATCACATTCATTCATATCAAACGCATTTGTTGATAGAAATGGGTTTCCAACTGAAAACATTGGGTGTCCAATAAAAGTAAGTTCTCCCGGTGGAGATATGATAGTAAGCCTTGGATGTCGTGATCTAGTGATAGAATTTGGAAAGCATAAGTTTCCAGTTAGTCTGATAATCTTATATTCCCAAGGACTGGATGTAATTTTGGGAATGGACTGGATGACTAAGTATGAAGGAGTACTAGATTGTGCCAATCGTACTGTCGCACTCACAACCCCGAATAAGAAACGGATTAGATTCAAATCTAAATTTGAATCGAAAGGGAGTAAGATAAATTCTCTTAAGGGGGTTAGCATAGACAGTGTGCTAATTGTGAGAGAATATCCAGATGTGTTTCTGGAAGAATTACCGGGAATGCCACCAGATAGAGATGTGGAGTTTCTGATTGACTTGCTGCCAGGATCAGGACCAATAGCAAAGAGACCTTACAAGATGTCAGTTGATGAGTTGAAGGAACTCAAGAAACAACTTGGAGAACAGTTGTAGAAAGGATTTATTCAACCAAGTTCTTCATCTTTGGGAGCACCAGTTTTGTTTGTGGAAAAGAAAGATAGAAGTCAAAGGTTATGCATAGATTATCGTTCACTCAATGAGGTGACTATCAAGAACAAATACCCTTTTCCCAGAATCAATTATTTGTTTGATCAGCTAGAAGGAGCCCGTGTGTTCTCAAAGATTGATCTTAGGTCAGGTTATTTTCAGCTTAAGATAAGGGAGCAAGACATACCTAAGACAGCTTTCATCACTAGGTATGGATTGTATGAGTACACTGTGATGCCATTTGGTTTGACCAATGCACCAGCTTACTTCATGAATATGATGAACAAGGTGTTCATGGAGTTTCTTGACAAGTTTGTTGTCGTTTTCATCGATGACATTTTGATCTACTCCAATAGCAAAGAAGAGCATGAGGGACATCTGCGTTTGATACTTGAGAATCTTAGAGAGCATAAGTTGTATGCCAAGTTCAGCAAGTGAGAATTCTGGTTGAATGAAGTTGGATTTCTTGGCACATTATGTCAGGAGATGGTGTAGCAGTTGATCCCGCAAAAGTGCCAGCTGTAACTGAATGGGAATCTCCTAAGACAGTGAAAGAAGTTCGTAGTTTCCTTGGCTTGGCAGGATACTATAGAAGATTCATTGAGAATTTCTCCAAGGTAGCTAAGCCAATGACAGAGTTACTGAACAAAGACAAGAAATTTGCTTGGACTAAAGGATGTGAACTCAGTTTTCAAGAATTGAAGAAGAGACTAGTGACAGCACCAGTCCTATGTCTACCAGATTTGGAGAAGGATTTCCAAGTGTATTGTGATGCATCTCATCATAGATTAGGTGTAGTTCTGATGCAAGAAGGGAAAGTTGTGGCTTATGCCTCGAGACAACTCAAAACTCATGAGGTGAATTATCCTACTCATGATTTGGAGTTAGCCTCTGTTGTCCATGCACTCAAAACATGGAGACACTGTCTTTTGGGAAAGCGTTGTGAAGTGTTCACAGATCACAAAAGTTTGAAGTATATCTTCACCCAGAAAGAAATCAACATGAGACAAAGAAGATGGCTAGAACTCATTAAGGACTATGACTTGAGTTTGCAATACCACCCAGGTAAAGCAAATATTGTAGCAGATGCATTAAGCCGTAAGGTTTATGTGAATGGCCTTACTAAAGGAGAGTTGCTAGATGATCTGTGTGCCCAATTCAAAGATCTCAGATTGGAGATAGTGCCTGAAGGACATCTCATGTCATTGGATGTTCAACCCACCTTGTTGGACAAAATCAAGGAAGCCCAAAACATGGACAAGGAAATTGAAGAGATTAAGGAAAATATTGGTAAAGTAAAAGCCAAAGGATTCTATGAAGACGAACATGGTACTTAAAGGTATGGAAAACGTATCTGCATTTCGCAAGATCCGGAGCTTCGGAAACTGATTTTACAGGAAGCACACAACTCACCGTATTCCATTCATCCAGGTAACACCAAAATGTACATGGATGTGAAGGAAAGATTTTGGTGGAATAATATCAAGAAAGACATCGCCGAACATATTGCTTTGTGTGATGTATGTAGTAGAGTGAAAGCGGAACATCAGAAACCAGCAGGTTTATTACAACCACTACCTATTCCTGATTGGAAGTGGGACAAGATTGGCATGGATTTCATCACTGGATTGCCAAGGACCAGGTCAGGATATGATTCTATTTGGGTTGTAGTGGATCGCCTAACTAAAGTGGCTCATTTCATACCCGTGAAGACAACCTATACAAGTGCTAAGTTGGCCAAGATCTATATGAATAGGATTGTGTGTCTGCATGGAGTACCCTAAGAGTATTGTGTCTGATAGGGGAACTCAATTCACTTCTCATTTTTGGAGGAAACTGCATGAGTATTTGGGAACGAGATTGGAATTAAGTACTTCTTTTCATCCCTAGACCGATGGACAGACAGAAAGGACCAACCAGATTTTAGAGGATATGTTGAGGGCATGTGCCCTAGATTATGGAGCTAGTTGGGATGAAAGTCTGCCTTACGCAGAATTCTCTTACAACAACAGCTATCAAGCCAGTATTGAGAGGGCACCGTTTGAGTTTCTCTATGGGAGAAAATGTACTACCCCATTGCTATGGAATGGTGTTGGAGAAAGGAACTTGTTCGGGCCATAATTAATCAAGGAAGCTGAAGAGAAAGTCAAGTTGGTAAAGGACAGATTGAAGATATCATGGTCCCGACAGAAGAGATGCGTAGATCCAAAGCGTAGAGAAGTCACCTATGAGGTGGGTGATAGAGCATATCCTAGAGTATCACCACTTCGTGGAGTGAAGATATATGGAGTCAAAGGAAAATTTGCCCCAAGATATGTTGGACCATTCAAGATTCTGAGCCGTAAAGGAGAAGTGGCATATGAGATTGAATTGCCTGAATCATTGTCTGCCGTTCACAATGTGTTTCATGTGAGTTAGCTAAAGAAATGACATCTAGAGATGGAGGTGACTTCTTTGAAGGACACTATACCTTTGGAGGAGGTCCAGTTGGGAAGTGATCTCACTTATGAGAAAAAGCCTATCAAGATTCTTGATACTGCAGAAAGAGTTACTCGGACAAAGACTATCAAATTCTACAAAGTTCAGCGGAACCATCATTCCGAAGAAGAAGCAACATGGGAAAGAGAAGATGACCTTCGGAAAGACCACCCTCACCTATTTGCTAGCCAATCCGAATCTCGAGGGCAAGATTCACCTTAAGGGGTTAGATTTGTAACATTCCAAAAATCATGATTTCAAAGTTTGCATATCATTCATGCATTCATAATCATTTTAGAATCATTTCTTCAAAAACAGAAACTTTGTGATCTATTATTTTATGTAAGCAAGGCAATAGCCTTAATGCTACTCTCTATTGTAGAATATTTGTTTTAACCAGAAAAGATTGATCATAAGATTGATTGATATTTTTCCAAAAGCTTGGACAAAAATTTTCAAAACAAAATATAAATTTAAAACCATTCATATGTCTATATTAAATAAATGTTAAAAACATTGTTTATTTTAAATTCCAATGGGCCAATATAGATTTGAGTGAACAACAATGTTTAATACTCAAATGAGTGCATGATTCATTCTATAAAGATTCAGAGAAAATTTGAAATCAAGTTCATTTGGAAATCATTTGAAAATGATTCCAGAAAAATCAAAACAGAAAAAGAAAATAATAAAAGAAATGGAAAAAGGCTGGCGCCAGCATTTGAGCCCAATAGCAGAAACAGCCCATTAGCCAACCCACCCGGGTTTTCCCTCTCTCTCTGTTTTTCTCACCGCACCCGCGCTACCCAAATGGTCACTGACTGGTGGACCCTCGCTAGCTCATCTCCGTCTTCCCGAAACCACGCCCGCGACCACGTCGTCGCCGGCTGTTTCTCCTCCTTCACTGTCACGCCATAACTCAAGTAATTGCCGACATTTCCGTGTGTGATCCTCGCCCCTGCTCTGGCTACAAAACCCCCTCCCCACCCCGCACTTTTCCCCTCACTTCACTCGCTCGCTCCGCCACCAGGCTTCTCATATTTCGCAGAACCCCGCCGCAGTACCGACGACCTCCGGCGATGAATTCCGGTGAGCACTCCCTGCCCCTTGCCTTCTAATCTTGCCAGTATGGTCACTGCAACCTTGCGCATCTCCTAACACCTCTAGTGCATGCTAGCACCATCTAGAGCCTTGTCAACGTCGACGACTGCGTGTGTCCGACGAAACCATCAACTCCAGCGAGCTTTCCTGGTTAGTACTGACCGCGCCTTGCCCTCTCGTTGATACTCGCATGACCAGCATCACTTTGCGCATCTGACGCACATCTTCTTTTGCCCTGGCATGATCTGTACCCTCGCCAACGACGACGAGCAGCCGTGCCCAACGCCTTCATGAACTCCAGCGTGGAATCCCTGACGTCTCTGAGCGCCCCTCCGCCAACGAAGACCACCTTGAGCATCAGCGTCGTCACGCGGACTCGGTGAGCTACCCCACTACCCTTCTTGCTTCCTGCATCACCGTATGACTGCGCTGATGCCAGCCACCGTCGCAGCGCCGCTGGTTTTTGGTTTGTTTGATTTAGGCCGTTAGATCTAGATCTAATGTGTAGGAATAGATCACTTAAGCGAAGCAGTACGCGCAGATCTGGCCGTGCGCTGCCACTTAATTCCAACGGCTCACGTTAATCAATCCATGCAAAGCGGTACGCACCAATCAGATAGCGCCGCGTGGCTAGAGTTTTGATTTAAAATCTGAATTTAGATCTATTAGATGTTCAAACTTGCAAAATTCATAACTTTTAATCCACACGTTCAAATTTTGCAAAGTTTATATCATTGGAATCAGGAGAAAGAGCTCTATCCAACCATGCACTTTGTTTAACGAAATGCTTCTGTAACTTAGTTATTTTTCAGAGACATTTGTAAGCTTATTTTGTGTATAAAAATTACATAGAAAATGTTTTAAAGACCAAATTAATTTTATTTAGTGTATAGTTGTTTAGTTTATGGTTCAGTATTGTTCCACTTGTCTTGCTTGATTTAGAGAAATACTCACATGGAATTTGCATGCATTCATATATTTTTTCTTGTTTATTTTTGTATGTGAATTTGGTGCTATCATTTTATGTGTAGATTTTGGTGCTAGTGGTGATTGTGATTGTGAGGATTGTTGCTACTCCCCCAACTACCAAGGCAAGTGGTGCTTCATATTTTTGTCCCAATATTTTGACTATGCATTAGAAATATTTTGTATAGGGCTTGCATGAATATTTTGCTAAGTATATATATGCTATGCTTGGGAAATCCTAGTAGTTGTAGAATTGTTAGAATTTTCTCTAAGTTAAGATACTTACTATTGTCATGCTTCGCCTAGCTAGTAGCAACCAAGGGTGGAATATATACATGCTATGGAAAAATATTGCTAAGTCTTTGACTTATGTTTTTGCTTATTAAAACAACTAAGTGAATGAAACACCTGGGTGGAATGGTAATTGCTTGGTGGTTTTTGGTTGAGTGGTTACACAAGGCCCATTTCTATGGTTTACCTTGTGTATATCACTTGTGGATTGCCACCCAGGAACAAAGGGATTTGAGATGCCAAATGTTAAGAAGCTTCTAGTGCAGCCACATGGCATTATGGGCTCTGCCTGGATCATATAGGTTGCAATAACTTAGCCAAATGGACAGTTGGTGGTAGGGGATTGATAGGTTTGGAGAGCGTCCATTTTGGTCTAAGGGAAGGCTTCTGAAAGGTCCTGTCTTGGTGAAAATCAAGTCTTGTGGGGAAAGTGCACCAACTCTGCAGAAGGAAGAAACTAAGTACTTAGCTGTCTCCCCGGTAATGGACAATTTGAGCATCAAGACATGGAAGCTATCAAGAATCTCCTCATCCCAATTTTCTAAGTTAAAACTTGTGTATGAACAAGGGTGAAGGTTCACCAATTTCTATTGGTGGTTCCTTGGGAATTTTGCCAAACAAAAAAAACTTAGTGTTTTCAACTGATAGGTAAAACCTATTTTGAGCAAAGCAAGCCAAAGCTACACTTAGCCAAATTCATGTAGTAACTAGATGCCAATATTCTACTAAGGTATCACTTGCCAATACTATTCCAATGTATTGACCCACTGTGACTGTAACTTGTGATGTTGCAGGTTACTCTGATGATAATTAGGGGTTATGAGTCTACACTCAACATGCTTGCCTATGGCACATCAAGATAAAGACTTTTATTTATATTATTAAGTTAAACTCTTGTACTAGCCTATGGCTATGGAGTTGTAAAAGACTATGTTATCTCTGGAATGACGATGTAATAATGACCTTTGTTTCTGTGTACTTCATCTTAAACTGTGGATACTAGCAATTGATCCAGGGACTAGCATTGCAATCACAGGGATCTTTACCTTTATAAAGGTGGGATCTTACAGTATAATATAATTAACAAACCCATAAAATCCTAATTCTTATTTATTCTATTTAATAAATAACTTTTGATATAATGTTGAGCATTGGAAAATATCAACATGATTGGAGTAATCAATTAGTATAGTTATCTTTGGAACATTTAAAATACTATACAAAAATTGTGGTATTTAAAACCTTGAGGAGATTTGAATTGAAAACAAATTATTAAAAACAGAAAACAGAAAAGATAAGGAAAAGGAGTAGCAGTCAGCAATGTCCCATGGCCCACTTTCTCACTGACCTAACCGTCGCTCGCATGCAACAGCAGCCGCCAGCCGCTCACTTTGCTGCAGCCCACAAAGGCCCAACAGCCAGCCCAGCTTATCCTCCTCTTTGGCTAACCGGTGGTACCGCCAAGGTACTGCGGGTTGAGTTTGATGTTTCGCCAGGGGATTTTCCGCAAAATGCATGTCGTCGTCTTCCTCCCAACATCACAAGCAGCTTCCTGGCGGCATCACCGACGTTCGGCGCCGCGCCGTGACGTCCGCCTCCGTCCAGATTCGTGCCGCCAATGTTTATTGCCTATAAGAAGAACCCTGCCGCACCGGCAATCCTTATCCTTCTCTCTCTCCCCAATTTCCTCTCTGAGCAAAAACCAAGCTTGCCGGAGCTGCACATCGCCGTCGATCCCGAGCTCCCCTTGCCTCCCTAAGGGTGCCATCGGATTCACCTCGTCGTCCTTGATCTCTCAAGCCAGGCCATGGAATCCGAAGAACCCCCTATCGGATCAATCAATACCTCACTGCCGCCGACAGTCACTGTCGTTCGTCGCCAATTCCGAGACTGCCTTCCCTCACCGACACCTCTGCGAGCTTCCTGGTGAGTCACTGATTCTTCCAGTACCCTACACGATGTTTCCCTTTCTCTGTGACGCCGTCTCCACGCTCCCCGGCAACCATCGTCGTTGGTCGCCGTCGCTCAGTGTGCTCCGGCGACCAAATACGGGTGGCGCTACCACCACTAGAGTCGCCTCTGCCTCCTCTTTCCGATAAGCCCAAGCACCAACCCGCGCACGCACCCGATTCACGGATTCAACCATGATATAAGGATGATCCAGGGATGATGTCAGCGTGACATCACACTGATGTCATATTTCTATTTTTATCATTTTAAAAATTGTGTTAAATATTTTCTGTAATAAATCAAAAAATTAGATATGACGTGGCATTGACCCCACCAGTCAGTGACTGGGGTAGGATTAGCTCTGGTGAGAAAAACCCTTCACTTTATGCTGACATCAGCATTACATCATAAACACATTTAGTTATTCAATTAAAAATTCACAAAATGATTAAAGTTTATAAATTCAATAACTTTTATTTTATAATTCAGAAAAATATGTTCAATATATGAAATTTTTCAAAAAAATAAAATCTGTAACATTAAACTATTATCAAACATTATTATGATAACAATTTAAATAATTATTATTTAATAAAGGTTTTATAAGTAATAAAACTTAGATAATTCATATTTTAATATTGGTAAATATTAAAAATATAAATAAAATACCAAAAATCTTAGAAAAATAAAAAATACTTTAAAACTATAATAATACATTATTATTTCACTTAATTAAGTATTTATTATTTATTAAGTATTTGTAAAGTAATAAACCTTATAAAAATCAAATCTTATTATTTATAAATCACAAAAATAAATGTAATATACCAAAATGATCACAAAAATAATAACTACATGTTAAAAATATGATATTCCACTTTTGAGGTAAATAAACATTTGAACAACTTAATAACTTGAATTTAAACTTATTTCCTTAATTGATAATTCATATAAGGGTAAATAAAAATTGCTAAAAATTAGCCAATTGAGTCTAATAAATAGTATGATAATATGAAGTCAAAATGGTTCAACACATTGTAAAATATAATTTTATTGAATTATCATCCAACCATATGTGTAGTTTATTTTCTAAAAAGATCTATATAAAGTATAAAATCTTCAAGAATAATTTGGGATTAAATAAAACCTTTTTACTAACCTCAACCACAAGTTTATAAACAAATCAAAACCCTATAGTGAAACCATAAGTAGTTAAGTAATGTTATTTCCCTGATTACCAATTATAGCCATTCGTTCACAAAAAGATAAATGATTTTATTCCATTATAAAATCAAGAAACCACTACACCAAATAAAAGTATAACCATTCTTAAGTAACTTTAAGAAAACATTATAAAGTACACAAGGTACAAGTAACATAAGCAATATACCTTAGGTCCATCTATGTCTTTAAAGTTAACTTTAGTCTACAATACTTTAAATACTATGCCGAAGACTTTGTTATGTGTTTTATAGTTAACTTTGGTCTGTTATAATTAAGTTATAAAGCATCTCAAGTCCAGACTATTCAAGCAAGCATAAAACAATATCAATCACATTCTATCAACCATATTCTAAAAACCATCAGAATTGTTTAAACTTTAATAAAGAAATCTTTTCTTCAAAAGTTATTCGTTTTGCCACTTCAGTCAACATATGACAACTAATCATAATCATATTACTTTATACTTTACTTGTATATTAGGATTGATAACACTTAAGTTCGTTATAAGTGACATTACTTGTAAAGTAAAATTTGAAGATAAACAATTCTTATATAAGTAGTCTTTGAGTAGCATTACACATGTGTGTATCCTATTGTTGTATGATGTTATAAATACATATTGTTCACACACACTCACAAGCCTTAATAAGAAGCACAAGTGTGAAACTTAATCTAAAAGAGCAACACATTCCAAAGAAACCATTTCCAGTATTCACACCCTAGAACAACGTTATCCCCGGGATTCGAGTTTATCAACTTGCATTACATTACTTATGCATAAAAGCATCTTGCATCTTTAAACATTAGTCTTTACCGGATCAATGATGCTGATTTCCGATATTGGATCTTATATTGTCTTGAAGACCGTGAGTGCATAATCTTGCAATCACAAAAGGCAAGTTCACACTTGCTCATGTCCTTTGATTATTTTCTGTAAAGTATTTTGAAAATCCAGTGTGTCATCACCTGCATTTCAAAAAGGTCAGAAAACACTATTTTCATAATAATATGATTATAGGTTATTTACCATGAGGTAATAACCTACTATAAAAGTTTCGGTGGTAAAGGAACATATTATCTAGGACTTAACAACCAATGTCGCCAGTGATTCTTGCGCCGTATATTATGTGTTGACCATGAGATTTGGAATGGTATGGAGAAGTCATCTGTATCTTCTCCCTCTTGCATGGAGCCGGATGTGCGGGTCGTGGCTGTTATCACTCGTAGTGTGCATATTAATTGGTAATTCGTAGAGGATATGCAACATATGGGTGGGAACCCTCAACGTCCCACGATAGTTCCGGCATCTGAACGGTCTGTAATACCAATTGCCGTAATTCAATAGGTGGGCTGGCATACACCAAGGAGACATGCGGGGTCGCGGAGAAGGCAGTGATTGCCTTGGATCTTAGGTTGGGCCTCAAACCAAGGAAGTTTGAACGGGGACATACTCCCGGCCGTGTAACAAAACCTAAGGTCTCTCATGGGTAAAGTAACGCACCTCTGCAGAGTGTAAGAACTGTAACTTTTTACTCCCTGTTCCCGGAAGGAGCTGTGAACGAGGTGGGAAAGGAACTCCATGAAATTTATGGTAAACCCGTGAAGGCTGGCGGACATAGCTTTTCAGAATAAAAGCAACCTTTGAAGAAATGTTTACGAAAAATTGCATTGCCTACGACCTATGGTCTGTGGCTGTAGATATAGTGTATCAAACACTCCTTTTTAGTGAACTTGCTGAGTACGCTCGTACTCAACGTATCTTCTTAACCTTGCTAGGTTCTAAAGCCAGTACAAACAATGTCTACATCAAGTTATGCTCCAGGAATCATCACCAGAAGATAAAGTTCTTTAATGAAGTCAAGAAAGTCAACATATACATCAAAGCAAGTGAAGATGAAGTTACTGATTAGATAGAAACATAATCTCTAGCCATAGAACCTATTTCTATAGTGTATTGCATTAGCAGCAATGCAAGCCCCAATAGTTTAGATACTAGTCTTATTAGTATGATGGATTTGGAGTTGTTAATCTTTGATTCTTCTTTGTAAGAAGTTTATTTCTCTCTCTTTAACCTAGAGTATCCTCTGGATCTTGTGTAAAGAGTTGAGTTGTAACCTATAGTCATGTATTGGACCTGCTGTGTTTCTGTTGTACCACTCTGAGGGATGTAATACTAGTGAACAGTGTTTCATTGGTGTTATGTCAATGACTATAGTGTACTACATCATGCAGTGGTACACTGGGTCACCGCAGCTGGTATCAGAGCATATGCTTTGACCCTAGGATTAAAACCCTTTTAGGAAGATCTATAGGTTAGATAGTGACTATAGAAGCCATTAAGAGAGCATAGTTGTCATTCTGTGTGTAGTGTTCCAAAGCTTATTGATTGATGCATATTGTGATATTACTTGTTCTTGTGCTATTTGTTTCTAGTCACCCTTGTGAACTTTGAGGGTTTCCTATGCATCTATATTGCTACTCTATGAGGGACAAGCTGATTGCCACTATGCTATGTTTTCTGTATGTGAAACAAAAAAACGTTTTTCAAATATGTTATTCATGATATTTGTTTGTAGCCTTTCATGCTGCATGCATAGTTACTATGTCCTATTGTTAGAACTCCATCTTTAATGCACATGTTTAGAATTCTTTGATCCTAGCTTTCAATGCTTTCAAATGTTTGATCTTGGTTTTGATGGTGCATGTCGCCTAAAAAATTATTCTTTTATCACTTACCTACTCGAGGACGAGCAGGAGTTAAGCTTGGGGATGCTTGATACGTCGGAAACGTATCTATAATTTTTGATGTTCCATGCTTGTTTAATATCTACTTTGCTTTGCTTTGTCTACACTTTGAGGTGTTTTTATATCTTTTCTAGAACTAACCTATTAACAAGTTGACACAGTGCCAGTTGCTTGTTTTCTTCTGTTTTTGGTTTCAGAAAGGCAAAAAATCAATATTCTCGGAATTGGACGGGACAAGAGCCAAAGTTATTATTTTCCCCGAGCAACACGGAACCACGAAGCAGAGCCGGAGGGGGGCCACAGGGTGGCCGCACCCCCTAGGCGCGGGCAAGCCCTTGGGGTGCCTAGAGGGGGTGTGGGCCCCCTGGACCCCCACCGACCTTGATTCCGGCGCCTATAAGAATCCTCTGACCCAAAAACCCTAAAGAATCCAGAAGAAATCCACGAAAACCTCTGTAGCGCCGCCGCCACCGAAAGGGAGATTCGGGGAACATAAAGTCTCTGTTCCGGCACCCTGCCGGGACGGGGAAGTGCCCCGGGAGCCATCTCCACCGATCTCCATCGCCATATTCATCACCGTTGTTGATTCCCATGATGAGGAGGGAGTAGTTCTTCCTCAAGGCTAAGGGCTCTACCGGTAGCTATGTGTTCATCTCTCTCTCTCTATGCATGATATAGTGGTCATGAGCTTTGTAATCAAGTAGATCTACCTTGCTACTCAAGTGCTTCATTAGATCTCTGCTCTCCCCATGTGTGTGAAAGTGACAGCGTGCACGCCATGGTGGCACTTAGGTTTGAGTCTACATAAATACTCTTTGTGCTTTAATAGATCTATGCTTTCCCCATGTGTGTGAAAGTGACAGCGTGCATACCGTGTGTGGCACTTTGGCTAGATTGAATATTTGTTATGAGTTATATTTGGAGTTGGATGTCTCTATGAAATTGTGGTGTTTGTTGGAACCATCTAGCGCTCAAGGTGACAGTTTGGGGTTATCTAGATTGGGGAAGGCGGACTTTGAGGTGTGCTGTTATAGCCCTACCATGGACTAGAGTGTCCAACCGGAGAGTAGTTAAGAGTAGTATCATGAAGAGAGGATATTTATATGAGAGAGTGTTTACTAGTGAAAGTATGATCCCTAGGCCTTGTTTCTAAGCATTGAAACACCGTTTGCTACTAGATCTGTTGCATGTTTGCTTGCTTCCTTCTTGTTGCCTTTAGTCTTTGCCTCACCTTCAAGCTATTTTCTGGCACCGTTACCACTTGTATTTCACTATCTCTTCGCCGAACTAGTGCACCTATATTGGGTGTGTTGGGGACACAAGAGACTTCTTGTATCTTGATTGCAGGGTTGCTTGAGAGAGAATACCTTTGACCACTTCCTACCTGAGTTCGATAAACCTTGGGTAATCCACTTAAGGGAAACTTGCTGTTGTTCTACAAACCTCTACACTTGGAGGCCCAACAACTTTCTACAAGAATAGAAGTGCGTAGACATAAGTGATAGGCATAGGGATGGATGGACGGGCGTTGCATGGACAAGACTATTCATGTAATATAAAGATCTAGGGAAATTGCATATAAATAAGATAAAGCATCCAAGTACTAAATAATCATAGGCATGTGTTCCATATATAGTCATACGTGCTCGCAATGAGAACTTGCACAACATCTTTTGTCCTGTCAGCCTGTTGCAGCGGGGCCTCAAGGGAATCTACTAGCAATTAAGGTACTCCTTTTAATAGTGTACCGGAGCAAAGCATTAACACTCCATGAACACACGTGATCCTCATATCACAGCAATCCCCTCCAGTTATCCCAATTTCTGTCACTTCGGGGCTTCGGGTTCCGGACAATGATATGTGTAAACAACTTGCAGATAAGATTAGAAACAATACTATCATGATGAATCAATAACATGTTCAGATCTGAGATCATGGCACTCGGGCACTAGTGACAACCATTAATCATAACAAGTTCCAACAATGTCAAAATGCAGTAACAAAGATACTAGGCACCATGCCCTAACAACCTTATTCGATTACATGATAGATCTCATCCAATCCCTACCATCCCCATAGCCTACAACAGGAGATTACTCACTCATGGATGGGGAAACATGGATGGTTGATGGAGAGGCGTCGGTGATGATGATGGTGATGATCTCCTCCAATTCACCGTCCTGGCAGGGTACCAGAACAGAGTTTCTGGTTCCGAATATCAGTTTATGGTGGTGGCGGCGCAGCGGAACTCTATCTAAAAAAATGTCGAACCCCCCTCTATTTTTAGGTCAGAGGGCTTATGTAGGCGAAGGGGGAGATCGAGGGGGTGCCCGAGGTGGCCACACCACCCCCTGACGCGGCCTGGCCTGGCATGCGCCACCAGGGTGTGGGCCCCTCGTGGCCCTTTCTCCGTCTCGTCTTTTGGCTCCGTGAGTCTTCTCGTAAAATAGGAGTTTCGCGATATTTTCCGAGATTTTTCCTGAAAGTTGATTTTCTGCACAAAAACTAGACATCAAAACAATTCTGCTGAAAACAGCGTTAGTCCGTGTTAGTTGTATCCAAATCACACAAATTAGAGGAGAAACAATAGCAAAAGTGTTCGGGAAAGTAGATACGTTTTGGACGTATCATGGTGGTGGAGGAGAAGAATTTTTATAGGTCTTCGTTTAAGCCGGAGAAGGACGGTGAAGGAGGGAGGAGGCCGACGGCTAGGGTTGAGGTGAGGGGGAAAGGGTGCGCCCCCACCCATACTTATATAGATGGGGAGGGAGGCTGAGGCTAGGCCCACCCCTGGCTGAGTCCTTCCCCAACTCAGCGGCCAAGGGGGGAGGTGGGAACTTGCCCCCTAAGTTTCCCCCTTGCCAAATTAGGGTTTTCCCCTATTTCCTAGTGCTGGCTGGTTGGCCCCTTTGGGCTTGGTGCGGCTAGCCCCTAGGGCCCCAGTGGCATGCCATAGCCCAAGTGCCCCCCCCCCCCCCAGGGTGGTGGACCGACCGGTGGTCCCTCTAGAACATTCTAGAAGCTTATAGGCAAAACACCGAAAACATTTCCGAACCCCCAAAAATGACTTTCCTTATCCAAATCCTATAATTCGGACCATTCTGGATCTTCTCGTGATGTCCTGGTTCCAATCCAAGACTCCTAACAACATTCGGTCTCTAACTCATATTCCATATCTACTTAAACAACATTGAACCTTAAGTGTGTCATCCTACGGTTCACGAACTAAGCAGACATTGTCAAGACACCTCTCTGATAAATAACCAATAGCAGGATCTAGAGATCCATAATGGATCCTACATATTCAACGATAACTTCGTGATCGAACGAACCATTCACATACGATACCGATTCCCTTTGTCGCGCGATACTTTACTTATCTGAGGTTCAATCGTCAGTATCTCTATACCTAGTTCAACCTTGTTACCAATAAGTACTCTTTACTCATTCCGTGATATGACATCCCTTGTGACCTAGTCACATGCTTGCAAGCCAATTGGATGACATTCCACCGAGAGGGGCCAGAGTATATCTATCCGTCATATGGATGGACAAATCCCACTCTTGATCCATGCACTTCAACACATACTTTTAGAATACCTAATGCCACCTTTATAATCACCCAGTTACGGAAGTGGCATTTGATGTCAACAAAGTACTCATCCAGTGACAGTGATTAACATGATCTTATGGTCGAAGGATTAGGTTACTATGTATCTGAAAGCTTGTAGCAAAACGAACTTAATGACTTGATCTTATGCTATGGTTACTATGGGTGTGTGTCCATCATATCATTCTCCTAATGATATGATCTTTTTATTAATAACATCCAATGTCCATGATCAGGAAACCATGATCATCTATTAATCAACAAGCTAGTTTCAACAAGTGGCTCACAAGGGACTCTTTTATGTTTACAAAACACACAAGTATTAATGTTTCTGGTTATTATAGTTATAGCATGGGATGTAAACATTTATCATAAACACAAAGATATAATAATAACCACTTTATTATTGTCTCTTGTGCATATCTCCAATAGTCTCCCACTTGCAATGGAGTCAATAATCTAGATTACATGGTAATGTACCTAACACCCATGGCGTTCTGTGTTGGTCATGTTTTTCTCTAGCGAGAGGTTTAGTCAATGGATCTGCCACATTCAGATCTGTGTGTACTTTACAAATATTTATGTCACCCTTTTGGACATACTCGTGAATCGAATGGAAACGTAGCTTGATGTGCTTCAGCTTCTTGTGTGACCTTGGCTCCTGTGCATTAGCTATGGCACCCATGTTATCACAATAAATGTACATTGTGTCCAACGCACTAGGAACCACACCAAGCTCGGTAATGAACTCTTTCATCCATATCGCTTCTTGTGAAGCCTTCGAAGCAGCTATATATTCTGATTCAGTTGAAGATTTCGCCATAATGCTTTGCTTTGCGCTCCTCCAGCTCACTGTTGTACCATTCAAATAAATATGTATCCATAATGCGACTTCGAGTCATCCGGATCAATGTTCCAACTAGCATCGGTGTAACCGTTTACAACAAGCTCTTCGTCACCTCCATAAGAAAGAACCATATCCTTAGTCCTCTTTAGGTACTTTAGGATATTTTTGACCGTTGTCCAGTGTTCCACTCCTGGATCACTTTGATATCTGCTGGTAAAACTAACAGCATGTGATATATCAGATCTTGTACACATCATGACATACATGATAGATCCTATGGCCGAGGCATAGGGGATCTTACTCATCCTCTCTCTATCTTCTGACATAGCTGGACTTTGAGTCTTACTTAAAGTCTTACCTGGCAACATGGGAAAGAACCCTTTCTTGCTTTCTTCCATTCTAAACCTCTTTAGAACCTTGTCCAATTATGTACTTTGTGAAAGCGCTATTAAGCGTGTTGATCTATCTCTATAAATCTTGATGCCTAAGATGTATGCTTCTTCGCCAAGATCCTTCATTGAAAAACTATTATTCAAATATCCCTTGACACTTTCAACAAGTTCTATATCATTCCCAATCAACAATATATCATCCACATATAGTACTGGGAATGCTACAGAGCTCCCACTCACTTTTTTGTAAATACAAACTTCTCCATAAGTTTGTATAAATCCAAAGTTTTGAATCACTGATGACCGCAAGTGCACATATCGTTTGTAGCTAGTTTCGAAATAGTGATATCGATCCCATAGGGAGCAGGAGTCTGAAGTCTAAATAACTCTTGAACTAAATACTGAAATAGTAATGCTAAATAACGTTCTAAGTAACAAGATAAAATGCGAGTTTTGTGTAAAATATATTTTTGGGTTTTCAAATAAGAGAACAATAAGTAAATTAAAGCTGTAAGTAAACAAGATCATGCGAGTGTGATTACGAAAGTCCGCATAGACCACCTTTCGGGGCCACCGCCCCGGCTTCTATGCACTCGAGCCAAGGCTCCGGCCACCGCCACCACGCACAACCGCCGAGAGTGATGGCGAAGGCCAATACTCAGACTTGCAGTCATCGAGCTCATGGCAGCCTAGGGGAGGGGATCTGCCCTCCATCACCTTGTGGTGAGTGCCGTTAGGGCGAGCAGCAGTGCCAACAAGGCCAAGATCAGGCCCGGCTAGGCTCGGATCAGGCCTAGATTGGGTCCTATCGGAACCGCCGCCACGTTGCTGCAACCAGGCCACCACTCCGCCGACGAGCTGCACTCGAGTCGCTCCCACCACTCACGCCGTTGTGCGTCGCCGCAGCAGCTCCTCCCAACACTAGAGGAAAAAGGGCCATCCGTTCGCGACCCCTCGGAGCATTAGTCCCGGTTGCGCCACCAACCGGGACTAATGCTGGCACGCGTCCCGGTTGGAGCGGGCACGGGGCCAGGGGGCATGGGTCCCGGTTGGTAAGGGGGCATGCGTCCCGGTTGGAGCCACCAACCGGGACTAAAGGTTTGGCCACAGCCACGTGGCCTGGCACACACCTTTAGTCCCGGTTGCTGGCTTCAACCGGGACTAAAGACCCCTTGCCCTCTATAAATGCAACGCCCCAGCCCCCTCTGCCTCCACTCTGTTTTTTCGAATGGTGTAAGGTGTGAGGGTGTGTGCTAGTTTTTTTTCATGCATGCATTGAAGGTGTTTGTTGAAATGTTTGAGTGAAAAATCCCGTTGAATTTCTCATAGAACAAAAATATAGAAAGTGTCCGAGACGCACTTGAGCTTTCTCCTCTTTATTTCCCTCGATCGAGGTTAGCAATCTTATCTTTTCTAGGTCATTGATACAATTCATGTGTCGGTGTGAATTGGTTATTTCACTATTTATGATGTCCTGTTTTTTGATAAACTTACTTATATGATGCAGATGAACGGTCGGGAATGGATGTACGGTGACCGGCGGGTAGCCGGGTATATCAAAGGCGTGGATAAATTTATCGATGTGGCTACGGCAAACAAAGAGAATGGATGTATACGTTGTCCATGTGTTCAATGTCGGAACAACAAGGAGTACTCTTCCTCGAAAATCATTCGCGGCCACCTGATTATGAAAGGTTTCATGCCCAACTATAATTGTTGGACCAAGCACGGGGAAAGAGGGGTTATGATGGAAGATGGTGAAGAACAAGATGATGATAACAACTATCATCATATGTTTCCTGAATACAGTGATACTGCAATGGAAGATAATGGAGAGGAAAAAGGTGAAGAACGGGCATCAGATGAGCCGGCTGATGAACTTGGTAGGGTCATTTCTGATGCAAAGCGAGACTGTGAAACAGAAAATGAGAAGTTGAAGTTAGAGGGCATGTTAGAAGATCACAAGAAATTGTTGTACCCAAATTGTGAAGATGGCAGCACAAAGCTCGGTACGACACTTGAAAAGATGGAAGGCAGAGTGTGGTCTAACTGACTCCTCATTTGAAAAGATGCTGAAAATAATGAAGCCGAAGTTTCCAAAACATAACGAACTTCCCGAGAGTACCTACGAAGCAAAGAAGACTCTCTGTCCTCTGGGATTAGATGTGCAAAAGATACATGCATGCATTAATGACTGCATCCTCTACCGCGGTAAGGAGTATGAGAATTTAGATAAATGCCCGGTATGCAACGCGTTGCGGTATAAGATCAGACGAGATGACCCTGGTGATGTTGAGGGAGAGCCCCTCCGGAAGAGGGTTCCTGCTAAGGTTATGTGGTATGCTCCTATAATACCAAGGTTGAAACGCATGTTCAGAAACAAAGAGCATGCCAGGTTGTTGCGATGGCACAAAGAAGACCGTAAGAAAGACGGGGAGTTGAGACACCCTGCTGATGGGTCACAGTGGAGAAAAATCGAGAGAGACTTCCCAGACTTTGCAGGTGACGCAAGGAACTTATGGTTTGGTCTAAGTACGGATGGCATGAATCCTTTTGGGGAGCAGAGCTGCAGTCACAGCACCTGGCCCGTGACTCTATGTATCTACAACCTGCCTCCTTGGTTGTGCATGAAGCGTAAGTTCATTATGATGCCAGTGCTCATCCAAGGCCCGAAGCAACCGGGCAACGACATTGATGTGTACCTTAGGCCATTAGTTGAAGAACTCTTACAGTTGTGGGGCAAACCAGGTGTACGTGCGTGGGATGAGAACAAACAGGAGCCATTTAATCTACGAGGGTTGTTATTCGTAACCATCAATGATTGGCCTGCTCTTAGTAACCTTTCAGGACAGACAAACAAAGGATATAAGGCATGCACCCACTGTTTAGATAAGACCGAAGGTACATATTTGCATAAATGCAAGAAGGTTGTGTACCTAGCGAATCGACGATTTCTTCCGACCAATCATCCCGTAAGAAAGAAAGGCAAGCATTTCAAAGGTGAGGCAGATCACCGGAAGAAGCCTGAACTCCCAGCTGGTGATGATGTATTTGGTGTGGTCAAGGGCATAGAAGTAATCTTTGGAAAGGGTCCCGGCGGTCAATCAGTTCCGAACGACGTCGCTACAGGACACGCACCCATGTGGAAGAAGAAATCTATATTTTGGGAGCTGCCATATTGGAAAGTCCTGCGTGTCCGCTCTTCAATCAACGTGATGCACGTGACGAAGAATCTCTGCGTGAACCTGCTAGGATTCCTAGGCGTGTATGGGAAGACAAAAGATACACCTGAAGCACGGGAGGACCAACAAATTATGAAAGACCCAAAGAACATGCATACAGATAACAAGACGGATAAAGGGCGTCACTTAAGTCGTGCCAGCTATGCTCTTACCAAAGCAGAGAAGGGAATCTTTTTTGAAGTCCTTTACAGTATCAAGGTGTCGTCGGGCTTCTCATCTAATATAAAGGGGATAATAAATATGGCAGAGAAAAAGTTCCAAAACCTGAAGTCTCATGACTGTCACGTGATTATGACGCAGTTGCTTCCGATTGCATTGAGGGGGCTTCTACCATAAAATGTTCGAGTACCCATTGTGAAGCTGTGTGCATTCCTCAATGCAATATCTCAGAAGGTAATCAATCCAGATATTCTGCCAAGGTTACAGAAGGATGTGGTACAATGTCTTGTTAGTTTTGAATTGGTGTTCCCACCATCCTTCTTCAATATTATGACGCATCTCCTGGTTCATCTAGTGGAAGAGATTGCCATTCTCGGTCCGGTATTTCTGCACAATATGTTCCCCTTTGAGAGGTTCATGGGAGTCTTAAAGAAATATGTTCATAACCGTGCTAAACCAGAAGGAAGCATCTCCAAGGGATATGGAACAGAGGAGGTCATTGAGTTTTGTGTTGACTTTATTCCTGACCTTAAGCCGATTGGTGTTTCTGACTCGCGGCATGAGGGAAGACTAAGTGGAAAAGGCACGCTGGGAAAGAAAGCAATGATATGTAGGGACGGGGATTCTTTCACTAAAGCACACTACACAGTTCTACATAATTCCACCTTGGCAGCTCCGTATATGGAGGAACACAAGAATATTGTACGCTCCAAAAACCCGGGGAAGCCTGAATCATGGATTACAGATGAACACATGAAGTCTTTCGGTGGTTGGATGCGGACACATCTCTTGAATGACACCACTGTTGGAGATCAGCTATACTTGTTGGCCGCATCACCATCTTCTACTGTATTGAATTTCCAAGGGTACGAAATAAATGGGAATACATTCTACACGATCGCCCAAGATAAAAAGAGCACCAACCAAAATAGTGGTGTCCGCTTTGATGCAATAGACGAGAATGGACAAAAGGACACATATTATGGTTACATAGAGGAGATATGGGAACTAGACTATGGAGTCTCTTTTAAGGTCCCTTTGTTTCGCTGCAAATGGGTCAACCTGAATGGGGAAGGGGTAAAGATAGACCAGTTGTACGGAATGACAACAGTGGATCTCAACAATCTTGGTTATAGAGATGAACCATTCGTCCTAGCCAATGATGTGGCTTAGGTTTTCTATGTGAAGGACATGTCCTCCAGACCGAAAAAAAAAGAAAAAATATGCAAACGAATACATCATATGATGAGCCAAAGCGTCACATAGTTCTTTCAGGGAAAAGAAACTTCGTGGGAATCGAGGACAAGACAGACATGTCAGAAGATTATAATAAGTTTGATGAAATTCCGCCCTTCACAGTGAAAACTGACCCAAGCATTCCGTTAAGTAAAGAAGATGCTCCATGGTTACGTCTGAAGCGGTCATAAGGAATGACATATGCCAAGAAGTTCATGCTCATATTATGTAACTCTAGTTCATGTCTTTCGCGGTTTGTGGCTTGACCGAAGGATATCTTTCGCGGTTTGTGGCCTTTAGTCCCGGTTTTGTAGTCTCAGTTTTTAATATTAATAAATGTCTTGAGTGTTAGTCCCATTTTGTGGCTGGACCGGGAGTGCCTCTATGACCAGTTTCTCGGAGATGCCGGAGGACTGGGCTCCGTCGGCATCTCCTTGAAACTGGCCGCAGTGGTGTCCCTGCTCTCGAAAACCATCTTGCAGCTTGTAACTTCACTAACTAGATCAATACGCCTCGGAGCTAACTAATTTCACATATTAGGGAGTGCCTCTATGACCAGTTTCTCGGAGATGCCGGAGGACTGGGCTCCGTCGGCATCTCCCTGAAACTGGCCGCAGTGGTGTCCCTGCTCTCGAAAACCATCTTGCAGCTTGTAACTTCACTAACTAGATCAATACGCCTCGGAGCTAACTAATTTCACATATTAGGGAGTGCCTCTATGACCAGTTTCTCGGAGATGCCGGAGACTGGGCTCCGTCGGCATCTCCCTGAAACTGGCCGCAGTGGTGTCCCTGCTCTCGAAAACCATCTTGCAGCTTGTAACTTCACTAACTAGATCAATACGCCTCGGAGCTAACTAATTTCACATATTAGGGAGTGCCTCTATGACCAGTTTCTCGGAGATGCCGGAGGACTGGGCTCTGTCGGCATCTCCTTGAAACTGGCCGTAGTGGTGTCCCTGCTCTCTAAAACCATCTTGGAGATGCCTCAAACTGGCTGGAGGACTGGACTCACAAGGATGCATATTTATAGTACAAGCAGCTCGGCATAATGTCGACACTCACGACATAATGTCGACACTCACCCCTATTATTAGTGCTGACTCATCTTTAGTCCCGGTTGGTGTCTCCAACCGGGACTAAAGGTTCATCTTTAGTCCCGGTTGGTGACACCATCCGGGACAAGGTACAAGCCGCACGACATAATGTCGACACTCACCCCTATTATTAGTGTTGTCTGGCCCACTCTGCCGCAATCCCTTCAGTCGCGGTTGGTTTCTCCAACCGAGACTAAATATGAACCCTCTCTTTATATAGGCATTTCCCTCTATTTATTAGGTAACACTTAAGACATTTATTAATATTAAAAACCGGGACAAATCGGGACTAGCTAACACTCAGGCCTAAAGCCGCCCCCTTTAGTCATAATCATGCCTAGTCCTATAGTACGCAGCTTCAGGGTCTTCATCGTCATCGTCATCATCATCGTCATCGTCACCTGCCACTCCGGGGATCCTCAGCCCATCCATGGCATATACCAGGGGCCATTCCAGCCTCGGATTCACGGCGGGTGGGAGAGGGGTCTCCTGGAAGACGATGTCGCTACCGCCGGGACAGTGTGGGGCCTGTGGCGGGTGGACTCGTGGGCACCGTAGGCGAGGATGGTCTCCCCCGGCGATGTAGCGCATCACTTCGATGATAGTACGGTTCTCCCACCACAGACGACGGCCGACTTCGTTGTGGTTCACCGGTGGCGGGCCATCACCCTCGTACCTGGCGAGCTCCCTTTCACGCCTATTAGCGAAGAAGGCATTCCAGGTGTCATAGTTGTCGGGATCCCACTGGGGATCCATCCGCTGCTCCGGCGTGAGCTCGTGGTAGAAGTGGTTTGTGATGGCCGCCTGACGTGCGGAACCTTGAGGGACAGGAGGGACAGGAACCCCTCCAGCGCTCAGCATCTAGCCGGCGGGCGGGCGGTACCCCGGTGGACAAGGGTAGTTGGAGGCGCACAGCGCCTCGGTCTCCTCGAGGGTCAGAATGGCCCAGTAGGCGTTGTCCATTGTTCTAAGAGAGGAAGGTGTGGATGTGTGGATAGCCATGACACGATCACCCTAAATATAGAGGGAAAGGGCGGGAAAACTTGGCGTGAAGCTTTGGGAAATGGCGGGAAATATCTTTAGTCCCGGTTAGTGACTACATCCGGGACTAAAAGCTCTAGTAGAAAGGAAAGGGCGGGAAAACTTGGCGGGAAGAGGTGGGAAATGGCGGAAAATATTTTTAGTCCCGGTTTCAGAATACATCCGGGACTAAATTTGTGCCGAACAATGATCATGTTTCGAAAAAAACCCTTTTCCATTTTCCGAGCGCAAAAAACGGGTCGTTTTGTGAAGTAACCACCAAAATGCCGTTTCACAATGCTACCGTCCCATTTTCCTAAAATACTAGACCACCTTACATCGACTATCTCCCAACCGGTACATCTCAAACCTTTTCGTCCATCCCGGGTAAAAAGGACAAATGTCTGCCGAATCGGCAGGAAGTGGGTCCGGTTTGTACTACAGGTACATGATCTATCGCCCGTGATTTTTTGAAAAAATCATTTTTAGACTCGCAATATGTGGTTTCTTCAGAGATCCAATGCAAGTTCTAACGATGCCCGTCCCCTATCTTCATGCACACCGGTTCGACCATAGTTAGAAATTCAGATAATTCAAAACGGGCATAATAAATTCAAAAAAAATCCGAACAATGAAAATCCTTCGCGTGGTGTCATATTATGTTACATAGTTGAAAGGAAAAATACCAGACTTGGTATATTGATCATGTTTCGAAAAAGTCAGAGGAGTAAGGACAGGGCGACAGTTGAAGCAGAAAGTCAGAAAGAGCGAATGCGTTTAATTGAAGAACGATTAAAGCAACAACAAGATGAAATTAACTCACTTAAAGAGCAAAGTACTACCGGCCCATCTCAGCAGCACACTGCATTCGATGCTACCGGCCTATCGAATAATCGAAAAAGCAGTGTGGCTTCCACCGAGGTCCCGGGTGATGACAATGGCGATGCCGATGATGCACCGGCGATGGCTCCTGTTGGCTACCCAGTGGATGATATCACAGAGATGACACACTGCGAGATACATGTCAAAGTTGTGAACATATCAATGAAGGTGGCGGTTGGCTATGCCTTACCAATTGGACCCACACCAACTTACCACAGTCGTCCGGTTCCAGAGGGCTACGCTGTTGTCGGCGTGGATGAAATCATGCCCACCTTTGAGGTTTTGGATCTTCACTACCCTGCTGGTGAAGGGGATGTGACTGTGCTGGGTGACGCAAAAAACGTCACCATTCTATGGCCGAAGGATTGTATCGTGCTTCGAAATCACACGCCAAGGCCATCTTCGCCGCCGCCTCACCCGTCTCCAGCGAGGTCGTCGCCGCCGCGGCAGCCGTCTTCGTCGCCTCACCCGGCTCCGTCGCCTCACCAATCTCCGGTGCAGCCATCGCCGCGGGAGCCATCGCCGGCGCCTCAGGATAAAAAGCGTAAGCGTACCGCTACTGTGCGTCGTAAGCGATCGCCAAAACGTAAACAAGAGCCTCTTCCAAAAGTACCAACGGTTCCTCCCAAGAGAGCTTATGGCTGTACTGAAGAGGAGACTGCGGCGATCGTTGATGCGGAAACGACAGCGTTTTTCGCTAAGCTGAGGCGGCCGAAAGAGCCAGAGTTTCCCAGCACCAAAGAAGAAAAAGCCAAAGTGTTGAAAATGCTAAAGACTCTTCATCAACCCGAGCCAAAGCTGTCATCAGACTATGAGCGTTCTATTCTCAAGTCACATGCAGCACAAAAAGCCTCGAAGAGCAGTACTGATGAAAGCGGGAAATCTGTTGCCCAGCTCGGAGAACAAGCAAAACAGACTTGCGCCCCTCTCAAGGTGATTTCTCAAACCAATGTGGGGTCGAGCAAATATGGGGCCGAAGAGCAGTATGATCCAGAGGTAGTTGCACAATACGGAGAAGCTGCCGCTGCTCAAGGTATGAGTATTGCCCAGTACTTATCCCAGTTAGAGTTCTTCCCCGTGAGTGAAGTAGCATACCAATACCAGTACGGAAAACCTCTCGTCAAACCTGAGGAGGTAAACAATCTTCCAACAAAAATGCGAAGATTGCATAACTGGTACATGCATGCCACAAGGGCCGGGGCTAACTGGATAGTGCTGAGGGTTACAAAAAAGCATCATGGGAAAGATAAGGATGACATGATATCCATTGAATTTGATGAACTATTTCAATTATTCAATCAAGACGCCTTGGACAAATCGATCATGAGTGCCTATTGTCTGTAAGTACTAATTCTGTAATTAATTTAGTCTCCATCTATAATATTTTGTTTATTGCATGTATATAATCATACTTTAATATGCAGAATGAAGATTCTCGAATGCAGCAGAGGACAAATCTATGACATTGGCTTCATTGACCCATATTGGGTTCATGAAGCTAATCTCAAAATAAGCCCCCAGGATACGGAGGATAATATAGTACACGCGTTAAGGTTTCAAGAAACCAAAAGGGAAATACTATTTCCTTACAACTTCCAGTGAGTGTTATTGTCTTGTATACACTTTCTATTTCGCTTACTCGATGTTAAGTATATAATTGATTAGTTTTGCATTCGCAGGTACCACTATATTCTGTTAATCATTCAACTTGACAAAGGGCGTGCACTAGTCATGGACTCGAAACATAAACCCCTTGAGACGTGGAAGGACATGCAGATACTTCTCCAGCGGTAATTCTAATCATTATGACACTATATCGGCAACGTTCGTGAATTTTATGATATCAAGTACTTAATAACTTATTTTATTCGTTTTCTACGCCGGGCAGCGCTTGGAAACGGTTCACCAAGAAGGCTAGGGGTGTTTGGAAAGAGGAGCTTACATTTCAACCACTAGATGTAAGCACCACTAGCTATATCCGCGCATCTCTTTGATTCTAGTTTTGATACAGTTATTATCATGCTTGATTATTATTTTGATTGAACTCTGTTGTCGTAAAGTGCCTGACGCAGGGACCAGGTAACAATCTATGATACTATGTATGCGAGTTCATCCGGCAGACGTGCGATGAGAAGGGCAGGAATTTAGAGCAACTCCACGTACGTAAACAATTTCTATAGTTTTTAATTACAATCAAATTGTGTTTAGTTTCATATTCATATAGGCTGACTCCTTTTTTAAATCAGATCGAACGTCTACGGGACGGTCTTCTGCCAAAGGATCGCATACGAGCAATACAGGAGGAATTGGCGGGATTCTTGGATGCAGAAGTCCTAAACACACAAGGGGAATACTACTCGGCTGTGTATAGACAATAGGAATTGTAAAAATAGCAACTTTCAAGAAATTGGCCGGTAGCATCGAATAGCAACTTTTGTATGTAGTGCATGAACTCGATCTGTGTATTGAATGTAATGTTGTCATGATGATCTTGTGTAATATAAGGTTCCTTCATTGATAAGTGCAAAACACTAAATAAACAATAAAACAACCTAAATGAATTCTCTGCCGCGGCACAAAAAGTGGCGAAAATGCTGCCGCGGCAACAAAATGTGCCAAAATGAATTCTCTGCCGCGGCAGAGAAATGGGCCAAATCTCTGCCGCGGCAGCAGGTTATTAGTCCCGGTTCGTGTTACGAACCGGGACTAATGCTCCACCCCCCTCGCGCTCTGATGCCGCCACGTGTGCCCCCATTTGTCCCGGTTGGTGGGGCAACCGGGACTAATGGTTAGAGCTTTAGTCCCGATTGCCCCGTCCCGGTTGGGCAACCGGGACTAATGACCCTTACCAACCGGGACGCATGGGGCGTTTTCTACCAGTGCAAGCTCGGCGTCGACCGTCGCCTACAGAAGCTCCCCAAACATTACCTCTGCGGTTCCAACTTTTCAAGGGGGCTTAAGTGCAATTTTTTTTTTGAGTAGATGGAGGCTTAAGTGCAATTGTGTGACGGTTATTGACTTTGTGAACTTTTCACGAATCTCCAACAATTATGAGGCACCAGGGGCCCAACGTACGTGTAGTAAGTCCTCTATGGACGTTCTTTGCTTTCCTTGAAAACATGTTGGCCTGGGCTCGTTCATGTTTTGTTGAGCTTATCAATGTAACCAGCTAGCGAGGTGTCTCCGTGTAACATGGCCCAAATTCAAACACGAGCTGCCCCGCAGACGGTCGACGCACGAATTTAACAGATCCAACGGCTAATTAATCATCGATGGAGCACTAAGTAGCATACCCCCAAATAATTAGTTGACTCTCTTTGGGTACGTATAAAGTTTCCATAACTGTGGCACTGCGTCGATCGTCATCCTTAGCTAGCTAAGGCTCACATCAAGAAATGATTTACCTCAGCCACATGCTCTCCGGCGGCGGCGTCACCGGCGCCACTGCTGGCATATGTTTAATCCTCCCGACCGCCTTCCTCTTGGCAATATTCGTCGGCCGTAAAGTCGCCCTGCTCCGGAAGTTTGCCAAGGGTACCCGGCGGCGCGGGCTGTCCATCCACGTGACAGACAGGGCCGTGGCGCAGCGTGCTCTGGTGCAGCACAGCGCCGCATTCCTCGACCGCCCCGTCGGCGCCGTGCCGAGCACCATCCTCACGCGCAACAGCCACTACAACATCCTCTCGGCCCCGTACGGCCCCTACTGGCGCGCCGTCCGCCGCAACCTGGCCGCCGACGTCCTGCACCCGTCCCGCCTCCGCCTGCTCGACGGCACCCGTGCCCGCGTGCTCGGGGACCTGCTGCGCGCCCTCCGGGCAGGCGCTCCCGCTGGCGAGAGCCTCTACTTCGCCGTCTACTCCATCCTCTCCGAGATGTGCTTCGGCGCGGACGTCGTCTCCAAGCTCGGCGTGACGCGCCTCCGCGCCATGCACAAGTTCCAGCGGGACATCCTCCTCGCGTTACCCTCCTTCGGGGTGTTGCTGAGGTACCCTCGGATAGGCAAGTTCCTCTACCGCTCGAGGTGGCGCCAGCTGCTCGCGCTCCGTCGGCAACAGGAACAATCGTTCCTGCCGCTCGTCGCCGAGGTCAGGAATAATAACCGCCGTGATACCACCGGCAGCTTCAAGTGTTACGTCCAGTCCCTCCTGGACCTAAGAATCCATGAAGATGGTGGGCGGCCCGTCACGGACGGCGAGCTCGTCAGCCTTATCTCGGAGTTCCTCGGCGCCGGCACAGAGTCCACGGCTGCAGCGCTGGAGTGGACCATGGCGAACCTCGTCAAACGCCCCGATCTGCAGCAGAAGCTCCGCATCGATGTCGACGCCATTGCATTTGCATGCGGAGACCGCGTCATCCAAGAGGCGGAGGAGCTCTCGCGCATGCCCTATCTCAAGGCCGTCGTGCTCGAGAGCCTGCGGCGCCACCCGCCCGTGCCGTTCGTGCTGCGACACGTACAGGGCGACGACGCCGCGACGGCTCTGGCCATGCGCTGCGGCGCGCTGGACCACGGCGCCACGGTGAATTTTCTGGTGGGGAAGATCGGCCGCGACGGCGCGGTGTGGTCTGACCCGACGGAGTTCACGCCGGAGCGGTTCATGCCCGGCGGGGAAGGCGTGAGCGCGGACCTAAGCTGCACAAGGGAGCTGAAGATGATGCCTTTCGGAGCTGGGAGGCGCGCGTGCCCGGGGCTCGCCATGGCGATGCTGCACCTCGAGTACTTCGTGGCCAACCTGGTGAGGGAGTTCGAGTGGTGGGAGGCTGACGGCGACGACAGAGTTGACCTGGCCGAGTTCCGTGGATTATTCTTCACCATCATGAACCGACCGCTCCGTGCGCGTCTCGTGCTCCGTACCGCAGCAGGTGCAGCTGTTTAGAGCACGCCGCTTAAATTTCTGCCCTCGTAAAACTCGAGTACAGGGGCCATGTACTCGATTTTGCTCTGAAATTTTTCACTGATTTCATCGCCCGTCTAGCAGACCCTGTATCCGAGCCTCATATATTTAAAATTTAAATTTCGCGCGATATAAAAGCAGATTATTCATAGATAGGCTTCGATTCATCATAGATACAGGCAAAATTGCACGATCTAGCGGTAGACCGCGACTTGTTAAGCTAACTCTAATCTAAAACTGCACAAAAGAACCTCGCCGGAGACCTCCTTGTCGGCGAGGTTGCCGCTGCCGCGACGGCAGTACGCCTAGTCATCGTCGACGATGACGGCGGCGGCGGCAGCCTCCGCCTTCTTCATCTCCTCGACGGCGGCGATGGCGAGCGCCTCCTCCTCCTTATCCGCGGCCGCCCTGTCGGCGGCCTTATGCTTGGAGGCCTCGGCCGCCCTGCCGGCCCAGGATAGCTTGCAGTAGAGGACCCACGCTTCCTCGAGCGTGAGCTCCTCGCGGCGGCGCTTGGCTGGGGAGGAGGAGCCTGTGGCTTGGCGGCGGCAGCTCATGGCGGCGGCGGCGTGGATTCGTGAACGGAGTGGCTGGGATTGCTCGCCGGAGTTGGGCGGCGCGTGGCGGAGCTAGGGTTGCGAGTGAGGGATTGGACCCTCACTCGCACCCTCACCCTGTACTTATACGGGGTCGGGTGGGTGATTTGCCCCGCCCCGTATCCGAGTGATACGGGCCGGCCTATTTACAGGGCGTGCTAGGCGGGCCAAAACACCGGCACCCCGTATCTCGTCGGAAATTTACGGGGTGCCGGCTGTTTATGGGGCCTGTTAGACTTGCTCTTAAACGTGGGTTTGCAACGGCTTTTAGGCTTTTTTGGGCGTGCGAGGTCTTCTCGGGCACATCGTGTCCTCCAAAAATCTCGGAAATCCCCGTAGTTGTTATAAACCTACATGTTTTTACTAAAAAGGCCTGATTTTGCTATATGTAGCAAAAAAAATGGTTCGTCCATGAGATAAAAAAAACACAAATCTCGCCGGTGTGAGTAATAGGAAAAGCATGGCAGTTGCGACGATTATGCGGGATGAAATGGAGGCGGGAGTGGAATTGGAGAGGTTACCGGGGTGGGGGCCATGTCGCGGAGGCACCGCTGTCCATGAACCAGTCCACGCCACCACCATACGTGCCCGCCGTGGGGGCGGACTGGAGGGCGATCAGCAAGGCGGGGTCCCACTGGGCCGTGCTCGGGGGCGCGGCGTAGTAGGCGGGAGGAGTAGGGGGCGGCGGGCTGGGGCGACGCTGCGTAGAGCGCCTGGTGCAGGGCGGGGCGCTGCCTCATGGTGCCCGAGTATGGGGCGCGCGGCACGAGCATGGTGTAGGCGTGGACGACCCTGGTCCAGGGGTTATGACCTGCGATCCATGGCGGCGTGGGGGCGATCTGCTGCGATGGACGAGGAGTGGTGGCGGTGTCACCGGCATGGCCACCATCGTTGCCGCCACCGTTGCGACATCGACGACTGTTACGTCCTCCGTTGCGTCCTCCGTTGCCACCACCGTTGCCGCAACCGTGGGGAGGTGGCATGGGCGTGAGCGGCGGGGGCGAGTAGAAGCCCGGGGGCGGACCCGAGGCGCGCGGGGCAGGGGCCGGGGCGCGTGGCGCGGGGGCAGGTCCACCCCGGGAGTAGCCGGCAACGAAGGCGGTGTGGGCCGCCCGAGCCCGAAGGTGCTTGATCCAGCGCTCCTCGAGACGGAGATAGGCCACGGCCTGCTCGAACGTCGGCGTGGTGAGGAGCGTGAGGTTGGAGGCGGCGTTGCTAAGGTCCTCACCGAGGCCGGCCAACAGGGTGGAGAGCATGATCTTCTCATCGATTGGGAACTCCAAGTCGCGAAGCTCGTCGGAGAGGCTCTTGAGACGGAGGCAGTAGTCGTCGAGGGAGAGGTCGTTCTGGTGGGTGCCGAAGAACTCCTGTTGGAGGAACGTGACGCGCTGGATCTTGTTGTCAGTGAAGAGGCCGGTGATCTTGGTCCAGACGGTATGCGCGGAGTCGCCGTCGCAGACGACGGTGTGAAAAATATCGTTGGAGATGGTCTGGAAAAACCAGCGGATTATGGTCGCGTCGATGGCCAACCAGTCGGGGTCGTGCGGCATGGCGAGGAGGTCGATGGTGCCGTCGACATGATCAAGGAGATCATACTCGCGGAAGAGGAGGCCGAAGTACGTCTTCCACGGGAAGAAGTTTGCAGCGGTGTGAGAGAGCTTCACTGGCACGCTCTCGAGGATGGGGACGTCGCGGATAACGGCGACAGTGGGGCTGGTGAAGGGGTTGCTGCTCCCGGAGACGGTGTCGTTGAAGGGGTTCCTAGAGTACGGGGAGTTGAGATCGGCCATGACGGCGTCGGGGGCGGAAGCTGTAGTGGTGGGGAGGGGCGAAAGCGATGGAGGGGAGGAGGAGGGGCCGACGGCGCACTGGGAGGCGACGGCTGGAGAGGAGAGGGAGGAGGCCGGCGGCGGTTAGGGTTTGGGGAGGAGGGGCCGGCGGCGCCAGGGAGGAGGCGGCGGCTAGGATAGGAAGATCGGGGGGACCTCTGATACCATGTAGAATAGTATGGGACAATGCACAAGCCCAATAGGGCCGGCTGCTCTCATATATATAGACATAATTATAGGTACAACCCTAAAATACACGGGGACCTATATCTATACAATATATATCTCAACATATGTGACGGTTTTCGGTGTGCACTCTGGAGCGAGCGTCGCTTGGGTGCCCGGCTGTGTGTGTCTTGTGTTCTGGTTTACCGGCATCTTGTATGTCTCGTGTGTTTTAGGTGTTGCTTGTCGTTGTTCAGTTTTTCGCCCGATTTTCCTTAATTAACCGAGAATTCTGTGTCTGTTGACCGCTTTCTACCTATTCAATGAATTTAGCAGATCTGCTAACATTCAAGAAAAAAGTCGTACTAAGGCCCAATAGAACCAGCGTACCAGAGCAGAAACCATCGCAGAAGATGAAAACCGTAGATTGGAAGAGACTGACCTCAGACCACACCGACAAATACGGAAAACGATCGGATCCCAAGAGATCCGTCGGACACGCAACTCCACGCGTCCTCCGTCGGTGCTAGATGCACCATCGGAACGAGGATAGGACAGGGATCGGAGTACCTTATTCTGACTTCAGGACATAGCAGCCGTCTCAACATTTCAAAAATAAAACATAGAAAAAAGGCTAAGCAAAAACGAAAATGCTTCCGGCGAGAGACCGTGGTCAGCCACACCTCCAAAGCCTTGAGGCAACGGTAGGCCACAATGCAAAGTGTTTTGCATTACGATTTTGAAACGCTTGTCGGATACATCATTGATTATGTCCAGATTTTTTAAAACTTGTAGATACGTTTTTTATTTTTATTTTTAAAATGAAGAAATCACTCGAGGTTGATCGGACCCAAAATATACACTTTTGGAGGAGACTGTTTGGGTATAAAATGTCCATGGCCTCTTGCAGTACTGCATCGTCGGGGCATCCTTAGCAATGGAGTACATTCTCCTCCCTCTCCCCGGCGGCATCATGGCCACCGGAATATGTGTCCTCCTCCCGACCGCCATGATCATCCTGGTCATATTCAGCCGCCGTAAAGTCGTCACCCTCGTGACCGCCCTGCTGCGAAACTTGGCGGCCGGAGTTGTGGGCACCGGCCGGCGGCGGCGTGCGCTGTCCATCCAGGTGACAGACAGGGCCGTGGCACACCGTGCTCTGGTGCAGCACAGCGCCGCATTCCTCGACCGTCCCGTGAGCGCCGTGCCGAGCACCATCCTCACCTGCAACAGACACTTCAACATCGTCTCGGCGCCGTACGGCCCCTACTGGCGCGCCGCCCGCCGCAACCTTGCCTCCAACCTTCTGCACCCGTCCCGCCTCGGCCTGCTCGACGACACCCGTGCCCGCGTGCTCGCGGACCTGCTGCGCGCCCTCCGGTCAGGCGCCCCGGCCGGCGAGAGCCTCCACTTCGCCATGTTCAATATCGCCGCCGAGATGTGTTTCGGCGCGGACGTGGTCTCCAAGCTCGGGCCCACACGCCTCCGTGCCATGCAGAAGTTCAACCGCGATCTGCTCCTGGCGATTCCTTCCTTTGGGGTGCTGGTGAGCTACCCTAGGATCGGCAAGCTCCTCTACCGGTCAAGGTGGCGCCAGCTTCTCGCGCTCCGTCGGCAACAGGAAGAATCGTACATGGCGCTCATCGCCGAGATCAGGAGTAGCCCTCCTCACACCAGTACCACCGGCTTCAAGTGTTACGTCGAGTCCCTCCTGGAGCTACGAATCCATGAAGACGACGGCCGGCCCTTCACCGACGGCGAGCTCGTGAGCCTTATCTCGGAGTTCCTCGGCGGCGGCACAGAGTCCACGGGCGCCTCGCTGGAGTGGACCATGGCGAACCTCGTCAGACGCCCCGAACTGCAACAAAAGCTCCGCGCCGAGGTCGACGCCGCCATTGTCTGCAGCAGCAGAGAGAGTATCCAATTGCAAGAGGCGGAGCTGTCGCGCATGCCCTATCTCAAGGCCACCGTGCTGGAGAGCCTGCGGCGCCACCCGCCGGTAGCTACCGTGGTGCGCCACGTGCAGGGAGAAGAGGCCGCGAAGGTGCTCGGCGCGCCATCCGTGGCAGACGTGGGCGCCACCGTGGAATTCGTCATCGGGGAGATTAGCCTCGACGCGGCGGCCTGGCCGGACCCAACGGACTTCGTGCCGGAGCGGTTCATGGCCGGCGGGGACGGCGAGGGCGCGGACCTGACTTGCACGAGGCAGCTCAGAATGATGCCGTTCGGGGCCGGGAGGCGCGCGTGCCCAGGGATAGCGCCGGCGATGCTGCACCTCGAGTACTTCGTGGCGCACCTGGTGAGGGAGTTCGAGTGGTGGGAGGCCGACGGCGACGACAGGGTTGACTTCACCGTGCTCCGCGGCTTCGTCTTGAACACGATGAACCACCCGCTTCGCGCGCGCCTCGTGCCTCGCCAACAAACTTCATCAGCCGTAGTGCACGCGAGCTAGCCATCATATGCTCTCACATGATCCGACGAGGATCAGTGCCTAGCTTCTGAGGAGAGAATAAGAGCATCTCCACTCGTTTTGGCCGAACCCAGGCCGAAAAAAGGAACAGATTTTGGGCCGGACGGAATAAGTTTTCGGCCAGGGTACGTCCGGTCGCCCACTCGCGTACCCAGGCCGAGTTCCCAAGTTCGACTAAAAATCGTTAAATATGGGTGAATTTCATTAAGTTGGACGAATATAGACGGATTACATCAAATTTAAACTAAACTAATACATAATAAACTTAAAAAAGGCCTCCGCCGGTGTCTTCGCCGTCCTACAGGCCGAAGTTGTCGTAGAACGACGTGTAGCCCGGGTCGGCTCGGCCGTCATCCTCGCCGGCGTCGTCGTTGCTTGGCGGCTGGTTCTGGCGGGAGCTGTCCTGGCCAGGATCGCCGTACCTCCATGGCTGGTAGGACGGACCTGCGTCCTCGTCCTCGTCGTCCAGGACGTAGAGCGGGGCGCCCTGGTAGGCGAGCTCACGCCTAGACAGCGCCCGACGTCGGGCGGCCTGCTCCTCGGCCTGTCGAGGATGCGCTGCCACTCCGCCTTCTCCCAGTCCCTCCTGGACCATTCCAGGATATCCGACGAGGAGGGCTCGGCCGAAGGCAACGGCGGTGCCGTTTCGCGGGGCGACTCCTCTAGCGCCATCTTCAAGGCGGCGTCTTCGGCCGGCGCCGAGCCTTCTGTCTTGGGGCGGCGTAGGCGCAGGCGGCTCGCCGATGACGATACCGCGCGTGCGTGTCCGCGGCGTGAGCGCGCAGGCGAGACGGCTTCGCGCTTCACGACCGTCAGCGTGCGAAGCGGCGCGCTGCCGGAAGAGTGGGACGCCGAAGGACGAGCTCATGCTCGCCATCCTCCTCGGCGCCCAGTTCACCGGAGCACGTCGACCCGTCCTGGCCGCCGGCGTCGGGTTGCGCGGGAAGCCGAGCCGCGGAGTGTTCCCGCGGTTGATGTGCTCCAGCATGGCGGCGAGCGTCCGCCCTGGTGCACTCCACCAACACGGCGCCCCTCCGAGTTTTCGCGCTTCGGCGGGGACTCGTTCGGCAGCCCCTCGTGGCGGTTGAGCTCCTGTTCACACCGCTCCGCGAAGAAGTTCCCCCAGTAGAGGAGGTTGTCGGCGCTTTTCGCTTCGGCGGGGTTGTCCATGCCGACGATGTACTCTTGTACATCGTATGGCAGATCGTCCGGCGTGGGCCCCGGCGAGATTGGGATGCCGCCGGCGCTCAGCGTCCACCCCAGAGGCATCCGCCTGTCCGGCGGCGCCATGTACCCGGCCTCGTACATCATGCGCGCCTCCCAGGTCTGGAGGGTGCGCCGGCCGAAGCGCTCGCCGCAGCGCCGTCGTCGGGGTAGCGTTCGCCCATGGTGAGAGAAGGGGAAGAGGTGAGAGAAGGTTCGCCGGAGTTGGGCTTGTGGGTGGGGGGAGCTGTGAGAGAGTGCGAAGATCTCCCGCGAGGAGTGCGGCTTAAAAAGGCCGAGGTGAGCGGCGAGGGCGGGAGAGGTGTAGCGGCGAGGGCGGAAAAAGTGGAAACGGTGGGAAGTTAGTGACCGCCGGTCCGTCGCGGGAGCCGAGGTGGCGACGGTGGCGCCGTAAATCGGCGACGCGTGGCCGACGCGACGGGCAGTTATTCCCCGGCGATCGCCGCGTGGTTCCGAGGATGACGACGACTCGGCTTCCATCACTGACTCGGCGGGTCCACACGCCGCTTTGATTTTTTTCGCTGATTTCGCTGAGTCCGGTGTTTCCAGGGCGTACCCGGAAACCTGGGTTCGGCCTGGGTAGTCCAGACCAAAAATGGCTCAAATCCGCCAAAAACAGGTCCTTAGATACGCGACTGGACCAGTTTTCGGCGTCCGGACCAAAATCCGGTGTCCGAATCGGCCTCCTAGGTAGACTGAGTGGAGATGCTCTAATATCCACTTCTTCAGTCTTAGATAAAGTGGCCGCCGGTGATGTATGTGTTTTTAAGTCTAGTGGACGAAGAATAATCCAACCGTCTGTAGCATCCCATTTGTCTAACAACTGTAATGCTACTTGGTTTAGTAATAAATTGGCCTCTCCCTACATATAATTGATTGTTGCATCATCATCATATCATGCTCATGTCATCATGCCACCTTGCATTTGAGTATCATACAAACACTTATGTTTTGGTTCTTATCTCATATGCATTATTATTTGTATTTGCCTCTTGATATTGTATTTGGTTCTTGATATATTGTTAAATGCCCAAGTTGAGTTGGGGGCATATCTTTTATTGACTCCACCACCCTTTCTTTCACCACCTTACAATTCCACCATCCCATTCTCCATGAGCTTGTAATTTTCTTTGGATTTTATTTCTAGCTCATGTGGGTTGGATGGATCCAACTTTAAATCCTTTTGCTTGGCTTGTTCCATATTTCTGGAATGCATATGTATGAATGCCCTGAATAATTGTTTTGTTTTCACAAGATTGAAACATGGCATTTAATGCTTATGCATGGTCCATGCAAACTTGTACCAATCTCTTAGGGAGTGCATTAAATATAATGCATGTCCCATGCAACCATCACCAACTTTGTTCATCTTTGGTTTTATTTGAAGTTTTGAGTGGTTCACCTCTATCTCTATCCTTTCTTTTAGGCTTGATATAATTTGATCTTGCTTAAACCTCACCACATCTCCTTCTCTACTCCATCACCACCTGTTCTTCTTTTCTCTCTTTGGCTATCTTGTTTGAGCTTGTGTGATCATGCTTGATCTAGTCAAATGAACCAATCCATCTCTCTCTCTCTCTCTCTCTCTCTCTCTCTCTCTCTCTCTCCTACCCTCTAGCTAAGATCCTACCCTATCACCATGCTCCCATCTAACCCTAAACCCTACCCCCTCTTTAAACCATCCCCCATCCATGCATGATCATGTGGGCATGCACAAGCCCTAAACCCCCCTCTCTCGGCCTCTCTCTCTCTCTCTCACCTAGCTGGCCCCCACCATACCACCTAGCTACCCACCCAAACAAAACCCTAGCCGAGCCATACCTCTCTCCCCTCTAGCCCTAGCTCTAACCCGACGCCATCTCCTCCCTCTCTCTTTCTCTCTATGCCATAAGGGCCCCCCCTAGCCGAGCCTGCCCTGCCTCCTTGCTCTCACGACGACCCCACCGACGACGTCCACCGTCGGCCTCCACCTCCCCTAGTCACACCAGCCGGTGGCGTGGCGTTTAGGGTTGTCGAGGAAGACCACGAGGGTCCCCTGCTTCGCCCCGGACACACCAACGCGGAGAAGGCCCAGGAGCGCTGGACACCGACGCGAGCCGACGCAAACCCTAGCCGCCGGTGCGCCAGCCTCACCGACGATCGTGACCGCCTCGAGCCGTTCCACCTACACCAACGCCCTCACGGTGAGGCCACAAACCCCCTAGACATGCCCCTGCCCTGTTTCGTTTCCTGTCGGCGACGAGCGTTTCGTCGAGCAGCCTGCGCGCGCCGCCGATCGCTGGCGTCTGCACGCTCGCGCTCCGCGCAAACCCTATCTAGCCGCGCCCCCCTTACCAGACAGCAACCCCACCCCACCGCACTGGTTGCCGCCTCAGCGCGCGCGCCAGCGACCTGGGTTCGAGCCTCGCCGCGCCGTGCGTCCGCTGTCGCGTGCGGCGACAGTTTCGTCAGTGCCAGGAAGAAAAACAGTAGTGTGGCCATCTTGCAGATACCCCCCCCACCTTTTGCTCCTCAACCCGCGACCCTCATGCCCCACCTGTCTATGCCTCTGGCTTTTTGCAAAAAGGCTCCCCAAGTTTCACAGCCCCAACCCGCGGTCCCCGGCTCCGCCACGTGGCACGCCCCCGCTGGCGCGCCCGCGTGTGGCCCCGAGCAGGCCGTGGCCCCACCTGTCATGCACATGGGCTAGCTAAGCCGCGGTGGGCACAAGCTTTTCTGCGCGCGTGGCCCTGTGCTAGCCCTGTCCCCACCTGTCAGTGTCTGTGGTTAGAAAAGAGTGAGTAACAAAAGGATTTTGGTTTGTCTGTTTTATTTCAAATCTATTTCAAATTAATTCAAATTCAAATCAGATTTTAATAACTTTTAAAATACCAATCCAAATTATACATATGATATATGTTTCTTAATCAGAAAAATGTGAGGATTTCAAATATGCCATCCAAAATATGTTTTGCACACTTAAAATTTCAAGTTGATTTAAATTACAATAAAATGCCCCTGGACCTTAATAAATTAATAACTTTTGTTTTATAACTCCGAATTTGACAAATGATATGTCTAAAATGATCATCTCGATGAGACCTTTCTGTTTATGCTATCCATGACTTAAATTGAAGCATGCATCATACAAATATAATGTAAACAGCAACTATTATGAGGATAAAATGTGGCCAAAAACTCAATAAAATGTTTATTTCTTGTATTCTACCCCACACCCATGCCATGCTACATTATTGCCATGCAACTTGTGCATCATTCATCATGGCATGATTGTTTGCTTGTCGCATTTAATTCATATGCTTGTGCACTTTATTTATGTTGTCCCTTGTTTGTTTGGTTCTTCTTCGAATAGACGCTGAGTAGAGGATATATCAAGAAAACCAGGAGCACTACCCAGATCCGTCTCTCGCTTCAACTGAGCTGACAGGCAAGCACTACCACATGCTTGCATACATACAGTACCTATTGCCTCTATTTTATTCTTGCATCATTGAGTCGCGATTGTATTGAACTGAATCCCAAGTATTGCATCGCCTTTACTTTTAAACCCCACCAAGCTTGTTCCTCCATCCCATGAGCCATTACTACAGGAGTTGTTTGAGCCATGCGAGTCGTAGAACAGCATGTGTAGGGTATGTGAGAGTCTGATGGATAACGAGGTACTTAAAAAAATAACCTGAGTAGTAATGGGATAACTAAGGAAAGTGGCACCGGTGAGCAATATCTACTATTTGGTTTTTCCTGCTCACTTGTGTCCCGTAGGACCCCGAGTACTTGATTCCTGTTCCTTGATTATTCGCGCTATCCACATCCGGGAGGCTTATGGGACCCCCCTGAGCGAGAGCTTGATTCAGTCTTATTTCTTGGGGCCACAAACTAGTTTGAGGTTTTATTTACTATCATGTACTTATGCCATGCTTTACTGCTTATTTAATATTGTGCGAGGAGCACCTGTACTGTTTAGGATCGTGGCACGATTCCGTGGTATCGACAAGCCCAGCCACACTTTCGGGTTCCCAGTCGTTTACAGCCGTCCCCACAACCTTGAGTCCGTCTCGGAGCCGGCCGGATTCGTTGCGGGTCTACTTTAAGGGGTGGCCCCCTGAAATATTTCTGAATCCTGTGATTGCTTTGTCGTGAAGGCCTTGTTGGGTTTTGATTTGGTTTTTCCGAGGTTGATCGAGTGTGTGTTGCTATTTGTGCACCCCTGCAGGGTAAAACTTTCTGAAAGCCGTGTCCGCGGTTATGGACGACTTGGAGCACAGTTTCTCGATCATAGACAAGTATAACTAAAGTACCGCTTTTAATTTGACTAAGTAACTGACTAGTAAATAGTGCAACACTCATGGAATGGTTAATAAAACTGCCAACGGATGGGGGGTTGTTCGTCCGCTTCCTCGTTGGTAAGCGAGGAGGAGGATGGATCTGATGGTATTACCGTTATAACTGTTGTCATTAATTCACGGACATCCGTCTATCTTTGGTTAGGCGGATGGTTAGCGAGTATCTATAGAACTGTTAGGGTTTATCTTTTGCTGCAATTGCGTCACCCCAGGTTGTGTCCCCTTTAGAGGCATAAAGACTTGCTGAGTACCCCTAGGGTCTCACACGATAAATTATTGGTTCAGATGAACAGGTACACTCGCAGGACGGATACTGGGTGGAGGAGGCTGATGATGTGGGCAACGAACGTTCGGTGTAGAGATTCCGGGAATGGGGATCCGTGAGATCTGTGGGCGGGATGTGATTATTTATGGGGCATCTTATGCCGATTTGCTTCTTATCCGTACTCGGATCTTGTTTGCCGCTTCTGCATGATACTCTGATGTGTGATGTATGAGGAAATATCCTAAATTATTATATCTATCTAGGTCATTTGAATCTTGCCGTATGGCGTTGCTATATTTCCTTTCTTTTTAGATGGAATGGCTCTGATGTACTATTGTATGGTGGCTTGCATACATACTCATTTGTGTATGTAGTTGATCCCTTCGCCTGCCGATTACGCCGCCCGTACTTGTCCCGATGATTGGAAATGGTTGGGACGGCCGAAAGGTCTACCTGTGAGTGGCATTTGGGCCCCACCGTACTATTTCAACCATTTCCGCTCATCCAGGCTTGTATCTAGGAGCGTAATTCACCGAGGTAGTTACACTGTCCTAGGGCCTCTCTGTCACTAGTACGACCTTACCGGTGGCGTAGAAAGTTTTACGTATTCTATCAGTATGCGCGGACCGGTTGCTCGAGACGCGACCAACTACTGGTGTATGCCACCAGTAACAATCTTTTTTTACATGGATTCCATTAAATACCTGGCTCAGTCGAAGCACTGGCCACCATTACACGTACATCGTCAAGTACCGATTCCGGCCAAAAGGTTTTAATGTCTGGCCGACTCGCACCAAAAGCAGCTAAAGTATGCGCTAAATTATTACATATACGTGAGACATATTTGAACTCAAAAGAGTTGAACGCTAGCAACATATGGAGACGTAGGTTTCTATATATGACTCCCTCCGGTGCACGATCAAACTCAGTGGTTTGCATTGCTTGGACAAGGTTCTGGGCGTCAGACTCGATCTGTATCTTCACCATACCCCAGTCAGCAGCTGCATGGGCTGCCTCCTCGCAAGCTCGAATCTCTGCTTGGGCGGCACTTGAGACGTACGGCAGCATACCAGCACCAGAACCTCTGATACGACCATCTGAATCACGAACAATCTTACTGGTGGAGTACCATGGTTTTAGTATCACTAGTGGAAACGAGGTCTTTTGTTGATCCCGAAAAGGGGCTTTAACACCGGTTCTTCTACGAACCGGTGTTAAAGGGGGGGGCCGTACCAGCGTGGCCCCTGCGGCAAAAAAGGAGCCCCCCTTTAACACCGGTTCGTGCAACGAACCGGTGTTAAAGGTCCCTGCAGCAGTGGCCCGCGCACCCCCCCCCCTTTAACACTGGTTCGTGGCATGAACCGGTGTTAAAATGGGGGCTATATAAGACACCACCCCAGCCCACACACACCCCACTCTTCCATTCTTTCACATTTTGGAGCCTAGCAAGAGGGTGTGAAGAGTGCTAGTTTGTGTTTTTTTCATATGCACTAGAGGTGTTCGGTGAAATGCCCGAGAGCTCAAAATAAGCTTTCTTGTTGCTCTTTCCGTCTCGGTCGAGGTCGGCAACTATAGTTTCATGTGTCATTGATGTACTATATATATAAATGGTCATATCCCTATTATTTTTTTGATATATACTACATATTAATGCAGATGAATCGGCAATGGATGTACGGTGACCGCCGCACTTCCGAGTACATTACGGGCCTCCAAAATTTCATCGTTGTGGCTAATGCAAACCGTGGTCACAATGGTTTTATGTGTTGTCCATGTGTTCACTGTCAGAACAAGAAAGACTACTCAAATACCAGAACCATTCACGCCCACCTGCTTCGATCCGGTTTCATGCCTAGCTATAATTGTTGGACCAAGCACGGAGAAAAAGGGGTTGTGATGGAAGACAACGAAGAAGAAGAGGATGATGAAAACTATCATAATATGTATCCTGAATATGATGATAATGCAACGGAGGTAGATAATGAAGATCAAGAGGGAGCAGATGGGCCCACTGATGACGATCTTGGTCGGGCCATTACTGATGCAAAGGAAGAATGTGAAACTGAAAAGGAGAAGGAGAAGCTGGAGCAGATGTTAAAGGATCACAAAACATTGTTGTATCCAACTTGCGAAGATGGCCACAAAAAGCTAGGTGCCACACTGGATTTGCTGCAATGGAAGGCAGAGAATGGTGTGACTGACAACGCATTTTTAAAGTTGTTGGTAAAAATGAAGAATCTTCTTCCAAGAAATAATGAGTTGCCCGACAGTACATACCAAGCAAAGAAGGTTGTCTGCCCTCTAGGATTAGACGTGCAGAAGATACATGCCTGCATTAATGACTGCATCCTCTACCGCGGTGAGAAGTACGAGAATTTGGATGCATGCCCGGTATGCACTGCACTGCGGTATAAGATCAGACGAGACGATCCTGGCGATGTTGAGGGCGAGGCCCCTAGGAAGAAGGTTCCCGCCAAGGTTATGTGGTATGCTCCTATAATACCACGGTTAAAACGTCTCTTCAGAAATAAAGAGCATGCCAAGTTGTTGCGATGGCACATGGAAGACCGTAAGAAAGACGCGATGTTGAGACACCCCGCTGATGGGTCACAGTGGAGAAAAGTCGAGCGAGAGTACCCGGACTTCGCACGTGACGCAAGGAACTTAAGGTTTGGTCTAAGTACAGACGGCATGAATCCTTTTGATGAGCAGAGCTGCAGTCACAGCACCTGGCATGTGACCCTATGTATCTATAACCTTCCTCCTTGGTTGTGTATGAAGAGGAAGTTCATTATGATGCCAGTGCTCATCCAAGGCCCGAGGCAACCCGGCAACGACATTGATGTGTACCTAAGGCCATTAGTTGAAGAACTTTTACAGTTGTGGCCAAACCAGGTGTACGTATGTGGGATGAGCACAAAGGGGAGCCATTTGACCTACGAGCATTGCTTTTCGTAACCATCAATGATTGGCCTGCTCTTAGTAACATTTCAGGGCAGACAAACAAGGGATACAATGCATGCACACACTGTTTAGATGATACTGAAAGTGTATATTTGGATAAATGTAAGAAGGTTGTGTACCTAGGGTATCGCCGATTTCTTCCGAACCTGCATCCAGTAAGAAAGAAAGGCAAGCATTTCAAACGTCTTGCAGAACCCCGGAGGAAGCCTGTCCTCCGTACCGGTGAGGAGGTATTTGGTATGGTCAAGATCCTAGAAGTAATCTTTGGAAAAGGTCCTGACAATCTATCTGTTCCGAATGACGATGCCGGACACGCGCCCATGTGGAAGAAGCAATCCATATTTTGGGACCTACCCTATTGGAAAGTCTTAGAGGTCCGCTCTTCAATCGACGTGATGCACGTGACGAAGAATGTTTGCGTGAACCTGCTAGGCTTTCTAGGAGTGTATGGGAAGACAAAAGATACACCGGAAGCACGACAGGACCAGCAACGTCTGAAGGCCCCTGAAGAGCCTATGCATCCTGAGAACGAGAAGGGTAAACGATGCCACTTAACTCCTGCCAGCTACGCTCTTACCAAAGTAGAGAAGGAAATCTTTTTTGAATGTCTGAGCAGTATCAAGGTCCCGTCTGGCTTCTCGTCGAATATAAAGGGAATAATAAATATGGCAGAGAAAAAATTCCAAAACCTGAAGTCTCATGACTGCCACGTGATTATGACACAATTGCTTCCGATTGCATTGAGGGGGCTTCTACCTGAAAATGTTCGAGTACCCATTGTGAAGCTATGTGCATTCCTCAATGCAATATCTCAGAAGGTAATCGATCCAGAAAGCCTACCAGGGTTACAAACAGATGTGGCCCAATGTCTTGTCAGCTTTGAGTTGGTGTTCCCACCATCCTTCTTCAATATTATGACGCATCTCCTGGTTCACCTAGTAGAAGAGATTGCCATTCTCGGTCCTGTATTTCTACACAATATGTTCCCCTTTGAGAGGTACATGGGAGTCTTAAAGAAATATGTTCATAACCGTGCTAGGCCAGAAGGAAGCATCTCCAAGGGCTATGTAACAGAGGAGTTCATTGAGTTCTGTGTTGATTTTATTCCTGACCTTAAGGCGATTGGTGTTCCAGAATCACGACATGAGGGGAGACTGCGTGGAAAAGGCACCCTAGGATGTAAAGCAATGATATGTAGGGACGGGCATTCTCTCAATCAAGCACACTACACGGTTTTACAAAGATCTATCTTGGTTGCCCCGTATATCAATGAACACAAGAATTTAATACGCCTCAAACACCCGGGGCAGTCTGATGAATGGATTATAAGTGAACACATGGCGAGTTTTGGCGGCTGGCTGCAAAGACTTCTCACGAATAACACCACTGTTGGGGATCATCTGTACTTGTTGGCCAGGACACCATCTTCGACTGTATGTACTTTCCAAGGGTACGAGATAAATGGGAATACATTTTACACGATAGGCCAAGATAAAAAGAGAACCAACCAAAACAGTGGTGTTCGCTTCGATGCAGCAGAAGACAATGGGCAAAAGACCACGTATTATGGGTTCATAGAGGAGATATGGGAACTTGACTATGGACCTAATTTTAAGGTCCCCTTGTTTCGATGCAAATGGGTCAAGCTAACAGGAGGAGGGGTTGAGGTAGACAAGAAGTACGGAATGACAACGGTGGATCTCAACAATCTTATGAAGAACTTAGACGAACCATTCGTCCTAGCCAATGATGTGGCTCAGGTTTTCTATGTGAAGGACATGTCCTCCAGACCAAAAAAAAGAAAAAATACGCAAACGAATACATCATATGATGATCCAAAGCGTCACATAGTTCTTTCAGGAAAAAGAAACATCGTGGGAATCGAGGACAAGACAGACATGTTAGAAGATTATAATAAGTTTGATGAAATTCCGCCCTTCACAGTGAAAACTGACCCAAGCATTCCGTTAAGTAAAGAAGATGCTCCATGGTTACGTCTGAAGTGATCATAAGGAAGGACATATGCCAAGAAGTTCATGCTCATATTATGTAACTCTAGTTCATGTTTTTAATATTAATACATGTCTTGAGTGTTAGTCATGTTTTGTGGATGGACCGGGACTATGAGAAGAAGTTGTCCCGATTCATACTTACCATTAAGATCTGATCTCCAAACGCGCGCGGTCACATATTAGGGAGTGCCTCTATGACGAGTTTCTTGGAGATGCCGGAGGACTAGGCTACGTCGGCATCTCCCTGAAACTGGCCGTAGTGGTGTCCCTGCTCTCGAAAAGCATCTTGCAGCTTTGTAACTTCTCTAACTAGATCAATACACCTGGGAGCTAACTAATTTCACATATTAGGGAGTGCCTCTATGACCAGTTTCTCGGAGATGCCGGAGGACTGGGCTCCGTCGGCATCTCCCTGAAACTGGCCGTAGTGGTGTCCCTGCCTCAAACTGGCTGGAGGACTGGACTCACAAGGATGCCTATTTATAGTACAAGCAGCTCGACATAGTGTTGACACTTACGAAATAATGTCGACACTCACCCCTATTATTAGTGCTGACTCGTGTTTTGTCCCGGATGGTGTCTCCAACCGGGACTAAAGGTTCATCTTTAGTCCCGGTTGGTGTCTCCAACCGGGACTAAAGGTTCATATTTAGTCCCGGTTGGTGACACCATCCGGGACAAGGTACACGCCGCACGACATAATGCCGACACTCACCCCTATTATTAGTGCTGACTCGTGTTTTGTCCCGGTTGGTGTCTCCAACCGGGACTAAAGGTTCATCTTTAGTCCCGGTTGGTGACACCATCCGGAACAAGGTACATGCCGCACGACATAATGTCGACACTCACCCCTATTATTAGTGCTGACTCGTGTTTTGTCCCGGTTGGTGTCTCCAACCGGGACTAAACGTTCATCTTTAGGTTCATCCCGCCATTTTTTCCCGCCATTTTTCTTCCCGCCAGTTCTTCTTCCCGCCATTTTTCTTCCCGCCAGTTCTTCCCTCCAGTTCTTCCCGCTAGTTCACTATATATATATGTAGGGGGTTGGCCTCCATTGTCATTGCACATCTCTAAACTCATATCTGCAACCTCATCACTCTTTCCCATGGCTTCCACCGTAGCACTAACCCCCAGGAAGGCGGAGGCGCTTTGCGCCTCGAACTACCCCTGCCCGCCGGGCTACTGTGTCCCCGTCGGCTGGATGCTGAGCGTCAGAGGCGTGCCGATTCCTCCTGTCCCTCTAGGTGTGGCGCGCCGGATGGACATCACGAACCACTACTACTTCGATCTCACGCCGGAGCAGCGGAGGAATCCCAGATGGCATCCCGACTATTTCCCTACTTGGGAAGCCTTCTTCGTGGATCGGCATGAGAGGGCGCTCGCCAGGCACGAGGAGGACGGCCCACCTCCTCCTAACTTCAACGAGGCCGGCCGTCGGCTATGGTGGCGCGGTCGGACTCTCCAGAGCGTCATGGCCTATGACACTGCCGCCGACTCTAACCCCCGTCTGCGCTACCCTCAAGTCCAGCCCACGCGCTACCCTCAAGTCCAGCCCACGCGTACTCTCCAGAGTTTCAATTACGGCGACCCCGACGACGACAGCGATGACGGCGGTGGCGAGAACGACGACTACAGTGGCGAGTATTACAGGTGTAGGCAGGAGCATGACTGAATCACTCCAACATTCCGAAACAAGTTCGGCCGATTGTTACTTAATCTGGCCATGTATCTTAATTTTCAGTTCTTTTATGTATCTTAATTTTCAGTTCCAGTTCGGACGATTGTTACTTAATCTGGCCATGTATCTTAATTTTCAGTTCTTTTATGTATCTTAATTTTCAGTTCCAGTTCGGCTTTATGTAACTGTCTCAAAATGACCTATCTCATTCGAGGTTTCTTGGCTTTCGGGTCAAATGACCAATGTTATGGCTAGAATCAAGGCATAGTTTGTGATAATATGGCCATATTGTGCATACATGTGCATCATGGCATGGCAAACAATGTTGCAAGAGGAAGTTTTCCTTTTTATCGCACCAAAAAGGCATTTTCCATTTTCCGAGCATAAAAACGGACGGTTTTGTGAAGCAACCACCAAATGGCTAATTCAAAAAACCACCAACACATTTTACAAAAAATACTAGACCACCTTATATGCACAATGTACCAACAGGGGGATCTGAAACCTTTCCGTCCACCTCTGGTGAAAAAGACAAATTCCTACCGAATCGGCAGGAAGTGGGTCAGATATGAACTACAAGTACATGATACGATGCTCATAATTTTTTACAAAAATCATTTTTAGGTTCACAATATGCTATTTTATCAAAAAGCAATGCAAGTTGAGCAAGGCTTGGTGAGATTCAAGTGTATACAAAAGATGCGACATTTAAATATCCAATCAATTCAAAAATGTTAATACAAAAGATGCGGCATTAAAATATGATTTGATCTAATAAAAATCATTTTTTAGATGCTTAATATTTCTTATGTTCAAAGTTTTAGGATTTAACAATTTATTTTGGTTTGAATTGAATAATCAAAATTTATATGTAAGTGTTTTAATTATTTTGAAAATTTTCATGTAAAGTAAATATAAAATGATTTACATGAATGGATAGAAATTATTTTTATGAAAATTATGATATATTATTCATATTTTTCTGAGTTGAAATGAAAAAGATATGAATTTTCTAAATTCATATCATATTTTTTGAATTAAAAATGCCCCTTTAATGCATGAAATAAATGCCCCCCCCCCCTTTAACACCGGTTCCAGACAGGAACCGGTGTTAAAGGGGGGGCATTTATTTCGTTTCCCGCGCGCACCACCACCCCCTTTAACACCGGTTCTAGCCACGAACCGGTGTTAAAGGGGGGGTAATAAATCCGCGCGGGAAACGGATTCCCCCCCCCTTTAACACCGGTTCCAGCCATGAATCGGTGTTAAAGGGGGGGTGTATTTATTTCACCTTCCCCTTCCTTTCTTCCCCCCGCTGAGCCAGATCGATCGAACACACCGCCGTAGAGAGATCGAAGCACCGCCACCGCCGCTTCGGAGCTCGAGGTCCTCCGTCTCGCCGCCCCCGACTCGCCGTCTCGCCGCTGCCGCTTCGGAGCTCGAGGTCCGCCACCCCCGACCCTCTCTTCCCCGCATCCTTCCCCTCCCTCTAACACGGTGGGGCTCCGGCCGTGTGCACGGCGCTCGCCGCCGCAGCGGGGCTAGACGCCCCTCTAACGCTAACGCTGCGCGGCCGCGCCCTAGGCCTTTGCCTCCACACGCCCAGCCACGGTATCCCGCGCCCGCCGAAACTTCCGCCGGGGCGGCCGATGCCACACCGGAACCAACGCGGAGGGCGACGACGACGTGGCTCCCTCGTCGGGTTGCGGGCCGACGAGTCCATGTTGGCGAGGAGGAGAGGGGGGAGTCCCCCCTTGCCCGCGCCGTGCAACCCGTCCAGCCGATGGCGACAGGGATACTTCCCCGGCGAGCCTCGGCCTCGTGTCATCGTCGTCTTCCCCGGCGAGCCTCGGCCCGTATAGCTCACGCCGTGCCGTGCCGGTCCTGTGCCCTGACTTTTTTTTAGAGAATATCACACTTAATTGACTAAATAACATCAATACAAAGTTCAGCCCAAATAAATTCCGGGGCAACACCAAAAAAAAATTACAAGAAGAGCGCACAGATGCGCGAGCTAATAAGTGTGCTGCGACATTCAGATTACGAGAAACATGCCTAAACGAACATGAAGTGAAGCTCCTAGCAAGAACCTTGATGTCCCCAATAACAATGCCCATAAGGAAGTGATCCTGGGCCGACGACCTGATGCGTTGAATCATCGACAGGCAGTACGATTCCAGGACACAGTCCTGGTAGCCTTTCTCCTGGAGCACTGACAACGCGCGTCTGATGGCCAGACTCTCGACAAGTTTAGAAACAGGGAATCCATCCAAACCCTCCGACACTGAGAGGATATCAAGGGAAACCCTAGGACAAGTCCGGGCAACAGCGTCGTCGACATCGCATTCCTTCTTGAAGGTGTTGCTTGAAACACGGTGCTTCGAAGTGCTAGGAGTGAGGTGGGACAACTCCGGAGGGCGCAGCGGTCACGGGTCGTTTTCGTTCGTCGATCTGCTCGATGTCGGCATTTGTTTCTTTTATTTTTCTCTTTATTTTCTTTTGGGTTAGATTGTGCTGTTGCTTTTCTGTTGCTCCAACATTGTCATTGTATCTTGTGATTGCTATATTAATATAGCGGGGCGCAAGCCTATTTCGAGGAGCCCTGACCACCTCGCTCTCTTCCCCGTGCAGGAGCGTCTCGCCGCCACCACTTCGGAGCTCATAGGCCACGCCTAAACGCCGACGCCGCCCGTCGCCCGACGAGCCCGCCGCTAGCACCGCCGCCCGACGAGACTGCCGCATCCGTCCGACGAGCACCGCCGCCCGACGAGACCAACGTCACCCCACCGGTGAGCGCCACGTGCCTGCCACGTGTATGATTGCTGACTCATCCTGATTAAAACTTGTTTGCTCGATAAATTGTACTACATGCATAGATTAAAACTTGTATACAAATTGGACCTCTGACTCATTTGTGTATT